>OZ038494.1:40382624-40495124 GCA_964036315.1 Acanthosepion esculentum | reverse complement strand
GTAACAGCATAATTGTCTCTCCTCTATAATGTTTATTATCTAAAATAAAAAAAACACTTATTGCGATTCTTTTTTCCTGGTTTTCAGATAAGACATTTAGCCATCTTGGCACCATTTGTCATAAGAATCACTGAGAAACCCTTTGAGTTATTCAACTAGAAAGAGAACAGGTAAAAATTGTTTTATGTGAGCCCCACTGTCTTCCCAAATGAGCAATGGTGAGAGGAAAAAGATCATTCAGACCTTCAGTAATGATACCAACATTCATACTCTAGCTTCCATCTCCAAAGTCCATTCAAGAGCCATCAAGAAAACAGTGAATAATTTTAAAAAAGAGGGAACAGTGGAGAGGAAAAATGGATCAGGTGGTCATGACAAGAAGAGGGATCATCATTTCAACTTCTTGCTAAAGCAATCAACTCAATCCATAAAACACAGTGACTTCAAAAGGAAATTCTACGTGAAACCTCTCCAGTACCTTGTTATTCCTGGACAGAAAGTTAGAAGGTTAGAGAGGGCAAAGATCATCTTGAGTAAGTTGGAAAATGATCCTGGAATAATACATATATTTTACTTTTATTTCACTCCTTTGTGAGCTTCCAATCCTTGGCTATTAATTAATGACGAACATGTCATTTTCATTTATGATCAATTTCATCATGATTCTTCTGTTAAACTTGATGAGTAATTAAACATTCTTATTGCTCAAAGAAGAGTTTGATAGTGTTATAAAACCTTGGCGAATTCCAGTAAGATAACTTTAATCATTTCTAATATACAACATTTCAAAGCTTAATTTAACAATTGGACAATTTTGCTGTTACACCTGGTGTGTGTGTGTGTCTGTGTGTGTATATATATATATATATATATATATATATATATATATATATATATATACACACACACGATTTTTATGTTTGTATTATATGTGTCACTTCAGTCCTACTAGTGACCTGCGTACAAGAGCACACATTGTGCAACAGCAATGATATTTGCGACATTACAACAGGAATATTTGCTGATGCTTTCATTTCTTAGTCAATGCAACTGTTTTTGAAATTTCTGATACAACTCTGGCACAAATATCTCCAGTTATTTCTGCCCAGGGAAACTGGCTCAAAATTAGTATGAGGCACATTGACAGCTGAGTGGTTACTTTTTAGCTTGTATTTACATATGAACCACAGCCATTCAACAGTCCTTTGACCACCATCGAGCTGGCTATACATGAGGACCTTAGTATTTATATATATATATATATATATATATATATTATCCACACCTATATATATATATATATATATATATATGTGCGCATATGTGAAAGTTTATGTATGAGCATATTTGTTCTTTTGGCAATGCCTACTCTATGAAGGAACAAATTTTGTGGTAACTGCTGACATTCATCCTTCTTGCACATGATAAATTCTAATGCTATGATATTTAAATAATACAATAATCAATAGGCTTTAATATTTGTGAGTATTATTGCTATTTTTGCTGTTAATGTTATTTCACATATTTGTGGATTTCAAAAAACAAATCTGCTTCTTATTTTCAAACTTTCCTTAACCTTCTTGTGCAGTGATTTGAAACATTCCAATTTCAGGCTGCCATTTTATTATTTTATATATGAAAAGAATCTTATATTGCCTTTCTAGTTTGTAATTTCTTTTTCTTTTCATACAATCTCATCTCTTTCCTGTGATATTATCTGACACGTCTTTTGAAAATATGGCACAATTATCATGTTATTGTTCTTACCAATAATTCTGTTTTTATATCCGTTAAATATTGGCTCACTTTTTTTTTCTTTTTTTTGTGGTGTAATGTTTTATAGTTACAAGTTTGCAATGTTAAATTAGATATATTTATGCATTTTTCTAATTCAAAATAAAACACCAGTTAAAAATATGATTTCTTTCAATGTGTAATGTAAATAATCAGTTTTGTATTTTAGTTGTGAAACAATCTTGTCTACTGGAAGATTTGAAATTTCAAACAAATAAAACATAAAATGTTCATGTTCATAAAATAAATAAAAAAGTCTAAGGTTTAGCAAACATTTTCTTTTTCTAAAATTCTTGTTACCTTTTTTTTCTTTAATCATTTCATGCCAAACAAGGCGACAATGGCACTAGAACTCAGGGGGTTACAGTGAGTGAAAGAGAATAAGAATTTTATGAGGAGAAAGGAACAGGATTTAGGAAAACAGAAGATGATGATTGGCATTGCATTTGAAGTTTTGAAGATTGTAAGAAATGTGAAGAGATTTCAACTTGCAAGAAATGTGAAAAACTATTAAAATAGAACAGAGAGTCGTGTCTCATTAGTTCAACAGTAAAATGATGAGACCTAATTGCTAATCTAGTACTATGCTTAAATTCATGCAGTTGAGGCACTAAGGAGGAAAACTCATCAGAGACCTGAAAATATTCATAGGAAAAACAGAAGGAAGTCATGTCACATCAGTGAGAAAGTGACTGAAGTCAAGATGCCAGGTTAGGGTCAGTTACATTGCAGACTCTTCTTTGAGTTTTATCAACAATCTCAGGATATATAGAGGGAGCATCAGACCAGATATGGCAGCAGTATTCAATGCAAGGACAAATGGTAGATTTATAAATGTGCAAGATGGAGTCTGGCACGACAGTGACCCAACAATGAGAGACTTAGAAAGGAAACTGAAAGATCTCTTACCTATACCAGGTTTTTATTTATTCATTCACTTGAAATTTTTGTGTTATGTAACACATCATTTTTAGAATATTTATTTTGAGATAAGAATTCACTCACATTTTGTGACATCATCAGATCACAATATTTCCTTTGAGAACAAGTTTATCTGAAGGACTAAATTTGTAGTAAATATTAGTAACCAGTTGTCCTTGAACAGATGATATCCACTATTGTGATTTTAACAATCAATATTGAATTTGAATCACAAAAATTAAGGATAAACAAATAAATATAATAATTAAAGGATAATGCATCCGTTAATTTCTGTCTGACTTCTGAGTTTACTCCCTGGGCTGAGTACAACAGACTCAGTGGAAATATGATGAGCAATAGCTGAGCAGTAGTAAATAGGAACCAGTTAAGATATTTCTAGACATGGACAGTTGAACAAGACCAATCTATCACCATAGACAGAATAAAGGGTTCAGTTTAAAATTCTTTGAAGGTTACTCAGATTGACAGATACCGAAAGAAAGACAAAGAGCCCATCTGCCAAAATATTAATTAATAACAACAAAAATAAGGACAATAGTCTGAATTTAAATAATTAATCTGTTGAGTTTGAGCATTGATTTGATAGAAATTCAAACTCAAAAATACTCAATATCAATCAATATTGCTCTTTCATAGTGAAATGCTCAATGAAAAGTTTATCTATCACAGCTTGATTGCTATTTCCATGGCAAATATTCAAACAATTTCTATTGTTTAGTTCTACCAATTCAGAATTTTGCAACAAAGACCCACTATGCTATATTCATGGAGATGAATCAATTACATTTCCTCTATATTCAAATGGTAAGGAGGAAGTTTCATTGAGACAGCTTTTTCCCCCAAGAACCACCACCTTGTGTAACAGACTTCCATGTGAATGCCTCCACAAAGAAACAATCTTAACCTCTTCAAGTCAAGGGTCAATTGTTATCTATTCTTCATATCCTCATAATCTTCAGTTCCCACTTGCTTTTGACATATCAGAAAGTTACATCTTGAGTGGCTCTTGAACCTTGTATTGAGTGAACATTAGTAAAAGAATTTCTTTTAAATCCCCAAAACAAAAAAAGAACAAGAAAACAAGAACAAGAAAACAAGAAAAAACAAGAAAGAAAAAAGAAAAACAAGAAAGAAAAAACAAGAAAAAAATGTTAGCATTTTATATTGTTTCAATATATAAAGAAATCTATGTATGATTTCTCTGATTACTAATGCTTTCTGTTTAATTAATTTTACTGTAATTATCAACTTTTATCAATCAATTATATATTGACTTTTTTTATGACAATGTTAACAATACATGTATGTAATTCTAACAAAAAGTAGCAAATAATTTTCTTTTTCTATTAAGGCCTGTGGCAAGATCACATTGAAACACTGGATCACCAAAGTTAAGCAGCATTGAAACAGGTCATTAACCAGATGTGTGAACTATTTGGGAATATCAGACACTGTAAGCTTCGATGACAGTTGGTGTAATGGATAATGCCTTGGAATTTTTAATTGGAGAGCCAAGTTGAAATTTTTATTGGGTTAGTTATATTTACTTATATACAAATATCTTTGGGAAAGGTATAAATCTACCTCTTCTCCCCCAGCTATGGATTAATTAGTAAGACTTGTACCATTAAACGCATATTATCTAAAAAAAATAAATAAATAAAAAATAAAGATTCTTAAAATCTAAAAATGTTTTTTGGCTTTAATTTACCTGCAAAAGTTTAATAAACCACAAAAAAATGAATCAATTTTTAATTCTTCAAAAAATGGTAAACTGTTAAAATTGAATAATACCTGACTCATATTTCTTCCTGTTGACAAATATTTGGTTTAATATTATATATACATGACAGTCATATTGATTTTGTAACTTTAAATTATATCTCATCTAAATTATAAAAAGTTAAAATATATTTACCAATTGTTAACACAACAATTTTAATAACATTAAGAACAATGCAGTAAGATAGTTATTGATATTCCAATTATTAGCCATTTTTTTAAAACAATTATGCACAAATAAGAAAAAGTCTAAACGATCAATCACTAATTTATACTTAGATAATATTTAGAAACTGCATCACATCTGCATGTCAATGATGCAATTCTTTCGTATTTCCAATGCCATTTTTTACTAACATTCTATCACAATATTGGAGAAATCTTGGGTTTAAAATTAATATTGTACTGGCTATTAATTTTCACCCTTTAATCCTAGCAATTAAGCCAGACCCTACTGTGCATAGACTAAAAGGTGCTTTAATTTTTGCATGTAATATTATGGTCAATAAAAATTATTTTCAAGTAATTGTATTCATGTCCCATGATTTCAGTGATAACAATTTCATTCACTTTGATTTCTTCAATCATTTCATTCATTTGTATTTGAAAACCATGTGATTTCCTCTTGCAATATGAATATATTCATTAATTTGTACTTAATAAGCATATGGATAATTTTTCTTATTGACATATTTTGATTATAATATCAAAGTCTGAAATTTAATTTTCAGTTAATTTTTGTTACATTCCAAATTATTTTATCTGCAAAAGATGAATGACTTCTCCCTAGAAAGCTTTAAAAATTGTGAAAGTTTTATAATTTTTTTACTGTCATCAGTGTCAAACAATCCAACCCTTTCAGGTGGTAATATGAAATGTTTACTCTGTGTGTATGTGTATATATATATATATATATATATATATATATATATATATATATATATTTTAATCATTTCACAACAGCAAAGCAATAATGCTACAAAGATGAAAGGGATGATAATGTGAAAGAATATGAGAAAATGAAAAACATAAAAGAGAGAGAACAATAAATGAATGAACTTATTAAATAAAGGTTATATGTGTGTGTGTGTGTGTGTGTGTGTGTGTGTGAATAACATGCAATATCATATATTGTGTGATCCCCAAATTTTCAATTATAAAAAATTATTTTATTATCTATCTTGTGTATCATGTGAGTTCTTTCTTGAGAGACCAAATTACAATAGACTAAACTCTTTTCCTCTATCTCTTTATCCCATCTTCTAGTTAAATAAGTTAAAAAAGTAAAAGA
Source organism: Acanthosepion esculentum (assembly GCA_964036315.1). Lineage (NCBI taxonomy): Eukaryota > Metazoa > Mollusca > Cephalopoda > Sepiida > Sepiidae > Acanthosepion > Acanthosepion esculentum. The sequence continues at coordinate 40,489,315 of OZ038494.1, read as the reverse complement.
TAATGGTAAAGGTATTGTTAGTAATGTTATACTCGTTGCGTAAAGGCATAAACAACTGAACAAGAAACAGTTAACATCTTATTAACACAATGGAAAAGATGTGTGTTCACTATGTTTATATTTTATAATATGATACTAATATGTGAATATTAAATGTATCCAGTAATAAGGCATGTAAGTAAAACATCAGTTTTATCAAAATCATATTTATTTTAAATACAGCTGTAAGTTTGGTCAGTGGTGTAGCCAGAGCCAGCAGTATATATGCTAATTTTATATTTTCAGAATTAGCTTCAAAAGTTGCATGATAAGCAAATATATATATAAATATAAAAGTGGACATGGAAGTCAGCACTTAGAGGCGACAGTCTGTTTCATGCTAGTGTAATCTCTATTGCCTGATGATTGCACTAGCATGAAACAGATTGTCGCCTCTACGTGCTGACTTCCATGTCCACTTTTATATTTACACACGCTCTATCTCTGATATTGAGCACTTTATCCCATAAATATAGCACACTTTAAGACTGTTTCTTCATATATATATATATATATATATATATATATATATATATATATATGTATATATTTACCTTTATTTAATAAGTCTGCTGATTTCTGTTCAATATTGAATATACATGTGTGTGTGTGTATTTATATTCATATCAGTTACTTCATCATTGTAAACATTATTTTGATACAAAAACTCTTTATAAAAATGTTCTAAAGTTGCTTTTGCCATTTTTCTCATACAGATGTCATTGCTATCAATCTACAGAGCATCTCCCCTCCTTGAACTTTTCCACATTTTGTCATGTTACAAACAAATTTAAATATATTTTATTCCACAAATGACTTAAGATTGGGGAAGAGGTTCACTTTCCAACAAGACAGTGCCCCTATACATATAACCACAGCTACAATGGAATGGTATAAATCCAAATATATCAATATTTTGACACATTCAAAGTCCAGATCTAAATCCAATTCAGAAAGACTAGAAAATTGGTACTCACAGACGGTCCCCCCATCCAATCTGACTGAACTTGAGCTATTTTGTAAGGAATGGACAAAATTTCAGCTTCTAGGTGCGCAAACCTTGTAGCAATACCCTAAAACACCTGTAGCTGTAATTACAGCAAAGTTGGTACTACAAGTATTGACTTGAAGTGAGAATGAATAATTAAGCATCCCAAAGATGACTGCCTTGTTGTTGTAATTATTGTTTGGCTCACAATTTGCATCTTTAAACACTATGCATTTTGTGTTGATCAAATGATAAATAAACCGTTTCAGTCGATTTGAATTCTGGTAACACTTTGAATACTGGTAGCTGGTAACACTAGAAAATGTGGCAAAGTTCGAGGAGAAGTGTATATTTCTGCAAGGCACAGTATTTGCAGGTTGCTTTAGTACAAGTTGTGCTTTCAGCCTTCTGTTGCATTATTTTTAATCTAGCTAAATGTGTTGGTAGTACAAGAGCATATGTAACTAAAATACTGTTTCTAGGGAATGACACAAATGCATGCTCATTGGTTAATGACTCAGATTATGATGCAGCAAATAATGATTTTAACAAATTTATATTTTATTCCAATTATTGACATAATAATCAGAATAATCTTACTTCGTAATTTTCAGTCATAAATATGTTCACTTTAAATAGAACATAAAATGCTAGCTTGCATCTATCTGGTTGCAGAACTAGGTGTGGTCCAAATTGCTGATAATTAAAAGCTGTTACCTGAATCTTATTAACAGCAGGTAGCCAATTGTATTTTGAGAACTACTCAAATGGGAACATCTTAATTTATTGGCCCCGGGTATAATTCCTCCATTACAAGGAGATTCTCTCAGATGCCTCAATCATTTGCTCCTGCAGCTTTGATTTTAAATCTAATCAGAGTTTGATTAGTGGTCTTGCAAGACCCAGTGTAATGAATTATTTGAAATTATAGGTTGACAAACTCTTGAATACCAAGAAAGTTTGCATTTCTCTTAATAGATTCGTGCTAAAGAGAAGATAATGTTTGCATTCTAATCAGCAGAATTTCTTAAAGTGATTATATTGATGTTGGTTTCATTCTATAAAAGAAACAAAATCAGACATGCTGACTGAAATTGTATTAATTCTTCTATCATTAATGTGATTGAATAGATTATTTGATCGTATTATGTTCAAAATTTAATCTGTTTTCTAAGTAAGTGAAAAATATATGAAGGGTGTTGAAAAGTTTTCAGTGCAACTTCCAAAAATCTGACCACTAATCAGAATTTCTTTTGGAAGGATTTGATTTTGCAGTTTATCAACACTTTGCTGGTTATTTAAAATCAAAACATTTTTTAATTCTTTAAGAATAATTCTTTTTATTTTGAGAATAAATATAAATTATGTAAGACTGAATTTCCAGATTCAACTTACATAAGATGAGTTATAATAAACTTTTTACTTCAAAATAGGTTGGGGGACTTTTCCAAGTACAAACCATACAACAGGGGTGGCCAAACCACAGCTCAGGAACCACATGCAGCTCTTTGGCCTTTAATATGCGGCTCATGAAAATATGTTAGCTGAGCTCCTTTTTCATCACAGCTAATATAAAAGATAAGAAAATTTTTCAGCTTTATAATTATATACTGCATATGAATTGAGACCCCATAGGTGAGAGGATTAAGGGGACTGCACTCATGTCATGTACATATATCATTTTATGTTACTAAAATGCAAATTCATACATTTTTCTTAGAAGTTCCTGTAGTTCATTACTGAATGATATAGTTAAAACAATCATCAGTCAAGATTTTGAAAACATTTAGTGTGTATATATATATATATATATTGTGATTACTGAAACCAATGCAAATTAACAGTTTAAAAAATTGTATACATGTATTTCTTTTTCTTAATATTTATATAACAATTTTGTAACAAAATTTGCAACAAAAACATGTGTAAATTTTGTTCATGACTTGCAGAATCTGAACATTATCATATATGACTCTTACATTAAGTAAGTTTGGCCACCCCTTCCATATAGGAATAGGTCATACTTTATTATAAAGGCTAATCTCCTTTATGAGGTGCAAAATCTTACATGATTCAGTATTTTGGAACAGTTTCTTTAGGTTTTCTTCTCTGTAGTACTTGGCTTGTGTTTTCTTCTCTGTAGTACTTGGATTGTTACTGATTATCAATATATGGTCAATTCTATGTGGTGGTTCTTTGTTTTTGAGCAGGTTTGGTGGATAATGTGTGTATGTTCTATAAAAAGTTTGTCTAAGACCACCCTATCACTTATCTTTCTGTAGCCTGGATGCTATTCCCTGATTCTCATCCTGATGTTGTGCAATTTGTTACACTGATATCTATTCCACAACTGCTACCATTTGTCTTTCATGAACTTATTGATAGTTGAATCCAAGTCGGTGTAAGAAAGTTTTATATTTCTGGCTCTCCTGTTTACTGAGTCTTTTGCTGCATTATCATATCTTTCATTTCCCTGGATACTGGTATATCTCATTATCCAGCATATTGATTGATTCATTTTCTATGGCTTAAGAACCATTTACAAGTTATTTAATATCAGAAAATATTTTTAGATTGTAAGAATCTTTTTCTTTTCTTTTTTTTTGAGATAAGAATTTAGTGATATAAGTCTTACTAATTAACCCATAGCTGCAGGGAGAAGAGGTGGATTCATACCTTTCCCAAGAGTATCAAGTGAGGATAATGCAACCAATGGGAATTGGAACTCAGCTCTCCAATTAACAATTCTGAGCCATTATCCATTACACCCCCTGTACATCAAAGCTTACAGCACCTGATATTCCCAAGCAGTCTCCTATCTAGATAATGATCAGCCTCAACATTGCTTAAGGTCAATGATTGTACAGCATAGGATAATGTCTTTATTTTTGAAAAGAAGATTTATTTTGTTTACAAATTTAATGAGAAGTGGAAATTTTGTTATCAGAATTTTTTTTTCTTGGTCAGGCTGAGAATATTTCAGCATCTATCTCGAATTCAAGTATATCAATAATTTCTTAGTATAATAATGGAAAAAAATTTTTTATTTTATGTATATCATATTTAATGGATGTGTAGTTGAGTAGTTAGAATGATAATTGATTTTTCAGTAACTTCTTGATAATATCAGTTTGGGGAGCGATATCATTAGTAAATGCCTCAAAGCCAAACCAAGCCTTGTGAATGAAATTGGATAAAACAGAATTGTTGAGTAAGAAATCACAAGTCATCATGACTGAGGGTTTGTGTGTACTGGCCTTGTTCAAATTGTTGATCCCATCAGAAAATTTAAAGTGTGCTCAGCACGCTTGTAGTATAAACCAGGGTTTTGCTATGTGATTGTTGAAGAAATGTAGATGTATCTGAGCAGACATCTGCAAAAGGGATCAGCTAGCCACCTGAGTAGGCAGGCATACTCAGAAATGAGCAACTAGCCATTCTATTTATTTTTCATCATAATTTCTTTCTTTTGTCAATGCACATAAATCAGCAATGAATATGAATCATATTGATTGAATATTATACAGGAAAATTTCAGGTCAAAATTTAGCTTTCAAGTTACATACTTATTGACTCAAGATTGTATGTTGCCAAAATTTAAATAAAAATTTTTGGTAAATAGTTATATGCAAATCAATTATGTCTGTAAATCATATGTAAGCAGGCAGAATTCAGGATCTGCTCATTTCTTTTCTATTTTTCAGATATATTATGGTGATCAAGACACAAATTGGAATTTAACGCTTCTGTGGCTGAAGGATAAATAACTAAAATTCTGTCACCACACAGCTGGATTGTGCACAGCTTTCATTTGAAAAGAAAAATAACTCAAAATATTCCAGACAATAAAATCATTTCCCGTTAAAACCAAAAGCCATCTTCTATGATCCTCTTCAAGCCTTTACAATGCACAAAATTACATCTCAGCCAAGAAGACATCTTCATCTGCTGAAGAAGCTAGTGTCACTTTGTCACTAAATCTATGATGTGAACTTTTAAACTGTCTTATTTCTAATAATTTTTTATTCATTTCAGCAGATTTTATCATGTTCAAAATATTCTATTCCAATAAATTTAAAACTTTTCACATTCACTACATATTATTACATAGACTTTAACACACATTCTTTTCTTCTAAACTTAATGTGTTATGATGTACACATTGAAAAACGTTGTGTATACTTTAATAAACCTTCATATTATGTATCAACATCCCCCTTTTACTGCTAATTGAGACAACAATATTCGCCTTGTATGTCAGATAACAGTAACAGTTATTTCTATGATTGACCCTGGCCATATACAAGCCACCTATAACACCTCAACCAACTAACGGTATCAGTACCATCACAAAATCTTTTTATTTCTAAAAGAACTATTATATATCAGAAATGAAACTGCTCTCTTTTAATAATCAGAGAGAACCCTTATTGCTTTCCATCAGCATGGCTGATTTTGATCTCCAGGTGAGTAGCTCATTGTGTCTTCTCAGGTTAACGTTTTTAAGTGACATGAAGTGGAAAGATTATATTGAATCAACTGTTAGGTCTGTTGCTAGGAAGGGTGGATCACTGTGTCGTGCTAGACAATAATCATTTAAGATTGAGTTTATACCATTCATGCATACTTTGTATATTGCTGTCACATCTGGGCTGGTGAGTTTGCTATGTATTTAGAGATTCTAGTTAAAATACATAGAAGTTGGAATTGATCCTGACCTCTAAGCTTCAGTCACATTTCCACTGCCATAACGTAGTCTCTCTGTGCTTTTTCTATAAATATTTTCATGGTAATTGTTCTGATGAACTTTTCTCTACGGTAACTAGACTTTATGAATTCAAGCACAGTACTAGATTGGCATAAATTTTACAGTTGAAATGGCTAAATATAACAGTAAGTTCTATGCTAACAGTTTCTTTTCTTCCACTTCTCACTTGTGGAACTCTCAGTCAACTTTGATCATCAAAAATTTAAATGCAGTGTCAATTGTTATCTTCTATCTTCTTGATTCTTTTATTGTTCTCACTCCTTAATAATGTTTTTTTTTTGTTATATTCTTTCACACTCATTAACCCTCAGCAACTTAGTGGCTTTATTGCATTTTTAAATGATTAAAAAGAAAAGAGAAAAAAAAAGTTACAAAAGACAGAAAATTGTGTAGAGTCATGATCGCCAACATCTTAAAGGAAAATGGTGCATAGAAGATATATTGAAGGAAAGGGAATCAGAGAGAAATACTGAGTAACTTCATGAGTTTGTGTGAATAGATAGCAGGACAAGGACAAAGAGGGATGGTAAAGTTCTCATCATTTTACAGTTGAAATAGCTAGATATAACCATAAGTTCTATGCTAACAGCTTTTCCTATCACACTTCTTCCTTGTAAAACTCTCTTCCAGCCTCTTGCTTTCCAGTCAATTTTAATCTTCAAAAGTTTAAATGCAATGTCAATCATTATCTTCCATCTTCCTGTTCTTTTATTTGTTTTATAATGTGTTTCTTTCACATATTTTGTCACCCTTGATAATTCTTTAGTGTTCTTTATTGCTTTGCTTGGGATGAGATGATTACAAAAATAATCTACTAGCAATGATATAAGATACATTTGTTAATATTTTGTTTAAAGCACATTAATATTTTTCTCATAACATTTTTCTAGATTACTTCATTGTATTATATAGCAAAGTTTAGGAGGATTGAGTAAAACAAATCTAAATATGAGGTTTATTATACATCTATGACTTTTTTTATTTTTAATGCAGTTTGTTTTGCAAGTAAGAAACAGTTTTAGTTTTGAACACCCAAACATTTTATAGAATGATAAACCTTTAAAATTAAATTTAAAAAATTCAGATTTCTCACAGTGTGAGATTTAAAGGACGACTTAGCATTTAAATATGTTGTCCACAGTTCCAAAAAATGATATATGTTTCACATATTAAACAATTTAAACACCTTCCCAATTTATTCAGCAACAAACACCGGGTAAAGAGTTCAATAGATTTTCAAAGAAAATATGTCTATTTTTTTTAAAGAGATCTGATGTAAGAACACTGTCTTTCTCATAAGACATCTGTTCTCATCATAATGTAAATAAATGACACAAAATTGTAATTTAGGAACCTTAAGAAAAACTATTTTGATAACTTTATGGGGTAATAAATATTATTAATATAGTACTTAGAAAATTAATATATTTACAAGTGTGTGTGTGTGTGTGTGTGTGTGTGTGTGTGTGTGTGTATATATATATATATGTGTGTGTGTGTGTGTGCATTCACTCCAAAAATAATGACTCCTATGATATTCTGTTTGCCTGTGAAGTCAAAAGTGTTTGGTAGTAATATGACAGTAGAAGCTGAACCTTTCTGCAAAAAAAAAAAAAATTATTTTGTCGGTAGAAGACCTTCTTTGAGATAGCTTGCTGACAAATGGTTTCTTACTTGAATGTGTGTCTGTAACATTGAATTCCTCCATGTAGAAAAAAAATTGTACCCATTGATCCTTTCAGAATATTTACAAAGAGAAACTAAAATTTGGAATACGAGCTCAGTTCAGTCATTGGTCAATATGTTTCAGCATCAGTAAGAGCAAAGCGTGACAAACCACATTCCATGAAATTATATATTTTAGTTAGAGTAAAGGAATCATTTTAGCATCTAAGTTATACCAATAGTATATTTTGTTAAAGATTGTAATGAGCCTGACAAATATTGATGATGTAACGTAAATATGTCAACATGAGTGACGAGAGAAAGAATAGTAGTTAAGTAAAGCGTATGTAAAATCTTGTGATATAGGTGATTTGTTCTTATTTATATTCATTAGCTGAAGTGATATACAGTGGGGTAAATAAGTATTTCATTCTCTGCTGATTTTCTGAGTTTGTCACCTTACAAATATAGGAACAGTCTATAATTTTCAGGGTAGGTCTGTCTTGAAAGTGAGAGATAGAATATTAAAAACATGCTAGAAAATGACATTATATTAATTTTTGAACATTTATTTCTTTTTTATCGAAAAAAATAAATATTTCACTCCCTACCAATCAGCAATGATTCAAACCCCACAGATTGGTTATGTGACCAGGAGGCATATAGACTAGTCCTATTACTCAGTTATTACTCCTAATCAAGTACTCGTTACCTGTATAAAAGGCACTAGTTCAGAGAACCCTTCAATGAATCAGAATCTAATCTCTCCATAATGGGCAAGACAAAAGAATTGTCTAAGGACATATGGGACAAAATTATATACCTGCACAAGACTGGAATGGGCTACAAGATGATTGGCAAGCAGCCAGGTGAGAAGGAGTCAATTGTTGGTGCAATAATAAGAAAATGGAAGAAACACCAGTTGACTATCAATCTCCCTCAGTCTGGAGCACCTCGCAAGATCTCCCAACATGGAATGAACCTGATGATGAGAAGGGTGAGGAAACAACCCAGAACTATGCAGCAAGAGCTTGTTGATGATCTCAAGGCAGCTGGGGCCACAGTCACCAAGATGATCATTAGTAACACACTACGTTGTAGTGGACTGAAATCATGTACTGCCCACAAGGTCTCCCCACTCAAGAAGGCACATGTACAGACCGGTCAGATGTTTGCAAATGAGCACCTGGATGATTCAGAGGAGGGTCAGGAGAAAGTGCTGTGGTCAGACAAAACTAAAATTGAGCTTTTTGGCATCAACTTGACATGCTTTATTTGGAGGAAAAAAAAGCTGACTTGGACCCCAAGAACACCATCCCAACCATTAAGCATGTTGGTGGAAACATTATGCTTTGGGGCTGTTTCCCTGCTAAGGGGACAGGACGACTACAATGGGTTGAGGGAAAGATGGATGGGACAAATCTTGAGTGAAAACCTCCTTGCCTCAGCCAGGACACTGAAGATGGGCATGGATTGGTGTTCCAGCATGACAATGACCCAAAACATACGGCTAAGGCAATGAAGGAGTGGCTCAAGAAGAATCACATTAAGGTAATGAAGTGACCTTGTTAGTCTCCGGACCATAATCCTTTAGAGAATCTGTGGAGGGAGCTGAACCTTCATGTTGCTCAATGACAACCTACAATCCTTAAGGATTTGGAAAGAATCTGCAAAGAGGAGTGGGCCAAAATCCCACCTGGGATCTGCAAAAACTTGGTAACCAACTACAGGAAATGTCTGGCTGCTGTGCTTGCCAACAAAGGTTTCTTCACCAAATACTGAGTTATGTTTTGCTATGGGGTGAAATACTTATTTTTTCAATAAAAAATAAATAAATGTTCAAAAATTAATATAATGTGATTTTCTAGAATTTTGTTTTTATATTCTATCTCTCACTTTCAAGAGAGACCTACCCTGAAAATTATAGACCGTTCCTATTTCTGTAAGGTGGCAAACTCAGAAAATCATCAGGGGATGAAATACTTATTTTCCCAATGTACAGATGACACAATGTTGGTAACAGACACAGAAAGAAAACTACAAAAACTCCTGCAGAATGAAAGTGAGAAGAAAGGACTAAACATCAACTGCAAGAAGACAAAATACATGGTTGTTAACAAAAGGATGAGCCCAACATGTAAATTACAAATTGGAAATACCAAAATCAAACAAATACAAAAATTTAAATACCTGGGAAGTGTTTTAACAGAGAATGAAAAGTGTGACACTGAAATCCAAAGATGCATTCCAAAAGCTAATCCGAGTATTAAGAAACAAAAAGATTACTGAACTATTACATGATATCAATCCTCCTCTATGGCAGTGGATGCTGGACAGTCTCCTCAGATGAAGAAGAGATTTAAAACAACAGAAATGTGTTTCTACAGAGGGATGCTGAGGATACCATTGAACGAATATGTGGGCAATGATTAAGTTTTATGGAAAATGGAAACAAAAAGGACACTTATCTGTAGCATTAGAAAGAGATAGGGCACATAACAAGGAAAGAGGGCTTAGAAAGTTTGATACTCACAGGACAGCTTCAAGGCAAAGAGGGACAGAGGAGACCTACTTAGTGAGCTTGATTAAATGGGTGGTGAAACAAGGTTTAGAAGTAACAAAAAGGCAAAATTTACTAAGAGCTATGAAGGACAGGAAATTGTGAAGAGCCATGATTGCATACCTCCTGAAGAACTCAGCATGGAAAAACTATAATGGGAAGTTAACTAATACCATTTTTTCTTATATATATATATATATATATATATATATATATATATATATGTGAGAGAGAGAGAGAGAGAGAGAGAGAGAGAGAGAGAGAGAGAGAGACATGTCTCATTAAATAATTTGCACAAGTTTTATCTACTTATTCTTAATCAAATTTAAAAATCGTACAGTACAGAATTTTAGTGTTTTTCACTTGACAAATAAAAAATTTAATTTTTGATGCACACAACAATTGTTGTGTTCATCTGAAAATTAAATTTGTTACCATTTTAAAATTTTATGATGTAAACATTACACATGTAATAACGTCAAGGATTGTAACAGTTAATTTTAAACTATCTACTGTAAACATTTTAAAACATGTGCAGTATTCAAAATTAATTTTATTAAGGATTTGTTTCAATTTTTTTAATATAGATAGCTTCAAGAATTTTTACTGTATGTTTATTATTTTTATAAAAAAGCATAGATGTATTTTCAAGAAGAATTGTTCTAAATTGTGAATGTGGACAAATGGGTTGCTAAAAGGTTTTCTGCTTGATCCATATCCTAAAATAGAAACAAATGACCAAACATATTTTAGGTAAGGCTTCTTGATTAGACCAGTAGATTTACATATTCATGTGTACATTCACACACAGTATGTATGTATGTTTGTCATCCGACAATTTTCTGTTTTGTAAAAAATTATAAAAATGTAGAGATTGATTTAATGAGTTTAATTCAGCCTTTAAAAAAGAAAATAAATTCTATCAGTCAGAAACGGGCAAGTCACCTCAGTGTGCCATACAAAAAGATGCAATAATCAATAGTCACAACTTGTCATTACTTCACTTCTATTCACTTCACAAATTATAGGGTTTGTAACAATTTTAAATTGAATGTTTCCAATATGAATTAATGATTAATGAACTTGGAGGTGATGGGGATATAAAATGGACATAATGATAAGCTGTTAAAGACTGAAATTAACCCATATTTTGTATTATACATTTATTTGGGCTTTGATAAAATAAAAAAAAAATGTGTTCTGCATTTATTTCTAGAAATCAACTCAATATTAGGTGCCAAAGATAGGATAAATACTAATTTGCACTCTTTATTTGAAATTCTAGTCTACCGCTAAAAAATGGGCAAATATCTAAAAAAAAGAAAAAAGAAAAACTTTATTGCAGGAAAGATTTAGAACGAATCACAAATTTATGCCTGTAAATATTGGGCTTGTAATTTTCAATTTTTGTGTTAATTTCAAATTAAGCAATAGAATTGGTATATCAGATTACTTAATATGTGATAATTGATTAATTAATTGGTTTTCATGGCTTATCAAATATTTTGTAGGTTATTTAAACTTGAAACATATTTTGGATTGGCAGAATAATTCTTTCTTGTCATTGTATTGTAATCATTTTTTTATGGATAACAATGAATTTTCCAAGAATGGATTCATACTTTTCTCAAGTGTATTTGCATTTAAATGAATGTAACAAACTAGACTGGAATTTGAACTCAGTTCTCCAAATTCTCATTCCAAGACACTATCCATTCACCACCCACACATCCTAATATATGATTAGTTAAAGATATCATTTTAGAAATTCTATACCAATACAACATCAAACTCTAAAATACACAACATATTTTACTGCAATGCAACTTGACAAGAACAACTCATTTTTAATAGTAATGAAAATTTTTTAGTATGGCTTGAAAAATGGACATATTTAAAATATTAATTTAAACAGAAAAAAGAAGTAAGCACAAAAAAAGAGAAAAAAATTATTTTTGGAGTTGACCAGTTTTACTCCTTTTATCAAAAACTGGACAGAGGATAAAATAAAAAATACATACTGAATAAAAAGAACAAGAATACAACCTGTAGTAACATACTAATGAAAATATGTTAGATGCAAACAGCAAGAAAACTAAGCAGCCACTCAAAAAAGATTTGTTTTTCTCTTTTTGTGCTTAATTCTCTAACTTAATATTTTAAATATGTCTATTTTTTTATGCCATATATTCTCTACTGCTAATAAAATCTTTAAAAATAATTTTCATCCCTGTAATGAAATTATATTTTGAATTTTTTCAATATGGAGTTAGATGACATTAAATTATTTCAAGGCAACAAATTATTTTTAAATTTAATATTTTAAGCTCAGTTCTATCAAAGTTTATAAGCCTGTAAGAATGAATAAAATTTCTAATTTATTGAACAGAACTTTCAAAAATAAGTAATTTCCATTAAAAGAGAACTGATATAATTTGTTCAGTTATGAAAAACTAAATTTGTCAGGAAGTTTTAGTCTTTCAACATGAGATTTCCACCCTTTAAGTTCTCAATGTTTCATTCTGGATAACATTCTGAAGTTCGCTGAAGCAGTTGAAGTTGACAAACTATCAAATCAAAACATTACTTGAAAATGTGAAAAATAAGCAATATACACAAAATATTATCCAAATCAAGTGTTGTAAAATAATTTGCCCTTAGTTATGTTAGTTAATTTGATGTGTTGCTTCCACATGTGTTAAGAAAAATCACTACATAACAATATTTCTGTGGGATCCCCTACTTATATTTTCTGTTTCATTTTTAAACAAATTCTGATAAGCAATGAAAGATGGACAATTTATAACAATGTGGAATATAAGAGATTGTAGGATGAGTGAATTTAACTACTACTAACTGTATGATAATAATGTTGTTGTGTATATGGTGAGCTTGGAAAGAAGTTTTCTATTATGAGCTCTTTCCAATTCAAACATATATGAAACCAACTTAGGTGGTAATCAATGAAAAGTGTCTATCTGGAATTATTTAATACAAAGGTCCTAATATTCCATTAGGATAAGGCTCAACAGAATGACTTTTGGTGACCAAGAAAAAATTGTTAGATTTTAGGTAGGAAATTTTTGTTTCTCTGACACCATATTTACCAAATATTGCACCTTCAGAATACCATTTATTCTCCTCTTTACAAAATCTTCAAATTAAAAATGGAAGACAACAAAAGGTAGTTTTGCTAAGAAAGATAAAATTTTGTAAATTATTAAATATTTTGTAATTTTTATCTTTACTAAGTATTCAGTTTCAAAAAAATGTTTTATCTTCATTGGAAGTTCATGTAAATAAATATATTGAAAAAATGAAATTTAAGATGAGTACTTATTTGTTAAGCTTATTCTTGTAAAAAATCCCACAAAGTATGAGGCCCCACCAAAAAGATTGAACTCCCTAATCAGTAGTAATAATAATCTGTGATACTAGACTCCTAACCATTACACATACTGAGATTCTCAAGAGAGGAAAAGATAAAAGATAGAGATAAAATAATCAAATGGTATGAATATTTATTCAACTTGGTTATTATACATTTTACAACTGTACAAATATCGAGAAAAGCATAAATATAACAAAATGTCAATTTCTTTAAGCCATCTGTGCTGGATGCCAAGAGGATGTAGATGAGTAGAGAGTACAACCACAAATAAAAGGCAAGATATACCAAATATCTATCATTTTTGAATGGATCATTGATTTCATTAATTCCAAGTTTGGGATCCAAGCAAAACAAAAGATAAAAAATGTAGTTTTCAATTATCTACTCAATATTTACATGTTTTCTCAAAGAACAATAATCAAAAGACTTATATCAAAATAGTACAAATATTTTCAAATAAAAAGGTGCAATAATTTTCTTTCATTTATTTGCTTATTATATTGATTGGTTCTTATCCAGTTTTTAGAGCCGAGCTCATTTTAATTCCAAAATTTATGCACTGATGACAGAATTTATTATCAGTATAGGCAATATGGTGATTATATCTAATCATGGTAATTTAACCAATTTCATTTTTAGTACATGTTGTAAAATATAGCAAGGGGGTAATGAGGTTGAAGGAAACAGCTAACTGATTGCTCTCTCAACAACTGCAGAAGTAATAGGCAGAGAAAGGAAAGAGATTGGAGGTAACAAAATGACACTGCACAGTAACTTCACAAGACATCAAGCCTTGTCAACTGCCCACAAATGACTGCTGGTTTTTCTATTTCTTTTATTGACAGGAGACAGTTGACAGAAAACTGGCTCTAGACAAGTTGCAGAGAGGACCATATCTAGAAATGTCAAGTTGTTCTGCTCCTAACATTGAAAAACCTGGATGTAACTGGTTTTAACAGACATGTCAACATGGGATTCAAGGTCTCTTTTGTGTCTGTACTGATGCACGTTTGCCACAGTATGTATTTTGAATAAAATTTACTGACTTAAGTTGACAGAGTTATTATATGCCTTTCTCATTGGACTAGTATGCTCATCTTGGTTGTTATTCTCATACAGTTTTAGCTATTATAACTGCCGGCCATCTCCAGCTATCTCTCATACACAGTACACTTCTAAGAATTTTGAGCCAAACTCTTTATTCAATCCAAAGGTATAGGTTGTTCTCATTCTGCTTTTAATGCTTAGGGGAGATAACCCATATTTAGGTAATATTCTTCAGTTTATTCATCTTTGTATTGTTTGTCTGTTTCTTTTACTGAACCAGTGTATATGACCTTTCAGCATCAAGTGACCTTTCAGAGACAGAATTCACAATTATCAAGGAACCTTTTGTTTTAATCAATACTTTAACCTGTTAGGCCATGTGTCTCTTGGATAATACAGTGGTGTCATTTTGGAACCTTAAAACTAATGTTTTTCACTAGAGTATTGTAATTTTTGAGTTCCCTTTTTTCTTAATTGGAATCTCCTAGATAACAGAGATGAACACTAAGTCTAATAAAGAGGTTATCAGAAGTTCACTAAAGTCTTCTCATTCTCTTTCACTCCTAGCAACTCCTTGTGTCTTCATGGAATTATCTTACTTGGAGTGAAATGATAAGAAAAAGAAAACTAACATTGCACCAATTCTTTGTTTCCACCTTTAGAGTTGTTCTCTGTCCATTATCTTGACTTCATTCCACATGAATTAATGACTAACCTTTTTCCTCCATACATGATCGATTTCAGTATCTCTTCCTCTTGATATTCCTCTGCACTTTCTTTCCAAGATTAGCATTGCCACAACTACATAGGATGAGATACACACAATTCTTGGTCAGACTTGCTTTTGAGGGGATCTTGATTTAGGACAGTTATCTCTGAAATTTTTAACTGCTTTTGAGTATCATCTGGATGTTTTATAGGGTGCAGGTCCTTTGGATCGTTTCAGGTGTATTCCATATCTCTGAGAGACAAGCCATGGCAGATTTCTTTTTTTATTATTGTCCACAAAACTGTCTATGGAAACAGATGTTATGCCTGCAGAGTAGTTATCTTGAAGAGTTTTTCTTAAGCTGATCATCTCCTGTATTCTATCTGTCTGGGTAGCCATTTATTTGTTTGACCCAGTGTTGTTGACAGCAGACAAATTATTCTATGAACCAAGATGAGTATACATGTCTGAATGGTAATGCATCTAATAATGGTAATTCCTCATCTCAAAAAGAGATTATAACTGTATTGATGTTTGCATAGTGTATTCACAAGTAGTTGTCCAAATGATAAATCCTCCCTTGGTTCTTCATAAAAACAGGCCAGTGACAAAAATTTA
Source organism: Acanthosepion esculentum (assembly GCA_964036315.1). Lineage (NCBI taxonomy): Eukaryota > Metazoa > Mollusca > Cephalopoda > Sepiida > Sepiidae > Acanthosepion > Acanthosepion esculentum. The sequence goes on along the minus strand of OZ038494.1, from coordinate 40,473,530 downwards.
TACAAGTTTCTAATAACAGTATTTGTCATCTGATAATAATGAGCAATATTGTCTATCGACTATATAACAATGATGTTCACCCTGAACAAGGCCCAAGAACCACTTGAGGTAGAGTGGTACAGAGTAAGAGGCACCATGTCAAGCAAGGTGATAATGCCACCAAGATGCAAAGGGGCCACAGGATGTGAAAGAGAAGGAAAAGACTTAAGAGGGAACTGGAAACCCAATCCATAACCAGAAAAAAGATAAACCTCAACTCCTGTTCAAAAAATTAGAGAGGAGTCTGAACTGGATGATAGGCATATCTACTTCTATAAAATTATACTTTGATCTCCCTTGGATTAGCTTTTGAGACTATATTGATGACTCAAATTTACGAGAAAATTTATTTAGAAATATTTCAAAAGATTGACTAAAAAAAAAAAAGTATAAGAAAAGCTTCTGAATGAATTGGTCAAAAGATATAATGAAGTACAAGTTAATGAATCTTAAATGAGAAAAAACGGCCTTCAATTATGTCTGTAATGAAGCTATATTGGCCTCTTTATGAGAGTGAATTTGAGGTAGTTTGATGAATATTCAAGTTGTTGGTTATATTAGTGTAGCATTTATTTGCTTTCTCAGATTTATGATCTGAGAAGAACATGATCCTTAAATGAGTATTAACATTTTAGAGCAACTGTTTAGTTTGTTATATTGTATTTCATTTTGAAAGACAAGAACAACAAAAACATGAGCTCTTTGTTAAGTGTTACGCTCTTATTGCTTTTTCTCACCACTTCTTTTCCTCATGTTTCACTCTGCTTATTTCCTCTTGGATGTTAAATTGTTTGCTCTCTTTCAGTTTGTCCGTTTTGTTTTTCTTTCACTGTTCAATTATAATTTTACAGCCAATGCTCTGTCTTCAATATTTTTTCTTTTGACAAATTTTCAGGGTTTTTTTTTTATTTTAATAATAGTTCTGCTTTTTGTTTTTGTAGTTTAAATAAGTCTGTATTGCTACGACATCACTTGTACAAATCAAGATACCGCTGTCCTTGCTTTCTGAACACGTCACAATGTAAATCTGTCTTTCCTTTTCACTGCTTCAGCCCTCTTTTATCAGGCCAACACTGTGGTCGACCAACCAATCAGCATTCTTCACTTTTATTCTCAGTTACCCAGGCAAATAGCCTCCTCCAGTTCGACCAATCAGCACACAACTTGCTATTGCCAAACTACAAAAACCCTTGTTACCACACATACTGCTAGACGGGAGAGTAATGCCATTTTCACGGGGCAAACTTGCCAATGTCAAATGCCACCTGTTAAGGTAAGACCCTTATTTTCCTATGCACCAGATGCAAGCCACTCTGGCTGTTTGCTTCTATGGTGCTGTTCACCACACTCCCCCCTGATCTCATGATCACAAAACATACAGTCGCGAGCAGGTCGCTTTTGCCAGATACTTCACTGAGGAGGTGGAGCAACACAAGCTTCATCTTCAGGTGAACTGTCATCATGAGAGCTAGCAGGATGTACCATATTAGTAGTTTGGCCACTAACATTTGGGGAGTTGTCCTCTACATTTGTGTTGTCTTCAACAGGCTCAGTATCAAGAGAGTGATCAGTTTCTTCTAATGGGGTTGATCTCAAATTTACTAACCGCTCACTCTCTTCAGAATCGCTGTTCTGTGTAGCCATCGGGACTGATCACATGAGGGTCGCATGTCCTTCACTGACTGAGGACTATTAACCTGAGTCATGTGACCCATTCAAAATTTAGTTGTGCATCTCCCGTAGGGAGTTTTCACCCAAACGACATCTCCCACTTCATATGCTCCTTGAGTATTCTGAGGTCCAATGGGAGACATAGCCTCGATGCCCCATATACAGGTATGGTACCTATAAAGTGCATCAGCTGGTGCAGTAACAGGTGGTGTGATTATCTTAGCAGTGCTCTATCCTGGAGATGGTCTACTGGTATAATGTTATACTAGTAGAACACCTCCAGGATACAGCACTGCTTTCTAGCTGCAATGGTTTTGATGCTTTGGTGACTTCTTTCTACTATACCATTCCCAGCAGGTGCATAGGCACAACGGAACCACAAATGTACAGCCCAATTACTCAAAAAATTCTTCAAATGTTTGCACGTGAATGCTGTGTCATTGTCGTTCAATATCTCGAGTGTCGGACCCTGTTCATAAAAAAATTGCCTCTAACTGATGAACTACGCTAGTAGAATTTAGTTGATGTAGTGGTCGCCATATTGCAAACTGAGAGGGTCCACAATCAAAAAATTGTCAGAAAGTGCTTACCACCATGGTGGGTGATGTCCATTGCTAACCTATTCCAGTTGTTCCTCACGTTCAGTTTTCCTTTTTGCCAATGCACCAGAGCCAGTAAGTTTTCATTATTATATACTTGTTGACAACACCAATATGCTATACCATGAAAATAATAAACATAAACTTCAAATTTTTCAATGCCCTCTATATCAAAAGCAATCAACCAACACTCAACAAAATTTATTATGAATGTAGCAGCAACATGTTGAAGTGCATTTAACATTTAATGTCATTATGCATTTCTACTAATTTCTGGCCAGCTCCCTTATATTGGGATGCTTGTTTTGCAAACAAATCCCATAACTACTATGGATAAACTTAAAATTTTAAAATAATTCTAACACAGCACGATTCACACATAATTTTTTAAAATAATCATTACAATGATCACAGTTACAATGAGTTTGTTTTTGCAATTCATTGTTAACAATGATCTTGGAGGAAATTGGTGAGGAAAAAACTATGTATGCCACCTTCCTCGATGAATTTCATCTTAACATCAAGAAACTGATTAGAGAACTGGAAAGGATTATTATAAAAATAAATAGACATAATAAGTCTATATTATTCAATGAAACATGTTTGAATGAACATATGCTGCACATATATCTATCTATCTATCTATCTATATATATATATATATATATATATATATATATATATATATACACACACACACACACATTTTCTCTCGCTCTCTCTTTCCTGTAATTATGAGTTTAGATAATGTAATATCTTTTTATTCATGGAAATATTTTGTGGCTATTTTTGATGAATAAACTTTTTCTCTATTACTGCATTGGTAGGTTTCACCTACAATTTACAACATATGTTTGTGCAAGATATTTATTGTAATTTTCCTTCCAATGAATAATTATATCTTCAGTTCAAATTTTGATTTAATGTATATTGTAATGGAGATTACCTGTTATGCTATTTTTTTTCAGTAGTATAACAATATTTTACATAATTCTAACATTATAAGCATTTTTGTATTGGTGTCTGGAAACACCCCAGGTGACTATCCATTTTTGGAAATTCCTGGTGACTAATGCAGGGTTAAAAACATTTTTAATTTTCTTCATATTTCATTCTTTTTCATTCTTTCCAGTTTTTTCCTGTTTTCCATTTCTTTATTTCTTTTTGAAATTCTTTTTCATTCTTTGCTATTTTTTCCTCTTTTCCTTTTATTCCTTTGACACTTTTTGCAGGATAGGAAAGGATTCTCTAATAGTGAAACGTGAACAGACTCTTGTAAACTCTGTAAAGCAAACAAGTATATGCACCATATCCGATTATATTAGAAAATACTATGTCAACTACTGTATATTTCAAGGTATATAGATAAGATGAGACCCAAACTGTAGGTAAATTTTCATTGATTTTATCTGATATCCATTGCATAAGACAAGTGAAAACATAAGCTAACCTACACCATCATTAGCAGTTAGGCCTATCATAATGATCCCTATGAGTAGAAAATAAAACAAATGTTATTTGTTTATGTTACTTGTTACTTTTGCCTGTTGCTCAGCAGAAATTTTGCAAATTGTTGTGTAATCATCTCTTGAATATTGCATTCTAAAGTGAAACCAAGAAGTAAAAGTAATTTTATTACATTTATAACTGTAGTATGGCATAATATGAATTACTTCAACTAAAATTATCTACATCAGTAATTACCATACTAAAGCAGTTGCTAGCCACAATCCATGGTGCAAGCATACTAGCCTACTTACCAGTGCTGATACACCACAACATTTAAGGTTAGCTTTTTTAACTGTTGTAATAGATGAACCCCTAATTTTTTTTTGGGGGGGGGGGTAAATTTTAATATTGAAAGGTTACCTTATATGCAGAAATATAAAGTATGTCTTTTGCTTGTCTCAACACTGAAAGCTATGATTTTCTTTAAAGTAATTTTGTTGTGAAATATCAAAGAGAAATGCTAAGAAAGTGAGCTGTCAAACTAATTTGAATAGAGGAAGAGATTAACAGAAACAGGTAAAAGTTGACACCCAAGAGAGAGCAAGAGAGAAACTCAAGGAAATTGAAAGGGAGTATCAACATGTCAATGTTTACTCATTGCTATATCACAGTCCATTTCTTATCTCATCTTCTCAATGTTATCATCAAGATATCATTTTATTTGTTGATAAGAGAAGGGAAATCAAAAAAAAGAAAAATGCAATAGACAGTGAAAGATGGTTGAACAAACATATAGCAACAGTTGACAAGCAGAGAATTGTTGAAAAAGAAGAAAAATATTAATCAAAATAACAGTTCATCATTCATTTTTTTAACTTGCAAATATTTACCTACAAAATAAGATGTCAAATCCAATTTCATCAGTTTTCTAGCATATATGACAGAAATGTTTATAAAATCAGCAGTCTTTCGTGAATTCAATTTTAAAACATCTTGAGAAAAATATTTGTGCATATAAAAAATAAATTTATTATCATTTAATTATAAAAAAGTTATAGTATAAAAAATAACAAAAAACTGAATTTGAAATCAATATGAAATTCTGTTCTAATTTGAGATGTGGATAAAAAATACAAAGTTCCACTTGGGTAAATTTTATTTGCATTTTTTTTTAATACTGATGTTCATGGACTATAAGGCTCAAGAGCCACTAAAGTAAGATGGTTAGAGTTAAAATGGTTATTGTAATGGTCACCAAAAAGGATCAGTCTATATGTTCTTAGGCTTATAGACTTCGCTACTTACTAGCAGCTTGGTAGCAGTAGTAATGAGGTTGAAAATTATGAGAATTTTTAATGTTCCTAAAATATAAAAATAAACATTTATCACACATATACATACATGTGTCATGCTATAATTTCTGTGAGTGAGCTACCATGTACTTACGGCTAAGGAAACTACCACATGTTCTTTAACTACCACTGGTCAAAGATGCAGCATGGTAATTACACAAGGTCTGTCTAAAAAGTAGCAGGATTGGGTGTGCTGTGTGAGCTATAGGTGAAAGAGGAATAAGCAGATTGTGTTATCATCTAATCCTGGAGTAATCTTATCTTTCTACAATCATGAAATGCAAAAATCGATTCATGAAATGCAAAATCGGTACTTGTGGGTTACAGTTGGCACTTTTTAAATTAATTTTCCAACTTTTTCCCAAATACAGATGTGTAAAAATATACTATCCCAAAGATTCATTTGGAAGTCTGAAAGAAAAATAATTAATTAATAAACAATTTAAATACATCTAACTTTGTAAAAAAATGACCAATACGTAAATGGTGACAGATAACCCACAAGAAGCACATTTTAAAAAATGGCAGCAGATAACCCACAAGTAGTGTAAAGTCTTTGTTGTGAGAATAAAAACCAGAGAAAAGGAAAGATTTACATGTGGGCAAAGAATTTCTGAGAAGAAATAAGAGTTAGTCATTTAAGAAATGTGGTATCAGTAACATGGAGGGTGGGACCACAGATGACATTCTCTTTGATCGTAATATTAGTTTAAAATGAAATGCTTGATTTCTTCCTAAGTGATAGTGAAAACAATGATGATTTTGTAGGTTTAAAACACCAAATAAATGTAAACCTTTTTATTTTAAATTAACCGTATTTTCTTATTTTGATGGTTTTGAGCTCTTGAGTTCAGAACAATATATACTAATTTTTAAAGTATCAGATTGAATTTTTGTTGAATAAAAATCTTTCAAATATGAGTATAGCTTGTTTTCCCAAAACTGTCATTAAAAAATAAGAATTTTTATTATACACAGGTGCATTATAATCTAAAAATACAGTATTTGAGTTGCCATTCTTTTCTTTGGAGTTATTCATCATCTGTATTTAAAATGATGGACAAAACATTTTTTTTCTTTTATTCAATTCTTTAAAGTACAATGGTTTTAACTTTTTTCTTCTTTTTTTAAATCATTTCACCCCAAACAAGCTGGGAATGCCACTAGTATGCAGAGAGTTACAAGGAGTGAAAGTGAGAGAAAGCACAAAAGAAAAACAGGAATCAAGAAGACAAAAGATGGCGATTGACATTGCATTTAAATTTTTCAATATTGCAGTTATCACAGAAGCAAGTAAATGGAAGGGAAGTACAAGAAAAGAAACTGTTCGAGTAGAAGTGGTAGTTGCATTTAGCTATTTCAACAGTAAATGGGTGGGACCTAGATCCCAAATAAGTTTAGATAAGTGGCATAGTTTCAACTGTATTCAAAGTAAAAGTAGGAGGTGGTAAATATATTAAAGTAGCATGTACATGACTATCTTATTTGTCTGTCTTGAAGTTAACAGCAAGTGTGTATTATAAAACTGACATAAAACCCAAGTGAAAGGAACTAATAATGACCCAAACTTTTGGAATTGGATTTCAATGAAAATTCTAATGGAGAAGAATATTAATAAAAAGAATATTATTATATTTTAGTTAATATTTCACAATCCTACTGAAGTTCCTAATTTGAGTAGGTTTTTTATAAGCACCTCTCTTTTTTAACTTTTTGCAATCAGGTAACGATGTGAGCAATTGATTTAGTGAATTGGTAATTCAGGAAAGTACCTGGACAAGATGGCACATTTTGCTTGCATCAAAACAACGGATTTGGCGTCAGAGATAAGAGTACTTTCATTTCATATAATCAAATAGAATAACTCTCCCCAGAGAAATCTTGGCCTGACAATGCCAGAAATGTACCCAGAAGTAGCTAGCAGAATGATAATTCTCAATGAAATCAGGAAAGATAACAATATTAACTTTGTAAAAACAAAAAAAATGGATTGATTAGACTTATCAAAATAGCAAAAAACTAAAGAAAAGAATGAAAAAGTAAACAGAATTATAGACTTCTTTGAACAGTCTTATCGTGTATACATTGTTATTCATGATTTGAAGAACAACATATTCAAAACTAGTATAATATATATTATTTCATTGAAAAATATTTTGTTTGGTTAGGAATTCAGTATATGTATTCAAAATAATTGGTTGATATTCGACAAAAGTGAATGGAATATGTTTTTCAATTATTTCCTTCTAAAATGTTTCATAAAAAGAAATACTATTACAGATATACTGTTTATCATTTGCAATTCTTTCATTCATTTCTCTCTTACGATTCTATTTTATGACAAATTGTTTTTCTTTTTTTTTGTAGTGTTTGCACATTGACTTTTTTTATCTAAATGTTTTACCTTTATAATAAACATATTTGTCAATTACAATGAACAGGTGTGTGTTCAAATTCCTGTTACAAGTGCTTTTGGGAAAGGTGTGAATCCATTCCTTCTCACCGGCTATGAGTAAATACATGTGTGTGTGTGTGTGTGTAATAAGGCAGCATATCTTCATTTAAACATGTTTCACTGAATAATATAGACATATTGTGTCTCCTTATTTTTATATTGATCAATTCCAGTGGCCTAATCAGTTTCTTGATGTTAAGATGAAATTTATCAAGGAAAGCAACATAATTTTTTTTTAACCCAAGTACTTTCAACCTTTCCTAAGATCATCTTCAGGGGTAAATTGCAAAGACAAACTTATTCTAACTGCAATAAAATCTGCATTCTATTGTGATAGTGATTTTAAAAACATGTGCTCTGTTATAGTTATGTTAAAATTTAAAAATTTGTCTGCGACAGTTATGGAATTTTTTTACAAAGCAAGTATTTCAGTATAAGGGAGCTGACCGGAAATTGGTAGAAATGTAAAATGGCATTATATGTTATATGCACTTTAATATGTTGTTGCTATATTCATAATAAATTTTGTTGAGTGTTGGTTGGTTGATTTTGATATAAATGCCTTGAGAATGTTTGAATGAAGATATGTTGCCTTATATATATAAATTACAAATACAAACTTATTGTAACTGTGATAAAGCCTGCATCCCGTTGTGATGGTTATTTTTAAAAACACCTATGAATGCACTATGTAATTATTTTAAAATTTATCTGTTGTAGCTATGGAATTTTTTGTAAAACAAGTGTTTCAATATAAGGGAGCTGACTAGAAATTGGTAGAAATGTAAAATGGCATTAAATGTTATATGCACTTTAATATGTTGTTGCTATATTTATAATAAATTGTGTTGAGTGTTGGTTGGTTCATTTTGATATAAAGGGTCATGAGAATTTCAAGTTTTTGTTTATTATTTTCATGATGTCGTATATTGGTTTTGTCAATGTTTTCCTGTAATGGGAAGGTGGACAATAAATATCATAAACAACTGTACATGCCTGTACATTTGCAGGCATGTTTCTTAAATATACAATAAATCTTCTTTTCATCAAATAAAGTTTATTTCTTCAAATTTTTATCATGGGAATTTTAAAATCGGTCAAGATTATATCTTCAGGATATTTTTCTTTAATTATTAGAGCAATATTTTTCTGATTCAAAATCTAACACATAAAATAAACGTTTAACAAAACTCTCACTGAAAAATATATTCAATACATGGTGGAATAATTTAAAAATTATAATCTCCAAAAAAAATGTAAACCTGTTCAAAATAAGGACATTAAACAATTTTTTATTTTTCTTTAATATTTGCATAAAAATAAATTTATTATATAGATTCATGCCTTACAAAGTGCACATCTCCAGATACACTCAGAGTTTTGTGTATCTACTATATAGTGGTGAGCAAAAGAAATGAATAACTGATAAGAATTAATTTGCTTAATTCTTGCTATGAGGTTGTAAGTATTTGACCATCTCATTTCAGGAATAGTATCTTTTGAAGTACACCACAACAATCTGTTAGAGCTGCTCAGCAGGAAGGATATTAGAATAATCAAGAATCTATACTGGCATCAAACAGCCTCTATATGGGCAGAAAATGAGTCCAGCAGATATAAAAGGGATGTAAGACAAAGATGTGTCTTTTCATTGGATTTATTCAGCCTATACAGCAAGGCAATTCTGAGGGAATTAGAAGTCCTTCCAGATTCATTATTATTAGCGGTCACAATCTTAATAATATAAGATGTGCAAATGACACAGTGTTGATAGCAGACATAGAAGGGAAACTAGAAAAGCTCCTAAAGAAGGTAGCAAAAGAAAGCAAGAAGAAAGGACTAAGTATAAACTACAAGACAGAAGGCATGGTTATCAGCAAAAGGATGAGCCCAAAATGTGAATTGCAAATCAGGGATACTAAAGTCTAACGAGTACAAAAATTAAAATATCTGGGAAGTTTTGTAATAGAAGACAGAAAGTACAACACCAAAATCCAAAGACACATTAGAATGGCTAAAAATACATTACAAAAGATAAACAGAATGTTAAGAGAGAAAAAATTTTTGCTAGAAACAGAGAAAAGAGTATTGAACTTTTACATGATATCTATCTTCCTGTATGGCAGCAAGTGTTGGACAATCTCCTCAAAGATGAAGATGAGACTTGAAGCAACAGAAATGTGGTTCTACAGAAAAATGCTGGTGATACCATGGACTGAACATGTAAGCACTGATGAGGTTTTAGAAAAGATGGAAAAAAAAAACAACTTATACTTAACATCACGAAGAAGAAGTTGAAATTTCTGAAGCCTGTGATGAGGAAGGAGGGCTTAGAAAACCTGATACACACAGGACAGATTGAGAGAAAGAGGGACAAAGGAAAGCAGCATTAATATATTTGATGAGCTTGAGTAGTTGGATGGTAGAACAAGGTTTGAGAGAAATAACAAAAAGACAAGATGTATCAAGAGCTACAAGGGACATGAGGATGTGGAAGGCCATGATTGCTTATGTCCTGAAGGGACACAGCACATAAAAGAAGCTTTTATCATTTAGAAATGTAATGTAAATTGTCGTATTTATGTGAACACAGTAAAAATGGAGATACAAAACTGAATGCTTTGCGATACTGAAAATAAGACCTGCAAAAGTTATGTGCCACTTGGCAATACTCAAGATTAACATCATCCCAGATTAAGATATGCATGCACATTTTTCATGTTAAATGATCAAACACAGATTGTATAAATTCTGGAGCCTCTAATGTTAGTAAAGTTGATCTAAGTTTCAAGATGGAATGTTAAGAGCAAGTCTGGAGAAATGGATGCAAATTATTGAAATGTTACAAAGATGAGTCAACATGAAATTGCAAAGACCTTTTGAATATCAATAATGTTGTCCAAGTCAGTCAGAAGATCTATGTTGATGTTGGGAGCATTTTGAAGATGGAAATGATTGGTTAACTTTCAGTATTAAACAAAGAGATCAAAGAAAGCTAAGAGGTTATAAGTATCCAACCCAAAATTAATAGCTTGTCAAGTATATGGATAAAAGCAGCATTACTACTGAATACAGTTGGAAGATTGATTGATTCGTTTTTTATATCTTAACCATTTACCAGGTTATTTAAAGCCAGAAAATATTTTTACATTATAAGAATTTTTTTTTTTGAGATAATAATAGTTTAGCAATGTAATTATATATTTCATATCGGCTCGGTTTCATATCCAAATGCAGACAAAGCAATTTCTAAAGAAGTAATTAATTTTTTTACTTATTAAAGACTTTTATCACTCATAACATAGTATAGTTATTATTGTTTACCAGCCTGAAGATTCAAGAAATCTTATTAAAGTAAGGAGGAAGCATACTTTTCTTTGAAAACTTTTTTTACCAAACTGAGCAGATATGAAATTTCAAGAATCTAGAAGGATTTCACTTAAAGAGACTATTCAGCGTTGCATAGCAGAGTTGTGACTTAAACACAGTGATTCTAATGACAGTTTTTCCTGCTATGAAGTACACAGGTGTGATCTTGTGGAATGGTGGATATTTTTCTTTAATAAGATTTCTCAAATATTCAGGCTGGTAGATGATAATAAATATACTTGTTAAAAATAAAAAATGAAGTATCTACTCAATATGGGTATCGACTAAAAATAATGTTGAAGTGATAAAAATTTGTCAGATTAATAAATGAAAAAATCTATTAGTTCTTTAGAAAGAAAGAAAATGGCTTTATTTCCATTTGGATTCAAAATGAACCAGATATGAAATTTTGAGAATCTATAACAAGGTGGATTTCACTATTCAGCCATAGCTTATATATATATATATATATATATATATATATATATATATATATATATATATATATATATATATACACACACACACACACACACACACACACACACACACACACAGAGGGTGTAACAGCAAAATTGTCCAAATCATGTAATGCCATAATTGTCCATCTCACAAAATGTTTAATATCTAAAAACCACTAACCTGAGTTTCTATTTTTCAGATAAGACATTTTGACACCATTTGTCACAAGAATCAGTGGAAAATCATTTGAGTTATTCGGCTAAAACGAGAACAGCTTAAAATCATTTTGTGTCAGTCCCACTGTCTTTTCAACTAAGCAACGTTGAGAGGTGAAAGATCATTCAGGCCTTCAGTAATGGTACCAACATTCATACTCTGGCTTCTATCTTGAAAGTCCATTCAGGAACCATCAAGAGATCAATTAGTAAAGATCCAACTCAATCCATAAAACGTTTGGCGCATAAGAGAGGAGTTTCAGTTATGACAGTCCAAAGAGCAGTTAAAAAAGACTTGAAAATTAAATCATACATGAAACCTGTGAGGCACCTTGTTACTCCAGGACAGAAAGTTAGAAGGTTAGAGAGGGGGAAGAACATCTTGAATAAGTTGGAAAATGATCCTGGAATAATATATATGAACTTTATTTCAATCCTTCATGACCTTCTGATTCTTAACTATGATTAACTAATAATAAACATGTTATTTTCATTTATGATCGATTTCATCCCAATTCTTCTGTTAAGCTTGGAGAGAAATTGTACAGTCTTATTGCTCAAAGTAGACTCCAATAGTGTTATAAAAAAAACTTGGAGAATTCCAGTAAGATATCTTTAATTATTTCTAAGATACAATGGTTCAAACTCAATATAACAAATGGACAATTTTGCTTATATATATATATATATATATATATATATATATATATATATATATAATATAATATAATAATAAAAGTTAATGGTCAGAGTTGAATTAGACCAGGAGACAGTAGTATTAAAAAGTGCTGAATACATACATGTATAACAAAAATAACCTTTCAGTATCTTCAGGCAATTTCAATCAATTGATTTCCTCACACTTTATTTAAAAAAAAAATGATGAATGCTTTATTATTTAAAAATAAATCCATGACATGAAGTGTGATAGAAGGGGGAAGGAGAAGAAAAACAAGGGTATTGGAAATGAATTGGTGGTGGGAGTTAAACAAAATGTACATACTTTCTTTTCATCCTGGTTCATATGAACTCAAAAGAAACTTTTTAGTGTGTATGCAACGAGTCATAATTTCTGATCTCTCATTCAAAAGGCTTTTTGGTTTGGAACGTTATTATTGCTAACTTTTCTTGTTGACAAAGGTTGCAGATATTACTAGGATTGTTGTAAGGTTTGGCTTTTTAAAACATTTTCCTGTTTACAATTGGATCCTTTTTATTTTTTTTATTTTAATTTCCAAACATGGTTAGCTTGTCTGGTAGAATTCCTAAGACTTTCTAGCTTGAATGACTTGTGATTATACCACCTCTTCTTGAAGCTATCTTCAGTACACACTATGTATATTTTTCTGGCTATTTGTATCTATTAGTTGTGCTTTGTAAATTACTGCTTCAGTTTTACAAACTACATCTAATGGACATCTACTTTTATTTCTACAGTTGTATATTTCACTGTTAACGATATTTTGCTGCACGTTAGTTTTGAAATTTCTGGTGTGTGTGTGTGTGTGTGTGTGCACAAGAGGGAGAGAGAATGTAAGTAAAATATTTATGAAGATTTATAGTGATGATAAAGTCTAGTTTATGTGTGGGAACCTACACGGAGGTAACCTTTAAACTTAAGTCTTTAAAATTGAACAAAAAAGATACAATGCTAAAGGAATCTTTTCAGATAAACAAAGAAAAATACTTGTGTTTATACAACCATAATTGATAATATACATTCAAAGTAGATGTAATATCCTCTTAAAGCAATAAAAATAAAAAAACAATTATTTTTTCCCAAATTGTAAAGTTTTTTTTCTATGTTCTTTTCCCATTTTTTTTATTGTGGTTGCCGGTGTTTTCCAGAAGGAAATGGAAAGAAAACATAAAGGCAAAACAATTCAAAATAGAAAAAAAAACACAAGCACCTCGACATTTATTGAATAGATCAGAAACTCTGCTATATTCTTTTGAATAAATTTGGATTGACACATCACTTTCACAAGAGTAGAAGTCATTGATCTGACATAAATATATAAATTGTATTTTTATCAAAACCATGTCTTAGTAAGAAAATTACACATATGCTTTCATACAGATATATATATATAACACTTACAAATGATGAGAGGAATTTGATTTTTCTCGAAAATTAAATTATATTTTAAAATAAAGAGTAATGTTAGCTAAAATACATTTGAGATGTTTACTCACAAATCAAAGACTAAATAGGGAAAAAATAATTAGGCTATCAACTCACCAAAACTTATTTAAAAAATACTACTTTTTCAAAATATCTTGAAATGCCAATAGTTGTTTCAGCTTTCTATAAAATTAAAAACACAGATACAGAAAAGAAAACACACACAAAAATTATTCAAACTCCCATAGAATCTAAACTCCAAAATGAGATATTGTCATGTTTATGAATATCTTTGCAAACAGTTTCAAGAAAATTTTCATTTAAAAGTCATATTTCATGGCAATCTTTTGTGACATTGGAAAACATTGACAATAGATAAAAAAAGGTTTTGCTTTTCTTTAACATTTTCAAGATGGATGAAGAACATGAGAAATAAGTGTCAACATTTACTGTTCCATGGAGGTTATACTAAAATGTTTTAAACTGAATAAAATCTTAAAATCTTAGCAGAGAATGAAAACTCTTCAATTTATAGTAAAAGTTTCTTATTGGCCATTTTGAAATGACATTTACAGATGAAAAAAAATACTATTACATATACACACACACACACACACACACACACACACACATATATATATATATATATATATATATATATATATATATATATATATATATATAGTATTTATTCAAAAATTATAATGTCAACATCTTATAAGATCACTACAAAAATAGCCATTTTGTTTCAACACTTCTGGTGTTTTGTCAAGTGAAGGTGTTGAATCTACATTCAACACCATCAGCATGTTTTTTGAATAAATACTATTTGCTCTACCCTGTATTGAGCTCTCTTAAGAAGATGTTTTTGGTTATTTGAATTTTATTATGCCTACACCAATCCTATACTTGTGTGTGTGTGTGTGTGTGTATATATATATATATATATATATATATATATATATATATATATATATAAATTACAGACATACATTATTTTCTTTATCTTTTCTGTTCTTCCTTTTGTCTATTTTTTTTTTATAGGAGCTCATACAATTTTTACAGAATTATTTTAAAATTGTTTCAGTAAATATATTATGAATAATTAACTTCTCAGTCAATATATAACATTAAATTGAATGAGTAATTTAACAGAATATTTTCAGTCAAGTTCTTTCTTTCCCACCCAACTTATATAACTTACTTTAAAAAGTATCTATATAAATATATTATGATATATTTATGAAACCTAAATACTCAGAATAAAACTTCCTATCTAAAGTTTGCAAGAAAACCCTCATGAATTCTAATTCAGTGAGAAATCTTTTAACTGTGGTAAGAAATGGCTGGTTAATTTTAACACTTCCAAAAGAAAACTGCTCTCTTTTAATCATCTGAGAGAATAATTTTGTCTTCCATCAATATGGCTGATGCTAACCTCCAGGACAGTGAATCATTGCACCTTTTCAAGCTAACATTTTCCACTGAAAAGAAGTGGAAAAATTTTATTGAATGAATTGCTAGTTCTGATCCTAGGAAAGTTGGTTCACTGTGTTGTAACAGAATCTATCTTCCACATTTATAAGTTTATACCATTTATCCATTCATTGAATATTGCTGCCACGTCTACTCTAGTGTTTCTGCTACATATTTAGAGATTCTTGATAAAATCCAGAGAAGAATTTGGAATGTTATGGTCCTGATCTGGCATCTCAGCTTCACTAACTTTTCCACCACTTTAACACGATTCCTTGTGCCTTTTCTACACATATTTCCATGGTAATTGCTCCTATGATCTTTCCACATTGGTGGCAAAGTCATCATTTTAGAGATACATGCAAGCAAAAGATCTATTCTAGTACCTTCTCTTCTGCTTCTAATTTGTGAAATTCATTTCTGGCTACTTGTTTTATAATATTTTCTTTTTCACACATTCTTCCACACTCAGTAAACTCTTGTATCTTAGTGGATTTATTGACTTCCTTGGAGTGAAATGTTTAAAAACATCATAAAAACAAAAATACTCGTATGAAGCTGTAAACATATATATATGCATACACATATTTTGACATGCATTGGAATGATTATATTGAATCAATTGTGAGGTCTGCTGCTAGGAAATTTGGTTCACATGCTAGGCATTCTTTTCACCAGAATCCATCTTGCATGTTTATAAATCTTTCATTAGTCTGTGCACTGAATATTGCTGCCACATCTGGTCTGGTGCTCCTGTTATATAGCCCAAGATTTTTTATAAAAATCCAAAGAAGGGTCTGCAATGTTATTGGTCCTGACATTGCATCTCAACTTCAACCACTTTCCCATCATAGTGACATAGCTTCTCTGTGTCTTTCCTATAAATATTTCCATGGCAATTGTTCTCCTTGGTACCTTGAATGCATGAATTTAAATGTAGTACTAGATTGGCAACTAGGTCTCTTCATTTTACTCGTGAAATAGCTAGATGTAACCATGTATTCTATTTTAATAGTTTCTTTTCTCACACTTCTTTCATATTGTTTTCTTGTCACCTATGATCTTCAAAAGCTTAATTTCAAAATCAATTGCTATCTTTTGTCTTTCTGAATCCTGTTCTTTTATTAGCTTTTCTCCTCACCAATGTTTTCTGATCTTTCAGTAACCCCTTGTGTCTTAATGGCTTTATCACCTTGGTTGGGTATGAAATGATAAGAAAAAATGGGTATGAAACAAGTAGGAAAGCATTTGTTAATTTTACATTACAGGATTTGTTTAGTTTCATCACAAACTCTTTTTTTGTGTATGTGTTGGTGGGAATTTTTAAATTCTGTTTTCATTGGTTGTGTAGATGATGCATATTTCTTTTATGAATGATGTTTTTTTTTTCTACTAAATACCAGGCTTGAGAGCCAATCAAGGTAGAGGTTTACTGAATGAGGTGTGATATGAATGAAATATGGGATTGTAGAAATTAAAATTATGAAGAAAAGGACTGTATATTTTAAATACATAGTTATAGTTGTCTGTGCGTGTGTGAATATAAAAATAACTATGCATATATATATATATATATATATATATATATATATATTTGACATGAATATATAAGAAAGAAATGTAAATCAAATATTAATAATTCAAGTGTGACTATACAAATTTGTGCAAAGTTTCCCTTGCCATCCACCTGGGACTTGTCTTAATAGGATTTCAAGCCAAAGATATAAAAGTAAATTCGTCTTTTCAGACTGTTTTAAGTTGTTAAATTCTCTCATGGTTTGAATATTTAAGGTAGTGACAAAAATAGTAAAGTGTAAGTGATGGAATTATGATGTGGATGATTTTGTTGAAGTTAGCGGCAACGGGAACAAGATGATGGGAGATCATGATTGTAGTAGTTGTCATCATTGAAATGACATCAATAATTGTGGAAGGGTTAGAATTATTTACAGGGAAAAGATGTTATTGTAGATTTTATGTCATAACTGACTGATCAAAGCATGGATAAATATTTTACTTCAGTTTTCAAACTAAGCTTACTATAACAATATTTCTCCATGAAACTTATTGTCTTCAATATTTGAATTCTATAACAATTCTAAAAGAAGTCTTTTGCACGTCAAAAAGAACCTAAGATAATATATTTTAACAATAAAGGAAAAAAAAAACAATTATATTTTCAAATAGAAGAAATTATTATTTACATTCAGATTAAATCCTTATCTTTGTTATTACTCGAATATTTCAGCCATTTTGTATTCAAGGCTTCTTTAATTATCTGTTAATACAGGTAACATTCAGAGAATCTTGAACTGAACCCTTTATTTGATCTATGGGGTAGTTTGTTTTTGTTCCAGAGCCCATTCTGAGGAATATCACTTCTTGTTCTTATTTAATAATGCCTAGACGTGGCTCACTGTTTCCACAGAATCTAACATTGTACTACCTACCCCAAGGATTGAACTCACAATATTATTACTACCAAATTCACAGAGCAATAGCCTAACTGATTAAAGCATTGGTTTATAAATTTGGTGACACAGTCTGAAATCTATATGGATTTTAATTGAAATTAAAATCTGTATGTCACTGATTTCTGTGGCCAAAAACAGACAACATGTAGGCTACCACAGAATCAGTGAGAATCACTCAGGGGAGTATATAAAAAGAAGCAGTAAGTTGCTTTCCTTTCTTCTTTTTTTCTCTTTCCATACATTGCTAATGAGATACTTTTTCATCATTCCATCTCTGTAGAAAGATGTCATGTTAATGTCTCCCAAAATGCAGCCTTCACAGCCAGGATATATTTCATCGTCCTGTGAAAAATCTCATACAATATTTCAGGTATGGACATTTAAAACACCAACCACACATGTACATTTCTTTATTATTGTTTGTTTGTTATAAATTGTTTTCTGCATATCTCACACTAAATGGTTCAGTCTTAGCACCTGCTCACATCAGGATCCTGCCTCCCTATCCCCTTTCTCCTTGCTGGTGGCGATGATGGAGGCAAAGATGGCTGTGAAGGCCCAGACAACTTCTGAAGATTTGGAAGTTACAGAGGAGTGTGGATGGTGGACATGGCTGGGAAAGTTGGGTCTTTTTGACAGCACATCACAGATCCTCTTCATGTTGACAGTTGGACTTGAAAATCTCAGATGGTCCTATGCCAGGAAGGCAGATCTGCAGTAAGTGAGGGTCAATTTTGGTCTGTGTCAGGGATGTTTTCAACTGATCCTTGAGGCATCATTTTCAATCTTCACATACCTTTTGCCACAGGAGAGTTCTCCAAATAGGATGATACATAGGATTCAAGTGGGATGCATTCTGGTTGAATCTGGTCTCGCATACTTTGCCTTTCTCTCTCTTTCTCTCCAAATCTACTTTTTATGACCACTAGGATCAGTGGAAGTGGCAGACAGTAACATCACTTTCAGGCAGAATGAGCATGTTTTTGTTTGAATGTAGTTTAGGGAATTACCTTTAAAACCTTTTGCTAAGAAAAGGTTAATACCTGCAACACATATCCAAAAATATGACCAGATGACAAAATATAAGATGTTTTTGGCAATGGCTTCTTTGTCAAATCAGAAAATACAAAAAGATAGGAAGTTGTAGAGAACCATGATCACCTTTCTGTTCTGAAAGTGCATGGCATATAAAAGAAGACCTTACAAAATTTCTCTCCAATGAAATCTGGTTTAGAATCGACAAAACAAATATAATAGAATCTGATTTTTTCCATTTTTTTAAAATAAAACTGAATATTCCTTTAAAAAAAATCATCTGCAAAGTATTTTTTAAATGAATATTCAAAGTTTTATATATACACTGTATGAACAAATGGTGAAAATTTCTCAGCTTGAATCACTTCCAAAAATCAAGCCAGATGACCAAAAGTAAGATGGTTTTTGGTACGGGCTTCTTGGTCAAGCCAAGAATTTTCCTCTTGTGGTAAGGTACAAGCAATTAATTTCTCAAGGTAACTAATAAGATATTAAAATTAGTATAGAGTAAATGTCCATATCTACAGGAATATTGCTACAGTACATTTATATGATGACATAAAACTTAATACTAACTACAGTTCAATGAATACACAGACTTAGAATATACTGCATGGTGAATCAATGAACTAATCTCCTTATACCAAACTCCTAGTTAAGTAGAGCATATGGAAGAGATTGACTAGTAATAGATGTTGACAATTTATTAACTTTGGAAGTGGGTGTCTGGGAGGGGTTGTAGCAGACATGTCATTTCTGGAGATAGTATTGGAGGCAATCATTGAATTGCACTGACAGCAGCAGCCATGTTGGTAATAATCATGATCATTAAGGAATAGCAGTAATTGGAAGGATAGATCTACCAATGCAACAGGGTTGGTAATTGGCAAAATAGTGGCCATGACAGTAACAGTCATGATAGTTATTGTCATGACTGTCTTTGATGTAATGATTGTAGGATGTAGATATCGAAAAAACCTATACTGCATCATTGATAAAAGCAATATCTCCTTCCTCCCAATACAGATGAACATATTTACACGGCTCTTCTGAATGCAGGGGGCTGCTCTCATTATTGTTCAATAGGCTTAATTTTAAACATGAAACTGGGTTTTAACATCCATATATATGTACTTTGCAAAGTGGCATTTTGAATTAAGCTATATATATAGAGAGATAAATATAGATAGATAGATAGAGAGAGAGAGACTGAGAGACAAAGAGAGAGAAGAGAGAGACAAAGAGAGAGACAAAGAGAAAGAAAAGACAGAGAGAGAGAGAAAAGACAGAGAGAGGAAGAGAGAAAAAGACAGAGAGAGAGAGAGAGAAAGAGAAAGGGAAAAAAGAGAGAGAGAAAAAAGACAGAAAAAGAGAGAGAGAAAGAGGGATAAAAAGAGAGAGTAAGAGGGAGGAAAAGAGAGGGAGGAAAAGAGAGGGAGAAAGAGGGAGAGAGAGAAAGAGAGAGAGAAAGAGAGAGAAAAAGATAGAAAAAGACTAAGAAAGAGAGAGAATAATAGAAAGACAGAGAGAGAAAGAGAAAAAGACAGAGAGAGAAAGAGAAAAGACAGAGAGAGAAAATGAAAAGGACAGAGAGAGAGAGAGAGAGAGTAAAAAGACAGAGAGGGAGAGAAAAAAGAGGGAGAAAAAAAAGACAATGAGAAAGAGAAAAAGACAGAGAGAGAGAGAAAAAGACAGAGAGAGAGAAAAAAGACAGAGAGGGAAAGAGAAAAGAAAAAGACAGAGAGGGAAAGAGAAAAGAAAAAGACAGAGAGGGAAAGAGAAAAGAAAAAATAGACAGGGAAAGAGAGAGTAAAAGACACAGAGAGAGAAAGAAGGAGAAAAAGACAGAGAGAGAAAGATGGAGAAAAAGACAGCGAGAGAAAGATGGAGAAAAAGACAGAGAAAAAGACAGAGAGAGAATAAGAGAGAAAGAAAAAGAAAGAAAGAAAAAGAGAGAAAGAAAAAGAGAGAGAAAAAGAAAGAGAGAAAAAGACAGAGAGAAAGAGAGAAAAAGATAGAGAAAGAAAAAAGAGAGAAAGAGAGAAAGCGAGAGAAGTAACAGAGAAAGAAAGAAGGAGAAACAGAGAAAGAGAGAAAGAGAAAAATGTATACAGAAGAATGCCAAGCAAATTTCAGACTAATATAAATGTATAAATTTGGCAGAGCAGTTTATTCTTCCATAATGTATAAATAAGGAATAAGTGATATAATGATGGAGGTTATATTATAAATGTAATCAGAGAGGCTGGCTGTGTTAGTAGATATAATAATGAATGTAGTGACAGTTGTGGCAGAGTCTGTAAACTTTTGCTGATGGGCATGTTAACAGTGTTTTTGTGTGTATAGTAATGCTGGGGATTATTGTATCATGCAGGGAATGGTAGTATTAATAGCTATCGTTTTGCTGTAATTTGTAGCAATTTAAAGAAAGGATTCATGTTTTTTATCTTCACAAATATTGAAGAAAAATGAATGAGTGAGTGATCCCTTTCCTACAAAAATCAGAAAATATCCATTTTCATTAATTTAAAGATATAAAGTGGGAAAAAAGAGAAAGTTATGAAAAATATCAGAAATCATGGACAATAAAAGATAAATGGAGAGATTGTAAAATTGCTTAAAAAGAAGGAAAATTGGCATTGAATGAAAAAAATTAAATGAAAAAGGAAAAAGAATTTAAGCTTAAAAAAGTGAAAAATACTGAAAACAGAAGAGAAAATAAACATATGGACAAAGAGAGAGAAATCGAGAGAAGAACTGGTGGTAAAAGGCAAAAAATATTGTACAAATGCATATAGGGAAAAATGCTGAAGGACAACAGAAAATCAAGAAAGCAAAAAGAGAAAATAATGGTAGAAAGAAGAAATAAAATCATTGAGGAGAGGATAATAAAAGTGAAAAAATAATTCAGGAAAGAAAAGGAAAACAAGATAAAGATAGTGAAAGCGAGCAAATATGGATGTATGGAAAAAACGTAAAAGGGGTAAAGTGAACGAGATGGGTTTACTGGATAAAGAAATGCAAAAAGAAATCATCAATGCTAAAAAGAGTAAAATCAATAGGAAAAGATTGAGAAGGAATGGCAGAGGAAAATGAAAGAGAAATATGAAAAAGTAGAAAAATGATGGATTTGAATGCAGCTAAGTAACAAGGGAATGAGGTGGATGGAATAAAAAGAACAGTGACTGAAAGAAAGCAAATGTTTGAAAAGAAAGGAAGCATGAAATAGAAATTTAAAGAAGTGCAGAAAAAAGAAAAGAAAGAAAAGACTGTTGAAAATCTTTTTTAAATTGTATAACAAGAGATATGATGAACAGCAAAAAAAAAATTATCTAAATGCAGTCAGCCTGAATTTGAATAAAATAGTAAGTGTAATATAATGTAAGTGATGTTGATTGGTAAGCATCTGTACTGCCTTTGAAGGAACACAAGTAGACTAGACAGCAGAGGATAAATTGCTTCATATAAAAGACATGCAATTGATGATTTAATATCCATCAGCTCATTTTGCATATGACAAATCCAGAAATGTCTGCACAATAGTTACCTATTAATTTGTTAAACAAAAAAGGGAATTTACCTATAGTGATAGTAAAACAAAAAACTCTTCAAAAACTCAATGGCTGAAATCGGTTTGAATAAAAATATGATTGAGTTATAAACATATGTATGGGTCATATTAAATAAAAATTATCAATATCTGTTTTTTTTAATTAAAAATGTTGTTTTTCTACTCAGTTTTACCATATCTGTACATTTTTTAAAAACCTTCAAAGAATTGGTGTACTAAGCTGTCTTTTTATTTCATAATAAAATTTATAAGTATATTATTAATGTATGAACTACTACCAAAATAAAAATTAAATAAAGACTTTAACTACTAATAAAATGAATTTAATAAAATTAAGAACATTTAGTAAATAAAATAAATTTATAATATGGACTTTGTAATAATTATCAAAACTAAGCTTTAGCTTGACCTTGTATTTTAAATTTGCAAAGATAAAATAGCAAGAAATTTAACTATAAAATTATATCTTGTGTTTTCTTAATTCTTGTTCTTTTCATGTACTCTCTCCTTAATAGTGTTCTTTTTTCATATTTTAACACTCGGTAACCCCTTTCATCTCAGTGGCTTTATTACCTTGTTTGGGGTGAAATGATTGAAAAAGTTAATAAAATAAAGATATATATATATTTAAAAAAATTGTTTCTTTTTTCAGTAGCTCCTAAACTCTTGTCATAAAACTGAACAACTTTTGTCAATGTGTAATTTTTTTTTTCACAAACAAAATCGTTTAGCCCAAGTATGTGAACGGTTTCCTCTTACAGAGAATGAAAATATTTGAGGATGTTTTCAAAGTGAACAAGTCATCAGAACAACACTTATTCAAACAATTTCTATTTTCAACCAGAACTGTTTCATAGTAAACAATATAACCAGGACTTTAAACTGTATCATAATTCATTGCCAAGCATTTATGCTTCTTTTGGAAGATGAAGAATATCAGTATTAATCCCAAATTAAATTGGTATTAATAATCTTGATAGAGGAATTTTGGCAAAATCAATAGAATGATGTTAATGGTGTCTTAATTACTTGTTACTTGGTATTTACGAGTATTTTAGTATCGTTTGGTATGGCATCGATATCAGCTGACTAATGTCTGCATCTTATCTTTATTGCAATGTTTTCAACACTTCTGATCTATGATCATGACAAGGCTCATAAACATATCATGGCAACAAATATCTGAATCTCTTATAACACCACACACACACACACACACCTATAGACAGACGTACATACATACACACAGTGTACGTGCACGGACATAGATATACATAACTCTTAGGATACATGAAAATACCTACATAGATACAGACATATATAAGTTGAAAAACTTGCTATTGAAAATCTCTAAATTTAGCCGTCAAGTGGAGAATTTCTAGGACGCATGATCACGAAGTGAATAAATGAAAGTAATACCATGTTTAAAAATGTCTGTTTAAACTTATGCACATGTACACACTCATATGCACATATACTACACTTAAACAAATATTTAATAGGTATGATCACATGGTCTCACAAATATGCATATTCATGGTGAAGGGATTTGGCTGCTAAACTGCTGTGTAATACCAATTTACACCTATGCTGACGCACATAGTATCACATATTTAAACAAATACTTAGTAGGTCTGATCATATAATATAACATATGTGCTTACTCATGGTGAAAGTATTTGGTGGAAAATATATATATTAGGTTGGTGCAAAAATAATGTCTTTTTTTGACGTTCAACTTCATGTGAGAAAACAACATTATTTTTGCACCAACCTAATACAAGGTGCGATGGCTAAATTGTCGCCATTTTATATTTTTAATTTCATGAATGTGCATTGTTTGTTTTTGTCAACTGCACAATACAGTATGGTCAGTGGAGCACTGTGAGAAAAAGAGCACCATGATGCAATACACTTCCCCCAAAATTTGTAAACAGCATGCTTCTGGTGTGAAAGCTTGGCTTTCACACCAGAAGCTCTAATACAAACATTTCAGAGTGTTTAAGTGTCAATCCGAGGATAATGCAGAGGATTTGGAAAGAGTTGGATGAGTCTAATGGTGATTATGAAGATGTTTGGAGTGATCACTAGTGATGGTAATGTTATGCCTCCATTCATCTTCCCAAAAGGCTTCAGAATCAACACAGTGACCTACATCAAGTGCCTTGAGGTTATAGTGCTGCCCTGTGTCCAGAGGTTGGCTGCTGGAAGACCCTATGTCTGGAAACAGGATTCTGCAACATGACACACAAGCAGGAGAACCCAGTCATGGCTGTCAGACAATTTCTGCAACCACATCACCCCTTACTTCTGGCCACCTAACTCCCCAAATGTAACCCGCTTAATTATTATATGTGGAGCACAGTTAAGAAACCAACAAAACTCCTTGTAACACCAAAGATGAACTGAAGGCAAGAATTACATTAGCATTCATCAACTTAAACAAGGAAACTGTCCAGAAGAGATACAGGAGATTCTGAAGTCATCTGGAGGCCGTGGTTGAAGCCAGTGCTGATTTTATTGAATAGATTTACTCTTTAGTATTTCAAGATAATTTTGTGCAATTTTGCTAAATATATCTGTTAAAGTGAGATGTCAGTTTTATTTTCATTTTTGCATAATTTAGGCGACAATTTATCCATTTCACCATCTGGACATCCACTATAAAATTGCTGAAAGAGTGCTGAACTATGATGTAATATCCAGTCTCCTATATTACAGTTAAAGTGGAACAATCTCCTTACTGATGAAGCCAAGACTTGAACTGACAGAGATGTGGTCATACTGATGAATGCTGACAAAACCATGGACAGAGGAAGTTTTTAAGAAAATAGTAACTAGAGTAATGTAAAGAGACAGCTGAAATTTCTTGAACACAATGAGGAAAGAATGCTTGGCAAATTTAACACTTACAAAATCAATGTAAGAGAAGTAAGGGATTATAGCAAATGAACGACTTGAGTTTGAGTGAATGGATAGTAGAACAAAGACAAATAGGGGCAGTAAAGTGGTAAGGGTTACTTCAAACAACAAGAGACAGGAAGCTGTGAAGAATCATGATCGCCCAAAAAAGAAAAAAAACTGCATTACACAGACCAGAGAATTTTTTGTTACAAGAAGTTAATAACATTTACTTTTTGTAATCAGGATTGTCTTGCTATGTATTTGTACAAAACATCTTTGTTCAAGAGTGTGCCATTTTATCTCACACTCTCTCAAAAGATCTATTTCTGTAATTTTCAATAGATTTTTCATCTTCACTCTTCAAGAATAAAAATTGTTTCTCTTTTGTACTTAATATTTCTTTAATATTTCCTGTAATTAATATTGCTTTTTGCTGTTATATAGTCTTGATATAAAGAAATACTAACTGCAAAATATAAAATTGGTAGTATATTTTTATAAAATATTTTTACAAAATAAACAATTTTCATCAAAAAACAATTGTTCATCAACAGACAAATGTATTTTTAAAATGTCACCCCCCAGTTAGAAATACATAAGCTTTGATTTCTTTTTGAAATGTGATCAATGCATTTCTTTTTAATCATTTCACCTCAAGTAAAGCAGGGGTTATTGTATGTGAAAGAATATGAAGAAAAAAAACATTAAGGAGTGATAATAATAAAAGAACAGAAATTAAAAAGACGAAAGATAACAATTGACATTGATCTTCAAAAATTGAAATGCAAAATTGACAAGAAAGCAAGAAGTCAGAAGAGAGTTCCACAAGTAAGAGGTGTGAGAAAATAATCTTAGCATAGAACTTAGTTACATCTAACCACTTTCAACTGCTTTAAAATGAGATCTTACCACCAAAATCTTGTACTGCACATAAATTCATAGTCATGGTACCATGAGGAAAGTGATATTTATTCTGCGAAAATACAGAAATGTGGCACAAGGCCAAAGGGGGGATTGGGAAAAAAGGACAGTCTTCTTCTGTCTTAAATATAACTTAGCTAGCCGCAAACACTGACCCAATCGTACGAACAATATTCCTTACACCAAAACAACACATTCATACGTACCTTTCTTACTACAACCACCATAATACCTCACTGTCTCTATGAAAATACTAACTAGTCCCCATATGTACAATTCAATGTCTGTGGGGGGAGAGGAATAAAATAACAATTTTAAAAACTAACCCCAATGAGTATATACAAAATGAGTACAAAATATTTACAAGAAACTAAAGAAAATGTTATTAGTAAATAAAACCCCCACAATAACTAAATGTGGCAGAAATACCAGTTCGCTGGCCGAAATCAATGCTGGACTATTATATTATAGAACATTCATCCATCCCAAGCACACACACTGACACGCACTCATTCAGACACAACAACAAATGCAGGAAAGTTCATCAGAACAATTACATGAAAGAATTTATAGAAAAGACAAAGGGAAGCTACACATTACAGTGGTGAGAATATGACTGAAGCATCAGATCAGGACAATTGGGATTGCAGATTCTTCTTTGGATTTTATCAAGGATCTCTAAATATATAGCAGAAAATGCGCATCAATAGTTTTGAGATAACTTTCTTTCAACTTCCACAATTAGTATGCATCATGCTTGCCCAATCATGTGACATTAGCAGCCAATCAGCAAAGCCCAGACTTTATAGAGAAGACCTCTTCTAAGATGATATGCTGGACCTGTAAGTAAAGATTTTTTTTCTTTTTTTTTTTAATCAAATAGTTTTCCTTTCAGGGTCAGAGAGAAGGTATGTTTATTTTTTGTTAGCCTGATATTTTTGCAGAAAACATAAAACTTCATTTATGTTCTTCCAACTTCTCCCTAGTACTTTTTATTTTTTTTACTTATAAATGATTGGATAATTATCTGTTTTCAATGGCCAGATACAACCAAGGTTACCCAACATATTTGGTAATCAGTATCACTCCTAGTAAATTAATGGGATAGTCTTAATTAGTTAGTATACATGTTGATGTTAGTTAATAGAAAACAGAATTAGTAAGCAGCTCAAATCCAAGCTGAATCATCATTTTTCACCAATGGAATGATACATTAGAAAAAGCACAACATCTATTTCTCCTTCAATTTTTTTTCTTATTGTTTAATATTTTGGGAAAAGTCTTAATAAGAAGTGTACTTAGGACAGGGATGCTTCCATACTTATTTTGTTGTGTATTTATTGAAAGATCATCACATAATTCTTGGAAAGGAGATGGAGATTTATAGAATTTATGACTAATAAACTATACTCATTTATTTTAGTTTCTCAATATTTGTTTCCTTTTCTTTCTATGCTACTGTTTTGACCCACTGTAAGAATTGCTTTGAAGATTCTATCAACAAGACCAACAAAAGTCCTTTAAGGAATTTTTGTTTATTCTTTTTAACTTACTGCAACTTAAAAAAATATGATATAGCAACATGAACAGACATGTGAAGATAAGATCTGAAAAATTATTAAACCAATACAGCACAAAAAAACTAGCTCCCCCACCATCACACCTAAAAACATTTTGATAATGGCTTTCAAATGCGCAAAATACTCAGAGAATGGACACTTTAGATTTAAATTTTAACTGGAAACCAGAAATGCTCTAAAACATAGAAAAAAATGAACAAGAAGTAAACAAAAGATGGTCAACATTTTATAGCAGAGCAAATATTACTTACAAAAAAGGTGTTTCCATCGACTGACCACTATTTAAAGTTTCATGTAGTTATACCTGAAACTAAAAAGTGTCTGGTAGTTGGAGACTCATTATATATATATATATATATATATATATATATATATATATATATATATATATATATATAAAAGCAAACACTGAGGTCAACACTGAGTGACTATGGTCCGTTTCATGGTTGAATACAATTTTGAAGCATGAAAAGCCATCACCACTCAGTGTTGACCTCAGTGTCCACTTTTATATTTAGATACATTCTACTTTTCACAAATATAGCACTTTTTAAAACTATATTTTTATCAGAGATATATATAAAGGGATAGAAATATGAGATTAATGGGAAATTAGAAAAAATATTATAATCTTATATTAAATATTAATATTGCTTTCTTTGTAAATAATACTGATATAAAAGTGTTTGTCAAAATTAAACTTTATAATATATCGGGTCAGGTTTAGGCCTGCTACTGATAACATGTAACTCATTACAATCTGCTACATGGATGGTTGGTTAGTATCTAAACCAGCTTCACTACTAGCTTTTCTGCTAGTGAGGAGAGTGGTATGTCACTACACAAGACAAAAAACAAAACCTATCAAAGGGTTGATGAGCATCTTATGGAAATCAATACCATATATATATATATATATATATATATACATACAAAGCTGGGATGGGGTTTCAAGCTTTGAATTGAAACCTTACTAGAAACGGTGTCTTGATAAAAACAGTTGGTGTAATTGGACTATTGTGAGTGCCCAAGTTATGCATCAGGAAGGGCATCTGGCCTTCTAAAACCTTGCCTCAAATCATTGATAAATTCTTTGGACCCACTTTGTTTGTGTGAGATTAGTCTTGGTTCTGCCTCAACAAAAATGCATGCCTTGTATGTACATATGTATGTAATAATAAAAAAAACTGATAAACAAAGAATATAGAAAAAATGCTTAAAACTGTTAAAATTTTAATTCACTGCTACAAAATAGGTTTTTGATTTCTTGTTCTGCTAAGTAAAATGCAGTAAGTGAGATTGAACAATAGACATTAGTGGTTTTGTTAAATACTCAAACCACTAAACTAACTCATGTAATAAACAACAAAATGATACTTCACTCAGATCAGAAATGAGGCACATATATGTAAAAGTTTCACCCACTCACATCATTGGATCCCAATCTTATTTTCATTTGTCTCAATTGACTGGTCAAATAGTTGCTTGGGTTCATTGGTTAGCTGACTTATTCAGTCCAGTGGGAGTGGTCAGTGGATTGGACAGTTCAGCCACCTAATCAGACAGAATGCACTGATGCATGTACTATTCACAGGAATGTCACGTCAGGTTAAGTCACCCTGTTGACTTTCCTAAAATCACAATGCCTGCCTCCTGCAAGGTTCATGATCTTTGCAGCAGGGATCAGGAAGAGAAACACTACCTTGGAGATTTGAACATTTTTAGTTAGAAAATGCAAGTGATATTTGATCAGTGACTG
Organism: Acanthosepion esculentum; assembly: GCA_964036315.1. Lineage (NCBI taxonomy): Eukaryota > Metazoa > Mollusca > Cephalopoda > Sepiida > Sepiidae > Acanthosepion > Acanthosepion esculentum. Next base: position 40,444,074 of record OZ038494.1, on the reverse strand, counting down.
TTACCTTGATGTCCTTTCACACAACTGCTCAAAAGATTTCCTTTCATTATTTATTAACTATTTGCTTTTTCTCTTTACAGATGCTTCCTTATCCTCTTTGTTTAACCTCATTGTCAAACTTCTCTGGAATAGGATTTGGTTGATTTGACTTTTGCTTTCATGATAGAGAGAAGATATAGACTTCGGAGGAAGAATAGATTATATTCTATTTGTTCTCTTGCAAGAAAGACTACTTAAAAAACAAAGAATGCAGTTTATAACTTTTATTGTCCATACAAATAAGTTTAATAGACACCTATTGATGGTAGTATAATGCTTATTCATGTGGAAAATGGAAGCTGAACTCAAATTCTGGTCTAATCTGCTACATTTACTTTCATACAAATGGTAATATTAGCTGCTTCCCTACAAGGAAACATTTGACCTTCAATGATCAAGAGCTCAGGACTGCATTCAATTGAAATTTATATAATATTTCTCTTCAAACAGTTTTTCAGGAAAATAGGCTTTATCTCAACTCCAGTAACTTTTATCTCTCTTTCCAGTATTGGTGTGGGTTTCCTTCCTAACCTTTTGAAGTAGTGTGGAATGTCAACATCATGATTATGTCATTATTTTGTCTTCAAGTTCCAAGTGCTATCCATTTTCATTGTTGTTGATGTTCCTCAAGTGATGGGGTTTCTTTTATTTGGTACAGTTCTTTGTTTGTGATTCTGTAATGCCAGACCACAATGTGCACAGGTTAAATATTAAGGTAGACTGCACTCTCTAACTCTGAATGGTAGTTAGCCTAAAAGAAGGACTATTCTGAATTCAAAACCATAAAGAAGGCAATGGGAAACTACAATCTTTTCCCAAGAAGATATGGTTGAGCATTTCATGGATAATAAAGAAAAGGAACCAGTGGAGAGTCATGATCGGCACAGCATTTAAACAATTTATAAAAAAGATTAATAACTATATTATATAAATAATATGAATTTCACATAGACCTAATTGATATTTCCAAAGAATAGCAGACATTACTTAATAATCTCATAAAAAACATAGGTATTTTGAAATAGCACCTATAATTTTTTTTAAACTTCAGTCATGATCACACTTCACAAGCTTGCACCAGTTTTGTTTTGTTTTTTAAACAATTCACCCCAAACAAGGTGATAATGCTACTAAGATGGAAGGGACTACTGGGAAATGAAAGAAAAGGAAAAAACTTTAGAATTAACTGGAAACCCAATAATAGTATAAATTTCATAGTTTAGGTGAGGACATTAGAAGTATAGAGTTTAGAATAGTAGAATTTAAAAGGAACCAGAAACCCAATCTTAAACAGGAAACAAGGAATAAACCTCTACTCCTTTTCAAAATACTGGGGGGACCTATCAACTCCTATTGAATTAATTGTGAATTTCATAAGCTTTCAATGGTTGTATAGTATACACCTCACCAAGTGCTAGACAACCATTTTTTGAATTCAGTCCTTTTCCTTGACTGGTTGCCAATCACAATTAGAGAGCCTAATCTGCCTTACTGTTTAACCCTTAGCTGGGAGGTGAAGAGATGGATTTATTTAATGGACTTGGTCAGAATTAAAATGTGGCATACTAATTTCTCTTTCAGATTTTGTAAGCATCACACTATCCTCACCATATGTGCTAATTGTACCATCAAATCTACCCTGGACAGGAATTTGAAAGCATCTCAGATGGATTAAAAAAAAGAGAGAGAGAGAGAGAGAGAGAGCTAACATTTACTTAATGATAATTTATAGAAAGCAAGAATAAATGATACGTCATTTTTCAGAAAATTTAAATATAGTTGGCATGTATAACTTTATATTCAGGCCATTCATATATGGCTTATCAAATTATAGAATAAAACATTTATTGTATAAAATTATAAAACATGTAATACTTGAAAAGTAATCCTTGAAAAACATGTTAGATTTTAGTCAACAGTGGTAAATAATGTGGGAGCATATAATAAAATTTTAATATTTTTCAGTTTAAGAATATCCAAGATAGAAAAATTAGGATGCTGGCAGGGTTGTAACAATGGCTTTATAACAAAATAATATTCTGAAACTCTCCCAGACTCAATAGGTTTAAATAAATATAGGAAAAAGGGAAACACTGTCAGAGACACAAGGTGATATGAACAAATAATAGATCATACTGAAGAAAGTATTGTCTCGTAGATTTTAAGCAACTTAGCAGAAGACCATATGAACAAATTATTCAAGACAGCCTAAGAGGAATTTATGTGACCAAAGATAAACAGACTTCTTTTGTGGATAAACGAGAAATTATTTTCCTTTGCCTCTCATCTTGAGACACACAAAGTGTAGACATTCTCAAGTTATATGAAATTCATGGGTATCATAAAGTAATTAAACTTTTCATCTTCATGACTGACCAGTAGCCATATAATGTTTCACTCAACTATTTCATACCACTGACCAGTAACAAAATATAATTATCTGTATTGATTATTAGAGAGTTTTATAGGAAGGGTTCAATCAGCGATATGAACAAATGATGCTAAACCTATTTTTAAGTTCATAATATGATTGTATTTCTATAAAGTACAATATCATTGTACTTTGTGCCCAATACCATATTTCTCAATTAAACTGTTATTAAGACAATTCATCATAGTGATCTCGCTAAATAGCATTTTCCATTTTTTGGGTGTTTTTCCAGAAGTTCTTTTTGAAAATATCATATCCATTTAAGAAATATGCGATCATAAACTTTCCACAGATTCCTTCTCTTTATTACCTGAATTGGCATGATTTCTAATGAAAGACTGTCATTTCCTGTTGCCTTCTCCACAGTTTGGAATTTATTAGTTTTCCTTCTCTTACAATCGTTACCACCAAAGGCGAACACCCAGTCTAACATGCTATTTAACCCATTACTGGGGTGGGAAGAGACAGATTCATACTTTTTCCAAGAGCATTTGTGCAAAAGTAAATGCAACAGAATAGGCTGGAATTTGAACTTGACCAGCTCATTTTACTTCCCATGATGGTAACCATTACACCAACTTCACACCCAATCTTATTTTCAGAACAATTATTATATCTTATTTCAAAATAGCATCAGTTTTTCTTATCTAACAATGTACTTAAAGAGCATATGTGCAAAGCTACAATCTGAGTGTAAAGTGTAATTGTCAAAAGTACTACCATGCGCCATGATAAATTGCAATTATTCAAGAAATAATTGGCCTGATAATAAAATCAGTTAACTCCTGATTACATACTAATCATTCTTATCTATGCTAAAGCAATTGACTATTTTTTCTCAAGAACAAACAGACTATTGGTGCAAATATCTATGGTATGTTGTTGACAGCAACATCTACTCATGAAAGACTGGCAGGAGACTTTAAAATGTAAAAATATCTAGTCAAGATGCCAGCAACTAGGTTTTAATCTGAATGTGCTGATTAATAAGTTTTGATTTATAAAGAACCCTTTATTTCTTACTGAAATGATTACTACCATTACAGATGAAATATTAGGTTGCTGCAAAAATAATGTCGTTTTCTCACATGAAGTTGAACGTCAAAAAACAACATTATTTTTGCACCAACCTAATAATATGAAATAAGTTATTTCTCTTGGACTTGATCAGAATTATCTCTGATCTGAGTGAAAAGTTTTAAACAGAATTTACATAGTTTTCCAGACACATTTCTAGATTTCAATATTAATTTTGCACTGAAATTGGAAAATTATCCTTTAACAATCCAACAATCTGGAAACCATAAAATAGTAGATAAAAACCTATTTCTTTATCACTTTATTATTTTTCCCTGATGATCTTTTCTTTCATTCCCTTCATCAAATTCTTTTATATTTTTATATCTTCTTTTCATTCGTCTCTTCATTTCCTTCATTTAATTCAATTTGATTTCTCATTTACATGCAAGAAGGTTGTCTGTCTTTCCCTTTCCTCTTTTCCCCTCCATTTTTCTCTCCATTTTATTCCCTTCTTTATGAATTGAACAATTCTTTGAGAAAAGTTACTTGTTCTCTGCTGTTTTTGACAAGGAATATGTTTCTGAAAAAGTAGCAAATCAGAGAACCAAATCAAAGAAAAAAAGGATAAAAAAGTATAACATACTGGAAAAAGTTGATTCTGTATTGGCAAGAAATTTTCTTTCTAAATTACTTTCTGCCAAAACCAGAAAATGGTCAGAGGAGTTTGCAATTTAGTAACAAGAGAGGTAAGTCTAATAAATAAATGAATAGTCTTTAATACGGTTACACACACTATGATGCATACAAACACAAATCTTACTGAATAATAAACCTGCATACACATTTTTCTTTCTTTCTCATATATATATATATATATATATATATATATATATATATATATATATATATACATACATGTGTTATGTATATCTCACACACAGAGAAAATAATGAATAAAATTGCAATGCCCTAGATATATGTTTCAATTTACTCAAGATGAAACATTCAGGTAATATAACTGGATTAGAGTAAATAATCACATGCACAGATCAATGTATTTACATTTCCAAAATAAGGTTTTTTATCAGTACTCAGACTCAATTTTAATACACAGTATATATGTTCCTTGTGCATTAAGACAGGTTTCTACTCTCACATGTATATAATTGTGCAGATGGTGAATCCTATCCACCAATATATTATTCCATGTCTCTTGCACCTGTTGAAAAAATACATGAAGTGCTACAGTTGGGCCAATTGAATGAGTCAGTTGTCATCCCATCATGCATCTCATACATGTCCAGTGGGAAATGGGTCTGGAAAAAATTCCAGCTAAAAAAGTGGTAGAACATCTTGCAGTGGATGTTGAATATCACAGGCATTAAATTGCTAGAATAGCACATTACTTTCATATTGCATTAATGGTAGAACAGGTTGTATATCACTGTTCGATGTATTCTCTACAAAAACCAAAGATGAGCGAGAGTTGTAATTTATAGTATCCCACACCATGATGCAGGATCTTGGGCCTGTGTGTTGTGGAAAATTTCATTCCCCAGGTCTGCCTTGTAATTTCCTGCTGTAAGTAAACAATTCTCAACAGTCCATATTTGATTAGATCTGTATTGTTGTGGAGCCAATAGAGTCTGTCACTGCTTCCCTTATAATGCATTAATCAATATAGATAGATATATAGAGAGTTAACAACTGACTGGATGTCATTTGAGATCAGCTGCCAGTTTTACTTTATTGAACCTCTTGGACTTACTATTAACACATCATTATAGATACCTAGCTGACAACTGATAACATCTGGAAGGTAATTGATAAAGGAGAGTTGTTGGTTCCAATCTTGTATGAGAATGACTGTAAAAACATCCCCTTCCCCAAATTTATAGAGAAAACATACAGATGCATGCTGGGATTTCTTCCTAGCTAATAAGATTAGCCACTTCTTGGCCTCATTCAACTTCTATGCTTTCTTGTCTTGAAGTAGGAACACTGCAATCCTTTTGTTTTAACACAATTCTTAGCTTGTGAACCTTTTACCTTATTGCTGTTATTTTGCCAACTTTTGTCTTGTGTATATTGTTTGCTTAATATTATTTTTACCCTGTTCTTTTGTTTCTTTTGTTATTGTTTATTGCAAACTTTGGCAATTCTGTTTGTTGGGCATTTCTGCCAATTACATTTAACCATGGCCAATTACTCTACAAGAGCCATGTGGGATTTCCCCATTAATGTGAAAGGATCTAGACACATGGCCACTCAACAACTTTCATTACATGATTTGTTATGAAAGACTGGATCAAATCAAACATTTGGCTGGAGGTGCCATAGCCCTTGATAGACTCTTTCAGTAATAATTGTTAATATATCAGCAGTTGTCCAAGAGAAGCAAAAGCCATATTGTTTATTTGAAAGAAAGTCATGCAAAGTGAGATGCTTAACCAATTCAGAGTTGATTAGAGCCGCTAGTATTTTACCAAAAAGAGGTAAAAGACTAATAGGACAATAATTCAAAGGATCAGAAGGTTTCCCAAGTTCTTCAAAATAGGAATTACAGAAGAGGATTTCCAACAAACTGGAAAACAAGAAGCAGCAAAACATTTGTTCTAGAGTTCAAAGAGAACAGGAGCCAATTCAGGAGCACATTTCCTTAGAACAATTGTGGGGATCAAGTTTCATTGCTACTACCATAAAACTTGAGCTGGATATAAATAGTAAATACTTAAGGATATAACAGTCTATACTTCTGAGATGAGGTGTTGTAACTACTTACATTGTTCGGTCTGTTGTCCTAATTTATTGTCATATTCACAATGTTTTGGCCATTGTACACTCTGGCCTTCTTCAGGTGATATATTTCAAACCAAACCCTTTATTTTGTCCACTGGGGTAGATTGTTCTAGTTCCATGTGCCATGCCTTTTCTGGGTACCTCAGTTTTAGTTACTTCCCTTTAGTAACTGAACTCTACAAGTTTTTGTCCAGATATTGAACTCACAACTCTTTGGGATTACTCAAACCAATGCTTTTATCCACTGTGCTATGTGTCCTTGTGTATAAAAATATAAATAGTAAATACTTACAATATAGTTTGTATAAAGAAAAATAATGAAATGCTTTCCTGAATATAAATTTTACTTACGACAGAAAGAAAAACAAAAGTTTTGAACATATATCAATAAACACTATATTTAATAGCAAATACATTATTTGCTATGATAAGTGTCAGACATGTGGAATAGTTTAAGGTAAGCTTTTTACAGAAACTAACTCCAAATTCTATCCCATTCTTGTTGATAAACAGTCTTAAGAACACTCAAGATTCAGGAATTCTTGTAATGAATTCAAAATTTAAGAACTTTGCACAAGTTTTCTATAGGATTTATGTCAGTCAAATGACATTTAAAACCCTCATTTACTGGAATACCTCTTGCTTTCACTGCAGTACGCTTGAAATTGTTATCTTACTGAAAAGATCATCTTCTTGGTAGTTTAAGAATTTTCTCAGATAGAAGCAAGTTCTTCTCCACTATGTTGTTATATAATGTTTATTAGATATCTCAAGCATCCACTGGAGGAAAAATAATCCTAAAGAGTTATATTCTCGCTACTGTGTTAATTTGATGATATAATATTTTGAGGGTCATATAAAATGTCCTCCTTTCTTCAGATGTGTCTCAAACTCTTTCCACTAGAGAGTTCAATTTTAGTTTTGTCAAACTATAATATTTTGTTCTCTAATGGAGCTGACTCCTCAAGATGATGCACAAACTGTAGACAAGCATTCATGTGCTTGGATTTCAGCAGAACAGTCTTTCTATGGTAACACTGTCCTACTCAATAAAGTTTCTGACCAATTGCTCACTTCTGTGACAGTCGCTTCCATATCCTTTTGAAGTTCTCCTTGGGTTGTGATTGGCATTATTTTCAAACAAATGGATTTTGCTGCTTGTTCACTTCATGTGGACATCCTTTTCTAAGAAATTGGCTGTCAGGGGATGTTCCTTCCATTTTCGAATGATGCATTAATCATACTGATGGGGATCTTGAGCTTGTTGGAGATATTTTGATCACTATGATGGACAATTGTCACCTCACAAACTTCTTGAGAGAGTTCCTGTCTCTCTGCCTCAGTCAATATTTCCAGATATACCAAGTCATGGTGTGTGGCATAAATTCAGGAATTATCAAGATTATCATATTTGATTACTATCAGTATTTATTACTGAATTTAATTATTCTGGAAGGGACACAACTGAAATATTCCCACGTTTTGTCTCCAATCTTACAATCCATTGTAACAAATGTTATCTTATAATTGACTGTACTGATGATCAGATTGTCCTTTCAAAAGACAACCGACAGAGCACATGGCCTGATAAGCTGGAATAGAAATATTTTTTTTTCAAACCAAATGATTGCAGCTTGGAATGTATGGATTACTTTTTATAATATACATCTCTCAATTAGATTCAAGTTTAACCAAGAATAGAATGAGAACAGCAGCATCTACATTCTACAGCAGACAAGAAAAATGAAGAAAAAACTTTCATAGAAATAGTAGAGATTGTTCTCCAGCATTAATAAGAGACATGGTCATTTTTGTAGTTCCTGTATCTCTGCCATAGTCAAAACTTTTGCATATACCTAGTAGATCTTCAAAACCATTCGAAGGTCATGCAGACATTGTAAATTGCCAGTCATGGTGTTTTGTATTCTTTAGCTGCCTGGTCAGAATTTACAACTTATTAATTTGAATAGAAGTCAATCCCAAAATACAATTTTTATCTTGATTCATTTATATTTTTAGAAATTGCCAGAACTTTTGTGTTACTTTCTATTTTATTTGTGAATAAATTTCTATGTAGGCAAACATTTCTTTATTTCTTCTCATGCATAGTACATCTGGAGTATTTACAACATTCAGATCAATTTTTAGATTTGTAACAATAGAAATTATTATTTCTTAAAAATTCCTTTATTCAATACTTTTGCTTGTCACTGTATATATGTCATTTACACATACATATGCATAAAATAGGATATGCACATATAAGTCTGAAGGAAAGAAAATTAGGTTTTCATAATTTCACATTCGTCTTTATGCCAAATTCTTTCTCCTTTCTTCTAGTAGACGTGTTTATTTAGTTTTATCACACTGTGTGTGTGTGTGTGTGTGTGTGTGTGTGTGTGTGTGTGTGTGTGTAAGAGACCATGAATGAATAACTGCAGTCATTGTTCTATAAACAGAGTAATAAAACAAAAAGCAAATAATGGTTTCGTGAAAGCATGTATCACCTTCACTTCATCAAATTCATATTCAGTATGGAACATATTTGCTGAAATATTTTTCTACTTAGAAAATCAACACGAGAAAGTAGCTTCATTCCATGCCTGAATTCATGGCAATTTATATTTGCAGTTTTTTACTCTTTTTATGTCAGAATTTTTGTCATCTTCAAACTTGATTTTCTGCTACAAAATATGAAGTATTGAAATATACAGATACTATGAAATGCATGAGGGTCTACTGAAAATTGCTCAGCCTTACCCACTTCCAGAAATTTCATCAAAATCTCAAAAGGAATTTTTCTTAAGATCATAGGAATAATTATTTACATTATTTATATTCAAACTATTGTCTTCATTGTTGTTATCACTAACCATATCTAGGGATATCTTGCCTAGGTCTTATTTGACTAGTACTAAAAAATAAGAACTAGACTATATTCCTAGCCCTGATCAGTGAAATGAGAAGTCTACTCCCATAGATTAAATAAAGTGTTTAGTTCAGAATTCCCTCTAGGTTACCCAGATCGATATAAACCTGATGAAGGCCAGAGGGAACAATTGCAGAAATGATGTGATAACAACAACAAAAATGAGAACAATACTCCAAATGTAAATAGTGTAAATAATAATAATCCTAGGAATTCATTTATTTATAGAAATAAACCTACAACTTTTAAGTACACACCCAATTGTTACAAATACAGACATGAATATATTTTAGTTTATTTCCTATATGAACATCTATGTATGTTGGTTGCTTATAACATGTTTTGATTATTACATTTATAGACCATAGAAATTTCTGAGGCACACAAAGAGGAAATATGATTTGAAGACTGACTAACAAGACATATTAAAGACAAGAGTGGCAGACATTAAGTAACCTATAAGTGTTAGGTTTACTTAAGGAACAAGCACTGCTCTGAGTTAAAAAGAATAGGAAGTTGTGGAGAGTCATGATTACTCATTTTCTTTGAGGACATGGCAGATGAAAGTATTACATTTATTCTGATATTTTTTAATGTAAACTCTCAGTTAAAATTAAAAACACATTTGAATTTTTGAAGTTTCTATAAACATGGATATCAGTATGTTAAAATCTTTTAGCTTTCTCTACCGACTATTAACGTATTTCCTTAACCGTATCTTTATCATGTAAATGAATCCCAAAACTAATTCTACCACATACCTATGAAATACAGAAGCTTTAACACTTGGAGAAGAGGGTTCATCTTTACTGAGTATTATCTGATGCATTACTATAAGAAAGAAAGTTTTCCATTCTAATTTTGATGATTAACAATTCTTTTGATGTTGATCATATTTTAACCTCTTGTTACTAATTTTCTGCGAATAAGCTCCAAATTATCTCCGATTACTGATAACTCAAATCTAATATTTAATGCATACAAACACATTCTGTGTGTTATTTCCATTATTTTTCTTTGTCATTTTTATAATGTTGATCGTATGACTATACTGTGTAAATCCTTCCTTCTTGACAAGAAGTTCCTACTAAAAAATATCTGATACCCATAAATATTTTCTGATTGTATTATTAATCTACTTTTTCCACTTGATTTTGTGTTGTTCTATTGTTTTTCTTCATTGGCTTCAACAACATTCAGCTACGTAAACACGTTTTTGGCAATCATTTTCCATACTGTTTATATCATTTATATATTGTATTCTTAAGAGGCATTTATGATAGATGTAAACATCATTCTTAATTGTCACCATATTGTCATGCATCAATTAAGTGAGCTATTATCAAAATACATTATTCTGATTCTTGCAGCCTTGCTTACTGAGAATTTATTTACAACAACTTTATTTAATCATTATCTTACACATTTTATCCTGTATTAAAAAGGAAAAACTTCCCTGTTTTTCTGTCTGAATTTCTGAGATGAGGCATTATCATTTACATTTAAACTAATATCGTCATCTTTACTCTTTACATCATTTAAACAGTTGTTCTCATCTTTATTGCTATATTCACAATGTTTCAACATTCTTCAGGTGATATACATTGGAATTTTGAACTGAAATCTTTTTTTAGTCCATGGGGGTAGATTGTTTTAATTCCAGGTGCCATACCTTTTTGGGATATCTCTGTTTCAGTTAATTTCCATTAGTAACTCAACTCTTGAGTTTTTGTTCTCACTCTTATGGCCAGGTATTGAATTCACAACTCAAGTCACTTTTTTGATTACTCACCCAAAGCTTTTATCCACTGGGCCATGTTAGTGAATTTTGGGGACTTATAAACCTAATGTCTCAGTATCCATTTTTTTTTTTTTTTACCAGAGCTCATATTACAATTTCTGAGCAGAGGGAACAAAAACTTGGAGAGTTGAGTTATTCATTTTATATATATTGTTCTTGTTTTTTTAGTCTATGTCTAGGGATATATTCTCATGCTCTCATTCAGTACTGCTCAGTGACTGATTGCCCTGTTTTTACTGAATCAAAGACTGTACTACTGCATCCAGAGATTGAACTCACAATTATTGTTACCAAATTCAGGTACTAATGCTTTAATCTACTAGACTATTGTCCATGACTTTATTATTATTATATGGTTTTGTGGATGTTGTTCAATTTTCAAATTAGTATATCCAATTTAGATATCTTTAGCTAAAATAATAGACACAGATTCATTACTCTGATCCTAGGTAAATAGTTTATAAAATATATTTCTAGGCATTTTTCTCTTGTTCTGTTATTCTTTTCTTGCTTTACATATTTGTAGACACTATCTAAAAAAACAAATAAGATCTCTTTTCCACCAATTTCCAGTTGACAAAGGATAAAAATAATTTGAACTTGTCTTGGAATAATAATGACTCATCTCAAAATTACAGAAAGGACATTAATTTAGTACAACATATACATACATTATTGATATAAAATTAATCTTTATATTTTCAGCCTACATATATTGTTTATTCACTTTCTCAACAATATTCTGAAACAATTTAGAAAATGAACTCAGATTGATAAGCCCAGTGAAAATATTTTGTTCAACTCTTATCATTCTTTAAGATGCACACTTTGAAAATGTTTTACAATAAAATCCCAAATATTAACATAGGATTTTCTCCTAACTAAACAAAATATTTAAAAAAAAATAAGAACAAGAAAACTTCATTGGAAGCAAACAAAAGAGTGCTCAAATGTTGCATAATATTAATAATATGACAGTGAATGCTTGACAGTTTCCTTATAGATGGAGAGGTAACTTAAAGTTACAGAAGAATGCTGAGAATACCATAGATAGAATATGTGGTCAATGAGGAAATTTTATAGAAAATGGGAATGAAAAAGGACAATTGTGATTAGAATCAGAAAGGGACAGTTTTAATTTCTGTAACACAATGAGGAAAGAGGGACTGGAGTATTTGGTACTAATAGGACATGAGTAGCAGAGAGAAGCATCAAATAAGATCCCAAATAAACTTGTGTAAATGTATAGCAGAACAAGGACCATGATGAGTAGTAAGAGCACAAACATTACATAGACCCGTGGTTCCCAAACATTTTTTTCTCTGAGCCACTTTTTCAGAATTAAAATTTACTCATGCCTTATTAAATTTTGTGATAAAAAGTACATTTAAAAATAAAAAAACAAGAGTGTGTTAAATGGAGATAACTGCAGATTTGAAATCAGAACATTATCATTGATAACTGCCTTCTCCAATTTGTAGTTACTATATTCTTAATACTTGATATAATGCAAAAATATCACAATGATAAAATCAGTCAATAGGTATTTATAACTATTTATACTGGGACACATGCATTCAACTACAAGTAATCCATAATAATATTTTAAATTTTGAAATCATATTTATTTTTGGTATATGAATTTTTTGAAACCGTTTCTAAATCTTTGATTGTCTTTCAATCATTCTGCTTCGCCTGCTACCCTCTTCTACCACACCCCTGAGCTGCACAGTTTGACAACGACTGACTTAGAGCTACAAAGGATAGGAAGTTGTTAAGAGCTATAATCAGCGACATTGAAGAAGAAATTTCTAATATTGTAAGGATGTGCCATGAAGATAATTAATGTTCAAAATAAGATGCTTTATTTATAAATAGATTTGACTATGTAAATGATCAATAGTAGTTTCTGAATGTTGAAGAAAAATGCTCACATTATCTATAGTTATGGTGGAATTTACATAAATTCAGGAATTATCAAGATTATCATATTTGATTACTATCAGTATTTATTACTGAATTTAATTATGCTGGAAGGGACACAACTGAAATATTCCCACGTTTTGTCTCCAATCTTACAATCCATTGTAACAAATGTTATCTTATAATTGACTGTACTGATGATCAGATTGTCCTTTCAAAAGACAACCGACAGAGCACATGGCCTGATAAGCTGGAATAGAAATAATTTTTTTTCAAACCAAATGATTGCAGCTTGGAATGTATGGATTACTTTTTATAATATACATCTCTCAATTAGATTCAAGTTTAACCAAGAATAGAATGAGAACAGCAGCATCTACATTCTACAGCAGACAAGAAAAATGAAGAAAAAACTTTTATAGAAATAGTAGAGACTTTTCTCCAGCATTAATAAGAGACATGGTCATTTTTGCAGTGCTGGAAAAAAAAAGTTGTGTTCTCTTTTCACAGCTGCTCTTAGCATATCTGCATGGAAAACTATTGAATAGAGAGAATTATGCTTTGCTAGATGTCTTCCTGGCAGAATGAAATCATCAGCGAGCTACTTTCTTAGGATCTTTTGATAAAGGAAGTCAGAATGACCCACAAATACCGATATTAATATATTTTAACAAGATACAGGAGTCTTTCAAAATACCTTAATAACTATGATTCAAGGTACCAGCAGATTTAGATAATTAATTTGTGAGAGGAAATGTTTAACATACTTTTATGTTATGTTAACAAGTTGCTGATAGTTTCATATAATTGATAGAATGAAGAATTTCATTTCAACAATCTCCTTTGACAAAGAAATCTAATAGCTCAAAGCAATATTAATGTTAATTCAAAATGTGTGATAAACTGTACACATAAATCCTCATATACTTGAATACTGGTCAGAAACATAGGTGGTATTGGAAAATAGAATTTATAACAAATTCATTTTTACTGCAGGTTAAAACAGAGCACTAACATTTATCAACATCTCAGTATTTAGCATTTTATTAAAATTTTATTAAAATTAATCAAACTTTTAATTATTGTGCTGAGATGTGAGTCAAATTATCTTGCTTATTTAGGTCATTTTCAGGTTTAAGATTATCTAGGTTTGACAGATTTTATAAATACATATATTTTAGAAAATACAATAAAATTAGTAAAATGACAAAAGTCATAATCAAAAAGTCAAATTTAATATCCAGTTTTGGAATGAAATTCTTACCAGTATATAATATATTAGTTAAGCATATAAAATTTCAAACGTGTCATTGTTTCTTTGATAGAATTCTCAGAGAATTAGCATTCCTACCAGACATTATTATTGATGGTCACAATTTTAAAAACATTTGATATGCAGATGATATAGCATTGATCTCAAACACCAAAAGGGAGCTACAGTAACTCCTAGTGAAGTAAATAAAGGTAAGTGAGTAGAAAGGACTAAGCATCAATTGCAAGAAGATAGATTGTATGGCTGTCATCAAAGAGTCCAACATGCAAATTACAAATTTCAGATACCAAAATCAAGCACAAACAAAGATTTAAATATCTATGAAACATTTTAACAGAACAGGAAAATGCTGCACCATAATCTGAATGAACATTGGGAAGTGTATGATGCCTTCCAAAAGTTAAGCAAAGTATTAAGAAACAGGAAAATTTCATTAGAAACAAATATCAGGACAACAGAAATTGTGATTGGCATTGCATTTAAATTTTTGAAGCAAGAGGTTTCCATAGTTTTAAACTATTAGAATAGATCGTACAGTATTAAAATTTTTATAAGTAATGCAAAATAATTAAAAGAGGAATATAAAATAACTAAAAATAATACAATACACTAGTTTGTTTATTGCTTTCTCCTGATGGGTGAATATAAAAATTTATGTAAAAAAATGTAAACTAAATAAATGATTAATAAACAGGTGAAAATAAAAATAAATATTATAATGGACTAGGTTTGTCTATTACTCTTACTTTTAAGAGAACTGTTTAAAGTAATTATAAAAAGCCAGACTGTTAGTAAAATAATTAACAAATAAATTTGATGTGAAACATTTTCACTTTAAACTTTCTAAAAATAGAATGGCTTGAAAAGAACCTGCTGAAAATAAGTCAGTCAAAGGTGGACAGTTTAAGATTTGATTTTCAAATTTTAAAAAAGAGAAACACTTTTGGGTTTTTTGACCAATGAAGAGGGTGAACTCCACCCATGAAAATTTAAAATTTAGGGCTTATCTGGAGCCTATTTCAGGACTATATAAGAAGTAGAGTTGGTGAGAAAATTCAGGTTACAAGAAAACAGAAGGTTAAGAAGGATTCAAAGATTGAGAAGAACACAAGCTAGAGAAGGATTTCAGAAGGAAAAGAAATTTTAGCTATCCACCATAGATGAACTAGGCTGTTTCTTACAGAAGACGAAGAAAGAAAAAATAGAAAAGAAAGCAGAAAGGTGGAAAAAATTCTCATTAATAATCATACTGTGTTTAAAACATTTTTTTTTAAGTCCTAGTGACTGCAGTGAATCTACCAACATTCTCAGTTTTGATTCCCAAATAAATCTTTTTTGAAACAATGTGTATTTTGAACCTTTTTTTAAAAAGAATTTTATTGTACCTTCAAGATTTTTCATCTGTTAAAAGTTTTGTTGAAAAATTTATATCTGCATTTATGAGACATATGTAATTTTTTGAAGTGGTTATCTTGCCTAAATAATAATAAGGCACACAAAAGGAAAGTTTACAAACTTATTTACAAACCTTGTATTCTGTTCTACTGGGTTTATATCATTGTAATAAATATTTGTTTATTTCAAATATCACATCAGAGTTTCATGTCTTATTATTCAGGATAAGAGAAGTAACATCCTTTACTTCTTCCACTCAGTACCTGAAAAAATCCTTTTAATGGTTAGATCTAGCTAATTCAACAGTAGAATGGTAAGACCTAGTTACCAATATAGTAGCATACTTAAATTCATGCAGTTAAGGCACTAAGGAAGAAAGATCATCAGAAAAATTGCCATAAAAATATTTATAGAAAAGACAGAAAAGCCAGATCACAGTATGGGGAAAGTGACTTAAGTTGAGATGCTAGGTCTGGATCGATTATATTACAGATCCTTTGGATTTTGTCAAGAACCTCAAGATAGACAACAGGACCATCAGAAATTAAAACTATACTGTTTAAGTGAGATGCTTAACCAATTCAGTATTGATTAGATTCTCTTGTACTTTGCAAAAAAAGAGAGAAAAGAGTAATAGGGAAATAATTTGAGGGGTTAGAAGATTCCTTATACTAAAGAGCCCTATTTGACCCACTATTTAACCTGTAGCTGGAGGGAGAAAAATAGATTCAGGTTTTTCTCAATGATGATAGTATGCAATGACCTCAGCCAGTCCTATTATCTGCATTGCTAAGTGCTATGCCATTTGCCCAGCCAAAAGACGATTAAAAAATATATTATATGAGAAAATTATGCAAAATTATCATTGAAGAATCCTATTATAATTATGCTTGTCCTTCCCTGCCTTTGTTAGTTTGCACGACCGTTAAGTCCTGCCAATACCTCATAATAATGGACTATTCCGTTTTGATGTGTAAAAAGAGACATTACATAGTTTGAGTAAGAAAATGAAAGAAAGAAAAAAAGGGAAGATAGTTATACCAATACCTCATAAATAATGGGCTATTCCATTTTGATAAGCAAAACTAATGTCAGAGATGCTACTTGAATTCGGGGAGAAAAAGAAAGATGTGGGAAGAAAGATAGGAGGAAAAAGAAAGATGGGGAAAAGGAAAAAAGGGAGGAAGAAAAAAGGGAAGAAGGAAGAAAGAAACTGAAAAGGAAAGAAGGAAGGAAGGAAGGCAGGAAGGGGAAGAAGGAAGGAAGGAAGGAAGGAAAGAAAGGGAAGAAGGAAGGAAAGAAAGAAAGGGAAGAAGGAAGGAAAAAAGGAAAGGGAAGAAAAAAGTCTTTAATGTCTGGTTCAGTGAAATAGAAAAAAAGGTGTCAATTTTAAATCTTTTAGATTTGTACCCCCACTTAATGACCAGCATTCATATTTATGATTGGTATCGCAACATTTTGTTAAAGTTGTTAAACTCAAATATTTAATGATGTGATAGGAGAAATTCTGTTGATATTTTACTGTCATAGAACTTGCCATAAGCTTATTCAATTATTAACTGAAGAATTAAAATTCATCAGAATATTAAAATAGGAAAAACTGAAATTTTCACATGTCTTTTTAGTATTATTCAAAAATGGAGATTTTATCTCCCTGTATATCTATAGAAAAAATAAAAGGAATATGCATATACGTGTATTTATCAATAATTCTTTTTAGGAAAATTTGACATAGTATTTAATGCTTTTCTGTCTGAATTTCTGGGATGGGGAGTTATCATTATTTATATTTGAACTATTGTCCTCATCTTTATTGCTATCAATGTTTCAGGTGCTGTACTCTCTTTCTTTTGGTGTCTGCCACTCAAAATAACCTTCAGAAAATTTCAAAACCCTTTATTTAATCTATGAGGTTAGATTGTTTTTGTTCTACTGTCTATGTTTAACAATATCCAATCTTGCTCTTACAATACCGTTCATTTATTGCTCACCTTGTTTCCACTGAGCCTAAGTCTGTACTACTTGACCCAGGGATTGGACTATTACTACATCACAATATTCCCAAACCAATGCTTTAATCTACTTGACTATTGTAACTATTTACACTATTTAAATTGCTTAGACTTTTGTCCTCATCTTTATTGTCACATTCAGGATACATGGCCTAGTGGATAAAAGTGTTGGTTGAAGTAATCCAGTGACTTGACCCCCAAAAATTGTGAGTTCAATACCTGGCCACAGCAGTTGAAACAAAAACTTGGAGAGTTGAGTTACTAAAGGAAATTAACTGAAACTGTGATATCTAGAAAAGGCATGACATGTGGAAGTAGAACAATCAAGGTTTGGTTCAAATTCCAATGTATATATCCTAAAGAAAGCTGGAGCATACAATTGCTGAAACATCATGAATATGACAATAAAGATGAAGGCAATAGTCCAAACAATGTAAATAGCATAAATAGTTGCAATACCTCATCTCAGAAATATAGACTGACAGCTATTGTTCTATAGAGTTAGCCTGAACTTAGAACCTGGAGTTTTAAACCAAATGTTCCTATTATCCTGACTTCTGGTAATGTTTTTATGAATTTATGACCAAATTTAGACATAGAAGCTATAAGAAACAATAAGCAAAGAATAAGCCCATATAATAATTCCTTTTTATAAGGTTGCTACACTGATATGTAAAGATAAATATTGAACAATATTTCAAGACTTTTTCTCAAAAATATACCTTTAAATATTCAAATAACCTGTTCAATTTTGAAATCAGTATTTTATAAATCTCAAGCAAACAATGCTTGAAAGAATTTCAAATGAGGTATCAATGTAATAACAATATGTGAAATGTGAAAAAACCTGGTATAAATTCAAAATATGTACATATTTGCTAAGCTATAATACTTTGTAATGTTTGATCAACTCAGACATTTTCAAAGATTGTAGCATAAGAATTTTTGTTATTAGGAAATGGAGGTTATCTCCTCTGGTCAGTAGACAATAAGCCTACCTGATTATAATTAAAAGTAGCACTTGTGCATCATATGAAATTGCTTTAAAAGTCTTAGAGATAAAGACAACAAAGAAAAACATTATAAATAAAAACAGATGTACTCTGAAATGTGAAAGAGTACAGAGAGAAATTATGTTTCATAATGTTACCATGCACTGAAGGAAGCACAGAACAGAAAAGACAGATTAATTCCCAAATACAGAAAAATGTTCACAAACATCTTCAATGTTTCACATAATAATAATAATAACACTTGTGCAATAGAACTTCTATGAGTGGGGTAAGGCTCTTTCTGTTCACCACTGCTGACCAAAATATTAGCAACCTCAGATGTATCAGTTCCAAATTATAATAGAATTCTGCCTAAATTGATTAGTTTTTTTACAGCTTACCAAGACTGGGTTATTTAAAGCCAAAACATATTTTGGATTGTAGGAGGTTGCTTATGGTACCCAGTGTTACCAAGTGATTCCCCATCTAAGTACTGCCTGAATTCAATGCTACTTAACTTTAGTGATTGAATGGAAACTGGTTCTTTCAGTGTGGTTTGACCATAGGCACTCTGCTATGTTGGTTGGTTTGTTTAATGGCATATCAATTCTTTATGGGTCATTTAATGTCAAAATGTAATTTTCTTAGGCACTTTGATGTAATAATAATATGTTATTCTTCTGTTTTCACAATTGAATATGTGGTAATTGATACTCAGTTTTTGTGCATTTACAAGATTGAGTGGATATGATTACTAGAGACAGTGATGTGTATGTTTTATGTAATTTTTTTCGTTATATTTTACAATACAATTCGATTGAAAAAATTGTAGAATATTACATGGATTAATGTCATGAGAGTTCATTAATTTTGATCATTTGATTTTGTTTAGTGGCATATCAACCACTATACTTATGTCAAAATCTAAATAATTTAAACAATTTTATGGATTCAACTAAATATATTTTGAATGTACTTGTATACCTTCCACTACAGATAAAATGTATTGTTAGTCATTTTACTGTATATATTGTTCATCATTTTTTATATAAAATTTATTGTTGGTATTTTACTATTAAAATCTATTTTTATACTTTCATGGGTTTTTTGTTTGGCAGGAGTCACTATTTGCCAATATCTGGGACCCAAACGAGTGCTACCACTCCATCTGCTATGATAATCAGATCAGGTTGCAAGAGGCTATATAGATCAGATCAGGTTGCAAGAGGCTTTATTACAACATCATCAAATAGTGAGGAGGATCTTTCTTGGCTAAAGATATGATCTTAGAGATGTTAAGAGTTTAGCGAGTTTGACAAACCAAAGAAAACTGCATTTCTAACAATCATGTAGAAACTACTTCTCATCAACAGTAAACTAACAATCAAAAGGTATATTTTAAAACAAACTAGAAAACTTCAGCAAGTGTTAAAATGGACAAGCTACTAAACACCAGTTAACTCATGAGATAACCATTTATACATTTTCTTCATTTTGCTAATTTGTGTCAGATGCTTCCAATTGTTATTGGAATTCCTCCTATCTTTGCTCTCAATGTCCAAGCATTAGTTTCTGGATTAATCTTCATGGTTGGCCGTAGTTACTCATGTTGAGTGATAAGTTGTGACCACATACCTTGGAGATCCAAATCACCCAAAGTATGTAAATTGTTGGAAACAATGATGTATGGTTGGTTCTGAAGAAAACTCCAACCCCAAATACTGTTAATATTGTGAGTAGCAAATGCTGAGTTTGAAATCAAAAACTGCACTTATTCAACTTTGCTTTGATACTATGTAAAAACAAAAGTAATAAAAATCTAAACACCACCCAAAAGAGGAGAAATAGAGCTTTAATATGATAAAATAAATATCTACCTAAACAAGGGAACACTGCAAGAAATGTCATTTACATTAATGCAATGTAAAAACCACCATTTATTTTGTTCCAACTTAATATAAACATGTAACATTATAAAAAAAAAATAACTCACTACTTAATTCTACTTAGAGACGGAATAGATTTAAAAACCTCATGTGTAAAGACAGTATAATGACTATAGAGATTATATTAATATTTATCTTAATGTGATTAATATGACAGCTGGAAGATTATGAGAAATTTGTTCAGTCCTAATTTGGTTATACAACCACCAGTTTAATTCATCAAACATAATCTCAGTAGCAAAAAGGAGACATTCTCAAATGAATTTGCTTTTTTTCCCCTTATCTTTTCGTGTCACTTAACTTAGTTATTATTTGATTCTCTTCTTCATGTTTGCTTTTCAACTCCAGAACAAATACACAAGAGATGATTCCAATATTGGAAAACAACAAGGAGAGATTGAAGCAAATTTTACACTTTTCGGAGTTGTACTGAATGATGTAAAGGATTTCCATAATCAGAATCTAAGGGTTTTGTCTTGGTTCTTTATTTTTGTTAAATGCAAACAAAAATAACAGTTTATTCACTTATTTACATACTATTATGATCTAGTTAGCAGTAATTCAAAGATACAAATCTGCTATGTGTTACTTGGTTTTCTTTACTAAAAGGCATACACTCATGAATGACTTATCTGAAAAATATGTTTTTTCATATTTTTCATGAACAAGAGTAAAAGCAATTTTAAATTATGCTATTGTTCCTTTTAGCAATACTTTTATTTTGCTTTCTTGTTTTTTACATCCTCTGCTTTATTTCCAAAATACTTGTTTTTTTTATAATTTCCCTTTCTATTTTATTTGAAAGTTTAATTTTTTTTCTCAATTTCATTACTATTGTCTCCTCATTCTTTTGCCATTTTTATTTTTCTTTCTTTACTTTTTCTTTATCTTGCATGTTCCTTTCTGTATTTCTTCTCGTTTACTTGTCAACATTCTCTTAAGCATTTTCGCCTTGTTTCTTTATCACTTCTTATTTAAGTTTGATATTCTCGTTTTCTCTTCTTTTATGTTTCCCCCTTATGGATAAATGTAAGAGCAATTATTATGCTAGTATCCCTTTTACTCCTGTCTTAGCAACAAGTTCCAGAAAATGAAACTGGTAACCAACTGCTCTTGAAAAGGACCTCCAATCAGTGGTTAACTGGAGCAAGGAATGGCCTGTAAATTTTAACACCTCCAAAACAAAACTGCTTTCATTTTAATCACCACAGAGAACCTTTCCTATTTCACTCATATCTTAGCTCATTCATCATTAATATTTTAACAGTAATCGTTTACCTTGAGTGGCTCTCGAGCATTGAACTGGGCAAATTTTAATATTAAAATGCTTGTTTCTTTATACTTTCCATTTTTATTTTATTTGAAAGTTTTATTTTCTTTCTTTTTTTCTTTCTCCATTTTATTGCTAGTTTTTCATTTTTTTGTCATATTTGTTTTTTCTTTATCTCACATGCACCTTTCTTTATTCCTTCTCTCTTATTTGTTAAATCAGATTTTCTTAAATCTTCTAGGTGTCTCCTTTCAAATTTCTATTTTTTTCTTGTTTGTTTATTTTTCACCCTCTAATCAACTTTGCTCTTCTCATCATTTTCTCTCACATTCTCCTTTTTCTTCCTTCATTCTTTTACTAAATCATTCTAATTCTTTAAATTCCTTCTTTTTAAAGTTTATCAATCTTTAACACTTCACTGATAACTTTTTTAGTTATTTATTTTCTTCCCCAATTTAGAAGCAATTTTTGGAAAACATTACAAGTTTTATCCCCATTCCTTCTTTTTTTATCTCTGGCTTGGGTGAGCAGAAGCACAAGTGCTTATTTTATGCTGATAATTTCTTCTGTCTTTTATTACCAGAAATTCATTCAACCATTTTTCTTTGGCCATTTTGGCAAGACTGGATTGTCTGTTGGTGCCACCAAGACAGAAGCTTTACTTCCTTTCTATATTTTTTTGTTTTTGAACTGTCAGAGAAGGCTGCCTCACATTTATTGATGCAGTGCACATGTTCAGAATCTTTATTGTATCATCCGTCCTCAAGCTAAACACAGATTTTGACAATAGAGATTTCAAAGTATTCAAGGAACTGGAATAGATGAAACTAGAGAAAGGATAAGATGGGACAAGATAAGTAAAGAAAAAAATAGTTGCAAAGGAGAAATGAAAGTAAAGAAAAAGATAGTAAGAATTAAAGAATGAAAATAAGAAAGAAAGAAGAAATAAAAATGACATAATGATTAAAGTAATAATGTCAGGAACAAAAAATATAAGGAAGGGAACTAAATGTGAAGCAAAAGAAACCTTAAAAGTAAGAAATAAAAAAAAGAATCTAAGTGAAAAAATAGTAGCAATGAAGAAGAGAAAGGAAATAACTATGAATGAAAGTGGAAAAGAGAAAGAGATGAAAACAAAAATTAAAACAAAAATGTCAAATGAGTGAAATGATGAAGGTAGAAAAATTTAAGAGAAGAAATAAAGAAATAAAAAAATAAATTGGAAAGATTTAACCCTAATCTCTTTCTTAATATTTTTCTTTCAATTATTTTTTTTACAAATTTCTAAATTCCTTCTTCTGTGTGACTTGTACTTGCAAAGCCAATGGAGATGAGATAAAATCAAGATAACAGATATTTCTACTCTCTAATACTGAAGAATGCAATGAGATAATGAATGGACTATAAAAATGTAGATTTAGAAATTCTTTTTTCCTGTCATTCATGCCAATGAATTTGGATGTTTCAGATAACAGTAGAATCATTACATTATAGAATATTTCAAATTGAACAGCTGCTTGTTGCAGCTCTAATTAAAAATAATATATAGGTCAGTTTTATGTAATTAAATACTTATCCAAAGGTATAAAATCACTGATTTCGGAAAATGAACATTTTTGTAATACAAAAAAAAACATAAGGACTTACTGCTAATAAGTAACCTATACTCAATGGTTACATAAGTACACATGTACAAATGCTCTTTTATGCAAATTTCTAATTAACTACATAAAAGCAACTGAAACGGTATTGGCATTTAAACATGGTCATGGCAACCAGTTGATTTTAATTTCATGCATTAATATGAAAAAGTAAGATAAATTAAGTGACTTTGAACATGGTATGGTCATTGGTGCCAAATGAGTGGGCCTTAGTATTTTAAAAGCTACAAATCTACTAGGAATTTTACATGAAAGAATCACTTAGAATGGTTAGAAAAAGAAAAAATCCTATTGTGTGGCAATTCTATGGACAGAAATCCCTTTTTGATGAAAGATACTGGAGGAACACAGCCAGATGGTTTCAAGCAGAAAGTCAACAGTGGTTTAACTCACCACACTTAACAATAGAGGCATACATAAGAAGATCTCTGAAGGCAGAAGACATTGAAACTTGAAGCAGGTGAGCTACAGCAGTAGAAGTCCATGCTGGATGCTACTCATGTCAGATAAAAGAAATGAATTTGAGGTTACAATAGAAGTCTGTAAAAATGTTGCCTGGTCTGAACAATTTTGATTTTTGTTTTAACATTTGGATAGTAAGGCCAGAATTTGGTGTAAACCACATAAAATTATGGTTCCATCCTTCCTTGTATCAATAGTTCAGGTTGGTGGTGATTTATTGGTGTGGGGAATATTTTCTTTGCATATATTAGGACCCATTCAGAAACCATGTTACATCAAGACTTACAACAGCAGCAACATCTAAAATGGATAGCACATCTTGAAGAGAAAATAATGGCATAATCAAAATGTTACATTCCACACTACTTCAAATAAATAGTTAAGAAGGATACCACCATCAATATTAGAAAGAGCCATAACAGCTACTGGACTTGAGAAAACTATTTTCCTGAAAAATTGTTTTAAGAGAGATTTTATAAATTTCAGTTGCAAGTAATACTGACTGCTCAGTTAATGAATGCCAAATATTTCCTAATAATGAAACGGCTAATATTACCATTGGTACCAATGAAAGATTGTTTAAATGCCGCAACCTACCTAAGTACTGTGGCTGACCACATGCCTCAATTTACGACTATGCTGCTCCTATCCTATGGTGTCCACTTCCACCAAGACAATACACCATGTCACAAACAAAATAATAATGGGAGGTTGATTCATGAAACACAGCAATAGGTTTTCTGCATTAAAGGAGCTTCCACAGTCACTGCATCTCAATCCCATAGAACTTGGGATGTAGCAGAAAAGAAAGATTTGCATTCTGGATGTGCAGCCAATCAATCTAGAAGAATTGCAGGATTCCATAATAAGTGGATAGACCCAAATTTTGAAAGTACTTCAAGAGGATTGTTGAATCCCAGCCAAGAATTGAGGTAGTTCTAAAGGCAAAAGAGGGTCCAACCTGATACTAGAAGAGTTTGCCAAATTAAGGGATTGGGGAATGCATCTTCTCACATTAATAACTTTATCAGTAATTTTGGAAAACAAGTTTGGGGAATTTTCTTCTATAATTTAAAAGATTAATGCTGAATGACTGATTTGTTTTTTTATGGATTAACCTTTTACAGGTTACTTAAAGCCAGAAAATATTTTTAGATTTAAAAAGTGTTTTTACCATTAATAATGAATTACTGATAGAAGTCCTACTAATTAACCCACAGCTGAGTAAAGAAGAGGTGAAGTCTTACCTTTCCCAAGAATATTTGCACCTAGGTGAATATAATGAACCCAAATGAAATTGGGACTTGGCTTTCCAATTCCAAGCCATTATCCAATACACTACCTGCACATCCATGCTTACAGCACCTGGTATTCCCAAGCTGTCACCCATCTAGTTACTAACCAGATTTGATGTTGCTTAATGTCATTGATGGTACAAGAATCATTATTTCATTGTGATGTAGCCATAAGCTCCAAATGTAATGCTGGTTTTCCTCAATGGCAGTATTTATAGAATCTCTTTTATCTCTAGTGTATTTTTATCTACTTTCAGATATTTAGCAAGACAGAGCTGTTGATATTTTATCTCCATAATGGTGAAGATTCTTATTCACCAAAATAAGAGAAGATTTCTGATTTCAAGCAAAGCTGGTACTTTCTCAAAAGACTTTTCAAGAGATAAAAAATGACTCTTTATGTTACTCATGAGGTCAAGCCAAGATGGAGAATTCTAATTTTGACCAATCAATTTTGAACATTTAAAATCTGTGACTCTTAAGTAATAACAACCAGGGATAAAACTGTCAATTGTGCTCTTCATGATTGAAGAATATTCTATTTGCAAACTCTGTATTAACCACTTGATATAAATGATGACTTCTGAATAGGAAATGTTACAGAGTCTAAGAAATTCAGATTAACCAGGAAAGAGAACTTGTGGATTTTAGTCATGTTTTGCAAGTCCAACATGTTTCTCAGTTTTGATGATAAGTGACACACAGAACTCATTTCAAACTTGACAGATTTAACCCTGTTGCTTGTCAAGTGTATTATATTTATAACAGTATAAGCAGATTCTACAGTCTGTTAGAGAATTATATTGTCGATTAGGAAATGTCAGTCATCCTTGACAAAGGCATCATGATAATTTCTTTGTTCTTCATTAAATATTAAAACAAATATGGCTGCAAATTATACACATATATGACAGATTTTATTTTTTGCATGTCCGTAAGAACAGTTCACGATGTGAGGTATGAACTGGAGATATCAAAATCAAGATATTCAAATAAGTTTTAACAGATGACGGAAAATGTGACACTGAAATCTGAAGACACTGGAATAACAAAAAATACCTTCCAAAAGTTAAGCAAAGTATTAAGAAACAGGAAAATTGAATATCTGCTCATATTTTGGAGATTTATTGCTATATTCACAAGGTTTTGGCTGTTGTATGCTCTGGTATTCTTCAGGTGATGCCCAGTAGATAAGCATTCATTGAAGTAATCTGGTGACAAGATCCAAATAGTTGTGAGTTCAATATCTGGCCACAGCAGAGGTGAACAAAAAAACTTGGAGAGTTGAGTTACTAATGGGAAATAACTGAAACTGAGAAATCCAGAAGAGTCATGGCACATGGAACTAGAACAATCTACCCCATTGGACTAAATAAAGGGTTCAGTTTGAAATTCCAGCATATATCACCTTAAGAAGGCCAGAGCACACAATGGTCGAAACATCATAAATATGACAATAAAGATGAGGGCAACAGTCTGGACAACATAAATAGTGTAAATAGGAAAAGAAGTGTGTTGAACTTTTATGTAATATCAATCTTCCTCTAGGGCAGTGAATGCCAGTCAACTTCTTCACAAACTTGAGGCAACAGAAATGACGGATATTGAGAATACTATGGATGGAACATTTTAGGAAGTTTTAAGGAAAATGTCTCCACTCACAATAAAGAAAATCAATGATAAAAAAGAAAATAATTGTAACTGAATTAAACAGCAACTGAATCAAAATGAAAATTTACTTCATATGAATAATGTATCTATGCATACATTTGTCTATGCATCTAAAAAATGATGCTCCCATAAAGGATAAAAATCAAATATCTTTGTACACTGCAGACAACCACACATGAAATAATTTGTCAATAAAAGGAAAAGTTTATCTTATGGCCATCAAGTGTTGGTTATTCTTTCTAAACATAAGTCTTCTTTTTATTTCTTAAACTTCTAATAAAATGTTCTGCAATTCTGGATCCTGTATTTTCTACATTATCTAAAATGTACTGTTCAAATAATTTAAACAGGTTATAGTGAATACAATCAATAAATCAGTCTGTTTCATTTTTTATTGCATTTTTCTGGTTTTCTGATTAGTTATTGCACATCCAAATGACAAATGTGGACCAAGATTACCAAAAGTACTCACAAAAAACAGAACAGCAGCATGAATGCTATATCTTACAAGAAAATCAGAAAAGTACAATAAAAATGAAATAGACAGATCTTGTGAGTCAAGATACCTTCCAAAAGTTAAACAAAGTATAAAGAATCAGGGAAATTTCATTAAAAATTAGTGTTAAACTTTTATGTAAATTGGTCCTTCTGTATGGCAGTGAATGCTGGAGAATCTCATCACAGATGAAGAAAATATTTGAGGCAACAAAAATATGGTTCTACAAAAGGATGCTGAGAACACTATGGACTAAACATGTGAGGAAGGGGGAGGTTTTAGGGAAAATGGAAACAAAAAAGGATATTTATACTTAAAATCAGAAAGAGGCAGTTGAAATTTCTGGGATACATAACAAGAAAAGGCAGTTTGGAAAATTTAAAACTCACAGGATATAATGCCAGAAATATGGGGCACCCAGTGAGGATTGAACTCACTAATCAGTCAATTATTCTAGTGAGGCAAGTATGCTAAGTATTACACGACGTTGTGGTGCCCAACTCATGGGATATAATGAATCCAAGAGAAACAGATGGGGGAACAACAAGTGATCTACTTAATGATCTCGTCTAAATGGATGGTAGAATACAGAGGGGAAGGGATCGTAAAAAGACTGACATCACTAAGAGCTACAAAAGACAGGAAGTTGTGGAGAGGCATGATCACCCACACCTTGAAGGGACACAGTACAGAGAAGAAGAATTATGCTTTATGCAATAACAGGAAAAAGAATATTTAGTCGTCATACAATTTCTTAAAGTGTTCAAATTGATTATCATGACACAAGCACTGTGGAGCGTAGATATTGTTCAAAAGATGAAAGTGAAAAGATTTCACTTAATGGCACATTGTCAAAAAAGGAAACAATGGCATTGGATAAGGTTATCAGTCCAACCTAAATTAATAAACTAAAGTATTGCACGAATAGGATTTCTTAAGAAAATAATTTCTGTGATTGCTACAAACCTAAAATTTGAGCTGAATATAGCAAATACTTAGGATAAAACAATGAGAATTTTTTAATATTTTATTGACAAATACAACAGAAAATAATGCATAGAAATTTTAAATGTATTCAAATATAAACAAGATAAATATTATATTAGCAATTAAAACAGACACATTAAAAAAATAAAGGAATGAATAGTAAAAAAAAAAGGAAGAATAGCATGAAAGTTTTACTTTACCATAAAATGGTAATATCAAAATACAAAAACATAATTAATAAAAATGCAGCTAAAAACGTTTATCAATCCTCTCTCTTCAAAGCTCAATAAAAGACAACAAGTTTGCACAGTGACAAAAATAAAAAAAACACCAAAGACTGGGTGTTATATAATAAATATATAAACATCAAAGGTTGATTATATTTAAGCCTAACTACCACTCCTCCTACTTACAGAGTGAGGTCTGACAGGACTTAATATAAATTGACTATAAAACCTGCATATGAAAATCAGAGTGAGCTTTTCTCAATACTAGGAACATGTCTTGGTTAAAAGACTAGATATATTGATGGTTGTTTAATAAATGTTCAGCTATCAGTAAATCAATTGTTAACACACCTATACAAATTATCCAAATTGCCTGTCTGAATATTAGCTGATACATGTTGATTAATCCTTTTTTCTTACCTCTGACACATTCAACTTATGTAGTTAGTGTTACACTGACATTTAGAAAGGTAAATTACCAAATTGATATAGTGGGGAAGTAGATCAATAAAATATACCATGACTGATTTCTTTAATGTATAGATTATTCAAATATTTGCAATAATCTGAAGATCTATCATTTGACAGTGGAAGAAACACTTGCTATTACTAAAAAATATGGTCGTTGATTTGGGGTTGTTTTTCTTCCAGTGGTTATAACATGATTTGTATATCATTGAAAGAATATTGGATAATAATCCCAAGTAAAATAAAAAGAATGGTTTTAGATAAAGAAAATAGGGATTTTAGTGTGATCTTGTTAATTATCTGACATAAATCTGTTGGTTTCAATCCTATCCAGAATTCTTTCAAAACACGTTCCCTCCCCAGTTTATAAGCAGAAGTACATAAATGCATGCTGGGAATTTTCCTAGCCTATAAAATAGGCCAGTTCTCAGTTTCATCTGACTCAGTCTGGGTCTGTCTTGAAGTCAGTATGCTGTGTTTGCTTGTCCAATTCCAATTTTTACTTTGTGAACTTTTTGCTATATTACTGTTAATTTGCCTTGCATATATTATTTGCTTGCTTTATATTATTTTTTGCCCTGTACTTTCCTTTTCTTGTTATTGCTTATTGCAAACTTTGCCAATTCTGTTTGTTGGACAGTTCTGTCAGTTATTTTGCATTTGCCCATGGCTACTCACTCCACAAAATCCTACAAAAATTCTGTGGAAGGTGCTTAAACTGTGTTCATTAGTGTTATCTTTAAAAAGAATCTAAAGGCAATTTATAAACAGTAGTGGGATAAAAATGGTATACCTTTCTAAAAAAAAAAAAAACCAAAAAACAAACACTTAATTATTTCACATCTTCATATTAAATAATAGATATGCCATCAAATATTCAATGCTGTTTATTGTGTTTACGTATCCAAAACATTTTTGTTACTTCCACTTGCATTTGTCAATAAATTTATATGCTGAAAAATAATTCTTTTCACCTTTTACACAGTGTATCTTAAGTGTTTACTAGATTAGTACAAGCTTTAGCTTAATAGATATAATTCCTAAGGGTAGAATCAGCAGTTTATCAGTTAAAGGGTCTCATGTATGAGAAAGCTGATGAATGAGCACACTATGCCCAAACTCATCATCTAGGATTGCTAGATTGGGCTACAAGTAGTGAACTGCAGTGCTAAATTTTTAATTGACTTAATATCCATCCCCAAGTTAGCCAAACTTATTTTTACAAAGACTGTCAAGCAACCCTACTTCCACAAAATGGGCAGTGTTCAACCAAAGCTTTTCTTAAAAAATCCAGTATCCAATACCTTTACATATTACTGACACTTGGCAGGAATGAGATCAAAACAAATTCTTCATTGTGTTCTAAGATATTAGAATATAGCAGAAGACAATTTTCCCCATCAAGATATTTTTCATTCTTTTATACATTCATTTGAAATTACCATGTAAGCTTATGCCTGTTATTTTTTGTTTATTCTTTCAAATGAACTAAACCTGTCCTTTTATACAATTAATGTTTGCAAAACAAAAGGTGCAAGCTAGAATAACAACTGCCAGTATCAAATATTGAATCTAATCTACTTACCCATTCCAAATGAATGACTGCATTCACACATGAAAGAGTTTTCTCATATTTTTCAAGTAACATTCAGCCATCATCATTGATTCCATGTTTTTATTAAAAAATTGTTTTTTAAAAATAGTTCTTAATGGATTTTCACATTTGGCACATGAAATAAAAATTGTTATATCTATTATATAACAAAAAGATTACAAACAAAAGAAAATTTATCATCTGCATTGTAATTTACAAATCAACTACATCTGTAAATCACAGTATAGACCAGTTAACATACTGGTTAATAATCAGTATTTTATAAAGGCACAAGCAATTATGATTAACTCTGTTAATAATGGCTGGCAACTCATTTCTAAGTATGCCTATCTTCTATTCTGTTTCTTCAATATGCACAGAGCCAACTTGTGGCTTATACTGAAAACTATGCTGAATGGACAATTGAAATTTCTAGAGCACATAATGAGGAAAAAGGACTTGGAAAATTAGATACTCACAGGACAGATTGAAGGCAAAAGGAACAGAGGAAAACAATGCATAACCTACCTAGTGAGCTTGAGTAAATGGATGGCGGAACAAATTTTTGGAAAGATAACAAAAAGACAAAATTTCTTAAGAGCCAAAAAGGAAAGGAAATTATGGAGAGCCCTCATCACCAATGTGCTGAAAGGATAGGGTACATTTAAGTTGCTGAATAGGCCTTAGTTACAGTTTCTGGGAGAGAGTGCATAATTTAGTGTGATCAGTAGTTGAACAAGTAAAAAACAATCAAATCCTCATGACACCCTTTTTTGACTTTTCCTAACACAATCATTGGTAGCTTCTGAACAGTTTCATCTACTTAGTTTCACTCACCAGGCTTGGATCAACCCATGATATGGTTTTTAAGCACTTCTCAATGATGTTGCATGCTGAGACCATGTTTCCAGATCTATATTATGAAGAAGTCATATCCTTAACAAATCAGCCATGATTAGATTTGAACCAGGGTTTTATGGTCAAAGGACTAAAATTCTAACCACTCAGTCACATACCCATCCATCAACTGTTAATATTTTGTTTATTCACGCAATAGCCTAATAACTGTTTCTTGGTTGTTAAATTAACAGTGAAAAATTCTTTATATAAAATCCAAATTAGGAACTGATGAGTTCCAAAATAGGGTGAATATTTTTTCTGGCTTTGAAAATATTCTTTATCATAAAAGAAACAAAAAGAAGAACTGTTATAACAAGGATTTTTTACATGTCAATGGGATCCCTTTCAAAATTGAACAGTTATCTTACACATATATATAATAATGTTCTTGCATATTAGCAGTTGTATGAATAATGCAAAACACTAAAAATGTCTTCTGATTTGAAGTGTTTTTTTATAGAAAGATGACAGGAAGCTATCTCTGGGTTAATATACATTGACCCTATTCAGTAAATTACAAATTCATGACTGCCCCACGCATGTATGAACAACATCCATCATCACAAAATAAAGATAGAACATGCATAGAGAAGCTGTTTTGCACGTGCATTCTGATAAAGTGAAAAAAGAAAAAAAAAGAAATCAGAAAGATAATAATAGGAAAGATAATATAGAAATTTATTGGAAGGTATATGTCTGCACAGTTTTGTACTAGATAGATTGGGAAAATAGATTGTTTGATATGTGTAGACATTAACTTAAATAAAACTTGAATGTACAATTCTAGAATGACAATACTTAGTTGGAGGTTGACTGGTCTGAAATTCCAATTACTAATAAAGACATTTATTTGCACTTTTTCAAAATTTAACAAAGTAATTATCAACCTACTGAACCTTTTCTAGTAGTTATTTTCTTGCACAATCAATGAAATCCAACTGGTATCATTGTTACTTCTGGTAGAAGTTACAGATAAAAAAAAAGAAATCAGGGTTAACTTAATTTAAGAGATTAATAAATTATTTATAAATGAAAACAGTTTATTAAAGAGTATCGTAGCCAGTTTTTAAAATAATTTTGTTGCACAGTGTATTTTAAACTTGATTTTATTTTGTTATTTCCGAGATTCATATAACTAAAAAAAAAATGCAAAGAAACTGGGGTAGCAAGTATCTTTGCAAAAATGTCTTGAAAATTAAGGACAGAAAAAGAGAGATATAGAATAAGTATTTGAATTGGGTAAGCATAAACATCAATGCAAAGTAATAAAAAAAAAAGAAATTTATTGATTTTTGGTTATTTTTCATTTTTTTTCTAATAATGTAATAATCCAAGTGCATTTTTTTTTTTATGAAGATTACTTTTGATCTATTTCGGAATTTTCTATGAGAATTCCTTGGGTTTTCTTATGAAATTCACTGGCATTGATTTTTTAAGCTAAATCTTAATACTGACTGGAACAATAACCTTCAGCTTTAAAAGCTAGATCTTGGCAAAGTAAAGAAAAAGGAACAAGATTTAGATTTCAAGATTACCCCGTTTTGTTTTGAGAAATCTCAAAATTTATACAACTGCTTGAATACATGCAGAATTATATACAGGGTGTTATAAAATTCCCATGCAGTGCAAATAAGAAAGAAAATCAGAAACATGTTTTGAATTATTTATTCAATTTTTTTAACATAGGATAGAAAGCACAACACTGAAATGCAAAGTAAAATATTAAGCAAAGAAAAATTTTGTTAGAAACAAAGATTTAGTTATTTTATAACCACACCAACCCCCACAGGTCATTTCACATCAAATCAGGTAGTTTTAAGATTTGTTTTTATTTTATGTGTATTTTGCAGACCAATTCTTTTATAAGTCAATATTATATAAGGGTGGGGATATAATTTGGCTTTTAGAAATAAAGAAAACAGAACTGAATTGTTATACAGTATCAGTCCTCCTTTATGGCAGTAAATGTCAGACGTACTCCTCATAGATGGAGAAGAGACTTGAAGCATTTGAAATGTGGTTTTACAGAAGGATGATGAGAATATCATGGCCTGAACATGTGAGCAATGACAAAGTGAACATTTTTCTTATTTTCTACATCTGGAACCATACTTTTGATTTCACTTGGAATCGTTATCTTACTGAAAAATTCAATATTCCTTCAATTATGTATAAACCAGTGGAAGAAAAAAAATCCAAAGATCATTTTTCAATTTTAGTCATACCATATGTCCTCTTTAATCCAGACATATCTGAAACTGTTTCCAACAAATAGTTTCATTCTTGTCAGATCATAATATTCAGTCCCAGAATAAATCAAGCTTCTCGAGATGATAATGGACAAACTATTGACAAGCATTCATGCGCTAGGCAGCAATAACGGTATCTTTCTAGGAGTTCAAACAGACCTCCTATATGCGAGTAAATGCTGGACAATCTCCTCACAGATGAAGATGAGACGTGAAGCAACAGAAATATGGTTCTACAGAAACATGTGGGCAATGGTTTTAGGATGGAAACAAAAAGGGTACGTATGCTTAAATCAGGAAGAGATAGTTGAAATTTGTGAGAAAAGAGGGCTTGGAAAATTAGATACTCACAGGACAGATTGAATGCAAGAGGGACACAGGAAAATAATGCATAATTTACCTAGCAAGCTAGAGTAAACAGCTGGTGGAACAAGGTTTAGAAGAGATAACAAAAAGACAAGATTTCTAAAAAGGACAGGGAATTGTGGAGAGCCATGAAAGGACGCAGCATGTAGAGTAATAAAAAGATGGTGGTGAATCTATTTATTTTCATGTTTTCAGTTTTAAGAGATTTTTAAATAATTTTTTGTTTTATCTACCAATGTAATCAATAAAAAGCAAAACCTGAAAAGGTTTATAATGCATTTTTCCTAATGATAGTAATGTTGATATTTTACATACTTATTATTATTATTAAACTTATTTATTACAAAAAGCAAAATTTACAGGCATTTTCAATTGCCCGATGACTTTAAAAGCAGTATATCTTATTACGTTGCAGAGTCAATGATTACTTCCTTAAATAAAGTTATTTGCATCATTTCTGATGCAGGTAATTATTCTTTAATTGATAACAACTCGCCAAAAATACATAGATTATACAAGAGAGAAAGAAAAATAAGAAAAAAAAACAAAACACAAAGCTAAAACATCCATTAATTAGAGTCAAAAGTTTAGTGGCAATTTTCCAGATGCTCCTTTAAAAATGGAATAAAAGTGTCAAGCTTACTCCTGGCTTCTTTAGCCCCATTTGTGAGTTATATGCATGGAAGATACACCACAGACACTAATATATACATATATACATTATATGTGTGTGTGTGTGTGTGTGTGTGTGTGTAACATATATAAAATACATAAAACATATATATATATATATATATATATTATGAAATGGACAAATTCCGACAATTATTTTAAGACATTTTTATGTTTATACATTCTTTTTATAGATATAATAAACAATATTAAACAACATTTCCTGGCCTGAATGTCTGAGAAATTTTCATAGAAAATTTTTGTCCTCCGACAGGAATCAAACCTGTATCCTATACGAAACTGTCATATAGCCTGACGTGCCTTAACCGTTTCGGCCACAGAGGAGTGTTCAGTTTGTAAGGTCGATTTTACTGTCTTTAAACTTTAATCTTCCATGAATTTCTCACGTACATTCATATCTGCTCAAAGCATATCAAATGTAAACAAATGACGTCACACATTATGAAACAGACAAATTCCGACAATTATTTTAAGACATTTATATCTTAAAACAGTAGTAAACAACATTTACCAGCCTGAATGTTTCTATGTCCTAAACGGTTAAGGTATGTCAGGCTATATGGCGGTTCCGTATAGGATGCAGGTTTGATTCCTGTCGGAGGATAAAAATTTTCTATGAAAATTTCTCGGACATTCAGGTTGGTTAATGTTGTTTAATACTGTTTATTATAAAACAGAGCATTTACTTAAATATTTGTACCTATAAAAAGAATGTATCAACATAAAAATGTCTTAAAATATATTTATATATATATATATATATATATGAAATACATAAAACTATATATATATATATATATATATATATATATATATATATATGAAATATATAAAATTATATATATATATATATTAAAAAATACATAAAACATATATATATATTAAAAAATACATAAAACATATATATATATATATATATATTAAAAAATACATAAAACATATATATATATATATATATATATATATATATAAAAATACATAAAACATATATATATATAATACATAAAACGAGTGTGTGTGTATGGATGAGAGAGAAAGAGAGATATATAAAAGTATCGAAGAACTAATGGTAAAACAATATTACTGAAAATGTTGTGTGAGTGAGAGTCTTTGTGAGTGGAATGCATTCATTCCCAATAATGTCTAAGCATGTTTTGCCAATTTAAATATATGTATCTATGTAAATTTACTTGTATCTTTCCATAAACAATAGATGCAGGTTTTCTGTGGTGCAGTTCAATTCGATAAATATATATAAGAAATACAGTAATATTTGTTTATGTTGCAAGTTTTAAAAAATTATTTTACTCCATATTCATATACAACTGCATTTATATTATGTGATGCAAATGGGTGTATATCTGCATGTGTTTACCATGATTTGTAGATGTATAAACCTTACTACACAATCATGCGTGTATGTAGTGTTGCTTATTGAGAGCATTTTTATAAATATCTATTGCTCTACACAGATATTTATATTCCCTATATTTTTGCCCTTTAAAGCTGTTGTACGTTTATACATACATATGCATAAAAATACAGCAAACCTGTATTGTTCGTAAATTTTGTCTGAACTCTGAGTAAAGTTACAAGAAATGGAAGGTAAATAATTTTTCACATCTCTTTTTGTTCCCCACAATTTTTTGAAGAGAGGTGCTCCTGGAGGGTGGAAATATATTTGCTATTGTTGTAATCTTCATGTGACAGATCTTATAGAATTATTCAAATAGTTGATGGCATGTTATGAACTTTTGGAAGTCTGCTATCATAAAAAGTGTAAAGATAGGTGAGAACAGAAAAAAAATGGAAACAATGAGAGAACCAAAGGAGATACAAAGTTTAAATATGCTCACAGTTTAAGAATGATGATGATGACAATAATAATAATAGTAATAATGACAACAGGAATAATAGTAATATATCAAGACAGTCATAGGTTGATTGCAGTTGAGATCAGAGTTATTGTGAACTTCCTGATCTTGTTGATGGTTACATAGTATGTGCTATATCAGGGTTACATACAGTTTTGAATTCAGAGTTGTCTATATTCTAGACAGGTTGACAACC
Source organism: Acanthosepion esculentum (assembly GCA_964036315.1). Lineage (NCBI taxonomy): Eukaryota > Metazoa > Mollusca > Cephalopoda > Sepiida > Sepiidae > Acanthosepion > Acanthosepion esculentum. The sequence continues at coordinate 40,407,105 of OZ038494.1, read as the reverse complement.
ATGGCTGGAGAGTTCTAAGATATTTATTTGCTATTTAACCTATAAGTGAGGGGAGAAGAGTTGGATTCATGTCTTCCCGTTTTTAGTTTATTTTGTTAGTCATAAGAATGAATATATAAATACGTTATGATCACAGGAGATTGTAGAAAAGTTTTTCTTTCTTCCTATTCTTAAATATAAATTGCTAATAAAAAAAACAAAAAAACAATGTTATTATGACACAAACAAATAATTCTGGGAGTAAGAGAATTTTAAAGAGCAAAGGATTTTAATATTCTTTTCTTAGCAAAAATAAGATTGCTGAAATTTGAAGTCAATGCTACTTCTATGATTTTTTTTATTTGGAAGAAAATTGGTTGCCAATATTTTCTTCAAGCCCAAATTAATTTTTAAGATGAATTTTTTAAAACAAAGATTATCTTGGTTCACTTCTACAAAATCTATACATATGCACAATCATAGTAACAGAAATATTTGCAAATTGTGATGTCAAACCTAAAATCATCTGCTCATTTTGCTTGCAAGTGTGCAGAAAAGGTTGAATAATTCCAGTTTCAGATTAGATTAAATAAGATTATTTCATGTCAAAATTTCATAGCTGCAAGGATATTAGATAAATATTTTCATGTGATTTGATCATAACTGATGATTATTATATTAAACTAGAATTGTAGATTGTTTGCAGAGAGATTTATCAAAATAAAAATTTTATCCCAAAAGAAACCGATAATAAATTTGGTTATCTGACGAATTTTGAACTTTACTTTTGTTGGTGCATTTTTTTTTCAAAACTAGTGAAGCTGGCATTGTGATTAGAGTATGACATAAGTGAAACAAAACTATGATTAACCTAGATATAATACCTCAAAAACCTTTCCCTTGTCCATTAACGTATTATTTTAAACGAGATACCAGACATTTAATGACTGAAGATAACAAGAAGGATACACCAAAGATGACATTTGGAAATGTAAGCAGTATGCATATTAAGTCCACAGAGAACAAGACACAAAAATAATGTGTGTATATATATATATATATATATATATATATATATATATATATATATATATATATATATATATATATATATATACAGTAAGTAAAGATGGAAAGAACACAGTAAAAGACAAGTTTGCAGTCTTGGAAAAGCATATAAAATAGGTCAGAATATATTTTAGGTCTGAGCTGGTGGTGCTAAAGAACGGGGCTCCTCTGAATATTTACAATGGAAATAGTGACAGAGTAATGATAGGCTTGTGATGTATCTGTGGGAAAGGAGCCATAGGATAGAAGTAAAGTTATGCCACATGCAGCCTAGGAGGATAACTTGTTTTCCACTATTGCCCCTTCCCATGGATGCAACATTGCAAGCCAATTGCATCTTCTATGTAAAATGTTCAGGCAAACTCCGTTCTTTAGTGCCACCAGCTCAGACCTTTACAGACAAGATGCACCTTGCTACATCTAAAGGGTTGAATCAGCATCATTTTCTATCTATTCCTTTGGTAAGAAGGATATTCCACTCTGAAAGAACCACTACTTTTTGGAACAATCTTCTGCAGGAATTCTTCCCTGAATACTACAATTTCTTCAAGGGCAAACAATATCTATCCTCCATATTCTCATTATCTTCCCTTTCTACTTCCTTCACTTATGTTTATATCACACACCTCATTTAATAAGCAGTAGCGCTACCTTGAGTGGATCTTGGGCCTTGTATTGGGTGATCTTTACTTTTAAAAATATCAAGATCATTAGTTTAAAAATAGGGTAAAGTGAAGGGTAAAGTGAATGATAAATTCTGATTTCATTTTCAGTGAGTGTCATCCCAACGCCCACTGAAAAACCAATGAAAGGCTTATGGAGAGTATCCCACCATAGTATGAGAGATCAAACTGCAATAAACGAAATAGGCAATGACCTGCAATCTTTACTAATCAAAACAGATAAATCAGTTGATTCAAAAATTCAAAACATGGATTTATCAGCACGCCATTCTGCCTAGATGATTGTGGCCCTTCACCCTATATGAAATATCGATGACAACAGTGGAAATGGCGGAAAGGAATATAAACTGTTATCGCAGAAGATGGCTGCGAGTAGCAAGAAGCAATGTAGCATTGTATAGTACAGCAAATACTTTGCAACTACCAGAAGAGTTTATGGTAGCAAGTACAAGGGAAGTCATGTTCTATAAAACAACCAAAGACCTAAAAGCGGCACCAACAGGAATTGTAATACATACAGGAAGAAAGTGGCATGTGACAAGAGAACTAGAAAATGTGAAGGGAAGAAGGTTTAAAGCACTAATAGGAACAGGGATGAAACTGGGGAGAAGTGAACTAGGACACAACAAAGCTAAAGAATGGCAACATCTTCTCCAGGAAAAATTACGCTCTGCAAGTGAAGAAAACTGAATATATTAGTAAGGATAAGTCAGCAGTGAACATGCACAAGATGTGAAGACGTCGAGCATCGAAAAAATAATTTGGATGGATTGATATTGACATGGATACAAATGTAACAAGTTGTTTATGACATACTACCTTGTTCTGTAAACTTGCACAAGTGGAGCAAAGAGCAAAAGCCAGCATTGCTTCTTGTGTAATAGAAGAGGACTTCTCCAGGGTATACTAAGCAGCTGACCTAGAGCACTGCAAGAAGTACAGTGTCATCCGAAAGTCTTGTCACCCACTACCAAAAAGTAATGAGAACAATAGAAATATTAATGATGTCATGTCGCACACCCTCCATACACTTGCCAGAATGCACACAATCGTGTGTCCATACACTTGCAAGCAGCCTCTCATCCAAACTGTTGGAGCTCATTTCAGCCATCTGTAATAGAAAATTATATTATGTAGGCGTGACAAAACTTTCAGACCACCTTGTAGTTACTGATGACGCCATCATGATGTGTTTGTAACAATTGCAATGGCAGTAGAAAGAAAACATACAAGATAAACAATATCAACCAAAAAAATAAATAAAATCTGTGAAAACTGGATGAAAAGGAGGGACAAAATGACGGAAAAAAGAAGGGATATCAAATATGTGAAACGTAGCACCTGACTGGCAACTTAAAGTGGGTTTGGGAAAACATCTGAAATTCCCAGAACAGATTACTGAAACAACTCTTCGCTCAGATATGATAATATTCTCAAACGCCACCAGGAAACTGCTAATATACGAAAAGTACCATGAAAGGAAAATATATTTAGTAGCTCACAAGAGAAAATGTGGTAAAGACCTGGAATTAAGTGAGAATTGTAAAAGCAAAAGCTGGCAAACTTGGTGCCACGCCATAGAAGTCAAATGTAGAGTATTTGTTGGTAAATCTTTAAGCACAACTCTTACTAATAATGGAATTAAAGGGAAAAAAAAGAAGAAAATAAACATATCAGAACCTATGGGAAAATATCACCACAGTGGATATAGACTAAAAAAACTGTCTCGCGAATGGTGCGAAAATAAAATGAAAACATCGATCTGAACATGCGATACTAATGACAACGAGTAGCCATCTTTTTTAAAATTTTTATTTTATTTATTGTTCTTTTCAAACAAACTTTAGCAATTTATCTCCACAAATATTGAAAATCTTATAAAGTCATTTATCCGCACACCAAATTATTTATTTACTTTTTAATATTTTTTCCAAGATGAAACCGTTATTTCAAACTAAATAGTATGGCAAACTCGTACAAAAAACAAAAACCCTTCTCAAATCATTGGCATAGAAGATCCAGAACTTTTCTATATCAATAATCCTCTAATCACTATTAATGGCTACATTACATAATAAAATCATAATCATTCAACGCAAGTGAAAACAAAAAGAAAAGAAAAAAATAATTACCGCTTTATTTAAAAAAAAGTTTTCCAAAATTCAGGGAATTATCAGATTTCACTGAAATTAGCATTTAATGAATTATTGAATCCTTTAATTTTTAAGGTTTGGGGAAGTATTTTTTCAATTCACTTATATACCCCACAGTTATACTAGTGAAGTTTGGACGCCCCTAATTACATTTTTCTTTCTAAAGCTAAATCCCTTCTGTACCAAAAGTAATAACTGTTATTACTTTAATTTAATAACAGTTGCAAAAATGAAAAAGAAAATAACAGATGGTAGCGATTTTTTTGCTTTCAGTTCAGAAAAAAACAAAAAAAATCACATTCATTTTAGTGGTACCTAGATAGCATTTTTTTTTTTTTTTTTTTTTTTTAATATTTGACCGTGAACTTGAACACTACAAAACATGGTTCCAAACCTTAGAAGAATCGAAGAAAACTCAAAGATTATTTTTTGTAGAGAGTTCCTCTGATGTATATTTGTTTCTGAAAAACTGACATGCATTTATTTTTTACAATATGATTTTAAAACTCTTTCAGATCTTGGTCATTGCTGAAAAACTTGATACAAAATAAAGATGTTTGAAGAATTGAAAAATGTGTAAAAAAAAGCCATTTTTGAAGGTGAACATTTTTATATTTTCAGTTTAATTTTTTTATTTACAAAAATCAAAAACTAAAATTAATAAAATTTTGAATTCCAATAAATAAAATGTTTCACGATGACTTATAAAGACGATGGAAGAGTAGCAATCAAAGAGAAAACAATGGAAGAAAAAAGTTAATAAAACACCCTAAAAAAAACATAAAATCTGCCCTTTTCAAGGACACCAAAAGTTATTGAAAATTTAGACTAATAGTATTTTTGTCTGTTTGATAAAGTCTTTATAGTGTCATGATAATAATGTTAGAAATACAATGAAAATCTCTTGCAATAATATCATGGAATAGGTGGAAGTATTTTAGCTGTGCTGAAAAATTTTAATTATGCTCCATCATGCCTAGTCAGTACCTAGGTGGGTGACTGCTTATGAATAACAAGTGGTGTAGTATAATACATAACGACCAGTGCCGGATTTACCTGCAGGCTGTAGAGTACGGCTTCAGAATCTAGGGAGCCTCCAGCCAAGGTGTATAATATTTTTGTTTTTGACAAGGTTATAGGCCTTTCTTACATATGCTGTCATAACGCATTGTAGACTCTAAACAACTCTTCCGTAATTTTCCTCACATTCCATTTCAGAATAATTCTCTCTTAAAGCCGACTACTCTATGCTAGCATTAAATTTCTTTAGATTTTTTTAATTTTAACATTCATGCATTTTTTCAATCCCACATACTGTATTTAACAATAACATCTTATATCCTTTTGAGGAGGAATTGTCAACTGTGGAATTTTAAACACCCGCCATCATCCTCAGCTTTACCCGAATTGTTTAAACACTTCCATTTTCCTCTACTTGTGAGAATGGGGGATTTGGAGGGACATGACAAGTGGAATAGCCTAGGGCTCTCTTCATCTAAATTCGGCCCTGATAATGACTGAATTGGAAATCGGAGAGCTGATTCAGGTACCAGTTGGGTTTGTTATATTCACTTACAAATACCCTTGCGAAGGCATGAATCCCCAGTTATGGGCTATTTAATAGGATTTGTATCAGTAGATCATTATTATCCCCCATTCTTACAGTCTAAAAATATTTTCTGGTTTTAAATAACCCGCAAAAGGTTGCTAAGCGGTAAAAAACAAATCAATTAATCATGAGCTGAAAAATATTTCCAAAGTTTTCTAATAAAATGAGCTTTTCAATAAAAATAAAAATAATTTATGAATAAGTGCTAAAATTTACAATACTCAATTTCCCTAATTATTTATTGTTTTTTTTAAATCTAAGTGTTAGGTTAATGGCACTATTTACTAAAATCCAAATCATAGTGTATTTCTCACCCAGAACTGGAGGCCTATCTCAAATCTTGTTCCACAGTGAGCGAAGAATTTTAATTTTAATTTGGGTTTGTGGTACTTCACTGGTCTATATTTTTAATAGAGTTCACCCCATGCAAGGCGTTAAAGCCACTGAAACACAAGGGGTTACGGGGTGTAAAAGAGAAACAGAAAGATTGCTAAGGAGTAAGAACAAAGAGTGAATTGACATTGCTTTTAAATTTTCACAGATTAAAGTTGGCTGGAAAGCATGGAGCCAGAAAGGAGTTCCAGAAGTGTGAAGTGCAAGAAAAGAAACTGTTAGTGTAGAACTTACGGCTACATCTAGCCAGCTCAACTGTCAGATGATGAGATCTCAATGCCAGTCTAGTACTTTGCTGAAATCCATGAAGTCTAGGTAACATAGCGAAGAGTGATATTTATTCTGCTGTGTACAGAAATGTGGCACAAAGCCAAAATGGGGAAAAAAGACGGTCTTCTTCTGTCTTAACGTTAAACTTAGTTAGCTAAGCTTAGCTCCCGGGCAATTACCATAAAAGTATTTACAGAAAAGACACAGAGAAGCAACCTTACGGCAGTGGGTAATTGATTGAAGCTGAGCCATCAGGGTCAAGAACAATAATATTGGTGATTCATCCTTTGGATTCTATCAAGCTCTCGATAAATAGCAGGAGCACTGGGCCATATGTGACAGCGATATTCTAAGTATAAATGAATCGTAAGCTTATGGATATGTAAGATAGATTCTGGAGAGAAAAATTGTCTAGCATGACACAGTGAACCAACTTTCTTAGCAGTTGACCTAGCAATGGATTCAATATAGAGTTTCCACTTCATGTCAGCCAAGAATGTTAGCCCGAGAAGTTTGTCGCAGTTAGCTCCCCTTCATTTCCTTAACCCGTCACCAGGGGTCTCTCTCTCCCGGGAGTATAAATACGGGCTGACCTTTCGCCTCTTTCTCTTTCCACGGCTCTTTTCCACGGCTTCGCCCACGTGCGGCCAAACTGCCTCTCCTGGGTCCGGCAACCTCGCACGTGGGGCGAGGTACAAAAACTTACTCTTAACATCTCCAGTATGTGAACTCTAATACACAACCAGCGTTTCCCATGTTCAGGGAACACGCTAAAAACAAAATTCACCCGTACGGACATTTCAATTCAACACACACACAAATAACTTTCCATACAGACACTAACGTTTTATTCATGTTTTAAATGATCTATTTGTAATTCGTGTTTTAACCTGTTTGTTAAATATATATATTTGTTCGCATACATATATATCGGTCTTGTTTGTTTCTTTGGACTTCCTTAAAGTCCAACATTTTTATGTGGCTGGACCGGCCATCGAAGCCTTAACCCAGAGATAATTCATCTTCTCTTCTTCCATTCATACACACGCCGGTCCACTACAAGGTTCAGAGAGTCTCTCTCCTGGAGGTTAGCATCAGCCATGCTGATGGAAGGCAGAAAGGGGTCTCTCAGATGATTAATAGAGAGCAGTTTAGTTTTGGAGGTGTTAAAATCAATGTCATCCTTTGTCCCAGTTAACAACAGACTGAAGTTCATTTTGGATATCAGCTGCCATTTTAAACTTATCAAATTGATCAGACTTACTATTGAGACGGGAGTAAATGGTTGTGCCACCAGTGTAGATTCCAAGTTGAGAGCTGATGCCATCAGGAAGGTCATTAATGAAAATCAAAAACAAAGGATGAAGGTCTGGGGGACTCCTGGTTGGCTTAAAGTTTTGCTTTTTACATTTGGAACAACTTTAGCATCTTTAAATGTAATTTAAGAAACTTAGTTACGTAGAAGTTAATTTAACATTTTTCACTGAAAGTTAATTTAATATTCTTCTCTATGAATGTTTTATTCATAAAAACAAATTCACTAATGATCAATTTGATCTATTTTTACGTAATTTGTATTTCTGTTTCTAAAAAAATGAAAAATGCATGTTGAATTTTCACCATGCTTTTTATACTGAAAAATGTAACGTTTTAATTTTACTTGATTTAAAGAAATAATTTAATCCGATTTTTTTTCTCAACTTTCTCCTTACAAATGTTACAAAGTCTCTCTTAGGAAAGTTAATGTCTTGTTATGTTTAGTTTTTATCAGACTTTTCTCCCAAAGACTTTTTTCCTCGATTACATTTTCTTTGGTAATTTTTGCAGTGAAAACAAAACGATATAGCAAATCCGAAGGAAATAATTCTTATACTCATTTCAATTAAATAAGCTACAGTTTATTAAACCACAGAGAGCAGTGAACAACCCCAAACCGAAACTAAAATCTTTGAAGCCGGTATTGACTAGATTTGCGATAGAGTCACTATTAAAATTTTCTGGGCGAGAGATGCACAATGACTTGGGCTTTGGGAAAGAACGCCATGATTAAGTTTTCATATCAATGTGTGTATGATTCTTGGAAGTGTCATCAATAAATGTTTTATGCCATTAATAGCTAACAGGAATAAAGCACAAAAGACAGATTAACAATCAATTCAATAACTTCGTCATCATATTTTTCTTAGTTTATTTTTCTTTTAATAAATTTTCGTATAAAAACATAATTAAAAAACCTCGTTACATGTAATGAAATATTTTGAAATCAATAGTTAATCAATCAAATTGTCAAAAAATAATTATGAGTAAAAAAAGTATCACTTACATTTTTAACCTTTTTTTGTTTTTGTCATATTCGTTAGTGTAAGATATTCAAAAAGTTTCATAAAGGCTAAAGCTTACATATTCGTAAAGCTTTACTTTCTTCAAGGAAAACACGGTTCTTGATAGTGAGTTTCCATCTTCTTGCGTATTTGATTTTATTTATGACACAATCTTTTTTAAAGTAGTCGTGGGTGCTAGAGAACACTTGTTTGTACCTTGGATTTACTTGACCTCCCACAGGGCCAGGTTGTGACACAAGGTCGGTTTTTAATGTGGGAAGGGAGGGGGTGGACCCGAGTTTTCACCGGGGGTGCAGTACTTTGCCTTTAGCTGGTATTAGCTTGTCCAAGCTGGTCTTTAGCTGGTCTTTAGCTGGTCATAGCTTGTCAAAGCTGGTCATAGCTAGACGTAGCTGCGATATTACCAGCGCAGGGACGAATCCCTGCAACCGGCCTGTATCAGAGATCGAATCTCAGCCCCATAGGCGATCGTCCAGCGAGTAATCTGAGAACAGATATTAGGTATCTACTTGACCTCCCACAGGGCCAGGTTGTGACACAAGGTCGGGGTTTAACGTGGGAAGGGAGGGGGAATGGACCCGAGTTTACACCCGGGCCGCAGTGCTTTGGCTTTAGCTGGTATTAGCTTGTCCAAGCTACTTATTGCTGGTCATAGCTAGTCTTAGCTGGTCATAGCTTGTCAAAGCTGGTCATAGCTAGACGTAGCTGCGATACTACCAGCGCAGGGACGAATCCCTGCAACCGGCCTGTATCAGAGATCGAATCTCAGCCCCATAGGCGATCGTCCAGTGAGTAATCTGAGAACAGATACTACACCGTGATCAGGATCTACTTGACCTCCCACAGGGCCAGGTTGTGACACAAGGTCGGTTTTTAACGTGGGGAGGGAGGGGGAGTGGACCCGAATTTTCACCCGGGCCGCAGTGCTTTGGCTGGTCTTAGCTTATCCAAGCTGGTCTTTAGCTGGTCATAGCTGGTCTTTAGCTGGTCTTAGCTAGACGTAGCTGCGATACTACCAGCGCAGGGACGAATCCCTGCGACCGGCCTGTATCAGAGATTGAATTTAGGCCCCATAAGCGATCGTCCAGTGAGCAATCTGAGAACAGATACTACACCGTGATCTTAGCCTTGAAGCCGAGAAACGAACGATCGGCACCGACCGCGAAGGGGCAGTAGCGACCAACATTTGTTTGTACCTTTGGACGTATTGGCCACTAGTTACGATATATATATTACAAAATCTATAAATTTACTATTTTTCTTTGAAACAAATGTCTTTGACAGATATTGGACGTTTAAGAGATTTTAATTAAAGGGTTTTAATTTTCATGTCAGCATCGATCAAATTAGCTAATCTAATTGGGCGAAAGTGAGTTTGTTTTTTTTTGTATTAAAATGTCTAAAAATTTTATATAAAGACGTAAAATTGTCTTTTTTTATTGAATAACTTTAGTGAAAACAAAATTTAACTTCAAAGATATTTTTTTAATTATTTAAAACGCGTTTTTTTTTTGTATAAAATCTGTGGAGGAACCTAATTAACAACAATCAATTACAAATACACATGAACATAAAGCCAAAGCGCAAATCATCCTAAAGATTATTATTTATATATACATACATACAGACACACAAGAGAATTAACAAATGCCTAAATAAAATAACATGATGAACACTGAACAAAAGACCAAAAACATTTTTTAAGTAATTTGCTTTTTAAGCCCCGCGCTAAATATGTAATAAAAATTTGCCGAATAGTTATATTTAGGTATAAATGTATATGCTTAATTCAAAAATAACAAAGAAATTTAGATAAAATCTACCGTTTTGGATTTATTGACAATAGAACTTTAGATTCATTTGCGTCGCGTCAGCCATTACTGGCATTGTTTGTATATATTTGCCGCGGAACAATCTTGATTATTACGCACGCAATGAGCCCTCAGTTGCGCATTAATTGAATCAAGTAAGAACCGTAAAAAGGCCGTTAACAGTGTAATCTTCCGCGCCAAAATTATCAGCAGCGAATGTATGCAAACAACGTCACTAACGACTGCCGTGCCATAACGCGAATGAGTCCGAACTTTTATTGTCGATAACTCCTAAACGGTAACCAAAATTTCTTCCTCAAGGACACATGTCACAGTGGATAAAGGCGTTAGTTAGATCCAGTGACAGGACCCCAAAGAGTGTGAGTTCAATACCCGGTTAAGGCAGTGGAGAACTTTCAGAGGGAAAATTAACAGGAGATAACTGATAACTGACATCCATTAAACATGGCACGTGGAACTAGAACAGTCTACCCCAGTGAGCAAAATAAAGGGTTCAGTTCGACATTCCAACCACCTGAAGAAGGCCGGAGCGTACAACGGCCGAAACGTTGTAATAAATATGGTGACAAAGATGAGGACAATATTCCGAATAATGTAAATAATGTACATAATACCTCATCTCAGAAATATAGACAGAAAAGTTATTTCCTTCTTTTATGCTTTAAATATTTCTTTTACTATGCTTTCTTTCATATATAGTGTTTTCAAACAAAATTCAGTAGTCTTTAAATTACTTCAAGAAGTATAGGCAGCGAAGTATCGATAGACAAGATTTAGGGGAAACCAAAATGTATAACTACATCTTATCCTGGTTTCATTTCATTCCCAATAAAATATTTTGAATTGATTTTTATATTTAAGTAAACCATTTGTCAGAACAACAGATTATAGTTCAATATATTTTTGAATGAGAATTTTTTGAGACAATATAATTCAATTTGGTCAAAATTATTTTTTAACTACATTACAATTTTTTAAAATTCTTAATTTAAAATTCATGCATTTAGGAAAGTGGTTAAGAAACAAATTTGCTAGGAGTTGCTTAAATGATAAAATATCATTAAGGGTTTCATACTTCAGATTTGAATCTGCCAAATTGCTTTATAAATTAACTTTCCACACTTGTCTGAGAATTATTTCATGGTGATGCAAAATAAAAACTAAAAATGAAAAATAATTTGCAGAGGCTGATCATTGGTTACTGTGTTATTTATTGTGGTTTAAATAAAGTAAACATGAATGAAGAACTGCTCGTACTCACCAGATCCTGCTACGGAAAACTTTTGATTGCACTTAGAATGTCTTTTTTCTGTTCTATTGATCCTTCCTTTAATCTCCTTCCTCCTCTTCTCCTTCTGTCCTTCTTCTCTTACCTTCCTCCTCATCCTCCATCCATTTAACACTAGCAATTGCAATACTTATGCCTGCCAAGAACCAAAAAAGACACACAACCACACAAAAACACAACTGAAACCCCCATCTTCTTTATCTTAACATTTGTTACCCACAATGCTTTGGTTTTTGTTTATAAAAATTCTCTCCCACATTTACTATTTTTTTTTATTCTGATATAAGTGATGCTTTATTCAAACCATATACTGATTTCAAGTGATATTGATCACAGGTCATATTAGTTAACACTAATTCAATGGTTGATACTGCAAGTCTGGAAAGAGTTAATCAGTTCATGTTTGAAGTCACCATCCAATAAATTTCAAGTGTTTACTGATACATTGATATATTGAATGAATTTGTAGTGTGGGTTATAAAATAGAGTACAGTAAGTCTCTGGGTTACAACAGTCAACCTACAATGATTCAGGGTTACAACACAATCTCCATTAATCTTTTCCAGCTTATGTTGTTTACCTCATATATGAGGCAGCATGGGTCAGTTCCTAGATGGGTCAGTTCCTAGCTGTACAATATACTAGATTGTTGTGTATTCACTCTCTTTCATTTGTGCTGTGTTTGTGGAAATTTATTTCCCTTCATTATGGCTCCCAAGTGTAGTGTAACCTTTTCTGATGGCAGTGCCCCAACAAAAAGGAAAGGCATCATCATGGAAGTGAAATTAGACATTGTTAAATGCTCTGAAAAATGGAGTAGCAGTAACAAAAATTATCTGGTTGCTTAGTTTAAGTCATTCAACTGTTGCTTAAAACATGTACATATGTGTATATATATTGAATTTCCCTGTTAGAGATAAGAACATTTTCTTGTTAAACTATAAAATGGTGTAATCTCAATAAAGAAGAAAAACAAATGTGAGTTTGTTTTCCTTTCTTCCCCAGATTTGCTGCTGCTTCTGATTACTGCAAGAGAGACAAGATCTTATGCTTTGTCATCTCATCTATGAGAGCCAATGGCATCCTGGCAATAAATATGCAAGCAGCTTAAAACAATTTCATTTCATTATATGTATTATTTTCATTTCATTATGTTTTCTTTTCATTTCATGTATAATATTTATGTCTTCCATGTGTTTGAATGAATTATGTTAACATATGTCATAGAAATGTATTGTTATGTCCTATATTATTACTTTACTATTCCATTAGCATTGGTGAGTGACATAAGTGCTTATTCATGGGTACGTTCCAACTTACATGGAAAATTGTGTTATAACACATTGTAGGAACAGAACTTTGTCGTAAGTCGAGGATCCCCTGTAGTTTATCATGTACATTAATCATTTAGTAGAAGTAATTATTTATGATGAATTTATTAAAATTCTTGTTTCCAAACATTGCCTTTGGTTACTTGAAGATGATCTTATTGATTTGAAGGATAATGCACTTGTAAAATCCAAAAATCCCAAATAAAGTGACATATCACCTCTATTGATATTAATATTGCAAATCTCAAAATACTTTCATTTGTTAATACAATCATGTGATTATAAAAAACGTAGTAACCATATTGTACACTTATGAATGAATTCATATCTTTTACTTTTTCATTTCCCTGTCTTTAAGAAACTTCTGATTTCTCAAATTATCATCCTATTAGTGTTTTGTCTCTTTTTGTCAAAGTACTAGAATCTCTAATCAACTCTGAATTGGTTAAGCATCTCAATTTGCTTGGCCTTCTTTCAGCTAAACAATATGGTTTTCACTTCTCTAGGTCAACTGCTCATGCATTAATGGTTATTTCTGAATTTGTTTGTTTGAATTTATAATTACTGTTCATGACCTCCAATCAATTGTTAACAGGAGCAAGAAATGGTTTGTAAATTTTAATACTTCCAAAACGAAACTATGATCTCCATTCTAGAGAACTTTTTTTGTCTCCCATCAGCATAGCTGATGCTAACCTGCAGAAGAGAAATTTATTGTGCCTTTTTTGTTTTATGTGTTCCACTGACAAGATGTACAATGATTATATTGAACCAACTGCTAGGTCTGATGCTAGGAAGGTTGGCTCCTTATGTTGTACTAGACCATTTTTCTCACCAGAATTTATCTTGTACACTTATAAATCTATAAATTCCTCTGAGCATTGAATATTGCTGCCATATCTGGTCTGGTACTCCTGTTATATATCTCAATATTCTCAACAAAATCCAAAGAAGAGTCTGCAATGTTGTTGGTCCTGTCATGGCATCTTGACTTCAATCACTTTCCCACCACCACTTTCTTTTGTTTTTCCTATAAATATTTTCATTTCACTTGTTCTAATGAGTTTTCCTCTTTGGTTCTTTGATCACATGTATTTAAATGTATTACTAGATTGGCAACTAGGTCTCACTATTTTACTGTTGAAATAGTTAGATGTAACTGTAAGTTCTATTCTAATAGCTTCTTTTCTCACACTTCTCACCTGTCAAACTCTCTTCCAGTTTCTTACTTCCCTGCCACCTATGATCTTCAAAAATTTAAATGCAATATCAATTGCCATCTTCTATCTTCCTGAAATTCTGTTTTTTTATTGTCCTGTTTCCTTCCTAACAACTTCTCATTTTCTTTCACTCTCAGTAACCCCTTGCGTCTTAGTGGCATTATTACCTTGCTTGTGGTGAAATGATTAAAAAGAAAGCTCATTGTGTCAGAAAAATAATCTTTTTTGTTTCTGTTGCTGCTTCATTTTAAGAAATTAGCTTAAATTTTATTTGTAAAAGAATCAGATTTACATATTTGTATAATGAAGTTACATTTGTTTCACGAATGGTTTTTGGCAATGCAGTTAGTGGCAATTAATATTTATCTTGTGAAAAGATAACATCTGGCAGCTGCTGGATAAATTGTTATGACCACACCTTATAGGAATTTCTGGATGTTTTGGCTCTTGGTAGCAAAAATCAGGTGTGGCCAAACTCAGTATTATATTTGCAACTTATGGAAAGTTTTTGAGATTATGCTTCAATGAAGTTGAGGTTAAGATATTATGATTCTTAAACCGTGAAGTCAACAAGCAAATTAAGCATGGGCATTTAAAGGCTGAACTATCCAAGTTTACTAATGAATGAATTCAGGGACAACTTGAGAAAGTTAACCTTATAATTAGGATGTGTGTTTGGTTTGGTTTATTTTACCAACCCTTGTGGGTCATTTAATGCTGTAAATTGGATTTTCATCTGATAATATTTTAGGAAATTTTAAGTTTTATAATTTGTAAAGTATCGTTGAAAACTGGTTGTATAGTTTGTCTATAAGTGAAGTTGTTGGGGTTAAAGTTTTGTGTATAATTTAGTTTTTCTCAAGTAGGCTAAAATAGTTTTTACATTAACATTTATAAAGGTGTTTACACAGGGCCGGATTTAGATGAAGAGAGTCCCCAGACGATTCCACCTGTGAGGCCCATCCAAATCCCCCATTCTCACGCATAGACGATAATGAAAGAGTGTTTAATTAAACAATTTGAGTAAAGCTGAGGATGATGACAGGTGTTTAAAATTATTGAAGGGTCATTTAGAATCTACAATGCATTATGACAGCATGTGTAAGAAAGGCCTATGACAATGTCAAAAATATTATACACCTTGGCTGGAGGTACCCTAGATTTTGAGGCCCTAGGCTTTAGCCTGTTAAGCTTATAGGTAAATCCAGCACTGTGTTTATGGATAGAGACAAATTCGATGTAGTCCATCATAAAATGTTTTACTGTGTATGTCTCCTGGAATACTATGCATTTAGATGGATCCTCATCTTTTAGAAAGAATGAATGTATGACCAATTCTGATTCTTGCTGAGTCTACTTCTTCTCTTCAGGAAAGACTGGTGTTACGGTGTCTCATCCCAAGTGTAGGTTTGATTTTGTACAATTTATTATTTGGGTGAGTATTCAATAACTCTTGCCACTCATTTAAGATATATGTATTAATAGGTGTTTTGAAATCTGTGTGAGGGACTTTTGTTTTTTGATATATTCATTTTTAGTGATTCTTTAGCTGCCATATCTGCTTTTCCATTTCCCTGGCTAGGAAATATGGCTAGGAATCCAGCAGAAGGTGTGTGTGTATGTGTGTGTGTGTGTGTGAGTGTGTGAGAGAGAGAGAGAAAAAGATAGAGAGAAATGGCAAAAGAATAAAAAAACATTTCTATTGAAGTGTACAGCAGTTTACAAGACAGTATCCCAAGTTAATCTTTATGTTTATCATTATTTTCTGTGTGCCATGTCTCTTCAGGATGTGGGTGATCATAGCTCTCCACAACTTCCTATCCTTTATAGCTCTTAACCATATTTATCTTTTTAATATCTTTTCTATTCATTATTCTACCACTGAGTCATGTTCTTAATCATATGAATGTCATGCATGGTATCAAACCTGTTTAGAAATATGTAAACTGTCAGCTGTATACAACCACTTTCTAAGATCAATGATTAAAAATGGTGTTGAGTGAGTGAAGCCTATGGGTCTTGAAGACCACACTTTTTTTTAACCTTGTGAACTGGCACTATAGAATCATGAACAAAGAACTGTACCAAATAACAGAAACCACATCACTTCAGGACTTTCAATAGCAGCAATAGCTATGGATATCATATGTAAATCAAAGAGAAAATAATGACATAATCAAGATGTTGACATTGCACACTACTTCTAATAAAATGTTAGGAAGGAAACCTTGATCAATACTGGAAAGAGCTATAACGGCTACTGGACTTGAGAAACCTATTTTCCTGAAAAATTGTATTAAAAGAAAGATTTTATAAATTTCAACCAACAGTAGTACTGGCTGCTCGGTCAATGAATGCCAAAAGTTTCCTTATAAGAAAATGACTAATAAATATTACCATTAATATTTACATTTATGTTCATATGTAAACATAGAATAATTATGTTAATCTTCATATGTCAACATAATTATTCCAACTGGAAATTCATAACATGTTAAAACTCTGTGTGTGAGAGTGTGAGTGGACACATATGTTGTATGTTTGTGTGTGTGTGGATATATAGGTATAGAGATAACAGTCAAGTTGTTGACATAATATGTAAACAAATCATGAACCAAAATGTTAAAAGTCAGCATTTTTGAAAATTGCTACTCCTGGATTTTATTGTGAAAACATCGACTTGCATAATAACTTGTGTCAAAAAGTTAAGAAAATCAATAAATGAACTATGAAAAATAATGAAATAATTATTTATTCAGGTATATAGACTAGCTCAAGGCACAGGCAACTTGGGCAGTTGCCTGAGGCTCCAACAAGGCTGACAGTGACATCATGCCGCCATGTCATGTGTTTGGGATCTTCCAAAACTAAAACTTATAAAACATACTTGTGGTCATCCATGACTCAAGACAGATTAAATTCTTTGGCTATTTTGTCAATAGAAAATAATCTTGGAAAGATAGGTATAGAAAATGCCATGAAAAGATATGCAGAACTAAAGGTTTTAGAAAAACTATTTTAGGATAATGAATGTTTTCTTTAGCTTGTATTAAGTTGTATATGGTAATAAACTTGTTATTCTACATTCTAAGTTTTTCTCCTTGTGAAAATTATACTTACAAGTGTGCCAAAGTTCAGCTTGACTGGGGTACCAGCAACCCTAGGGCCGTCACTGTATATAGTAAAATGATTCTTAAAATTATAAGATGTTAGTGAACCAGTTGTTGGATTATCCAAAAATAATCTTATATATTAATAGCCAATATATAGCTAATACTATAAGTTCTGCAGAGGCTGAAAGAGGGTTTTCTGTGATGAACATGATTTATTCTGACAAAAGAAATCTTCATGAAGTTAAAAATGTGGCAAATCATCTAGTGATAAATTTGGTAGGTCTTCCATTGAATCTTTGGGACTGCAGCAATTAAGTTTAAATGTAGCTAAGAAACTATGACACAGCTGATGACACTAGTGTTAAAATGCATCATACTTCTGAACAGAATGAGAAAAGAATTTCAATCTGAAAATATCTCCATAAATAAATATTTTCTGTTAAATTATCAAAATTGTTTAATTCTTTTTGATGATATATAAAGTAATTTGTTTCCATACCCAGATTAAAAAGAAAATAAGCAAAATAAGTTCCTAAAGATTACCTGTCTTTATAGAACTGATTCCTGGAAATTTGGAATGCCATTATTGTATGTATAGGATATTGTGTTAATCATGTACATGTTTCTACAACACATCTTTTGAATTAATTTATAAATAAAAATTTGTTAGACTCTGATTTTTGCATTTACCCAAACAAGTTATCAATACAAGGTTGAGGTTTAAAATGGATTTAACAGTAATAAACCACATAAAAATTGCTCAAGCATCTTTGGCACATCCCTTTTTAGGTATGCTTCAGACACTGGGTAATGACCTGCCCCCCTCAAGCAGAGGTGCTGTTTGAGGAATGGCCTCTGGGAGGTTAAGCTTAATCTTATTTTGAAACTATTCTAACAAAGCCGTCTGTTCACTAAGCATCAATATACAGAAATAACATATCAATAGATATTAATTCCAAATATATATCCTGATTTATTTTTCAACTAGAAAGATGAACACTTTAGAAAGGTTTTTAATAATTATTGCACTGTCTTAATAATTGTTCCCTTATATTTATCTTTAGTTTTAAGTAAACTAATCATTAGAGACATGGGGATAATCACCGAATCTCCTATTTTCATCCCTGTAATATAAATTAAATATTTAATTCAAAATCAAATTTAATAATAGTTGACAGGAAAAAAAAGAATAAATCAGTTGGATAAAAAGAAACAAACTTTAGTTAAACTTTGTAGATCAGAAGCTCACATGATCAATGCCTAACATGTAATTTAGTCTTTGAGCACATCATACTTTTTGGTCTTAAATTATATTACATATCTTTGTATTTCCCAAAAGAATAAAACTGAAGCGTTTTCTGATAGCTATGGCTTTATAAGAGGATTATTTCACTTTTGTAATATAAGTACAAATTTTGTATATTACTACCCATAAAAAATAACTTCATTTAGTTACCAATTTGCAGCTCATTTGAAAAATGTGAAAAGACTGATAGATCTTGGTAGTGTCCAAGATAAACAAATGCCCAATTTGAAAAATTGCTATGCATGAAACAGGCTATAAACGGGTAACTGAATAAAGTTATTTTATATATTTATAAATATATATCCTTTTGTAAAATATTTTCATTATTTGAAAAGTACTCTCATTTCTTGACAGAATTTAAAAAACATTTTTTCAAAAGATCTTTTCCCAAAATGTAATTTTTCATGTCCATTTTATTTTTTCTTCACTATTTTTGTTCAGTCACATCCATTTTCATTATAATTCATCCAGTACTTTTTGGCCAACTATCATTCTTGATATTTATTTCCTTCATAATTTGTTTCCTCTTTTTTTTTCCTTTTATTTCTTTGCTTCTTAAAATGAATTCTTTCCCTTTTGAATGTGTTATCCAGTTTCATAAAAGTGCCTCTTATGCAATAAATTTCCAAACCCTCAAAATAGAAGATTTCTCAATAATAATATGCTGACATTGACATGTCAAATAGGAAGATTAGCTTTTTCCATTGGCAATAAAAAGTGTCATTATATTTCTTGATATTATTAATTGACGCAATTCATTTTTAAAGTGTTTTATTGATTGAATGTTGTTTAAAATAATGCTTTTTTATATTTTGTTACTGAAGTATTTCAAAATTCCACTGATTTGATATCAGTGTACCTAAATATTAAATTTTTTTTAAAAATGCTGGGAATTGCAAAAAGGAGTATAAGCATTATCTGTTTGATTCAAGAAACAAATTATTATGCATAAATGTTATTTTTTATGTTATATTTTATTCATATTTTGAAATAAAATGTGCATATCTTTTTTACATTTTATATTAATTAATGAAACATATTTCTATTAATCATCTGAAAGACTTCTTTCTGTTTTCCATCAGCATGGCTGATACTAACCTCCAGGACCTTCTCTTTTGACATGAAGAGAAAAGATTACATTAAACTGCTGCTAACAAAGTTGTTTCACTGTATCATACTAGACAATTTTTTTCTCCAGAATCTATCTTATATATTTATAAGTCTACCATTGATCCACGCTTTGAATATTGCTGCCACATCTGGTTTGGTGCTCCTGCCATACATTTAGAGATTTTTGATACAATCCAAATAAGAATCTGCAATGTTATTAGACCTCACCTGTCATCTCAGATTCAGTCCCTTTCCCAGTGCCTAAATGTAGCTTCCCTGTGCCTTTTCTATAAATACTTTCATGATAATTGTTCTGATGAACTTTCCTCTATGGTATCTATACTTTATAAATTTAGGTGCAGTACTAGATTGGTAGCAAGATCTTATTTTACAGTTGAATTGGCTAGATATAATCATAAGTTATATACCAACATTTTCTTTTTTTGCTTGTGGAACTCTTTTCCAGCCTCATGCTTTCCAGCTAACATTGATCTTCAAAAATTAAAATACAATGTCAATCGTTATCTACTGTCTTCTTTATTACTCTTCTTTTATTGTTCTCACTCCTTAATAATGTTTCTCTTTTTTGTATTTTTTCACATTCAGTAACCTCCTTGTGTCTTAGTGGCTTTACTGCTTTGCATGGGGTGAAATGATTAAAAAAATATAAACATTTTAATTTTATCCAAATAAATTTAATGTAACAAATAAATTTTATAATTATTAATATTATTATTGCTGTAGATGTAACACTTAATGCTAAAATAAATGTCAATAATTTGCTATAACCAATGAAAAAGTGAGTAAAAGACATTTCATTTCCAACATATATTAATATATAATAGTAGAGATAAATTAGAAAAAATGTGATGTGCGTACTTACTAGAAAACTTAAATATATGCCATAAGTTTTTCTTTTAATTATTTCACCTCAAGCAAGGCAATAAATCCACTATGATGCAAGGGGCTAGTGAGAGTGAAAGAAACAGAGGTGAGGACAATATAAGAACAGGATTGAAAGAGACAGTTTATGATGATTGACACTGCATTTAAATTTTTGAAAATCATAGTTGACAAGAAAGGAGGAAACCAGAAGAGAGTTCCACAAGTGAGAAGTGCAAGAGAAGAAACTATTAGCACAGAACATATGGTTACAATTAGCAATTTTAACAGTGAAATTATGAGACTTAGCTGCCAACCTAGTACTATGTTTAAGATATCAACAAGGGAATGCTCCTCAGAACAATTACCATGAAAATATTCATAGAAGTGGTAAAGGGAAGCTACATTACAACAGTGGGATAGAATTCAAAGCCAAAATGTCAGGTCAGGACTAATATTAATATAATTCTTTAATTCTAAAATGCTTCTATACTTGAAAATATATGTTATTCAAATCTGTTATCTGATTCTATCTCATGTTTAAAGCAAGTTCTTAGATGTGCTTATATGGAAAGAAAAATCAGCAATTCCTATTTGATCTCCATTGTTTCTGTTTATCTCATAATCTCTGAGAAAGTACTTTAAGTATTGTGGAAACTTGTGATGAAGGAATTGTAGTGCCTTAATAAACATATTACCAGCAGCAGTCCATAGGGTATAAAAACAGGCAAACCCTTAAATAACTCTTTTTCCTGTTTTTCTTCTTTTTGAAGTGTGTGCCATCAACTTTGGACGCTTCACACTCCAGCACACCTATACAGTAAAGTCACACTCAAATCCATTCATTAACAATTTTCATTGTGCATTCCATTTATTTCTAGGAAAGGAAACTCTTAAACTTTCCCTTTGTTATTTTTGTTAAATAAATGTTATCTTGTATTGCAAATCAAGTGTTTGTTATTTTGTGCATGTACATTTTCACCACCATTATTTTATGTAAAATACTCTCGTAGAGACCTTATACATTATAGAAGTAGCCAACACACTAAAGAAACATTGTCAGGTCTTTTTCAAAACCAGTACCAGTAAAATTATTCTTTACTGGGTTCTCTGTGAATCAAGACTTGCTCTGAAGATGTCAAAGGAATATTTAGAAAATTAAAGATAATTTAAATATTTTGATCAAGAATTGATTTATTTGAAATTTCCACACAATTTTAATTGTTTCATTGTTAAAAAAAAGACAAACACTGTCATTGTTTTAATCTTCAGATGTTAATTTTATAACACTTTAAATACAAAATCAGTTTTAGCTTTAAATGCTGTGCAAAAAGAATACATCACTTGAAATTAATTTTGCAATGATATAATTTATAATATCAAACATGTCAAATAAATTAATTTGTGTGAAATTCAAAATCAACAATAAATGTCATTTAAATGCAATATTTCTGTTGACATTTTATTGTACCAGACTTTCTAATTAAAAGAATCATTTTCTTAGTTTTAGAAAACTAAAAAATTCTTTTGGGGTTGTAAAGATTAATAACAAATGCTACTTTACCCAGATGAAGAGAGGCCCTAAGCTATTCCACTTGTGAGGCCCCTACAAATCCCCCATTCTCACGAGCAGAGGAAAATGGAAGAGTGTTAAATTAAACAATTTGAGTAAATCTGAGGTTGAGGATGAGTGTTTAAAGTTACTGAAAGGAGGTTTAGTCTATAATACATTATGACAGCATATGAAAAGACGGCCTATGACAGTGTCAAAAATATTATACACCTTAGCTGGAAGCCCCATAGATTTTGAGGCCCTCGGGCTTCAGCCTGCTAAGCCTATAGGTAAATCCAGCACTGACAGAAAATCCAAGACATTTTCAGGATATGGGTTTTATCTCGGTGTCTGAATATAACATATTATCACCATCATCTCAATCCTTTTGACTGCTTCAGTCATCAGGGTGGGGGGAACTAAGGACAGAAGAAACAGACAACCTCCTCCAGGATGATTCGTTGGCAGTGACACTCCCAAGGAGTTCTTGCATTGTCATGACCATCTACTCTTTGATGTTGTCTGACCAGCTTTTGCATTGCTGTCCCCACTTGCATCCACCTGCAACAGTGCCTTGCATGATGGTCTTGCAGAGGCTGTTATGTCATGTGACATAGCCAAACCATGACATTTTCTGATGCTTAATAGTGGTGAGAAGTGATTCCTGTCAACCTACAAGACTTTTGACCTTGCTCCATACATATTCATTGGTTTTGTGCTCCCATGTAGGAGATGTGGAGGAGCTTTCTCAAGCATTTGTTCTCAAATGCCTGGACTCTTTTTTGTGTCTCAACGAGGAGTGTCCAAGTGTCTCATCATTAGAGGAGGATGGATATGACCAGCAATTTGTAGAGCTTGGTATAGAAACTAATTTTGTTCTTCCATATCCTTTCTAGTCTGGCCATTGCAGCTGTGGTGATCAGTGTTCAAATTTCTGCATTGCAGGTGCCATCTTTTGACAGGGTTGCTCCCAAGTATTTGACACTGGACACTTCCTCCAATGGTCCACTGACACTAGTGTTGCTTGTGTTATTCACCATTACTTTGGATTTCTCTGTGTTGACTAGTTTAATAATAAAAATACTAAATGATTCATACAGAGATAGTTGTTATTTTAATGTAAGTTTACCATGATTTCGAAACAGCAAAGTGGAGCTGTTTTCAATCTTTATTAGTTTTTTCGTATAATAAAGTATTCACAAACTAACACTCCTGATACAAAAAAACAAATTCTGATAGCTTATATCACTTGGACTGACTTACCAAAATCGGATATATGGTAAACCTATTTTAATGAAAACATGGAAAGCAGATTTTAAACAATATTAGCAGATGCATTTTATCCACTGCAGTTACAAAATTGTTTTGTTTAAGTAATCAAAATGTCTATACTGGCAATATTCTGTCATATTAAAAGTAAGGTATCAGGAATTCTGAGATGAGTCATTATGTATAATTCCACAGCTTAAGCCAATATTCTCATATTTGCTGGTTTTGTCACTATATTTCAGCTTTTTTGGCTTTGGCATTATCCCTAGGGAAGAGTTATTATTCTTGATTTGGCTGTCAGAGATGATAACATCAAGTTAAGTGTGAATTAAAATATATTGAATGAAATGGTGGCTCATTATCCTCTTTAGAATTATGTCAAATTAACAATTAATCTTATTAGAAAGTATATATGGCAAAAGAAACTGTATATATGTGTCTGACAAAAGGCCATGTTAAGAAAAACATGAAAGAATTCAGTACAATATAGAAGTTGTGTTTTATTTTGTAAAGTAAAAACTACTCCTGAGATTCCCTCACAATTACAAAAAAATGTTATTGGTAGCAAATTATAAATGTATAGAGAAAAAACTAGTCCATATGTTAATACTCTAAGTACATTTGGTAAGTACAATGTTTCAATCTAACTCATTAATTAATACTGCATTCAGAAATCTCTGATACCCAGATCACAATTGCTATCTGCAATAGGAATCCTTTAACCTACCAGATGAATTATATATATATGAGGAATGCTGAAAACAAATTGATTGAATCATAGTGATAAAACTAGCAGCGATAAAATATACTTGGCCAAACAACCCATTGAATGAAAACATCTGATTTAAAACAGGTCTACTGAAGATTAAATGATATATGTAATGATATATGTAAAATGATATTTAGTGAAAAAACAAAAAAATAGTCAATTTTACATCAGTTTTTTAACATCTCCATTAAATGCATAGTAAAATCTGCCTTGCTAAAAGAACATTTTAAAGATACCAAATGAATGGAATGAGCCACTCTACCAAAGCTTCTCCATATGTTAATTTAATGAAAGTTGAGGCTTACCATTAAA
>OZ038494.1:40370124-40377624 GCA_964036315.1 Acanthosepion esculentum | reverse complement strand
CCCCATTTTAAACCTTAGCTGGATGATCTAAAAAAATTGTGGGTTTGGTTTGCTTCTCAAATTGAACTTGCCCAGTGGTATATAAGGTATTCATCTCTATTACAAGTCACTGGTTACCTGATGATTGTGTGCAAACATATGAAACTAATAGTAGAGGCCAGTCATTGCTGACCTGGTTATTTGAATTATCATATATATATATATATATATATATATATATATATATATATATATATATATGTATGTATGTATGTATGTATGTATATACATTCTGTCAAATATATTTGTTAATAAATATACATTTTTCCTCAATGGTAGCACAACTCAGTTCCATGCACTATGCAGTCTTCAAGTGCTAAGTAAAGACTGACCGTTAGATAATTTAAATTTGAATAAAATATCTGGTAAATGCAATGTTGGTGCAGATCATATATTATATGGGTATTAATGGTTTTTAAAAATAAAAAAAATAAACAAATTGTATTTAAAATAGATGGGATTTATATTTTATATTTAAAATAAATGGGTATTAATAGTTTAAAAAAAAATTATATTAACATAAATGAACCTATAATTATATATATATATATATTTGTGGATAGAATTATTGATTTTATATGCACCCAATAGAGCTAATATTATTATAGAAATGATATTCTCTATAGATGAATGCATGTATATATATGTACAAGTCAGTGCTGACTCCAGGGTTTGGATTTAGCCTGAATGAGTCAACATTAAATTATATCTATTTCAAAGCAACAAAAATTTTTCGTAGTGTGTCATTTTCCTTCTTGACGTCAGTTGGATTCAAAATTGTTTTAACTATGTGCCTCAAAATATTGACCAAAATACATTTTGTTGATATTGTTCATAATAAAGAAGAAAGAAAGAAGAAAAAAAAACAAAGAAAGAAAGTAATTAAAAAAAGAATGAAATAAAATTAATGTAGCTATAGGCTAAGAAGGTCTGAACCTGATTGAGGCTGGCAACATAGGCAATGAATTTCTTGCTTTAATTTTATAAATAATCTTTTAAAAATCTCTAATAACTTGTATGCCCTGTTTTTCAAAAAACCCACTTTTATTTCAACTTATTGCTTTCAAATGTCCATTTTAAATAATTTATTCTGTACATTTTTTTAGCAGAATGTATCTTTTGAGAAAGGGCAAATTAAATTTAGCCCGATCTTAAATATAGCAAAAATTAAAGAAAGTGGCAGCCTTAACTCATCGACTGAAGGGTTGAGGGTGAGGAGTGTGACTGGGGTAGTGTTGTGGAAATATGATATCAATACTGATCATAAATGCACAATAATACATAAACACACTAATGCATAGACATATATACAAACACACACTTGAGATAGATACACACATTATTTAAAAAAAAAACATATCTGGCATTGTCTTCACACTTTTTTCTTATATGTCTATAAAAAATTTTTAAAAAAATGTTTATTTTTATAGAATTATTACAAGTAATATTAAAATAATAAAATGTGTTTTTTTTAATTTCATGCACAGAGATCTTTAAAAATGATATATTTTCCTTAGAGTAAAGGAATCATTTTAGCCTCTACATTATACCAATAGCATATTTTGTTAAATATTGTAATGAATGTGACAGTCATTGATGATCTAGAGTTGCCACTGATACAAATGGGTAAATATTGATACACTATTTATATAGGTATGGGTAAATATCTGGACAGATTGGGTCCTATAGAGCTGGGTGGCAACTGGTCTAGGAGAATGACAATTTCAAACCTCCAACTATAGGTTAAATAATAGGGCAGTCTGGACTCTGTAGCATTGGTTGTCAACCAGTCCAGGAGAAGGAAAATTCTGAATTTAAAACCATATTCAGCCCCTGGCAAAGCATGTACTATACCACTAAGGAAAGGATTGTGTCGTTCACATTAACTCTATGATTCTGACTACAGTTGACTATGCATACATTTATCATGCATGATGGGGTGCCGAAATGTTTTGGGCCTGATTTACTTCTCAAACTTTGATCAAATATCAGAATTTTGGTTGATTGGGACTCCTGTTTTGGTTGGGATGAGAACTTTCTTAGTGGACATGCATATTGTTATAGACCCCCACTCCTCACACATACACAAATTAGAATCAATTATCTCATACATTCCTTCAAATGAATGGTAGCTATACAACATTACCATTAAGATCACCGTGTTTCCTGGTATGATGATTTGTTCCAGCATGATAATGTAACATGCTTATCATGCATGAGTGACATGAAACTAGTTCTAGGAACACTCAGTTAATTTTCAAGTACTCCATTGGTCTCCATACTTACCACTTTAACCAGATTGAGCATGTATAGGACATGTTGCAGATCTAACTGTTACACTCAATAAGTACATCTCAATTGTGTCTAGATAAACATACATATGGAATGACTTCCAAATGGGGTTATTCCAAAATGTTTCAAGAATTTGAAAAAAAAGTACTACAACGTATCTCTTCCAGCTTCTTACTTCCCAGCCAACTTTGATCTTCAAAAATTTAAATACAATGTCAATTGTTATCTTCTGTTTTCTTAATTCTTCTTCTTTTATTGTTCTCTCTCCTTAATAGTATCTTTTTTTCTCTAACATTCAATATCTTCTTGAATCTTAGTGGCTTTATTTTCTTGCTTGGAGTGAAATGAAAAAAAAAAAATTAAGATTACCTGACAAAACGAGTTTAAAAAAGATGAGATAAAACATTTGGTGCGTGGAAAAATTTCCAGCACCTTTTTATTCTAAAAATTTACCAGCTTATTTTCTGTTTTCTAGATTATTTCTAAATGTTTCCCAGCACTTTCTGATTTTAACTGAATATGCTGCAGAAGTCAAGTTTTAGAAGAATGCTTTCTATTCAGTCATCATTTATCCCATGTTGAGAAAAAAAAGAATCAAAAACAAAAATATCACGTAAAATTTGGATGCAGGAATCCCTCGATTAGTGCAGCTAATGTGTACATTAAAAGATATGCACTAATCAAAAACACATTAATTGAACGCACGTTAATTGAGGGATTCCTGTATTGTTCATTTCCAAATAGACCAAGGGAGCAGCAGAAGCAAGGATGACAAGTCTATAGAAATGGTTTGGTTGGAAGTAATACATGATATGAATGGTTTGCAAACCATGCAGCAGTAGGCAACAAGAATTCTAAAGTGATACTAAGCTCTTGGATGATGACTAAACTCAGTCAATGTTTGAACTGGTTGAAAGATTTGGTGTTGTTCTCTCAAAAGTTGTAACATTTACAAAGTGTGGGGAAGTTTCAAAATGTTGGAAAACAGCTTTTACATGAATTGTCAGAACAAAGCATTGGAAAGTATCTTACTACTTGCATTTCGTCTCTTGGTGGGATATGAAAAGCATGACATTGCCAGTGAAACTGTTATTGTAGAGTGCTACAGTTATCAACTTTGATGAAGAAGCCTCTTATAATACACAGAAGTTTCAAAGTCATATTTCTGCTTCTTCATATGTTGCTTTGTCATTTAAAAAAAACAATCTTCTTCAATATTCCTTCAGGGTATAGGAAACTTTCTATGAGGCTCTTAGCAGTTTTCCTCCCTTTGCTAAAGCTCCCATCCTCCACTCTGTCATCTATTGACATAAACTTGTCAAGTAGCTTGCTGCCTTCCCCAGTCTCTTTTGCCCTCAATATGCCCTGTAAAGGGTTCATTTTTCCAAACCCTCCTTCCTCATTATTTGTCCAAGGAATATCAGCTATCTTTTCCTAATTCTGAGTAGGAGTGTTCTTTATGTTGCCATTTTCTTTAAGACTTCTTTTTGCTTACACACTTAGTCCATGGAATTCTCAGTATCCTTCTATAGATCCACATTTCTCCTGCATCTAGTTTTTTCCTCATCCATTGGGAAATTGTCCAATATTCACTGCCATATGAAGATGGATATCACATAGCAATGGGAAATTCTTCCTCTTGGGACATATTCAGCCAGATTAACACTATTGGATTAACATTTGTTATAATCAGTGCAGCATTCCTTATCTGGTTGAAAAATTTAAAGATATTTTTGATGTTAAAAATGTTGATAACTTTATTCTACTGAAACAAGAGTTGTTTTATCAAGATGAAATTCAAACACTTTCCAAACAGTGATGTAAGGTCATAGAAAGTCAAAGAAAATATTTTTCTCCTTAATAAATATATGAATTTAATAAATATACATATTAGTAGTTATTAATTAACTAATGAGTACTGCAGTGTGAAGTAATGGTTAATTGAGGCTAGTTTGGTAGACCATTAGAACTGAATACTGAGTTCAAAAAAATATACATAAAATTTGATATTTAATAATCCAACTACGGTTGACATGTCATAAAATCAATCAACCTAAACTAATTGACTAATTTTAGTAAAGAAATATGGAAACATTTGCACACACCTAATATAGTAATTAACAAACCTGCACGAATGGGTGGTAGAACAGAGATTGGGAGGTATAGTAAGGAGATAAACATTTACTTGTGGAGAGCCATGATCATTCACATCCTGAATGGAAATGGCATATATAAGAAAAATATAGTGTAGTTTGTATGTATATTTTATGAATTGGCAATTGATAAAAACTTGTGAGCATGTACATATGAATGTACAAATGTCATATAGATTTGTAAATATAAAAATGTAGCAATGAAAAATTATAGTACAAACACAGAAAAAGAAAGAAAATATTTTGAAATATTGAAGTAAATAAATGTATCAGTTATTGTAAATAATTAAAAAAAAATCTCTTTCAAACTCATAATATAATGGGTGAGAGTAAAAATATAAAAGAACAAACAAACATTAGGAAAAGAAGAAAGACAGAAGTTAGACAAAAAAGAAAGCATTTATGTTGAATTTTTGAAATGAAGAATTATGCTTTCCTGTTTAGACCAGCATGCCTAGTGGATTAAAGTATTACTTAAAGCCTTTGTTATAATGAGCATTAGGTTGCAAAGGAAAGGAACAAATAAAGATTAAAATTTCAAGGTGTATTGGGAAAAATTCAGAATATATACATAGTTGTGTGAAAGGTGGCAAAGATTGTTCATATGTGGTCCCCTTGTGGCCATTGGTAAGAGAAGTGATTAGGTGTAAGGGGGTTGCCAGTAAGGTTGGGAGTTGTCTGATTTCTTAGGCTGATTACTGTTGGGGTTAAGAGATAGCAGATTAGTGAAGCCATGTTGTTGGCAGGATTTGACACATGCCCTTCTTCATAGTTGAAATAGACACTGGTGAGGTGTTTGATGGGCCAGTGTTTATGTGATGAGGCTGGTAAGGTGCATTGGCAGGTTGATCAATTGAAGTCATGATGGTTTTTTGATTCATGGTAAGGCCTGGTAAGGTACATTGGCAGGTTGGTTGCCAAGGTTATGTTGGTGGCTGCAAGGGAGACTTGAAACTATGAATCTAACCTTGCTGATAGAAGGGTGCAAGTATGACAAGTCAGTAGAAGTCAGGAATCTGACTTTGCTGATACAGAGGATGTGAACATGAAGAGTTTGGAGAAGTCATGAATCTGACTTTGCTGATACAGAGGATGTGAACATGAAGAGTTTGGAGAAGTCATGAATCTGACTTTGCTGATACAGAGGATGTGAACATGAAGAGTTTGGAGAAGTTATGAATCTGACTTTGCTGATACAGATGATGTGAACATGAAGAGTTTGGAGAAGTCATGAATCTGACTTTGCTGATACAGAGGATGTGAACATGAAGAGTTTGGAGAAGTCATGAATCTGACTTTGCTGATACAGAGGATGTGAACATGAAGAGTTTGGAGAAGTCATGAATCTGACTTTACTGATACAGAGGATGTGAACATGAAGAGTTTGGAGAAGTCATGAATCTGACTTTGCTGATACAGAGGATGTGAACATGAAGAGTTTGGAGAAGTCATGAATCTGACTTTACTGATACAAAGGGTGTGCCTCTGTTGGATTCTGGTTGAATGGAAATCAACAAACCAGATCATGGAAGTGATGATGAAGGAGGCCTGAAACAGGATAGTGAAAACGTTGAGGTGTTAGAAATATTGGTGGTGGTGGTGGTGTTGGGAGCCCTATGGTGTCATAGCTGGCTTGTTGGCTACATTCTGCACGTGATAAGTCAGGTGAGATTAGTGAAGCTTAGGCGAGATCATGGTGGTGACAAGAGAGATGATCCTGGTGGTGACATTGACAGCACACCTGTGTGTAGACAGGTGACCTTTCAACTAAGTCGGTCATTACCAAGAGACTTTCTTTAAAGCAAATCTAGTGGTCCCCAGGGTTATCTTTTTTCCAGTGGAAACGTTTGTGATTGGCTATTGTAATTTATTGTGAGGATTATTTTGTCAACTGGATATGATGCTCAGAGTCCCTGTGCAGAAAACAACTTTTTTATTTTGTGTTTCTTAGTGTTCACATCTGGTTGACATGGAGAGTGAATCAGAAAGAGATCTAATTGCAATGAAGTATAACACCTATCTAGTTTACTGGCCATTATGAATGAGTTCAATCTCTGGGTTGGGTAGTGCAGAAATTATAGACTCTAGTTCAGTGGAAGAGACGCAAAAGTGAAGAGATTCAAGAGAATTAACTGATATGAAATATCCTCACAGCATGAAAAAATGAAGTGAGAACAATTTGCATTGAATAAAGAGTTCAGCTCAAAATTCTGATACCTGATGAAGGCGAGAGAACATAATGACTGAAACATTTTGAGTATAACAACTAAGATGAGCATACTGGTTTGAATAGAAAGGCATATAATAAAAAAGAAAATGATGTGAAAGAATTATTGAACTAAGATTAAACAAACAAAAAAGAAAATGTGGAATACAAAAACAGAATTAAGGCAAATAAAAATGAAAAAAAAAGAAGGTAAGGATTGAAACTGAAGGAAGATAAGTAGAAATTTAGTCACTGAAAATTACAAGTAAATAAAAAAGAAGAAATGTTGAAAAAAGGAATTTAAAAAAGACAAGTGGAGAAGAAAGAAAAATATGTCAGAAGTAAGAAGAAACAAATATTTATTTTTAAAATACACAAAAAAGGAGAGAATAAATTATTCAATACAAAAATGTCAGAATGAAGAAAATAGAAATAGTGGGAACAAATTTTAAAAAAGATAGATGGAAAAGGAAAAATGACATAAGAGAAATGAATGCAAAAAAGCATTTAATAAAAGAGAAACAAGAATAAGTAAAAATGAAAGAAAAAGAAAACAATTGGAAAGAAAAAAGGCAATAAAATATCCAGAAAAAATATCAGATTAGAAATTAGATTTCTGAAATAAACAAAGTTATGCTGTTAATTACTTTTTCTTATTTGCTTGTGAGAAACATTTTCTTTCTACAATAAAGACCAATCCCCAAGATTAAAGCTGCCTTTTTTGCATTTTAACCACTTTATATATATTTAACTGAATGTTCAAGTGTCTAGATAGACCAAAAATCATATATATTGTTGATGTATCGATAA
>OZ038494.1:40305124-40367624 GCA_964036315.1 Acanthosepion esculentum | reverse complement strand
AAACCTCATATTTTGAATAAAAGCCATTTTTTATCTTTTTTGTCTCTTACCTATTATAACTTATCCTATTTTACATGGTTTTTAAACAATTTTTCACATATTAATCTGCCTTGTATTATTTCTAAGTTGGGAAACAGATGGATGAATTACAGAGAGGCTAATAATGTAGCTAAAATCAATCTACCATATATAAGAAGTATGGCTGAATGAATCAAAAGGAATTGTGGATATTACAATGTCATGGTAGTTTTCAATAGTGTAATCATTATTTTGTAACTTCTTTCTAATTATGGGAGGAGTGTTTGACAAAAAAATGCCTTTTTAAGATCACAGAAAAAGAGTAGAAACCATATTCTGAGTGTCAATCAGTTAGTTACATGCTGTGCAGGATACATGCTTAGGTAATCATGTATCGAAAGATACATGACTGACAAGGCATATTTTTTCCTGCAGTAGGTTGCCATTTCTTTCCATGGTAGACCAGTTGCCATCCAAGGCTATACAAGCCAGTCTGTCCTGCTATTTACCCATAACTGAGGGAAGAAAAAGAGGATTTGTACCTTTCCCAAGGGTATTAGCATGTAAGTGAATCTAATGGATCTGACTGGAATTCGAACTCGGCTCTCTGATTTCTCAATCCGAGCCACTATCCATTTTTCCACCGTGCCTCCATTCTGAGTGTGGATGTTGAAAAAAAATAAAAATCAAAATCTGGTAAGGCAAACTATACTTTGAAAAAGAAAGGTATACATTATCTTCTCTGGGATAATCCAGCAAATGGGAATACAGCAGGAGAGTGAGAAAGTTAAAGAAAATAGTAGCTGTCAGAAATCTGTGTAAGCCAAGCCAACACAGATTTCAATGCATTGTGACTTTCTTTGCTTAACTTCTATGTAAAAATGTGGAATCATCTTTTGCAGAATTGGAATTTTTGTATGGTTCATGTTGCTGGGAATAAATCAAGCCAGTTGATATATTAGCCAACATTTCTTTTGCCACATGCTGATATTTAAAAGACATCCTTTTCTGTTCCTTTGGGCTGTATAAATTCACAAAGCTGTAGAATGGATATGCTGAAATGTTTGGTAACAACAAAAGCAGCATAAAGAATGAGTTCAGTATTTTAAGCAACTATTGAGAAAATTACAAGCTATTTACAATTTTTCTATTCAGAATCTTCCTTGCATATTTATAAGACTACCATTCACTCATGCTTAAAATATTGCTGCCACATATGGTCTGGAGCTCTTGCTATTTATCTAGAGATCCTTGATAAAATTGATAGAAGAATCAGCAATATTATTGGTCCTGATCTGGCATCTCAGCTTCAGTCATTTTTCCACCGCCATAAAGTTGCCTTCCTGTGATTTTTCTATAAGTACTTTCATGGTAATTGTTCAGATGAGCTCTTTGCTATGGTACCTCGGCTTTATGAATTTAAACAAAGTACGAGACTGGCAACAAGCTTTCATCAATTTACAGTTGAGCTGGCTCAATGTAAATGTAAGTTCTATGCTAACAGTTTCTTTTCTTGCACTTCTCACTTGTGGAACTCTCTCTCAGCTTCATACTTTCCAGCATACATTAATTTTCAAAAGTTTAAATGCAATGTCAATTACTATCTTCTGTCCTCCTGATTACTCTTTCTTTATTCCCACTCCTTAGTAATGTTTCTGTTTTCTAATTCTTCCATACCCAATAACCCCTTGTGTCTTAGTGGCTTTACTGCCTTGCTTGGGGTGAACTTGCTTAAAAAAATTAATTTACTGTAATGACAAATATATTGTAAATTAAAAGCAGTCATTGAGCAAACCTTGTTTATATTCTGTTTTTATGGAGTAACAGTAGGAAGTTTACATTTATATGGTTTCTATGAAATATGAGCTTAGGCCAGATTAAACAATTTACTTTGTTGAATCAATGAATGTTACAGTTCATATAAAGAATTTTTTGCAATTTACAGTGTCTCATTAACATTTAGCACTCTATATCATTCATAAATATTACTTCCCCTTTTACTGTATATGGAATCCCCTCAAAATATAATGTTTTATATATTAGTTCAATATATATTTGAAATTGCAAAAGCCTGGTTCACAATTTCAGTCAAGATTGTTTTAGGTGTTGCCATAGAAGAATATGACTACACAACCAAGTAATTCAAATTAAACTAACATTTTGCTTGACAAAAATAGTCACCTACAAAGTGCTTTAACAAAATGTAATTAATACTGAGATAACAAACTGACCTAAATGTTGCTTGTTCAAAAAACAATCATAACTGTTAGAATAAAACCAAGTTCAATCCCATTTGAGATATTCCCAGATTCAAAATTATTTTATATGAACCAAGTGAACAAAAGACAAGTCCATAACAATATAAACAACTTCAGGGATAAATAAATTCTAAAAGATTTGTTTTTAACTCTGTTAAAACATTTTGGATTAAAGGCGTCTTTTTTTCTTCTCTAAAGGGAATATATATTCTTATAGCAATTTTCAAATCTCTTTTGGTTTTATGGAGTAATGATTATTTTACTTATGTAAATATATTGGAAAGAATTCTGATAGAAAGCCATTGCCGAGAGTACTTTGTTTTTGAATAATCTTAAATAGTGACATAAATCAATATGCTTTTTATGAAGGGGTGCTGAAAAGCTCTTACACTAAGCAAGAATGAATTAAAAAAATCTGATGTTTGGTCAGATTTGGGGGAAGTGGACTGAACTGCAAACTGCTCACCTCTGACACCTTGGACATATATTCATAATTTAAACATATGACAATCTAAGTTATTAATATACAAGTGAAAAGGTGTAGGTTGATGCAAATATGAGTATTTGTGTGTTGATTGATAAACACATGCATGTGTGTACCTGTGACTGAATGCATATATTTATAAATATCTGTATAAGTATTTAAATATTTGGGGTGTATTGTCAGTGGTAGTATCTTTGCAGTGAAGTGGTCAACCCTGTTTTACTCAGATGAATTGGGATGCAAAACTGTACTGGTCCATGGCCCACATCCAACTCTCACACATGAATCCAAGAAGTTGCATGGGCACTGTGTCAGTCACACCCTGGTTAGTGGCATCAGCCTGCCAGTTAAACTATGTGAGGGTAGTCAGAAGAGTTTCCCAACCCAGTTGGTGAAGGGGAATGCCTCTCCCTAAGCCACCTGTGTGAAGCAGCCAGTTGTTAGCCTGGGCATAGGAGCTTGCACCTCAGAGGTCAACGGCTTTACCGGTGGATGTAGGAACTTCTGAGTGGAGGGATAGATAACCTCAACATCCCTGGTGCAAAAGGAACCAGCAAGCCATTGCACCATTTTGCCTTGAATGTCACCATGAACCACAATTACAATAAATTGGAGTGGTAACCACAGCAGTGCATAATGCACTAACTGAATAAATGATGATCTTTTAAACAGAAAAAAATTAATCCTAACTGATCTCAATATATATAATAATAATGTTATTTAATGTATTAATATAACAATATCTTGATTCTTGTGGCCAACATTGTTGAAATGTATATATAAATATAATTATAATAATAACCCATTTTTTGTATTCAACCATCTGCTATGGTAGCTAGATTGGGGCACCAGATAAACATTTCTTTTGGAACACCTCTCATGCAAGTAATTCTCTTCACTCACATTATCTTCTTCAGGATGTGGGTGATCATGACTCTTCACAACTTCCTATCCTTCATAGATCTAAGCAATGTTTGACCGCTTACTATCTCTCCATCACTGTTCTGCTATCTATTTATATAAGTTTGTTTGTTAGGTTATTTGATGTTTCCCTTTGTCTCAACCATGGATTATCAGTTATCTCCCTTGAACTATTTCTATAAAAAGAACTCTTCAGTGCAGACACAGTTCTTTGGTTCTTTATTGTTTAAGCAAGTTAACACCAACTTGCCTCCTATGTATCCTGTAAGTATCAAATTCTCCAAGCCTGCTTCCCTTATTATGTATTCCAGAAATCCCATTTGTCTTCTTTCTTTCCATTTTGCTTAAAACTTCTGTGTTGCTTCCAGTCTTCATGCATGGTTTTCTTGGTATCCTTCTGTAGAACCAGGTCTCAAGGAAATTGTCCTGAATTCACTGCCATGTATGAGGAATGATAATACATAGCCGCTCAACACTCTTTTCTTTGTTTCTAATGAAATTAACAATAAAATCAAAATGATGATGTAAAAAAGAAAAAAAAATCTTAATCCTTTTATCTTATTTAATTCAATATCAAACTTCCAAAATCTCCCAAATGAAAAAAAATAATTTAGCCTATGAATAGTCTGATCATTTTACATTAATGACATTGTAGCTTTCTGGCATGTTAGGTCAATTGCCATCAAATATTGACTTGGCAGTGCACCAGACTGACAAAAATAATAAGAAAACTTTAAAATAACATATATTAGATTAAAAAAAATGAATTTTGTTACTACAGTAAGTAATATAAATCAATTTTTAATGCAAGATATTGTTTTAAATTTTCTAAAATAAGTCTTATTAGATATTTAGGTAATTTAGTCTGGCACATATTCACAATGATGGAAGCCTCTAGTGAGAATCAAAACCAGACACCCTTTGGTTTTAACATTAGAAATGTCAACTCAAATAAGAACAAGAGTTTAAATATTTAAGAAGTGTTTTAACAGATGATGGAAAATGGCACATGGAAATCTAAAGGCACACTGGAATTGAGTAGTGAAAAATCCCTTCCAAAAGCTAAACAAATATTAATAAACAGGAAAAGTTAATTAGAAACAAAGAAAAGTGTGCTGAACTCTGTAATATCAATTCTCCCATATATTGGTGAGTGATAGACAATTTTCTCACAGGTAGACTTGAGGCAACAGATGTGGTTCGACAGAAAGATGTTGAGAATACCATGGATGGAACATGTGACCAATGAGGAAAATCCAAAAGAGGCAGCTGAAATTTTTGGGAGACATAATGAGAAAAGGTAGGTCAGATAATTTGACACCCATAGGGCATATTGAAGGCAAGAGGGAAAAAGCAAGTAAATTAATTAATGAGACCGTGTAAATGTTTGGCAGAACAAGGAATGGGAGGGATAATAAAAAGACAAACATTGCTAAGAGTTACAAAGAATAGGAAGTTGTGAAGAACATGATTGTCCATGTTCTGAAGGGATGTGTAACAGAAGAAGAATAGTCAATAGGTTAAATTCTCATCTTTTCGATCAGCATTTCTCATAAACAATTTCTCCAGCATTGATTGATTGTTTTTTTACAGC
This sequence comes from Acanthosepion esculentum, assembly GCA_964036315.1. Taxonomy (NCBI): domain Eukaryota; kingdom Metazoa; phylum Mollusca; class Cephalopoda; order Sepiida; family Sepiidae; genus Acanthosepion; species Acanthosepion esculentum. The sequence continues at coordinate 40,362,349 of OZ038494.1, read as the reverse complement.
TTATCAACCCTTTGTGGGTGCTATTTAAAGCTAAAACATATTTTGATTTTTGTCTGAATTTTGGGATGAGAAGTTATTATTTACACTATTTATATTTGGACTATTGTCCTTATCAATGATGATGAGACAATAAAATCAGACATGGCTGATCTTGTATAGAGGAAAAGAAGTGGTCATCAGCCGCTGTGGAATGAAGTAAAAATACTGGTCAAGGAAGAACACAGGAGAGTTAGATGTCTGAAAGAATCAGTGAATATGCTAGGTTATGAGGACCTCCTTAATAGGCCTAGCATAGTAATAAATAAAATATGAGAGCCATTTATAAAGAAAGACAAATTACAGCAAGTCTTCAACTAGAGAAACAGCAAACTAATCAGCAGCAAGGTTAGGTTTAAAGATCTAAATTCACCCCAGCAAATTGTCCTACAGGCCCATGGCCTAGTGGATAAAAGTGATGGTTTGTGAATTTGGTGACATAAAATGACATAAGAATTACACAATATCCCTAGACATGAGCAGTGGAATGTGTTGTAGAGATGAACACATTTCTCCAGAGTATAACTTGAACTTGTCCAAATAGCATATATACTGATGCCGAGAATTGCCAGGAGAGGTCTAGCCAGGAGTAAGCCTTATATCTTTACTACAGAATTCATTAAAACTATGTCAACTCCAAGCAACATGATATCTCATGATTATGTTATCTTCATTTAATGGAATGAAGACATAAAAGTGGTGACAAGGATTCTAATTCACAAAAAAAGAAAAAAAATTTCTCTCACTTAGCATAAATAGCTCACAAAGAAAAATTCAAGATTCATGGAAAAGAATTTTGTGGAGTTTGTGTATATTCATAGGGTAATGCTGAAGTTGATAAATTCCAAAGGGTGTATGACATATTGTTATTAGAAAAAAAATGTCTTCTTCCTAGTTAATGACTACTTGTACAAAAATAATACAATCTGGAAGAATTGAAGATAATTATACAGTAACTATTACAACAAATGCAGTGGGAGCAGATTTAATATTGAGAACAGCTGAAAGCAACCCTGGAAAAGTAAGGAACAGGCAATGTGTCAATTTCATTTTTTCTGGACTCATTCGCTAACTCAATTAGTGAATTTAATTACGTTCCAGTAGAAAACATTACATTCCTATCGTACTTCAGAATGTACAAGGCCATTTTCAGGGAAGAATGCCAAGGATGGTCGGATAAAAAGAAATTATGAAAATTGTGCCTTGCTGAACCTGAAAAATATCTGAATTTCATTTTGCCAAATACTCCAGGAAAAGTGTCATTTAATGAAACAGTGTTGATATTATCAAAAATTCTTGGAGAAAAGAATTCACTTTTTTATACATGTTAGCAATGCATGAACCTTACTAAGGATGAAAATGAAGACTTTTGTTACAGATGCTAGTGAATTCAACTGTGGGTGTGAGAAATTTAAACTTGATGAACTATCACCAGACATATTTAAATGTCTAATCTTTGTTAAAGGTCTAACTTCAAGCAACAATGTGGAAATATACTCTTGAATCCTTACAAAACTTGAACAGGATTCAAAGTTAATGATACAGACTGTTGCGGGGGAGTGCCAAAAAATTGTCAGTTTATGGCATGATATAGTGAAAATCAAACAAAATGGTATGTCAGAAGTACAAGTACTTTGAAAAAAGATGGTAGTACCAAAAGAAAAAATCTAAAATAAAAATACTGCCAAACTCCACTCATGCTATGGCTGTGGTATGCTTCATTTAAAAAACGAGTGACCATTTAAAACTAAAAAAAGTTTTAACTGAGGAAGTAGAACTAAAATTAAAACTGCTAACAATAATACAGCATTTTCTATTTGTGATGGAGTACTTTTATATGCGGAAAGAGTAGTAATTCCATTATCACTACAAAAAAGGATTTTGAAACAATTCCACATAGGACTTCTGAGAATAGTGAGGATGAAGTCCCTGATGAGAAGCTACATTTATTGTCTAAAGCTGGATAAAGATATTCAAAATACAGTTAGAAATTGTAATGGTTGTAATTCAGCAGCAAAATTACCACCTATAAATTATCAGGCGGGGTACTGATAAACCGTGGGCAAGACTACATATGGATTTGCTGGACCACTAAATGGTTCATACTATTTAATTGTGATTGACAGTTTCACAAAATGGCCCAAGATATTAAACTGTAAACAACCTACAATAATGATTAAATTCTTATGCAAACTTTTTGCAAGGTTTGGAGTACCTGACAGTGTGGTATCCAATAATGGAACTCAATTTACTTCTCATGAGTTTTAAATTTTTGCAAAAACCATGTGGTAGAACATTTGGCAAAACAGAACTACAAGTATTTTTGAACATATATTGAATGATGTCAAATGCAAATGTCACTGTAAAAATGTTACATGCAGAGCTCATGTTTGCTAGGAAAGTTAGATCCATTTTTGACAAATTACTGCCAGGCAATAAAAAGAAAAAAAGAAAAGTCAACAGTTTGAAACTACCAGATCCTTTAAAATTGGCAATAAAATCTTCTTAGTAGTATGATGTACATTGTCAAAGGTGGACAATTTCAACATAAAAGATATATATGTCAATTGAAGTTTAGATATGCACAGAATAAGCAACCAGTAAATTTCCTTCATTGATGGACATATTTTACAATACCTTTGAAGTACCTATTCCTAAAGCTAATATTACAATACAATGCCAGGATAAGCAAAAACATAATCCGACTGAAACGTTGGCAGTAGACTCATGTTTGAAAAAGTATTGACTAGAGAAAATGCATATCTAAAAAGGAGGATGATGTGGAGATGAACATCTCTCCAGAATATGACTTGGACTCATCCATATAACATATATACTGACACCGAGAATCATCAGGAGAGAGCTAGCTTGACAGTGAGCCTTATATCCTTACTATAGAATTCCGTATGACTATGTTGACTCCATGCAACATTATATTTCATGATTGTGTTATCTTCATTCAACAGAATGAAGACATAACAGAATGAGAACACTCTACCCCTGTAGATTAAATTTGGAATTCTCTGTAGATTAACCAGATCAATATACACCTGAGGAAGAAAGGAGGGCATAATATCTAAAATGTTGTGATAAAAACAACAATGATGAGGACAATATTCTGAATATAAATAGTGTAAATATTTTGAAGTGTAAGAATATTTAATTTTTTTTTGCAAATGGATATTGCATTTTTTTCTTATTAATCATTTCACCCCAAGCAAGGTAATAATGCCACTAAGATGCAAGAGTTACTTGAAAAGTAAGATTTTAGTGAGGAGAAAGAACAATAAAAGAACAGTGTTCAGGAAGACAGATGGTGGTAACTGGCATTGCATTTAAATCTTTGAAGATTGTAGGTGGCAGGGAAGGAAGAAACTAGAAGAGAGTTTCACAGGTGAGAAAAGAAACTCTTAGAAAAGAACTTACATCTAACTAGTTCATCATTAAAGTGGCCAGAGCTAATTACCAATCACATAGTATGCTTAGATTCATGGAGTTCAGGTACCAAGGAGAAAAGCTCATTAGAAAAATTGTCAAGAAAATATTTATAGAAAAGACACAGGGAAGCCATGTCACGGCAGTGGAAAATTGACTAAAGTCGAGATGCCAGGTCAGGACTGATTGCACACTCTTCTTTGGATATTGTTGAGTATCTTGAGATATATAGCAGAAGCACCAGACCAGATATGGCAGCAATATTCAAGGCACAGATAAATGGTAGGTTTATAAATGTACAAGATAGATTCTGGCAATAAAAATTGTCAGACAAAACATAATGAAACAACTTTCCTAGCAATAGAAGCAGCAGTTAATTCAATATAAACATTCAAGTGACTCCAGGAAGGTCCAAAAGTTTGATCTTTTGGAGTTTAGCATCAGCCATGCTGATGGAAGGCAGAAACGGCTGTCTGTGGTGATTAAATGATAGCAGTTCAATTTTGGAGATATTCACATTTACAAGAAATTTACTGTCCCACTGATTGGAGATCATTTTACTTTTCTGAATCTATCAGACTTGTTACTAAGCCAGAAGTAAATAGTTGTCATCAGATTTTTGGAGATAACAAGAATTTTTCCAGATACAAGTCCTACTGTTTAACTTATAGCTGGAGGAAGAAAAATACATTCATACCTTACCCAGAGGTATTTGCATATAAGTGAATGTAATGAATTTGACTGGAACTTGAAGTTGGCTCTCCAATTTTCCCATTCCAAGCCACTATCTATTACACCATATGCATATCCTTCTTAAACCTTCCTTCTGCATGCAAATGAAATGCAACAGAAAGTATTTCTTTATTGAATGCAGATTTGGTATTTACTCTATAATTTTATGTTTTAAAGATATTCAGTATTACATGACCCATATAGGTGTTTATATCTAATGAATTCTATTAAAATAAAATTTATAGAAACAATAGGTTTTGTATTTCAATTAATCGAAGTGGGAGAAATAAGTTTATTTTTCTCTCTTTCTCTTTGTAATTAATTTTCCTTCCTCTTCACAAAAAAAAATTCCCATGAAAGGCAGTTGATTTTTGCCACCAAAAGTTAAATAACCCTGCTGCATAAAGAAAGAAATTGGGCATCATATTCAGTGTGCGGCAGAAATACCTCACAGAACTATCTCCCACATAATGGTAAGACATTAACTAGATGAAGACACCATTGCCATTAAGGTCTTACCATGATGTTGGAGGTATTTCAATGAGGTATTTCTGCTGCAGCCAGTATTTCTTCATGTACCATCAATAAGTTATTTTAGGACATCTTATCTGCCAATATATGTTAACTGTTTTTGAAGTTCTTATTTTAATCAAGAACAATTAGAAATGTTCTAATGTTAAAGTCTGCAAAATAAATAAAAAAACAGAAATTATGAGTACACAGTTAAAATAAGTAAAACCCTGTGTTTTTCATTTCTTTATTGAACTTTATAGACCAGTCCAGTGATTATTGAGTGTCCTCAGAAAACAGATACATCCTATAGACAATACCTCAGGGCACACGTGTTATCTGCACAATCATACGCCTGGGGAGAATACTGTTTGTTTCAAGATCTTTTGAACACTTCATATCAATAGAGGTTACTGTAAATATTTTATCTAAAGAATAACTTTGGACATCCATATGTTTTTATTATAAGATCAAAATAGTTTATGATTGTATATTTTTTGTACTGTTTCAGGTATTTAATATAAACCCTATACTATTATTTAATAGCATCATGTAAAAAAAAATCAAGCAAGTTAAAAGTTATTGGAAATATTTTTAAAAACTTGTAAATTCCCAGAGTTTGTTACATGAACATTCTGATGGGATTTTTATTTATTTGTCATTGATGCCTCTTTAAAAACATTTACGTCTCTTTAATTCTTCTTAATTTATGGTGTACATTGAAACACCAATTCTTGTATAATCAGCAAAGTTAAGCAACATTGAGCCTGGTCAGTACCTAGAATACCAGGTACTGTATACTTGGATGTGTAATGGATAATGGCACAGAACTGGAAATTTGGGAGTCTAGTTACAATTCCAGTCAGGTTTATTATATTCACTTATGTTCAAATACCCTTGGGAAAGGTAAGAATCCACATTTTCTTCCCCCCAGCTATAGGTTAATTTGTAGGATTTGTATCAGTGCAGCATTATTATCTCCAAAAATCCTTACCATCTAAAAATATTTTCTGACTTTAAATAACCTACAAAAGGTTGATAAGCCATAAAAAACAAATCAATTAATAAGTATACTAATGTGACAAAAGTATGGAAGATGAAAGAATCATATTTGTTTTCATAACATTATTTACTCAAACTGTTACTTTTTGAAACACATTCAGATTAGACATTTAACTGAAGTAACCAATAAGGGATAAAGTCATTACCAATGGCTTTTGAGATTAGTATACTAACGATCACTCTGTGACAGGCATTCTGAATATGTTCCTTTTTTTGTCTTTATTGAAAATGTCTAAAACTGAGTGAAAGTAAAAATGCTCAGGAAAGTATCATATTTACAAATAAACATTCATAATCAAGGATACTGTTTTGATGAAAGACAAGTTTTTTTTTTAAATATCATATTCCACAGATTCCTTTTCTGTATTATCTTTGACTTGCCATGGTTTCCTGTTGACTTCTCCCATTTTGAATACATCCTTTTCCTAGACTGGCTGCCACTCAAGGCTAGCATATTCACTCTATCAGAGAATAAGAATTGTCTGTATCATCCTTAAGGTGAGTAATTGAATGACAAAATAGAAAAATCCTACGATTATCTTTAGTGGATACATGTGTTTGATTTGATATCCCTATTATTTTAAACAGTAAAACTAATGCCAACCGGCAAGTTGAGAAGTCCTTATAAAAGAAAAATGTGCCTCCTGACAGAAATCAAACCTATATTCTCTTTATCTATCAGGGAATAATAAGGGTAATGATAATAATAGCCATTTCCATATAAGGAAACATTACACATTCATTGACCAAACAGCAAGTACTACTTTTAGCTGAAAGTCTTTCTCCTAAAACACTTTTTCTCATCTGCCATTGAGATCTTTTTAAGGAAAATAGGTTTCTCTAGTCCAGTAATTGTTATTATTCTTTCCAGTATTAATGAGAATTTCTTTCCTAACCTTTTATTTGATGTAGTGTGGAATATCAACATCTTGATTATGTAATTATTTTCTATTTAACTTACATGTGCAGACCACTTATTTAGCTCTACCAATGAGGTCATGGAAACCACTGTAATAAAACAAGCTTCAATGGCTTACTTAAGAAATACACATCTGTCATTGGGATATTTTAAAATCTAGACTAGCTTTTTTTTACATTCAGTATGAAAAAAGTAACTTTTAGATGGAGTTAGATAATCTGAAATTATTTGTTTTTATGATAACTTAAGAACTATTTCTTTTTATGATATCTTAAGAACTATTTCTTTTTATGATATCTTAAGAACTATTTCTTTTTATGATAACTTAAGAACTATTTCTTTTTATGATATCTTAACTTTATGTTTTGTATACAAAAATAAAGCTATCAACAAGAGATGTGTATTCTTAAAGTAGGTAATTTTAGTCTTGCTTTATCATGATGGTTTCCCATGGCCTAATTGGTAGAGCATACTTAGTTTTTTATAGCTTGGACTTGTAGCAGTAAATCATTATTGTCTCAAAAAATTCCAATTCCAAAAAGCAGGATTGTTATTATGTAATATCTGAGCACTACTTTTTGTATTTGTTTCTAATGAAATTTTCCTGTTTTTTGAAACTTTCCTTCCTTATCTTTCTTTTTGCTTCAGGATTAACTTGACAGAAGAATTCTTACAGTAAACTGCTGTTATACTTTTCATACTTTACCAACTCAAGGAAAGAGAGATCCCAGTCTGCCCTGCCATTTATAGCAGTTAGCTATAATATAGATAGGGATTGTAATGCAATGTAACAAACTCTGCCTTAAATTGTACTTCGACTTCTCTTTTCAATTTGCTAATTGGTATATTAATTATAGCATAAAAAAGTGAAGACATGTTTATTGTTATATTAAATATTTCTTTAGTAGGACCTTTTAATCTCTAGGTTGGGTTACATTAATTTTAGTGTTTAAAATAACAAACTTTTTTAACCCATAAAAAATAATGTTTATTGTATAGATTGCTATATTTTTGAGTGCTCTATGTATGATATTCAGTCAAATGATTAAAACTATTTTCTTTTATATGTCATGTTTCTTCAGGATGTGGGAAATCACGGCTCTCCACAACTTCCTATACACAAATTCATTAAACGGGCAGACAAAGGGTCAATGAAAAATATCTTTACACACAGAAAATGTTGTACCGAACATAGTAAACTATGCTGAAGCAAATTTATATGAAAACTCATGAACATTTAGCAGTTCTATAGAAAATTAATGCAATACATTACCAAGCTGTCTAGAAAAGTCAGCTTACCTGCAAATAAAAGGAAAGAAATAAATTTATTAACAGTACAAGCAAATCTCTGGGGGTTTGTCATACATTGTGAAAGTAATAACTCCAATTCAAAAAATAAGAAAAACATTTTTGTAGAACATTAACATCATTATTATCAATATGGAAGAAAGAAAGTGAAAGCATAGTTTTATTAAAGTGAAATGATCAACATCTTTTGCTTGGACAATAATCACTTGACTGACATCACAAGATACAGATATAAATGTTCAAAATAACCTATACCTTACATGAGCAGTTATCATTAAACTGAGAAATATTCAAGCTCTTTTTGTATGTACCATGTTTCTTGTGGACATGGATGCTCATGGCTCACTTTAAATTTTTATCCTTTGAAGCAATGTTTGTCTTCTTACTAACCCTCTAACCCCAAGGCCCAGTTCTACCATCCCTTTACATCAGCTTGTTAGATACATTACATGATGCTCTCCACTCTATCACTCTTGCCTCCAATATGCCCCAGGAGAATCAAATTTTCCAAACCCTCTTTCTACATTATGTCTTCTAGAAATTTCAAATTTCTATTTCTGATTCTTGGTATGCATCCTTTTTGATTTCCATTTACTTTAAAACTTCCTCATTGCTTAGATGTTCCAGCCATGGTATTCTCAGCATCATTCATTAGAACCATATCTCTGTTGTCGTGAATATCTGTGAGGAAACGGTTTGGCATTTACTGCAATATAGCAGGATTGTTATTATGTAATATCTGAGCACTACTTTTTGTATTTGTTTCTAATGAAATTTTCCTGTTTTTTGAAACTTTCCTTCCTTATCTTTCTTTTTGCTTCAGGATTAACTTGACAGAAGAATTCTCACAGTAGACTGCTGTTACTTTTTGTGATAGACTGGTTGCCAACCAAGGCTATAGGTTGCAGGGGAGGGAACAAATGGACTCATACATTTCCCAAAGGTATTTGTGTAAAAGTAAAAGTCATGAACATGACTTGAATTCAAACTCAGCTCTCTGATTTCCCATTCTGAGATCCTATCCATCACACCACAACCACCATCACTTAATACTTTAATAATCTTAAATTCATTAATAAGAATTACAAAAACTTATCAGTTAATTCTAAGTGAAAGAGCACTATTATATAAACTTTGTTTTCATCTAATCTTTAATATTTAAATGGTTACTTACAAATAATCTAATTAAAAGCTTTAAAATCTATTTGAAGAATTCTGTTGGTGAATGACTGTTTTAAAAAAATCAAAATCAAATCTGTGACACAGATCACATCACATCATGGGGCACTACATATATTGCAGCTATAGCAGTTGTTATCTGTTGAAGTGAAGACAACCTGACGGAGCCCATCCCTCTTTGGGGTGGTTTTGATTTCAGAACTTTTCATACTTTACCAACTCAAGGAAAGAGAGATCCCAGTCTGCCCTGCCATTTATAGCAGTTAGCTATAATATAGCTAGGGATTGTAATGCAATGTAACAAACTCTGCCTTAAATTGTACTTCGACTTCTCTTTTCAATTTGCTAATTGGTATATTAATTATAGCATAAAAAAGTGAAGACATGTTTAATGCTTACAGCCATATCACATTGAAACATTGGTTCTTGTATGATCACTGAAGTTAAGCAACATCAAACCTGGTCAGTACCTAGATGAGTGGCCACTTGAAAATACCAGGTTCTGTAAGCTTCGATGTGCAGGTTGTGTAATGGATATTGACTCAGAATTGGAAATCTGAAAGTCAAGTTTCAATTCCAGTCAGGTTCGTTATATTTACTTATGTACAAATACACTTGGGAAAGGTATGAATCCACAAATTCTTCCCTCCAACTATGGGTTAATTAATAGGAATTGTATCAGTAATTCATTATTATCTCCAAAAAATCCTTACAATCTAAAAATATTTTCTGACTTTAAATAACTTGGGAATACCAGGGGTTCTAAACTTGTATGTGTAGGTTGTGTAATGGATAATTGCTTGGAACTGGAAAATCAGAGAGGAGAGTTCCAATTCCACTTTGGTTCATTATATTTACTTGCATGCTAATACCATAGGAAAGGTATGAATCCACCTCTTCTCCCTTTAGCTATGGCTTGGACTTGTAGCAGTAAATCATTATTATCTCAAAAAATTCTGGAAATATTTTCTGGCTTCAGACAACCTGCAAGAGTTTGATAAGCCATAAAAGAACAAATCAGTCAATCAGTGGAGACATTTTGAAAATTTCTATCAGAAGAAAAATGTGGCTAAGGTTATCTTAAAGCAGCCAGCTTTTTGGAAAAATTTATAAAAAAGAAAATTGTTTTTTTTTTCACCGAGGAAAAATTTGGGCTGCCTAAATACCTGGTATATCTAAAAGTTCCTTGGTTGGGTAATGTCAGTCTTTGGTTTTCCCAACAAATTACTAAGTCTGTCAGTCATTGCTTTTCTATGGTGAATTTGTGCCTTGTATTTAACACTTGGAAGGCTTTTCTTCCATTAGCAAGGATAGTGTTCCTTTCAACCAGAAATGTTCTGCAGTATATTCTTTTATGTGCCAGTGTGAAACTGCTTACATTGGATGCATATTGCAGCAATTGGAGTACAGAATTAAGCAGTGTGTTCCAATTTGGACTAGGAATGGCCAATTACATCATGCTACAACATTGATACATACCAGAAGATTTCAGATTCAGTGAACAGCCAACAACTTATTGGTAATCCTATTTGTGCTAACAGTTTTTCAAATGGCCATTCCAAAATTGTAAATATGTAAGATAGATTCTAGCAAGAAAAATTGTCCATCATGACACAAGGAAGCAACTTTCCTAGCAGAGAACCTAGAAACTGAAAAGATCATGAAGTTCACAGTGACTCTATTATCTTGACTATCGTCAATCAGATAGAATAGATATTAGCTAAAGGCAAAGACGTCTCATTTAACCAATGTATAAGCTGAAGATTTAAAAACTGAAACATTTCAGTGATATCCAGTTAAGATATTTTATAATTTTGTGACTTCAAATTCAAAATTATTTGAACAAATATCATCTGCTTTGTATGTATTTATTACTTTCTCTTGATTTCTCTTATCAATCTTGAACTAAAAGCATTCACCATTTTTAGAAATAGAAATTTAACAATTTGGGAAATAATTTTGGTCAGTTTTTAGCAAAAAAATATATTATCGGTCTTTGATGCACTTTTACTAAGAAAAAAAAGTTATTTTCAACTGTAATATAGAGCCAGAATTGTAGACATTCTTTGTCATTTTCTCTTTAGACATTTATTTTCAGAAGATACACTGAAACAAACCCTGAAATAAAATTTCAAACATTAAACATCTAAGAAAAGTAAGGAAATTTAAAGTTGCAACATTTTTACACTTTTTATTAATCTGAAAACAAATATACCAAATTGAATCATCCTTTCACGAAAATAACCAAACATAATCTTAAAGAAAACTGAATAAAAATATAAAAGATTCTAATTTAAAATCTATAAAAATCAATAAAATACAAAAATAAATAATAAACAGTTTGTCTGGTTATTTGATAAATTCTAATTCATACTTGACATGTAAGTGAAGACAAGATTGGAGGTTTGCTATCATAAATCATGCAGACAAGTAAAGATGCTAGTTTAATTAAAATGTTGGCATCTCAATGGGTTGCATTGATTGGCTAGTGAATAGGATTCATTGATTGGCTCCTATTCCAGCCAACAAGGGGTGGGAGGAAAAACAAGGTTGTCTTGCTTTGCATCTCTACAGAAAAGTTTTCCTAAATAAACATACAATGGCAGGAAAGATTCTTTTAAAAGTGAATCATGGTTTGCTGAATTAAAGGAAAAGATGAAGAAAAAATATAAATAAAAAAGAAAAGATATAAAGTAAAAAAAGAGCAAGTGATAAAACATCTAGAAAAAAGTCAAAGAAAAAAGGATTAATATGAAAGAGAATAGGAAAAGGAAGAAAAGAACAGGACATATAAGAAAAATGAAAGGAAAAAGAAAGACAATAAGATAAAAAGAATAAAAGGTGTATAATGAATAAAGATAGAAAAACATGGAGGAAGATAAAATAATAGAAAGGTCAGAAGACAACAGGAGATTAAAACTGGAAGACAAACAAATTAGAAATAAGACAATTGGAAAAGAATAAGAATCAAGTGAAAGAAATTGAAAGAATAACAACTGAAGTAAAGGTGAAAAGAAAAGAGTGAAAGGAAAAATAAAAACAAGTGTCAAGAAAAAACCAGGGGAAAAGTAAAGAGAAATAAAAATGTCAAGAATGTAGATCAAATATTTGATCCACACTTAATAAAAAAAAAAAAAGCATCAAATATCAGTGAGAAAATTTCAGGAGCTTAAATAACAAAAATAATAAAATATTTCAAACAATTTTATAAATTATGATGAATTACCACCCTTGATTTCAATTTTGCAATGCCAAATTAACAGGACTAATTCACAACACGTTACATCAATTCTGCAAATTTCTATAACATCTGAAGCTACTTATTTCAGAGTTTTTTTTTCTTTTAAGAGGTTAAAGATTAGTTTTAGACATCATTGTTGGCATCAGCTTCATTTTGAATTTACTTTATGAAGTGGCAGCATTAATTCCATTTCTAAACTGTTATTGCAAACTTTTATTAAATGTCTGTTTTGAATAACACACTTTAAAACCTCAAATGCAACTTTATTAGTTAAAGTAAGCAATATCAGATTTTAATATTCTCTTGCAGTGAATTTCTTCCATCACAAGAAGAACTGGTGTCATGTGATATGGACAACTGTTACTTGTCATTTTTGATATGGTTCACATTAGTGTACATCTGTTGGTGTATCTAAGAGCCAGAAAAGGTGTAATCAATAGAGGACTGGTTTGATGAATAGTGAACATGAGGCAGGACCATGATGCATCAGTATGATATCTTGTGCTTTCCTGAACAAGATGGACACCTTTCTAGTCGCTATTTCTAACCAGATAAAAATGTTTGAAACTTCTGATGCATCAGATCTGAATCATGATAAGAGGACTCTATTATGATGATCTGTATAGTTTGCAAGAAGTTGTAATAATTATTCCACTGAAGTACCACTAAGTGGTCAGGGCAATCTTTTGGGGGTGAAAATTTAACCACAAAACAATATTCCAATTGTCAAACAGAAATCACTTTTCATCAGCAGTAAGTACACAGTCCGTTCAGACCGTAGGAGGTGCTGATAGGCCAGGTTGTTGCAATGATTTGCCAAACAATCCTCCACTCATGATATGAAGAATCAATACACTTGGTCATTGTGAATGTTACTGTGACTGTCACGCAGTACACAGATTGGCAACTTGTTCTCACTGTTTTATATAAAAATAGCTAGATGTAACCATAAGTTCTATTGTAATAGTTTCTTTTCTCACATTTCTCAGTTTTGGAACTCTCTTCCAGTTTCTTGCTTCTTTGCCACCTACACTCTCCAAAAATTTAAATGCAATGTCATCTTCTGTCTTCTTGAATCCTGTTCTTTATGATCTTTTCCCTTCACTAATGTCTTCTTCATTTCTTTCACTCTCAGTAACCACTTGTGTCTTAGGGGCATTATCACCTTGCTTGAGGTCAAATGGTTGAAAAAGAAAAAACAACAGTGATCCTTGTTTTGAAAGAATAGAGTGCACATAAACAGTTATAGGGGGGGAAAAAAAGAAATCCAGATGATCAAATTACACAGCAAAGAATCAATGAGTAAAAATAAACATTTTCTACCACTTCATTGTTTGATTCTTCTTTCATCTTTTGTCTATTTATCATATGCCTTATTTACCTTCATTCAATTTATCTACATGTAACTAATGAAAAACAATCTCATGTTGTTATCATATTGACTTTACTTTTATATAATCATATAAAATACATTCAGGCTTAAGAAACAATTCATACAGTTGTGAACTATACCTGGCTACAGAGATAAGATCTGTGACAATTATATGGGACTTTACAATACCCACAGACAGCACAATCAAAGCTAATCGACCAGACATAGTGATCAAAGTCCACAAAAACAGAAAGTGCTTTCTTATTGACATGACAGTTCCTGCAGACTGTAATGTTTCTTTGAAGATCTTCAAAAAACAAAATACAAGGATCTTGAGATGGAAATCTAAAAAATGTGGCACATAAAGATATCAGTAATTCCAGTTGTGGTTGGAGCAATTCATCTGATTGGAAAACATTCTGATACTCATTGAAGTGATCACTGGTAGCTTATCCCTTAAAGAAATATAAAAAAAAAATGTTTTCACATACACAGCTCACACCTTCATCAATATAAAACATGTGTGCTCTTAGGTTGTTTTATTTTTATTTTTGTTTTATAAACATGTTCAGCAGAAAATGTCATGATGCCATTTCTGACCTTAGGTTTCTGATTGGGACCCGGAAAGAAATGAGCTTACAACAGAAATTAAAAGAAAAACATATAATAATAATAATAATAATAATAATAATAATAATGATAATGATGATGATGATGATGATGATGATGATGATTAATAATTACAATAATATTTACTGTGATCTTTGTTTTTATGATGGGGAAACCAGTGCAAGGCAAATGCCTATTTACTAAATTTGATTTAGTTTTCAGACAAGGTCACAAATTTAGGACACCCAGGGAAGCTCAAACTCAGGTTGCTAAGTATTAAATCATGATAAGGTACCTACTTTTATTAAGCATAGTAAACTTCAGGTCATAAGTACAGGACAACTAGTGAAAATTGAATTCCCCCATAATTATTCACTTGAAAGCAAATATAACATTAGGTTGTTTATAATATTCTTAGAAAAGGCAACACTAATGTCGAGCCTAGAGAGTGGAGATTTGGAAAGATGAGTGCATGTGTATATAGGAGGAATCACATTATATCTTTCAGTATTAATATTATGTTCCGAATGCTACTGGTAATATTAGTTGTTTCTCTACAAGGAAACATTTGGCATTCATTGACTGAGCAGCCAGTGCTGCTTTGGCTTGAAATTTATAAAATCTTTCTCTTAAAATTTTTTTTAAGGAAAATAGATCTCTCAAGTTAAGTAGCTGTTATCACTCTTTCCAGTATTGATGGGGCTTCCTTCCTAAACTTTTATTTGAACTAGTGTGAAATATCAGCATCTAGATTATGTCATTTTCTCTTCAAATTACATGTGCTATCCATTTTAGTTGTTGCTACTGTTTGTAGTCCTCAAGTGATGTGGATTTTGTTATTTGGTACAGTTCTTTGTTTGTGATTCTGTAGCATCAGTCCACAATGTTGCAAAGACGTTCAGGTTTCAATTGTTCAAAGACCTTTTTAACCATTGATCTTAGAAAGCGGTTGTATACAGCTGGTAGTTTCTGAATGGGTTTGGCACCATACATGACATCCATAAAGCATATGTATAAATAAGCTATTTGACTTACACCTTCTTAGATCTCCACATACACATTGCTCTTAGTTTTACTATTTTTATCTTCTGTGCTTGGGACTTCTATTGTCCATTAAAATCCAAACACCTCTTTTTAATGATATTTCTCACAATGGTTGCTTGCAAAAACATTCAGTATCTTTCTGAGTATACCATCAATATTTAATTATAGCAAACAGGATAGACATAAGTAAAAAGAAGAAAACAGTATCAGTAGTTTAATATGGAAAAGAAAGCAAAAAAAGTGATTTAACCAGTTATTGCTCCTCACTGATCAAAACATGATTGAGGAAAATATTTTTTGTGCCCAACTGACTAAAAGAAAACATGGTATAGAAAATAACACAGGATGAATAATATACTGAGATGGATGTATTTTAAAGGCAAATCCCATTGAATCCCAACAACCAGCATTCTGTTTACATAAGGATGGTTGCTTTGACTTAATAAAGTAGTTTCTAGGATCTTTAGATTCAAATGTGACCTGCACAGAATTGAGAATGTGTCCCCCTCTCAGTAAGCTGAATTCCACTCCTGATTTTGTATGAGGTGTGCACTGTAACTGCAAAGCCAAAACATACTTATCCAAATTATATAGTTGACCTTTTCTGATGGTTGTTGAGAAATCAGTTCTGATGAATGAGGCACAATAACCGGCTAGCACACGCATATTTTTTCTCTTTTTTTTTTGTATTAAGCTACTCAAGTTGTTTTTCTCTTTATATCTTATTTTTAATTTTGTCTATTCTGTTTACTATAATTATGTCATCAACATACCAAAAAAATTTCATAATGATGAGAACATTAATTTTTGAGTTATATTTGAGTTATATTTTGAGTTATATTTTTTGATATTAGGCAAGTAACTTAATAAAGACAAAACATATAGTTGGTCATAATTAATAGATTTAGAATGCTTCTTCCAATCTGGAGACTTGTATATTGAATTAACTCAAGCCAATATTATCAAGAGGTCACCTCTTTAAAAAATTAACCATAGATTCAAACAAGGGTTCCATGGTCAGAATGCTAATGTTCTAACCAGTGGGCCATAGCAGTTTACTTTCATGAAGAAACAAAGTTCAGTGATTTCACATATGAAAGCAACATAGTAAAAGGTATGCCCAAAAAGTGATGTCCATATTGTAACTGACTGTTGTAGCAATGAAAAAGGCCCAAGCTTCATAACTGATGTTATCCTTTTATTCAGGAAATGCACCATTAGAACAAATTTTAAAAGGGGAAATGGACAAACAAAACACATTTCAAAGAAATACACAAAGAAAGAAAACCCTTTTCAAACAGAAACAATAACAATTTGGAACAAACTCAAAGAAATGATAAAGAGACACATGGTGTCTTAAAGGAGAATTTCAGACTTAGTTGGGAGTAGATATGTACAGTGTTACCTCAGCTTCATTAACTCTAGAGTGTCATGTGGTAGTAGGCTCACAAGAATTACAGTTAAACACATATATGTCTATGTGATAAATGTCTATTTTTATAATTTTGTTTCAAATAGTGAAAGCTATGCTCATAATTTTAACACTATTGCTGCTGCTGCTACTATTTCATTATGAATAGAAAGATCTCTAAGATTGCTAATGTATATACCAGGTTCTTTGGGGGAATGTTACATGTATAGGCATGAATAAACCAGAATTACAAACATTGTGAAATCTGTAAACACAAACTAACAATGAGTGTACAATATTTCTTGTAACAGATAAAACTGCCTTAATATTGCACACATACCAATATGCTGACACAGCAAACATAACTGCAGCCAGTCATCATCATCATTCTTCAACCCCCGCCCTATTGTTGGTCGGAACTCCATTGACAATCTTTTCAGTACTGTATTGCTGTCCCCAATGTCTGATCTATGGTGTCTGGGAAAGTCAATAAACTGCAGCCATAAAACAGTGGTTAAACTAATGACAAGATACAGCAGTTAAGTTTTTATTTAATTTTTCTTGTGTCATAATTTTCTTCTTTTCTGTCTGTAAATTATGTAGAAATTGCCCAAATGTTTTGTATGTCCAAGCATTTTTGGCTATAGTTTTAGCCATTATCAAGGATGATATTATTTTTACTTTTAACTGAATGTATAGATTGGTTTATGTATGTATCTAGAGTTATAAAATGTTTTATTTTTCAAACATGGTCAGCACATTGTGGCCGTGTTCATAGCTAAAAGTACAGCTGACAATGCTCAGACATACAAAACATTTAGACAATTTCTACATAATTTACAACCAGAAAAGAAGAAAATTATAAGAACACAAGAAAAATTAAATAAAATGCAGTATCTTGCCAGTCGTTTTGAATGAAACTTAAATGAAGGGATTGCTGCACAAATGTGTGTGTGTGTATGTGCGTGTGTGCGTGCGTGCATGCATATATATACACACACACACACACACACACTCTTCAAAATGTCAACCAGAGTCATTACTCATGTTCCATGCTCTTGTGATCTTCAGATGACAGGAATGACATTTTTTTTGCCCCATCCAGGTAATCTGGGAATTGAGCACTTTACTATTACAGTGCAAGTAAGTGTTTGCCTTATGGTCTTTTCTTGAATTTTTTCTTGTATAAAGTGTTAGATCTTCTGGCAAGTTGTCTGTTGGTCACACCAACACACACACACACACACACACACACACACACACACACCCTATATATATATATATATATATATATATATATATATATATATATATATATATATATATATATACACACAGAGTCTTTTTAAGCAATGATCCTATAATTGGAAGTTTTAATGTAATACAGAAGGCTACATAAATAATAATCCACACTCCCTTGCTAATTAAAATTATTTAGCATAAAATAAAAAGGATTCAAAAGCCTCATATACAAAAGAATAAATGAAGTACAGTAATAGTTAACTAAAATTATAAGTTCAAAAGTTTAGAGGCTTTCTCTGTACATATTCAGATTGTTATAATGGAGCCTGGTTAAGAACAATGGCTATTCCTCTTGTGAGCAATCAATGAGCATCCGACAAGAGCAATAGATTCAACTTCATTTTACATTGGGCTTTGCTAAGAATTTTCATCATATCTGATATTGTTATGTGGCACTGTCAAGAGGTAGGACTTGGTCTTAAATTTTAGACAGACTATTTCGTAAATGACCGACTGGGCATAAATCTCAGAGTAACACTATTGTTTCTTAATCATTATGATGACAAATATGCACATAAAGAGGATTTGCCTGAAGACATTACGCTTCTTCAATACTTTAATTGTCTGATGTGACGCTGTGTGAAAAGGACAGCTCCAGGTGAGGACATTCACATTGGCATGGAGCGTTCACTCGTTGATTGACATTGGAAATTAATTAATCGTCAAGAAGAGTAGCATTAGTAGCAGTCAACTGCATATTGCATATTGAATGCAATGCATCCTGCAAGACAAGCTCCCACTGAGTAATAGAAAAGCATTGTGATTTGAGAGCAAGGGTTACTACCTGCCATATAATTCTGTTATATTGTTCGCAAGGTTCATTATCCTGAGAATTATAAACAATGGTCATGCAAGTAGAAATTCCATCTATTCAGAATGTTTCTCACATATGATGACATGAATGAAATATCTCTGTCTAAATGCATAAACGTTCTGACCCATTAAAAAAGGACAGTCAGTCCAGTGGCAAAAACTATGAATTAACGCCTTTATTTTACAACTATTTATTATTTATAAGTCTACCATTTGCCCTTGCTTTGAATATTGCTGCCACATATGGTCTAGTGCTCCTGCTATACATTTAGAGATCCTTGATTAAATACAAAGAAGAATGTGCAATGTCATTGGTCCTGACATGGCATCTCAACTTCAGTCACTTTCCCACTACTGTAATTTAGCTTCCCTGTGCCTTTTCTATAAATACTCTCATGGTAATTGTTCTGATGAATCTTTCATTGGGGTTTCATTTTTAAATGTTATTATAATATTCCCTACCCAGACAAGTTGTACATATAGGAACAAGTTAGGACTTCATAGAGACTCTGAGGTATTATGGTGGCTGTAGTAAGAATGGCAAGTAAGAATGTGTCTATTTTGGTGTAAGGAATACTGTGATATGTTTTGGGTCAGTAATTGAGGCTACCTAAGTTTAATAATTAAACAGAATAAGACCAGCCATCCCCCATCCCCCATCCCCCTTCTTGGCCTTATACCATATTTTTGTATTTTACAAAATAAATATTACTTTCTTCTATGATACCTAGACTGAATTTAAGTGCAGTACTAGATTGGCAGCAAGGTCTCATCATTTTAGAGTTGAAGTGGTGAGATTTTAAGTTTTATGCTTAGAGTTTCTTTTCTCACAGTTTTCTTGCTTGTGGACCTCTCTTCCAGCTCCTCCTTGGATTTCTGCCTTCCAATCAAGTTTAATCTTCAAACATTTAAATGCAATGTCAATCGTTATCTTCTGTTTTCTTAATTCCAGTTCTTTTATTGTTCTTGCTCCTTAATAATGTCTTTTTACCTTATATTCTTTCACACTCAGTAACCCCAACCCCTGAATTTTAATGGCTTTGTTGCCTTGCATGGGGTGAAATAAAAATAAAAAAACTGTCTTTGCTACTGGAAACCCTCATATCACCTCTAGCCAATATTTATACTATAGCATACCAAATTTCTTTCTCTTAACCATCAGCATGCTGTAAGCAAAATCTTGGCACCCCTGACAAGGTGTTTGTCTTATCCATCAGAAGTAAACTGTTTTGAATTCTTTGTTGTCTATATCATGCATTTGTATTTCTTTCATTTTAATATAATCTCTACAGTGCTTGTTTAAAAAATAACCCAATGCATGAATAATGTTGAATATATATATACATGAATTTTATAACTGAACTTTCTCTACACAAATTCTAGCTTCATAACTGGCTGTGCTGTGGGCAAAACTTCTTGAAATGTTCTCAATTTCAACATGTGCCTTTTGAAAATAATTGGTGCATTATTAGAAAAAGAAATTTAGCCTGCTGCTTCATTGTATATTGTCATTATTTTACTCTTGTATATCACTCTTGCTTAATGTTTAACACATTTATGTTTATTTATGAATAAAAAATCCATTAAGTTTAATAAATGTCAACATTGATTGAATTGATTCTTTTTTCATAATGTGGCTTTAAATAATTAATCTTTTTGTTTTGTTGAAGTCAAAACGATAACTTTCATTCATGAAGTGTTATGTCTAATAATTGTATTTATAATATAACAACTATTACTAATAAATTAAAATACTAATAAGATACTAATAAAGTAAAATACTAATAAATTAAAACATTTTTACACAGTCATATCAAAGATAACAAATAACTGGCTGAATCACTAGATCACTATTCAAGGTATTATACCTAGGCAAACAGAAATGAGAGGAAAGCAAGCAAACAGACATCTTCTATATAAATAAAGCACAGTGTTCATGTGTCCATCCACCCATTTCTCAATATTGGCAAATCATAATCTGAAGTAATAGGTAGAAACTACTGTAGTTACATGAGATTAAAAATTAAATAAATAAATCGTTTAAAGTTAAATTTAAATATTGAACAGAGTAAAAACAATTCTTTATTAAAGGTTTTTAATAAAAAAATTTTTGCTTTTCATAGCAATTGATATGGTCTAATTAAACTGTAATTAAAACTTAAGTGGGGCATGGTACATTGCTCATATGTGTTTTTTTTTTTTCTAGCACATGTATTGTGATGTATTCGAAATATTACATAGTTTGGGTTCCCTAACATCTTTTAAGAATGACTTTATGTGAAGGGATCATAAAGAATGATGATTTTAAAAGAAAATAAAAATTGCCCACAAAATAAATGTAAACAAACTACAGAGATCGGTTACGTATACGAAGAAAGATTTTGCCAAATTAAGGTGTTGAATAAAGATAAAATAATTTGATTATTTCTAAATACTTATAACTTTTATATACATAGGACAATGAAGGTAAAAGGCTGAAGGCCCAAAAGCACTCCACAGGAGCTAGGTTAAACTCTGCTCAAAGAGCAGCTTCCAGGCTAGTATTATAATAAGTATTTGTTAGTTGTAACTGATATGAAAAGGCTTTTAAACAATACTTAGTCTCTCAAATATTACAGCTGCCATGATCAAATGTAATTGATGAAACTGAGGTTTGTACTCAGCACAAATGAATCATGTGGTTGAAACTCTTTTGAAATCCTTAAATAAGAATGGTAGGGGCAGCATTTATATAACAGCCGGATTACAATGAATGTTGTACAGCTTAACCAATACATTTGAATGTCTTTTCAGCCATCATGGATAATGAAAAAGTCTTGTATAAGTTAAGGAAATATAGTACTCCAGATCAATAATTTATTTTAACCAAAGCAGAGCAATCTTCTCAGATCAATTGGCAATTCAATGGAAATTAATTTAAAATATTTTTCTCAGTGTAGATGTTATTATAGACATGTTTCAGCCAAGTACCTTCTGGTCCTCATCAGGGGTTGATTGTTTGACAGATATGAGATAGGTGTTGATTCTTGTGTTATTTTGTTCCTTTAATGCTAGTTACTGTTTGTTCCTGCTGTACCAGTGTTTTGCTACCTGATCCAAGGATCTAGCTCATGACCACAAGATGACAGTAACACATGGTTTACTTTGAGACAGTGGAGTAGTGGATACAGGAGTTAGTTAAAATATGTGTTTTGAGCATGTTAAACCTTGTGTTCTGAGCTCAAACCTTAGATCAAGTAGCAAAACACTGGTTGGGCAGGAACAAACAAAGATTGGCATCACATGAACAAGATAAGAGGATAATCAACATAACACCCAAAGAATGGAAACCTGAAGATGGCCAGAAGGTACTTGGCTGAAACATGTCTATTGTATGTCTTTATCTCTAATATCTATAACAGTCAAGATGAGAACAATAGCTTGAAATAAAGTATATTGACAATTGCTTATCCCATTGAGAATAGTATTAACAAAATCTATAACACAATGTCATGAATTTATATCCTGATAGAGATTGAGGGATTGATTGTATTTTATGGCTTATCAACCTTCTGCAGGTTATTTAAAGCCATAAAATATTTTTAGATTCTAAGAATTTTTTGGAGATAATAATGATTCACTGATACAAGTTTTACTAATTAACCCATAGCTGGGTGAAGAATAAGTGAATTCATCCATTTCCAAAGGGTATTTGTTCATAAGTGAATGTAACAAATCTGAATGGAATTGGAACTCAACATTCCAATTTCCAATTCTGATACCTTATCCATTACACCAACCACACATCCAAGTTTACACCATCTGGTATTCCATTAGTGATCACGCATCTAGGTACTGACCAGGCTTGATGTTGATTAACTTTATATGAGAACCCGTGTTTCAATCTGATATGGCTGTAAGCTTTCCTGATGAAGTGGAAATTATTTCAGTGGCCAAAGACTTTTCGGATCAGGTTTAATTTTACCCTCAGAAATAATATAACCTATGTAAGTGCACTTTTGATTGTAGGTCAAGTTCAAACTCTCAGTCACCTCAGCAAATCGCCTGAAGCTAATATCATGCTCTTCTTTACTTTTACAACAAGCACTTATGTTATCCAGATAAGCAAGCATATCAGAAAGAGAGTTGTTGACAATGAATTTGTCTATAATGTGCTGAAAGCAGGCAACTCCATTGATAACTCTAAATGGAATCTGGTGGAAATGGCATAGCTAACCACAGGCCTCAAAAGCAGTATAAGATTTGTTTTCTTCAACTATCAGGACTTGCTGTTAGCTACATTTTAAACCATTTGTATTACAAATCAATACTGTGTTACAGTATTGACCAGATTATTAATCCTTTTTTTTATATGGTATGTCCTTTTAGGACATAGGTGATCATGGACCTCCACATCTTCCTGCCTCTTGTAGCTCTTAATAAGTTTTGTCATTTTATTATTTCTCCCAAAGCCTGTTCTACCATCAATTTACTCAAGCTCATCAAGTATGTTACGCACTGCTTTCTTCTGTCCCTCTTTCCTTTCAATCTGTCCTGTGTGTATCAGGTTTTCCAAGCCATCCTTCCTTTCAACTGGCTCTTCCTCTTTTCAGTCTGAGAGTAATCAACTACTGTTCTTTTCTTTTATCAATCATTGGTGGCCATTAACCACTTGAGCTCACTAAAGTGCTTGGTTTAATTATTCCTTCTGCAAGTCTCTCTTTACTTCCGTGTTTTTTTTTAATTAGTAGCTATGGGGGTAAAATCAGTGGTTAGATTAATAAAAGGTTGAGCAAGGAACAGAAAAAGTAGCCAACCCACAAAAATTTAATGAACATTTCTCCCAACTGAAATTTATACAGATGCACTGTTTCATAAATTTCTGGTCATGGATGACATCAGTGCATAAAACAGATATCACAAAGCCTCACATTCTGGTACTGACATCCTCTCACCTTGATACTCCCAAATCAATAACCAATAAAGTAAGGATAGGAGCTAAATGAAATTACTACTCCAGATACAACATTCAATGTGTGCTAATATAGTCTCTAAACAGGGATTATAACATTTTTACACTTTTTAGTGCTGAGAAGCCGGTAATTACAGTCTTCATGCTTAAGTGTTTGCAGATATTCTTCCAATGTCTACTTTGACTATTGCCCACAGGTGGCTAATAATTGCCTTGCATACACCTGATTTTTAGGCTTCAGTTCTATATATTACCATCATCATACGCACAGAAATATATTCATACAAGGAAGGTGAAATAGTTAATGCATTTGTTTTATCTGTTCAAGAAAATTGTTGAATGTCATTCCAATGCTTTTATTCCTTATGAGCAAAACTTGAATTCAGGCTGATTTGAAAATGTTCAGGTTGTAGGAACTTATCCACAGTCCAGTTGTTCAAAGTCAGTTGTAATTCTTCAATAAATAGAATAGAAATGTATTACTGAAGTTCACTTTTATAAAGAACAAGAACACAGCAGAAATCTATGTAGATTTTCAGGAAGAAACAGCTCTGTATATAAATATATATATATATGTATATATATATATATATATTAAAAAGAAGAGAGGTACCGCAAACTTTTTTGGTTGTAATGTGGGTTTTTAAAAAAAAATATTATTCGTTATAAAACCTTTGTTTATTAGAGTTGTGGGGTAGCCTCGTTTTTTTAGAGTTTTATGTAGTTCTTCTAAGCGGGTTTTTCGGAGGTGTTTATCAGTCACTATAGTACAAACTCTACGTGCTAGGGAATAGGGGATGGATTTTAGGCAGCTTTTGGGGTGATGGCTCTTGAAATGAAGGTATTGTTGGGTGTCTGTGGGTTTGTGGTAGATATCTGTGATTATATGGTTGTTTTTATTTCTAATGAATATATCTATTATAACCTCTTCATTTCATTATATATATATATATATATATATATATATATATATATATATATATTTATATAATTTTTATATCATAATGCCAGTAATTCTTCAATGAATAACAAAAAGTAGGTGGCCTGCCAGCTTTAGAATATGTCCACACAATAGTGTTGTGCTTTTTGTAGCAATGCTTCATATATATAGACAGTATGAAACTCTGAGTTGTGCAATCAATGTAGGGTATTATTTATATTTTTTAATATATTAAATAGCTCTGTTATTTAATATGTTTATCTTACACTATAGGGTATATATATATATCTATTTGTATAGGAACGCACTTGTTTGTACATTTACCTTGGTTATATATATATATATATATATATATATATATATTTAATTATTATTATTATCATTATTATTATTATTGTTCTATTCTTTCATCACAATTGAGGGATGTCAGCTTAGCAGAAAAAAGTATTAACAATTTAATCTTGAAACACACAGATATATTTCTTTCATTCTGATCTGCAGAAGCCAATCTAACAATGGTGAAATGCATAATCAAGCCAATAAAACAGTTTTACACTTTGTCTGAATTCTATATTCTATTAATACACATATATTTGTATATATATATTTTTTTTTTCTGTGTATACATTATTTTTATAGATACAAATATTTAAGTAAATGGTCTGTTTATAATAAACAGTATTAACTACGTTTACCAGCCTGAATGTCCGAGAAAATTTATAGAAAATATGTATCCTCCGTCATTTGTTTATTATAAACAGAGCATTTACTTAAATATTTGTATCTATAAAAATAACATATAAAGAGAAAATATATTAAAATAATTGTCGGACTTAGTCCATTTCATAATATATATATATATATATATATATATATATATATATATATATATAGTCTTTTTAGTAAAAAAAAACAAATTTACACAATTTTATATTTTATATGTTTTTAATGAAAACATGAATAAATATATGTGAATAATATTCATCCACTATAGTATTTTAATACTAATATTTAACATTATGTGGATATGTATTTTGGTTTAATGTATATCAGCTCGAGATGAGAAATCAGAGAGCTGAGTTGGATTTGTTACATTCACTTACATGCAAATATCCTTAGGAATGGTATGAATCCATCCCTTCTCCCTCCAGCTATGTGTTGAATAGCAGGACAGACTGAGTCCTATAAATTTGGTTGGCAACCAGTTTACCACAGAAAGAAATGACAACCTACTGTGGAAAAATTTTCTGCCTAGTCAATTATGAATTTAAAGAGACATGATCACCCAAGCATGTATCTTGTATGGCACTTGACTGACTGACTGACTGACTGAGTTAACATAAGAATTTAATGAAACAATTCTTATAATATTCTATGTTTAACTACAAATCTACTATTCTAAATTAACCTTTATCACTGTGTATGTGATTTAATTTGCTGTACAGAAAGTTGATCCTGCCACTGAAGGTGACTCTGACCCCTGAACAATGGTGTGTTTGAATTTCATAGTTGTATCATCATATCCTGCTATGGCAACAGAAAACGCCTTTGAGTAAAATTAACAATAAGGTTACTGCAATTGAGAGGTTCTGAAAAAGAATGCATTGGAAAGGGAAGTAATATTAATAATGCAGTGTTAAAGGTTAACATTTACCCTAGACAAGCAATAATAATTATCCAATGCAAAAATGGACATTTAATTTTAGATAATTAGAATTATAGACTGAGTCATGTCCTAGATTTAATGGAAACCAACCAGTACATTTAGATTACATTAATGTGTACATTATTGTAAATGTATCCCTAAATTTGAATAAAAGCAAGACAAACATTTTTTTACTTAGTTTTATCATAAGACTATTTGTCTTAAAACTAATATGTTCTTCAAATGAATTCAAAAGTTACCCCTACTTGGTAAAATGAAAAAAAAAAAATAATGAAACATCACTAAATATATACTAACTATTTAAGGTGTTCATGTGATGGTTGATCAATTTTCATTGATTTTGGTTTGGAACCTGATAAGGTTAATCAATATTTTTAATCAACAAGGAGGAGGAGAGAAGAAAAAAGAAAACATTACTCCTAAAACCTGTTACTCAGCATTGATTGTGGGTAGCACAAAAATCTATTTGTTCCCAAATTCTCAGGGAAAACAATGAGCATGAAAAATGTTCAAAATATCAGATTGTAATTATAACATTTTAGCAGCAAATCTTGAACATTTCTAGACAAAAGATTCTTGTTCTGATAAATTTATAAGTGAGAAAACAGAAAATAAAACAAGTTCATATCTTATATTTTGTATATCAAGAATAATCTGTTTGTGCATATTGAAGCCAATCAACTAATCTTATTTTTTATGCATTATAACCATTGGGTGTTTATCAAAACCTGTGATATTTTTGTCAAATAATACTTAATATTATATAGTGATAAGTATATGTCTTTGATGTTTGTGTAATCTGTGCTAGAAGTAGTTTAGCCCAATACTGCAAATTGCTATAAAACCAAAACATCAACCTGAAAACTCAAGTCATGTTCATAAATAATATCGTCAGATTGAGACTTTTACATTGAAGTCATGCATGGCACCAAACCTGTTCAAAAATATATAAACAGTCAGCTATATACAATTGCTTTCTAAGATCAATGGTTAAAAGAGGCTTTGAGCAAGAGAAACCCGAGGGTTTTAGCAAAGATCATCCTTCTTTGAACATTGTGGACTGGTGCTACAGACTCACAAAGAACTGTACCAAATAATAGAAACCATATTACTTGAGAACAACCAACAGCAACAACTAAAATGTAACTCAAAGAGAAAATAATGACATAATCAAGATGCTGACATTCCATGCTACTTCAAATAAAAGGTTAGGAAGGAATCCCTTACTGGAAAGAATGATAACAGCTGCTGGACTTGAAAAATCTATTTTCTTGAAAAATTGAAGAGAAAGATTTTATAAATTTCAGTCAAAAGTGGTACTGTTTGCTCAGTAGATGAATGTAAAATGTTTCCCTATAGAGAAGTGGTTAATATTATTATTAGCATTAACTCATATTATTATTATTAAATTTTTGAAGAGAAAAGAAACTTACTGATGCACTTTTAAAATGAATGGGCATTATAGCAGAGAATATAAAAATACATACATACATAGCTTCTATACCTTAAAGATAATTCACTTCAATGGATTTACAAAGCTCGAAAATCTTGTAATGTTTTTCAATGAGCTCTAATTCTATAAAACCAATCCAGTTAAAGTTAACCTGTAACAAATTTTAAGAATCGGGCTAAACGATAAATGTAATAGTAGGGTTGAGTTTAATTCCCCCCCCCCAAAAAAAAACAAATAAAATACAAACGGCAATATTTAAACGATGCAACACTTAGGGAAGGGATTGAACTTAGGAATATTAAGATTACCTCCTTGGTTATCCATTGAAGCTGCTATCCACAAAAAAAAAAAACCTAGTCCCCACTGCGGGCCATTTAAAAATAGTTCGCGCAGCTGACTGGTTGTACAAACAGCCAATCGGATGTGCGGAATACGTGGTCTTTCTTCGTAGAATTCTTTAAAAAGGCCAGAGTAACTGTTAGCGTTTTAAAAGTGAGGGGGAATCAGGGTTAGATCTCCCCTGATTGGGTCGATTTGGTGATGGGGAGTATGATGTTGAAAGACCTGAAACTCCCTGATGAACCAAGTCAAAACATCACTGACGACCCCCTCGGGCGCCTACTTAAAAGCGTATTTTTGAATGAATTATGCTATGGTCATGTGATTTCCCTTTTCACTTAGCAGATCACATCTGATTTCATAAACTTTTGCTTAGAATTGTTTTTTGTTATAGTCCGTGCTAACAGGAATATATACTTGAAAAACAAGGTGGATAAAATAAGTAAAGTTTTATTGTAAAAAACCAGTACAATAAGAATAAAGGCACAAGGTTGTCGCAAGTCAATCCAGTAGTGAGTGCTACTATTGGCTGGTCGGTAGTTCTCAAGTAAGTCTGATTTGTACTCAACAGATCCCAGCTAGTCACTATTTACTAGCCCCCTCCCCCCCATGAGGGTAGATGTGGCACAAAGCCGCGTTTAACATGGGTCGTCCGAGCCCGTAGGCACGGCCAAAAATTCCCCGCAGAACCTGCATAAACGAGTTCAGATCTATCTACCTCCCTGGATGAGACTCTGCCCTTCAGCATAGCCTTGTCTGGGTTCCTCTCTGCCCGAAGACAGAGAGTTCGACAAAAGCTAAGAGCTGAGTAACAGATCCCAACTAGAGTATCTAGCAACTGCCCCATGTAGTCTCATGTGGCACAAGGTTGAATTTAATGTGGGGTTCCCGAGCTCGTAGGCTTGGCCAAAAAATTCCCGTAGACTCCACATAAATGGGATTGGGTCTGTCTACCTCCCTTCGGCATAGTCTCGTCTGGATCCCTCTCTGCCCAAAGGCAGAGAGTTCGACAGTACAGCTGAAAAAGATTCCAGCTAGTCTCTGTAGTCCGTTAACTTACAGCTACTTATAGGCAGTTACTAGCTATAGTGTAGTTACTCATAGGGGTGACAGGTTATTGCATTACATCATTTTTAGAATAACAATTTTAAAAAGTATTGCATAAATATTTTTAAGAGTAATTCTTTTCTTGATATAAAAATATATGCAACAATTACTATTACGTTACAATCATACAATTTCTTTTATATGCTGTGTCCCTTCCAGAAATGGGTAATCATGGCTTTCTCCGCAACTTCTTCTCCTTTGTAATTCTAAGTAATGTTTGTCTCCTTACTATAAATTCTATCCCTGTTGGCTTACAGTTTTATCACATCAAACACCAGTTCTTGTACAATCACTAAATTTAAGCAACATTAAACCTGGTCAGTACTTTGATAGATGACCACTTGGGAATACCAGGGGTTCTAAGCTCGGATGTGTGGGTGGTGTAATGGATAATGGCTTGAAATTGGAATTCAGAGAGTTGAGTTCCAATTCCATTTGGGTTCATCATATTTACTTAAGCCCAAATCTACCCTTTCTCCCCCAGCTCTCAGTTATTTAATAGAAGTTGTGCCAGTGAATCATTATTGTCTCCAAAAGCTTCTTACAATCTAAAAATATTGTTTCACTTTAAATAACCTGTAAAAGGTTAATAAGCTATAAAAAAACAAATCTGAGTATCAAATTTTCCAAGCTTCTTTCCTTATTATATGTTCCAAAAATTTCAAATGGCTCTCTTTGATACAAAGTAAAAGTATCATTTTTGTTTCTATTTTCCTTAAAACTTAATTTACAAGGAAGTTTTAAGGAAATTGTATTTAAGAGGGCAATCATTGCTCAGAGCTAAATAAGATAAGAAGTTAGGGAGAGCTATGATCACCACAGTTTGAACATAAAACAAGAAGAAACTTCAAGTGGCAAAACTGTTAATACAATTTTGGTGATGTAAATTTTTATTTGAAACAGAAAGTTATAAAGAGCGGAGTGAGTCAATGACAAAAATAAAACATCAAACAGATGTCTAATAACAAGTTTCAAATGAAAAAATTAGGAATTCAAAATTTTAATTATTCAATTCCCTCTTCATGTCAATTTTGAACTTTATAATTTGCAACCAAAAACTTGTTGGAATATTATTTTATATTTAATAAAAAATATATTTAAAACATCAAGTTGATAGCTGCCATTTTAATTTCACTCTTTTTTTGTTAGGCAAGTAAAAATATTAATACTAATTAAAAGACATTTTCTTTTAATTTTCTAATCCCAGAAGAACCTAAGTGTTAAATTTGGCAATGAAACTAACCAAATTAAATAAATTCTAATAATCAGGTATTATGAAAGATGCTAGTGTTTCATTTTATTATTCCAGGAGGCACTTGACTCATTCTTCTATTCTTAATGTTTACATGAGTCAGAGTAGACCAAAAATGGAGAATTGCTGCCATATTTGAGCCGGAGCTACTCAATCCTCAATTGCTTATGCAACCTTCTGGAGGAAGACCCTGTAGCCTCTTCCCTATTGACACAATATCACAAGCCTATAGCTACTCTATCACTATTTCCATGGGAAATGTTCAGATGAGCTCCATTCTTTAGTTCCACTAGTTTAGATCTTTACAACTTGAACTTGCCATGCTGTATCCATGGACCCAAATGAACCATATTTCCTCCATATTTCACATCTAAGAAAGTTCCTCATAGTCAGATTTTTCCAAGAACTGCCACTTTGGGCAACAAATTCCTGCATGGTTGTTTTTCTGAACATTTCAAGTCAAGGGTCAGTTGTTATCTATCTTCTTATTCCTAACTTCTTAACATCTCTTTCATTCATATTTACACACATCATTCATCATTGCCCTGTTAACTCCATAGATTGACTGGCTATTGAGCCTTGTATCAGGGGAATTTAAGTGTAAAAAAGATTAAAACAAATATAAAACCCTGAAACCAACTGGATATGTTTAATCTGTGCTCTGTGTTTAAAATATAAACTCTGTTCCTTAAGTAATTGTACTTTCAAAAAGTTCACCTGCTGTATAATTCTTTCTTAGTATATTTTATAAATAAACGAAACTATCATCTGTTTGTAAAAGAAAACTTATCATTTTAATTGTATTATGATTTATCACATCTTCTGAGATGTATACTGAATTGAAAACATTAATGACATAACAATTAAAAATAAAAGAATCCCATAACAATCTTGACTCTAACTGCAGAAGAATTAATTTTATTTCTATTTTTCTTCTATATATTTTATAATTTTGATAAAATCAAACTTGGTTTATCAACATATATGCAGAAATCACTGAACAGACACAGGTCACCAATGGCATTAAATATTGCCGATATGATTGCCCCCCCCCATTCAAATTTCATCCACAGTTAGGTTTACAACAATAAGTATTTTGAATAACTTCTTTGAAAAGAAATTAAACTGTCCCACTATCTTAAGGTTTAATATCTTCTTCTATGTGTCATGTCCCTTCAGGACATTGATGATCATGGCACTTCACAATTTCCTGTCCTTTGTAACTCTTAATAATTTTTTTTCTTTTTTTCTATCTCTTCTAAACCTAGATCTACTATCCATTTACACAAGCTCGCTAGGTAGGTTATACATTGTTTTCCTCTGACCCTTTTGCCTTCAATCAGTCCTGTTAGTATCAAATTTTCCAAGACCTCTGTCCTCATTATATGCCCTAGAAATTTCAGCTATCTCTTTTTGATGCTAAGTGTCCATTTCCATTTTCTCTAAAACTTTCTCATTGCTCAGATGTTTGGTCCATGGTATTCTCAGCATTTTCTGTAGAATCACATTGCTTCAAGTCTCTACTTTATCTGTGGGGAGATTGTTCAGCATTCACTGCCATATAAAAGTACTGATATTAGGTAATATTTTTGTATTCTTTTCTTTGTTTTTATCAAAATTTTCCTGTTTCTTAATACATTGCTTAGCTTTTGGAAGGCATCAATCACTATCCCGATGTGGCTTCAGATATCTGTCACACTTTCTGTCCTCTGTTAAAACACATCTCAGATATTTGTTTGATATTGGTACCTCCAATTTGTAATTTGCATGTTGGGCAGTTCCTTTTGCTAAGAACCATGCATTATTTTGTCTTGTAATTAATGGTTAGTCCTTTCTTTTCAATATCCTTCACTACCCTCTATAGTTTCCTTTCTGTGTCTGCTATATTGATTTGAAGTAAAAGCCACTGATGTATTTTATAAGAAATTCTGAAAGCATGACATGGTTTTGTGAAAAATATTTTGAAGTATAATTTTAAAAAAAGACAACCATATATGCTATTTTCTTAACTTTTATTGTATAATCAGGAGGTGAAATAAGATCAAATGTAAAGATTTTGTTAAGTGCATATTGCTGGCATAGACTAAATTTACAATATCATTTATATTTCATACATTTTCAAACTCTTTCAAATAATGATACTTTTCCTTAAAGATATCACCATTCATTATTCATTCATAATAAGTACCTTACAGTATAGTATAACATTATTATTATTCAAGATATTATAAGAGCTATCTCAGAAGTGCAAAAGAAATTTACATCCCAGGCCAGAATATTCTATTGGTTAATATAGGCAGCAACCTAGGAATCCTCAAAATTGATTATGATGCTGGTAATAAAAAATCTGTTTATTTTTTTCTATGGTTGTGTTCACATGTGTTAATTTGGTTTACAATAAATAGTAATATAAGGGTAATTTTTAAAGAATATTTTTATTGACAAAAAATCTTGTTTATTTAAAGAATTTGCAATAAGTTTACTTCAAGCTATATGAATGTTGCTAAAAAATATTCAAGATGGGTGCAAGCAAATTAGAGAATGGCTCTAACTGAAAGGGGCTCCATATTTTCATTAGTCTTTGAGACCCCAAAAGCTCATATGGCTCTCTTTACATCAAATGAATATTGTGGTTTATTATAAAGTGAGAAGTCTACATGAAGCTATTGTTAACTCAATTTTTTATTGATCATAGAATTTGTGTAAATCATTAAATTATTTCCCTGTAATGCAACCTTTTGTCTTGATTTCTTTTTTTTTTCAAGAAATGTTTGGAAGAAAAGCATTATCATCTGCAAATGATTCCTGTTAGATAAATTAGTTCATACAACAGGTGAAATTTTAAATTCCTTTTGCTATTTATTTATTTATTTATCTATTCCTAAATATTTTATTTTCTTCAGAATGTTTATGATGCTTATTTTTAGTTTTTCAACTGGATCTAATTACTGGAAGATTTTCATGGCTTATATAGAATAAATCTTATGAATTATAAATAAAATATAAATTTGTCTTTCAGAGAAACCACAGCAAACATTCCTTAGCACTCAGTTATCAGACTAAGGCAGGTTTGGAGTTACTTAGTTTATTGGTAATAAGATCTTTATGAAATAAAAATGCATCTGGAGAAATTCGGCTATTAAGTCAGTGATGAGAAAATTCCCTCAAGGTAACACCTGCCATGCTATTCTCAAGTTAGAAAAGTTTTTAAATAACAAGATTTCCAGAATAAAAGTCATAAACTCAAAATATAACATGAGAAGTAGAAATGATAAGAACCAAACAGCTATAAAGGTCTTAATACTCAAGCTTAATTCTACTTCTATGTGACCAGCAGATAGGCATGATGGATTATCTCTAACAAGATAAAGTAATAAAAGATCAGGGACTTTGTTAATGCATATAGATACATGATAGCAGATTGGCAATAAAAATTACTGAACAGAGAAATTTTCATGGGCAATTGGTTCATTACGAATTAAGATTTCCCACAAGCATAGACTATATTTGATGGGTCAGACACATTGACCGAATGACAAATAATCTTCTCAGAGCTTACATCTGCTAAGAGACCATGTGAAGCTCCACATCCTCAATGCAAGGATCAGCTCAGAAACATCTTGCTGAGGACAGAAATCAATCTGTTCAATTGGGAAATGGAAACTGTAGAAAAACCAATCAGAGAAGAGCAGTCCATGAAAAAACAACATCCTTCAAAAACACCAGAAGAAAAATAGAAGAGATGAAAAGAACTTCCCACAAAAAAGCCAGAGCTCTTCAACCCCTGAAGTCAATTACCCTCCCATGTAGTGGTAGCAGATGTCTCATCAGATCTAACATGAGGAGGGTATGTCAATGCACGCCCAACATTCAGCAATGAGTTCCACCAATGACAACAATATTATATAAAGCTAATTGTCTTATTGCAGAGGTATCAATTCAAAAGATGAGCAATGCTTTCATTTTGTCGCTATATTTTTTTAATCATTTCACCCTAAGCAAGGCAATAAAGCCACTAAGATGCAAAGAGTTACTGAGTGTGAGAGAATATGAGAAAAAGAAAACATTATTAACAAGAGAGAAAAATAAAAGAACAGGAATTAAGAAGACAGAAGATAATGATTGACATTGCATTTAAATGTTTGAAGTTCAAAGTTGATTGGAAAGCAAGAGATCAGAAGAGACTACCATAAGCAAGAAATATTTATGATTACATCTAGCCATTTTAACTGTAAAATGATGAGACCTTGCTGCCAATCTAGTACTGTGCTTAAATTCATAAAGTCTAGGTACCATAGAGGAAAACTCATCAGAACAATTGCCATTAAAATGTTTATAGAAAAGGTACAGGGAAGCTACATTATGGCAGTGGAAAAGTGACTGAACCTGACGGGTCAGGTCAGGACTGATTCTTCTTCTTTTATGTGCCGTGTCCCTTCATGGCTTTCTACTTCTTCTTGTCCCTTGTAGCTCCCAATGAGTTTTGGCTTTTTGTTATTTCTCCCAGACCCTGTTCTACCATCCACTTGCTTAAGCTCATTAAACATGTCACGCATTGCTTTTCCTTATTTCTCTTTCTCTCTGTCTGCCCTGTGAGTATTAGATTTTCCAAGCCTTCCTTTCTCATTATGTGTCCCAGAAATTTCAGCTGCCACTTCCTGATGTTAAGTATAAGTTTTCTCTTTGTTTGCACCCTCTCCAAAACCTCATCTTTATTCCTATGTTCGGTCCATGGTATCCGTAGCATCCTTCTGTAGAACCATACCTCTGTTGCCTCAAGTCTCTTCTTCATCTTTGATGAGACTGTCCAACATTTACTGCTGTAATGGAGGACCAATATCACATTCAGTACTCTTTTCTTTGTTACCAACAAAACGTTCCTGTCTCATAATACTCTACTTAGCATTTGGAATGCATCTTTGGCCATCCCAATATGTTTCAAGATCTCAGGGTCACACTTTCTGTCCTCTGTCAGAACACTTCCCAGATATTTAAATTTCTGTACCTGCTTGAGTTTAGTGTCCCTGACCTGTAAATTGCATTTTGGGCTCATCTCTTTGCTGATGACCATGGATTCTGTCTTCTTGTAGTTTATGCTTAGACCCTTGCTCTCCTTTGCTACCTTCTGTCGAAGGTTTTGAAGTTTCTTTTCGGTGTTTGCTATCAGCACTGTATCATCTTCATATCTTATGTTGTTAAGTTTGTGGTCATCAATGATGAATCCTGTTCTCTCAGAATTGCCTCACTGTATAGGTTGAATAAGTCCAGTGTGAAGACACGTTCTTACCTTACGGCCTTTTCTATTTTTGTATATCTGCAGAACTCATTTTTTTATCTTCATGCTGGTGGTTTGTCGCCAGTAAAGGTTTTGATTATTCTAATGCATTTCCTGAATATGTCAAGTGTGTTGTGTACTTTGTTGAACACCTTTGCATCATCTATAAAACACAGGTGCACGTCCTTCTGCATTTACATTGCTCTTTCTGATATTCTGATGATGATGAGTTTTCTTATGTGGCTAATGAGGCTGATTGTTTGGTAGATTTCACATTCGTTTGTGCCGTGTTTCTTAGGCAGTGCTATGAAAATAGATCTACTTCTCTAGATCTAATTCTCTTCTGGAATATTCCTACTGTTGTAGATTTCATTTATTATTTTTGTAGTCTTATCTATGCCAAAATCATCTAAGGCTGTCAATATCTCTGTTAAAATTCCGTCTGGCCCTACTGAACACAGTAAATTTTTCTTTGGATTTTCTCAAGAATCTCTAAATAAATATAGGAGGAGCACTAGGCTAGATGTGGCAGCAATATTTAAAGCATAGATGAATGGTAGACTTACAAGATGTGTATGATAGATTGTCAAGAAAGATTGTCTAGCATGATAGAGTGAACCAACTTTTGTCATAAGAAGACATAACAATTGATTCAATGTAATCTTTTCAAAACTTGCACTGATGACATCTACATTAGTTCATAGTAATTAGATTTATCAACCTGTTAGCAGCAGAACTTAGCACTTCTTGATTTTGAAATAAAAACAGCAATATTTTATGAAGTTTTTACTATAATGTTTTTTAGGGCTGATATTTTATAGAATTCATTCTTTCTGTTCTTTTGCATATATTTTTTGATATTTGAGAACAAAATACCAGCCATCCATATCATTCTCTGTGACATGATATTTTGGGCAATGTTGGAATGGTCTAGTGATTTGACTTGTTTACTAAAATTTAATTTCATGGTATTTACTTTCAAGCAAGACATCAATCTATGCCATTGTCTGTCATACTTACTGTCAATCTGCCCATCTATATTTCTTTGCCAAAATATCACAAAAATAATGGAAGCCTTTCTTGGGGAAACATTTTGCCTTGATATTTATACATTATTTTCTCTTGTTATTGGGTATTTTCTCTTCTACTGAGCATAAACATTTTTCCCAATAAGAACTGCTACACCATACTATATGATTACTGACATTCACTTAAGACTGGCAGACAATGGGGTTTTCTCTGTGATGTGGTTTCTTTTTCAAACAAACAAGGAAGAAAAATAGATAGAGTTTAGACTTCTTTTTAAATCAATCTTTGGATTTAGTGCTTGAGGTTTTCTGTTAAATATCAACTTTTTCTGGCTAATTTAAATAATGTTATAAAACCAACATGTCAGAACAATGAAATTAAAATATGGTTTTGTTTTTAGTTTGCTACTGTGTTAAGGTTAGCTCTAAGCCCACATGAACATCAAGTATCAAGTGATCCTAGCAAAGAAAATAATGTCTTTCATAACAAAAAAATTATAAATACTGATTATCTTTCCTGTAGATGAAATGCAAAGTGTAATTAAACCAGATAAAAAATATTTGACAAACTGTACAAAATTACAATTGCTTACAGGTGTCAGAGAATAATACTACAGTGTCAGATTATAATAAAAAATATTCAGTAATACCTCATTATTTAAAAAATCTAAGTCATTATTAAAAGTTATCTTAATTTTGATCCCTATATTTTTCTTGTATGTGCTGTGTCCCTTTAGGATATGGGCAATCATGGCTCTCCACGATTTCCTGTTATTTGTAGCTCTTAATAAATTTTGTCCTTTTGTCATCTCTTCTCAACTCTGTTCTGCCATCCATTTATACAAGCTCGCTAGGTAAGTTATGTATTGTTTTTCTGTCCTTCTTGCCTTCCATCTGTCCTGTGAGTATCAGATTTTCAAAGCTCACTTTCCTCATTATGTACCTGAGAAATTTCAGTTCACTTTCTGATATTACATATAAGTGTCTTCTTTGTTTCCATTTTCACTAAAACTTTGTTGTTGCTCTATGGTATTCACATCACTCTTCTGTAGTACCACATTTCTGTTGCTTCAAGTCTGTTTTTCATCTGTGAGGAGATCTTTCAGCATTCACTGCCATATAGGAGGATTGATATTATTTAACATTCCAGCACTGTGTTCTTTGTTTCTAATGAAATTTTTCTTAATGCATTGCTTAGCTTTTTGAAGGCATCATTTTCTATCCCAATGTGCCTTCGAATTTCAGTATCACACTTTTAATCCTCTGTTAAAACAGTTCCTAGATATTAAAATTGTTGCACCTGTTTGATTTTGGTATCTCCAATTTGTAAGGCTGTTCCATGCATTCTATCTTCTTGCAATTGATGTTTTAATCCTTCTTTAGGAGGTTTTGTAGTTTTCTTTCTGCATCTGCTTGTTATGAATAATCAAGAGTGGTCACCTCTTGTTTTGTTACTCTCCTCTTTGAGAGAGCTATTTCTGTTTACTGGAACTATAAAAGGACACTATACACAAACCTTGTATTCTCAGTTGAATAAAGCTTTCTTAAAGCCTACACCTGCATATTTTTGTCATTACACTGCTATCAACACTGTTTCAACTGCATATTTTATATTGTTAAGATTCTGGCTGTCAATAATGAATCCTAGTAGAATTTCTAATTCTCTCAGAATGGTCGAATAATTTCTAATTCTCACAGAATTAGGTTGAATAAGTTTGGTGGGAAGATACATGCTTGTTTTACATCCCTTTACTGAATTTATTTTCTATCTGTATGCAGGTGGTTTGCTGCAAATATAGGTTTTAGTTTATTCTAATATCCTTCCCAAATATACCAAGTGTGGTAATAAACTAAGTACATCCCATCTCCCATCTTGCTTGTAACCATCCATCACAGTAAAATGAATGTTTTTCAGCCCTAAAACTGAATTAATAAAACAAAGCTTCATAAGCTTCTAGTTGGAGGCGTTACTATATTACACCAAGGTTACCTCAGTCCCAACAGTTTTTTGTGACATACTTTATCAAAACGTTTTTGTATAATCTATAAAGCATAGAGATACATACTTTTGTATTTGTATTGCTCTTTCTGAAATCATTCTGTGTATAAATATAGTCTTCCTTATTCTGAGTTTGAATTCCAGTCAAATCCACTACATTCACTTATGTGCTAATACCCTTGGGAAAGGTATGAATCCTCTGCTTCTCCCCCCAGCTATGGGTAAATTGCAGGACAGACTGGGCTCTATAGCCTTGGATGGCAACTGGTCTACTGCAGAAAGAAATGGCAACCTACCGTGGGAAAAAAATCTGCCTCATCAGTCATGTATCAAAAGATAGATGATCGCCTAAGCATGTATCACGCATGGCACATTAACTGACTGCCTTCAATGAACGCACACTGTTCTCATCCTGTTTTTGTTCTACAACTGCAGCGCAATCACTAAATTGAAATTTGTTAAAATCTAAGCTATACTTTTGTATAGTTATGTTAACAATTTGTTTCTTTAAATTACATAGTATATTTATAATTTGTAAGAACAGAATTTAAAATTGATCATAGAAGCAATTATTATCACTATAATAATTATTTTGCAAATCTTTCTCAAAGCAGAATTACTTTAAATGATAATAATCATAATATAGAATTTTATAACAGTTTAATTGCCATCAGAAGTCAAAAAATCTAATATTAGTCACATATATAGAATAATTTTTAAAGTTTCAATTGAAATACACCTCAGGATCAGATTAATAAAAAAAAGAATAAAAACTCAACGCATCAAAGGTATAGAAAAAAAAAATTCCTACTAACAAATAAATTATTCTTTTTCTGGCTCAAATTGAGCATGTGTTCATATAACCTAATTAGTGATTTATTGCATGATCATGAATTTTACCTGCACTTAAAATTTTATTTTCAGGATGAACTTGAATCATGCAGACAGAAAAACTGCATATATTAAATGAAGTGAACTGTTTTTGTTCCTTATTTTGTTTTTGTTTTCTATCATTTTTAACAAAAAAAAGTGAGAATAATGTCCAAGATTAGCAATTTGAGCTGCACACAAACACTTAGCTGTGTTTCACTTTTGGTCATTATTAAAATTCGTTTTTAATAGATTTTTCAATATTTCTTTTGAGTGACCTAAAAATACAATAATTCAAAAGTTATACTTGCAATATGATATCTTGTAAAAAAAACAAAAAAACAACAGACACCATTTTGTAACCCCAAATTAAATTAGTTAAAAAAATAGTGTTTTGAAGAATTTTTGCAGACCAAAAGCAATTTCCAAAAGATAACTTAATCATATTGTTTGTCTGTTAAAAAGAATATAATCAGCTAATAGGTTTTTCTTCAGCTTTTAGAAAATTTGTTTGAAAAAAAAAAGAACAAAAATGCAGTGTCTATACAAAATATACAATAAACAGAATAAAAACTGCTAACAGGCTGTTTGCACAGCTCCATGGTAAAGTTCTAGTAACAAGGTTTTTCAGTGTGAGATAACAAAACCCATTTTAGATAAAAAAAACTAAACTTTATTGTTTTATACTTATATATTTGTTATATGAGTAATGCTGAAGTTACAAGTACATAGAAGTAATGAACATATAGTTGATTGCTTATCACTGCCCCCAGTAAGTCATACTAGATGTTTAAAGTCAAGATGGAGTTCAAGACATAAATTTTGGGTAACTACAAAGAGCTGATAATGAGCCAAGGAAGAATAGAATCTCCATCAGGTCATTGAATAAAACACAGTATTTGAAAATGGTTAAAAAAAAGAATCTCTCTCTTTCTGTGCCATGTACTCTCAGGATGTAGGTGATCAGGATTCTTGAAAGTCTTCTAATAACACTTGGATATTTATGATCCCATTTTGTCTTTGTGGTACTTGTTCTTCAATTTATTTACTCAGATTTGTCAAGTAGGCTTCTCACTGCTTTTCTCTGTTTCTCTTGTCTTGAATAAGCCTAGTGAGAGTTACATTTTCCAAGCTTTATATGTCAACAAAATTTCAGCTGTCTCTTTCTAATTGTTATTAGCAGTTTCTTTGTTGTCTTAGAACTTCCTTATTTCTCACATGCTTTGTCTATGGTGTTCTCCAAATTTATACGTAGAATTGCAACACTGTCATTTAAGGCTTTACTTTTCACTTTTAGTAAAATTGTACTGTTTTCACTGCTATTAGATATTATACAACTTTACTTTGTTTCTGGTGACATTTTTAACAGAATACAGAAGTAATATTTTTGACAGATCTCTATTAGCATGATGCAGTAAGCCGAACATTTAACTTCTTCTAAGTCAGTGGCTCCCAAATGGTGTGGTGCACTTCATAGGTGTAGTGGAAGCAGGTGAGGTGGAATCATTGAAAGACAATAAAAGATTTAGAAACAGTTTCAAAAAATTAATATGCCAAAAATAAATGTGATTTAAAATTTAAAATATTCTTATGGATTGCTTGTAATTGCATGCATGAGTCCCAGTATAAATAGTTAGAAATAATTACTGACCAATTTTATCATTGTGATGTTTTTGCATTATATCAAGTATTAAGAATATAGTAACTAAGGTCCGCAAATTGGAAGAGAGATTTAGCAATGTAAATGTTCTGACTTCGAATCCACGGTTATCTCCCTTTAACCTTTACTCTGTAATTTTTATTTTTAAATGTACTTTTTATTATATAAATATATTAT
The DNA here is from genome assembly GCA_964036315.1 of Acanthosepion esculentum. Classification (NCBI taxonomy): domain Eukaryota; kingdom Metazoa; phylum Mollusca; class Cephalopoda; order Sepiida; family Sepiidae; genus Acanthosepion; species Acanthosepion esculentum. The sequence goes on along the minus strand of OZ038494.1, from coordinate 40,320,659 downwards.
AAACAATTATGTATCTGAAAGAAAATATGATTTCACAAGAATATTAGACACAGTACTGCTTAGTCATCTGGGATATGTCAAGTTAAATAGTGCTAATAAAGTATGATGAAGTAAGTACCAATGAAAATAATACTTTCACTTTTATAGACAGAATCATAAGGTGTGATAGAAGGATATATTTGTGAAATTTCACACCTTTGTTTTTAACATTAAAATCTCTGAAGGTGTTCATTGTATGTCAAAATATGATAGAGAATAAAAGTGTTGATATGTTTTGCTTATTATATCGAGATAACAAAAAGACAATTTTAGTTACTACGTGGGAAACTGCAGAGAATTATAGATGGTATGGAATTCCTACTATTAATTCTAATGTTCTATAAAAATCATACCTTGAGTATTTTTAAGCAAATCTTGTTGAATTGAAAATATGTTTTTCTCTGTCCTCCTAATTTATTTTATCATTTCACCTCAAGCAAGGCGATAATGCTCCTACAGGGTTACTGGGAGTGAAAAAGAATAGGAAGACTTTAGTGAGGAGAAAGGACAATACTTCTCTAGATTTGGAAGAAATGACAAATGCATCTTTATTAAAAATTGTTAGCTACAGATGCTTCAATGCCTAAATAAGACTAAGCATTCCTGTTTAAAAAATCTATTATTTGTAAGCTTGTTTTACAAAAAAAATAAGGATTTTTAAAAGTACATCTGTATTCATTCATAAAAGAGAGACAATTTCATTCATGAATAACTAAATTGTGATAATCTCCTATAAGCCAAATGCTATTATAGTTTCTCTTACTCTAAATCATCCTAGTAGAATAATTTGATAAACATGCAAATTGTTTTATGATATTTTGCAATTCATTAAGGATATTTGTTTGCAAATGTTTTTAATTTCTGTGAATTTCTGCCAGTGAAATTGTTTTCCTTCTTTCCTAATAAACCATTTTTTAAGGATGTAATATTAAGTTGAGTCATAAATAATTTCCATAAAGTACAATTAGATATTATTCAATTATATGTTCACCATTATTTTCAATGTTTTGTTGACACTTATCAGTCAGCACTTGAATACCTTTTGAGTAAAATTCTGCAGGTTTCATGTGAATAAGTTTTTGACAAACTTTTAAATCTAGTTTTCATTACAGAAGGTTTTCCCTATCAAAGTAATTTGCAGTGATCAAAACAGGTAATGCAATCAGTTAGCACTAGATCAAGTCAGTATGGTGGGTGGTGTAAAACAGATCCATTGAGTTCTAGAATTTTTCCTATGTTATTCTTGCTTTTTGCTTTTTACAGCAAATCATTACCAATGAATTTTTGACTTTCATTAGGCAAAGTGTAATTTATCTTAATAACAAAAGACTAAATCATAATTTTATAAACAGTTTTTACAACTATCTTTGAATAGAATATTTTAGTAATATTATAATCCAATTCTATATTTAATGACTAGCAGCATGGCCTGGCATTGCCCGTGCTTGATTAAAAAATCGTACGACTCATACAGCAATCGCTATCACTTGACTTAAAATATTTGCCCTTCCTTGCCTTTAAAGGAGTGCCCTTTGCCATGCTGATGTTGCTACATGCCTTACTTCTTGCCTATCTCACACTGCAAATTTTTTCTAAGCTCAATACTAAACATTAAATCTGTTATGAAAAAAGAACTAAACAAAATGAACACAAAACGATCAGCTTTAAAAAACGACTTGTAACTGGAAAAACCGAATGAAAAAAAAGAATGTTAACAACAAATACTTTTTCACACCCAACCCAGTTCTGTGGAATCAGAATCAACATGGAGTTTAAGCAAGCGAATGAGCCAATTGGAGTAAGGTGCCATGCAGATTTAAATTTTTCCCACTTGTGACGAATGCAGCTATCGATTTTTTTTGCATGCTAGCATGCTAGTTAACATTCGTGTTAGTCAGCTGTTGGCTCTCACGCTGGCCAATAGAATCTTCCTGCCTATTTGTGGCAGCCAGTTATAGGCTCTCACTCTGGCTAGTAGAAAATGGCCACAAACTACATCAAAACTGCCACAGAAGCATGAAAAAATCGATTATTTCCACTATCGATGGGAGTTAGTAAATGCAAAGTTGGTCTTAGCCTTTTCTCTAACTTGGAGCATGTACATGTAAATTTTGGTGCAAATCCGTCGAAAATTGCGGCCGTGCATTCGTTACACACACACACACTGCCTTTTATATATATATATATATATATATATATATATATATATATATATATATATATATATATATATATTCACCACCTCTGTCACAACTTGTAGATTCAAGAAAAGTTTTGTTTCAGTTTCATTGAAATCATACTTAATTTTAAAATGAATGATATTTTGAATTGAATTCACTATAAAAATATCATAGTCAGAGAAATATTTAAAAAAAAACTGTTATTACATTTAAGGCATTAGAACTGGCTGTTAAACATTCTATGATATTTTAAAAATAAAACCTAACCCATTTTTAAACTATTTCCATTATGTTTTGAGTAACAAAATGCATGCAGTTGAAAAACTAAAGGTAATGGATCTTTTGTTTTCAAATTGCAGCCATATAAGCATAATTAAAATTTTTAAAGCAACACAATTTTTTAGAGCCATTTGTGCCTGTTACTATATCTGGATGTTGCAAATAAAAAAACTGCATATAAAGATATTCCCTGATTGACAAAATTATATTTCTGTAGTTTTATAGTCTTTTAGAGATTACTTTGTATGAAATGATATTTGAGGAAGGTCCTAAGTTTGCATAGTAAAACTTTTGTGTCTTATATTATCTTACTGAATATTTCGAGACAACTTGAAGTTTCTCTCTTGTATTACTCCACTGTATATTTATGTTTGTATTCTATTGGCTTTATCAATCTTTCAGTGATGAGTATGGAAATATTACATTTTGTTCTGGGCATATCTTTTATATTCTATTTGCTTTGTCAAGCTGATTTTGATTTTCATGAAAACTTTGTATTTTATTCTCATGTAAATTCATATCCATGTTATTAACTGATTTTATTGCGTTTTTATCTATATGAAGTTCCTTGTTCTTTTCTGTCATTTGTTTACTCACTCTGATTCATATTAAATTCAACTGACATTAAGACTAAAGCCTTTTCTATTTAACTGACAATAAGACTTTTGCCTTGCATAAAAACATTTAAATAAAATGTTGATCCCATAAAATTTCCACTGACAATGCTGTCAGTGAAAATCTTATGGTGAGGCTGGGTCACCATTTTACTTAAATGTTTTTATGCAAGGTAAAAGTCTTAACATGATAGATTGATTAAATTTCAATGTCCTGATTAAAAAAATAGCTGTAATAGCATTCATAAGTCGTTTCTTGTTGGTGCTAATAGCAGTAAAAGAAATGGTATCAAAATAGTAGCAATAATAAAGAAGTACTATTAATTGTGGTAGAATAAGTACTAACTGTTGACATCATTATAATTTTGTTGGTGCACAAACTACAAAAACAACAATGAAATATTTTTTTATATAAGGCAAGAGACTTTTAAACTAGTAATTTTTAAGCTCTCTCCAGTTTGTGCAGTCCACAAACAGGCCACAAATGAAAAGAAAAACAGTCTTTTTATCCATACAGACATCACATGTTCAAAGACAAAAGCATAAACAAGAATAAAAGAAATGTAGTCTGTCATGAGCAGGTGCAGTAAAATAATAAAAAAATCAAGCAGAAAAGTGATTACATAGGATGGTAACAAGTTAAGTAGTCCATGGAGCAATAGTCAACTTTTTGCTTTTATCCTTACCATATAAAGTACTTTGTTTTTTATAAAACTTTTATTTATTTACACCTTTCTATCATGGAATAGATTTTTTATGAAAAAATCATTGCACTTTCATTGTTATTACAAGGTTACAAGATCTGTAAAAAAGCTTCATATGAATTAAACAAAAGTTAGTCTACATAGAATATTGCGCAATTCAATAGTGTAAGACAGCAAATAGTTTTCACATGGGAAAATAGTGAACCCTCAAACAAAAACTATGAAAATAAAAATACATTATTTTAGTAGAAAATACCAACAATACATTTTTATATAAAAAAATTACCAACAATATATATTTATAGCAAAATGACTAAAAATACACATTTATAGCAAAATAAATTTTCATCTGCAGTAGAAAGTATTCAAATATATTTAGTTGAAGCCATAAAATTGTGTTCAAAATATTTAAATTTCAATATTAAAACTCCTACAAGATGATATGTTGCGAAACAAAATGAATCAACCAACATTAATAAATGTTCCAAGAAGTAGAACTAAAGCAAAAGCTTTCCAAAGCAGAAACTATGATCTGAAATTGAAATGAAAACAGTGATGGTGCAAACACTAAATCCATCATAAAAATTCAGAATGTGGAATTAATACTAAAACCTTCAAATACCTTGGTGAAAGGATCAGTTATAACAAATTTAGTATAGGAGACAAGGAAATTGAACATAGGATGAACTGTGTTTGTAGTAGTTTCTCACAACACCACAAAATGCCACAAAACCCAAACATTAAGAACCTGAGTCATGTTATTAAATAGCTTTGTCAAATTGAGACTCATATGGCTGTCATGAATGGCATCCAATTCATTGTAAAGTGCAATAAAGTGTAAACTATCAGCTATATATGTCTGTTTTCTCTAATCAATAATTAAATATGGGTTCAAGTAAATGAACCCTGTGGGTCTTCAAGACAATCTTTAATCAAATCTCATACACTAGCACTACAGAATCTTAATGTATTTTATCATATAGCAGATACTGCATCACTTGAAGACATCTGATAGCAGCAACAACTAAAATTGATAGCACATGTAACTCAAAGAGGAAATAATGGTAGAATCAAAACGTGGACATTCCATACTACATTAAACAAAAGGTTAGGAAAGAAACACCCATCAATACTAGAAAGATAAATAACAGTGAACCTTAGAAACCTTTTTTTCAGAAAAAAAACTGTGTTAAGAGAAATATTTTATAAATTCCAAGCACCAACTGTTTAGTCAATGAATGCTGAATGTTTCTTTATAAGGAAATGACTAATTTTACCATTACCATTCCATGAATTATTTAGACTATCATCCTCTCTTTAGTTGTATAATGTTTTTTTTTTCAAATTTATTCTTTAGGTCTTGTATGACAGTGAATTCTGAACAATTTCTTTAGAAGAAGAGACTCAAAGTGACAGATATTGTTCACAGGTGGATGCTGAGAATACCATGGATGGAACACTTGAACAACAAGGAAGTTCTAAAGGAAATGTTAACTAGTAAGGCAATAATGTTTAAAATCAGAGAGTTGACATTTCTAGGACACATTATGAGGAAAGAGGGCTTGGAAAATTTATCACTCACAAGATATATAATGGATGGTAGAGTGGGAACAAAGAAAGATGTTAAAAAGTCAAATGTTGTTTAGAGCAACAAGTGACAGGAAATTGTGATGGTCCATGATCACCCATCTCCTGAAAGGACATGGCTCATAAAAGAAGGTTCTTTCGCCTTTTTACATCTGGTTGTCATTTTTACCTTTTACAGATGGACATTAACGATTCCTACTGACAGAAGCAATTTAGCTGGATGAAGTGAATAGAACATGTATACTGGTTCTTTCAGAATATATACAAAATATTGATAATGTCATCTCTAAGCAGCCTCAGCAATATTTTTGCTCCAATGAACAGAGGTTTCCACATAACATTGAATTCTATAGAAATTTATGAATGAAAACCTTCCCCAAGCATATATATATACAGCCATCTTTACTGCACAAGTTTCTATAAGGTTTCTTATTTTGACCTCATTGAAAAGATTGTGATGTGCTCCATTTTCTTTATAAAAAATATTTATTTATATGTTATAGAAATTTCTTCATAACACACACTCTTCATGCCACTCTCTTTTATAAAAATTATATGACACTCTCCTTTCAACACACTGTATGTAGAGTACCAATCTTATGTAAATAAAATGGAATGCTATTGTCCCTTGTTAGGTGTCATAGATTGACAATGTATTCGGTTATGGTTGTTGATCAATTGATTTGTTTCCTGTCTTTTTTCTAGTGTTTGCAAAAACATTTTATGAATTTTAAAATGGTTGATAAAAACAAACAAAATGTGTACAAGAAGTTTTCTGCAACATCTTTGTCTCATTTACTTGAAGAATATATACAAAATTTAAATGACAGTTTCTTTACAAAGCTGTCACTAGGATCAAATTTGGTGCTAAAGTTAAAGAAATGAAACAACCCAATATAAGAACCAATATTACCAAAACCTAAGAAAATGCAAATGTTGTAATCCAAAGTCAAAAACATGTTGATTTTTTTCTTTGATATAAATGCGATTGTGCACAGTGATTTTGTTTTTCTTGTACAATGAATCTGCAGTTTTGTTTGGAGATGTTGAGAAGTTAGCATGCAAGTGTTTGGAGAAAACAATCCAACTGGTGATTGGAGCCTTTAATCATATGGCCTTGAGCATCAAGCAATTTTTGTTCTATACATCTTTTTTTAACTGCCTTACATAAAACATGACTTCAAATGAAATATTTTGCTGATCTTGATAATGGGAAACTAAAGAAACATTAAACAAATTCACACTGAAAAGTTTCAAAAGATTTTTCTAGTTGTGGAAAAACATTGGGACAAGTGAATTGCGTCAAGAAGAAAGTACTTTGAAGAACAGAGTTTCAAGTTGTAAAATTTAATAAAACATTTTTTTAAATAATTCCAGCTTTAAATAACATTCAGGTACCCACTCTTAGACACCTTCAAAGGCAGATAATTTATTTTCAGTATCTTATAAAAATAATAATAAAAGCAAACAACTGGATAGCCTTCTTTTAATTATGTCACACTTAAATAGACAATCTAATACCATGTAATTTTCATTTTGGCTTCACAAATTTTCTTCTTTCAGTGAATAAACTTTCTATTTCTGTGAGAAAATGACAAAATTCAAAATGTTTATTATTAGCTGTTTAAAATGCTCAAAAGTAGCTTTATTAAAACGTCATATTTTCCCTTACAAAGCAACAATGAAGACAAACAAAATATGAACAGGGTAGAATTGAAAATATGTGCAATGCAATCCCTTGCATCTAGATATTAGTAAAATCTTAGATCATTTATTTGTTTTTTTTTTTAAATAGATTTTCAAATGGCAATGTTCTTACATCATTTGTCCCAATTTTCTTCAATACTTTTATTCTTTTATAGATAACATTTCATTTGCCATAATGAATAATTGCATGCTTGAAGAAACTTAATCAGTTAATCTGTACAGTTAATAAATGCTCACATATAGAGTACCAAGAATATTACACAGTTTTTTCTTTATTAATAATGATATAAGCATTTTCCATTAAAAAGATCTCCATCTTTAGTACAGCAATAGCTTCACAATTATCTGATGCATCTGTCACATTATCTATCACACTTTGTTTGCAACATTACATGCAATGACATTTTCTGACCTTTTGTATTTGAAGATATTGCTTTAACATGATTTCAAACAGCTCATGATGGTAAGCTGAACTCTGGGCAGAGTTGGATGCATCAAGTTAGTTTGTCGGCAGTGGCCTTTGAACAGGTCATAAGATTCTTATTGACTGCCTTATTCTATTCAGTTGTGCAGCTGATGGTTGATCAAAAGATTTATCATTTCTCCTATGTATTATTATGTACTTAACAGAACCTTAATCAACACAATGCAGAAATATTGAAAAATGAAAACTTGGTGTATAACAAAAAAAAGTGGTCTTCACTAGAGAATAGTTATCTTTTTGAAAAAGATGTTATATTTTAATACAACTGATGTGGTTAAAGCAATTTTTAAGTAATTCTGCTTTAACTATTTGTTTGGATGCTTCCTTGTTTATTTATGACCTACTGAGAAAAGAGAGTCTGAGAACTGTTATAAAAAGCAATTGAAACTACAATGAAAGAAATACTACTTGAAAAATTTGTAAAAACTGTTAACTATTTCAGTAATTAACTTGTAGCTTCTTAAGAAATGTGGAAATTAATATAAAAAATGAAAATTTTTGCTACAGACTAACATTTTCTTTAAATTTTTTTTTGCTTTCAATAATTTATTATGTTTTTTTCAAAAGGCATGTCTGTTCAAAATGTAGGCAATCACGTCATTCCTTTTACTTTATGATCTGTTAATTGCTATGCCTATATGGGAAAGATAGTAAAATGATTTCTCATTGCCTTTTCCATAGTTTTTAATAAGCGTCATCCTTCTACTAGACTGGCTACCACACATGGCTAGAGATCTCAGATTACCCTACTAGTTACTGCATATTGCTTCCTATTACCAATTACAATGTGTGTCTAACAACATCACTGTAATACATAAATAAGACTTGGAAAAACTCTGCTGTGGAAATTTATTTTTTTAAAAATAGACCATGTCTCTTAATAACATAAGCAATCACAGCTCTCCACAGCTTCCTTTTCTTTATTATCTGTGAATTGGTTTGACTTCTTGGGAAAGATAGTGGAGTGGTTCCCTGATGATTTATCCACAGTTTCTAATTCAAAGTTTTCTTTCTCTTAGGTTGCCATACAAAGCTACAGAATCCAGTCTATCCTGTTATTTAACTGATATCTGAGAGTAGAAGTGATGGATTCATGCCTTTTCCAGGGGCATTTGAATGAAAGTTAAGGCACCAAAATACAATAGAATTTGAACTCGGCTTTCTATTTCCATTTCTTGGGCTGGTAACCATTACACTACTCACATTTTCGGGTAATTTCAGTACAATGCTTAGTGAACACCTTCATGAAAGACAAGGCAAATCCTTAAATATATTAAAACAAAAACAAAAAAAACGTCACAAAGGTAATTTAAGATAATGATTATAAATAAGCCAAGCAAAATATTAAGAAACAGCAAAGATCATTAGCCCACATACAGTAACCCCTTGTGTTTTAGTGGCTTTTATGCATTGCTTGAACTTGATTAAACAAAATAAATAAATAAAAGAGTACTGGAATGTTACATAATATTAGTTCACCTATATGTCAGTGGAATGGTATTCTCAGCTGTTTCTTTGTAAGTACTTTTGAAGTTGTTAAATGTTGTGTTAGCAGATTTTGTTGTCAGAGAGTCTTGTAGAGCATCAAATCTACTGCTCACCCGAGTGATGAGTTTCTGGATTGCTCTTTAGAACTGTCCAGCATATTGTGGGAGCTTACTGGATTTCTTTTTGTTCACTCTGAGATTTTAGCAGAAACAATTCACTGATCTGAGGCAACACTGATAAAGGAGTTGAAAGCTCTACAGTTCATTGCACTGTTCTTCCACACATAGACCAGTTGTACATTGTCTCCATTTGGTGATCTGTGTATCCACTGCTACTCTGGTCTTTTCTGGAACAGTGTGTTGAGGCATAGGAGATTATTCTCACTAAGACAGTCTTTAAGCATGGATTTGTTTCTGTTTGTTTAAGAGTGATAAGCATATTTGAAACTATCAAATTGTTCAAGCCATGCATTAAAATCACAGCCAGTGATTAGAATGTTGTGTTTTGGGATCTGCCTGGTCACTGATGTTAGTTCTTTATAGAACCTCTCCACTTCCACTTTATAACTTACATTTGTTGGGCTGTAGCAAGAGATTACAGTGAGGGTAGCTACCATTGTTCTTGATGTTATCATTTCAACATTTTCAAGTGCATTGTAGGCTTGAGGGCTGAGGAGCATTCCAACCCCACCATACTTTTCTGCATTTACACTGTTTTTCCAAGCTTAGCAGATAATAAATCTTCAGCTTCCAAACTCTTTTGTTGTAATGTCTTCATGTAGAAATTTGTGTTCCTGCAAACAGATGATATCGTATTTTGTAGCTTCAGCTGAGGCAATTAGTTCAGGGATTTTCTGAAGTGTTTGGACATTGACTGATGCAACTAGAACATCTTTCTTTCCTTTCATTAGTCTGATATGTTGGTAGTTTTCAGTAATTGATTTTTTGACTGCAACCTGAGACACCATTGCAAGACGTGCTCCTTGTTTGACTGCACAATGACAATGCCTTTGGAATCTTAGAAGTTCTACCAAATACATGAAGAACTACACAAAGCTGCAAAATTAAAAGACTCGCTGCCATCACTTGAAAACATCAGTCACTTCAACGATGCTCGCACTGCACTTAGAAATGCCAATGAAGTGGAACGAACTGAGTATCTGCAGAAGAAGATCAACAGCATTGTAACTGCTGTTACCAACTAGAAATCTGCAGTTGCCTGGAAAACTATCAAGGAAATAAGTGGTAAAAAAGCAGTAACAAATCCAAGCTGAAAGCTTTCCATCAAGAGGAATGACTAATATTGTGGCAACAACACTTCCAAGATTTGCTTGGCAAGCCACCCCAGGTCTCTGAAGGAAATAGTTCTTATCTTTACTGAAGAACTTAAGATCAAGAAGGCCATATTCCCAATAGATGAACTACAGAAGTCTGTAAGAAGCATCCAAAATGGGAAAGCCTGTAGACTCAATGAAATACCAGCTAAAGTATGGAAGCTAGATGAATTCCACCATGTCCTACTAGAACTTTGCAACAGTGTTTACAATCAAGATCCTATAGACTGATAAACTGAGAGGTGTCTGCTCCATTTCCTAAAAAGGACAACCTTGAATTCACAAAGAACTATTGTGGTATCTCATCAACAGCTATTGCAGCAAACATTTACAACTTAATGTTGCTGAACAGAATAAGACCTGAAATTGAGCCAATACTGAGGAAAAACCAAAACAGCTTCCCCACCAACAGATCAACATTAGGACAGATCCTTACCATTCAACAAATCTTGGAAGGTATACAATCCAAAATCCTTCCAGCCACCATCCTGTATGTTGACTTCTCAATGGCATTTAACTCCATTCATCATGAGAAGATGAAAGAAATATTACTTGTATATAGGATACCTAAGGAAACGATAGAAGCCATTATGATACTGTATCAGACCACCCATTCCATGGTACACTCACCTGATGGAGACACACAGTTTTTTATATTACTGCAAGAGTCCTTCAAGGAGACACACTTGCACCTTTTCTCTTCATCATCTGTCTTGATTATGTGCTGAGGAAAGCCCTAGATAAGAACTTGCAGCTTGGCTTCACTCTCACTGAACGAAAAAGCAGACGCTATCCAGCCACGAAGATCACTGATTCTGACAACCTAGCAATACTGGCTGACCATCTCAAAGCTGCAATGTCGCTCCTTCACAATGTCGAAAATGTAGCCCATGAGATTGGACAGTATGCCAATGTAGGTAAAACAGAGTTAATCTGCCTGAATCAAGATACATTGACAGGCATGAAAAGTCTGAATGGAAAAATACAAATTCAACTTCAAATACCTGGGTAGCTATATTGCCTCCATTGAGAATGATGTCAACATCAAACTGGAAAAAACTTGGGGAGCATTTAATGAAATGAACAAAATCTGGAAATCAAATCTACCGGACAAACTAAAGAGAAACTTTTTCAGAGCTACTGTAGAGTCTGTCCTTGTATATGGCTCCTTAACCTGGACAGTAACAGCCAAACTGGAAAAGAGGTTAGATGGAACTTACGCACAAATGCTTCGAGCAGCATCCAACAAATCCTAGAAAGATCACCCAAAAAAGAAAGAGCTCTCTGGCAAAATATCTCCCATCTGCAAATCAATACACCAACAAAGTCTAAGATTTGCTAGTCACTGTTGTCGTAGCAAAGAAGAACTAGCTGGAGACATTCAACTCTGGATGCGATCCCATGGAAAAATAACACAAGTTCGACCAAAGAAGATGTACATTGACCATCGGATTGAAGACATGGGATGCAGACTGGATGAGCTTCCAAGTGCAAGGAACGACAGGAATGGATCGAAGTAGTGTGTCATGGAATGCCAAGCTTGCTTAATATGATGATGATGATGATGATGATGATGATGATGATGATAAGTCAGTGAATGCTGGACAATCTTTGCACAGATAAAGAAGAAACTTAAAGCAAAAGAAATGTGGTTCTACAGAAAGATACTGAGAATACCATGGACCGAACATGTGAGCAACGACAATGATTTAGAGAAACTGGAAACAAAAAATGCATATACTTAACATCAGAAAGAGAGAGTTGACACATAATGAGGAAAGAGAGCTTGGAAAATTTGATACTCACAGTACAGATTGAAGGCAATAGTGAGAGAGGGAAACAATGCATGACCTACATAGTGGGCTCAAGTATATGGCTGGCGGAACAAGCTTTAGGAGACATAACAAAAAGACAAAGTTTATTAAGAGCTACAAAGGACAGGAAATTGTGGAGAGCCATAATTGTTCATGTTCTGAAAGGACACAGTACATAGAAGAAGATGAATCAGAAAAGTAATTTCTTCTAACACCTTTATAAAGTGAAGGTGATGCTTGATATGACTGATATAGATACTTATTTTATTTAAACAACCCAGTTAAAGTGTATGGCTGTCTCAGACATGTATCTAATAATATTCAACACTATAAATAAACATACACACACACACACACACACATACATATATATTTTATCAGGACCCAGTGGAAGGTTGCCTGCTATTAATTTCAATTTTTCCATTTCCAGTTAAAAATGTCTTCTCCAATAGTTTCTTTACACAAAAATGGAGTCTATTCCTATCCATAGATACCATATCTCTAAGCTAGGCTGATTATAACTGTTTTTTCCCTCATCCTATGATTATATACTATCCCTTATATCTTTATGCATATATCTTGATATAATAATGTCTTGATTGCTGTCAACACTGCAGGGTAAGTTTCCAATTTCAGAATACACTGTCGATGCTGCTTTAGTATTGGCAAGGTTCAACAAAGAGCATATTTTAACTTGCATATTTTGGGGATGATAAAGTACTACAAAGAAAGTAAGTATTCTCATAAAAATTTCCATCTAAATATGAAAGAACTTGAGCTTATGATATAAAAGGGGGAGTATTTAAAAATAACTAAATAATTGTTTAAACATCTCCCCAAGATGTTCGACATTTAAGTAAAAAACTTTTTCATCATAACAAGCTGGTTGACTGTTGGTAAACATAAACAATGAATATTTTGACAGCAATATGCACTGGAAGATATTTTCTGTGTTCCCAGAATAGCGTAATGTAACAAAATACATATTTTTATCAATGAAAGATCAAAAATATATTCTGTGGAAAAATAAAACAATAATCATTAGAAATTCCATAAGACATTTCCATAATTTAACCACTTGAGACTGGGAGAATATTTTTTTTTGTCTTCAGGTAGGAATATTTTTGAAATTTTAGTAAAAAATATCACCTTATCATCCAAGAAGCATATGTTGTATCAATATCAAGTGATTTGATATCATGTTAGTGAAATATATTGACAGTTGCTCCAGAGTAATCATTGCTTTCATGGTTTTCTTCATTAACTACTAATTATCTTGAGTCACTATCAAATTTATTGCTAAATATGCCCCCCAGAAATGATCAAAGTGAGTCTATCTTACTGCTATGCTTTACTTTTACAAGATTTTGATTAGACTAAAAATGGAATATTACAATATAGCAAATAGATGAGCTCTATTCTTTAGTTCCACTAGTTCAGACTTTTACAGAAAAAGGATACTATAAAGGAGAGAGAACAATGCCAAAACAGGAATTCAGAAGACAGAAAAAAAGATAAAGACCAACATTGCATTTAAATTTTTGAAGACTAAACTCTATTGGAAAGCAAAAATCCACAGAAGAATTCCACAAGTGAGAACTGTGAAAAAAGAAACTTTTAGCAGAGACCTTACAGTTATATCTAAGCATTTTAGCTATAAAATGATGAAACCTTGCCACCAGTCTAGTACTGCACTTAAATTCATAAAATAAGTACAATAGAGAAAAGTTCATTAGAAAAATTACCATGAAAGTATTTATAGAAAAAACACAGAGAAGCTACTTTATGGCAGTGGAAAAGTGACTGAAGGTGAGATACTATTTACTTAGTGCAAACATTTACCAATGGAAGACATCTTTGTGAAAACATGTAGTTCATTATCAAGGCTAGAAAATTAAATTACACTATTTTCTAGACAAAATAAACAGTCACAGATCTGAGTGTTTGGTTGAATAGTGACACAATCTTTCTGCCACTCTAGAGCAGAGAAATTTCTCATCAGTTGATTATAAGCAGTTAAGAATGGAACAAAAATTCACATATTTAATATTTAGTACTCAACATCATTTATAAATATTTATGATGTTTGGAATTATGACTCCGGATTTCTGAGGTTAGCTCTGAACTTCCCACTACTATTTTTCAACAAGTACCAAAATATGTATGGTGCAGAAGTTATCCCAATCTAAGGACACCAAATATGTCATAACAAAATAAATGATGAGAAAATGTGTTTCATCTGTTGGCTTACAAATCCCAGTCATGTTGTCAGGTGTTTCAAACCAAAACAGGAAATGATGTATTTAACAAAAACACCTGTTTCCTTTTAGTTAACATATTGGTAGAAAAGAAGTCTGTCACTTGAGATTGTTAGAAAATTAGGAATCAGTCATGAGGCTTTTGTGGAGAGAGTATATCAAGGAGTAGTAGTTGAGTTACAGTAGTATCTTTTACCTTGTTGATGCAGTCAAAGAAATATTTAGATTTCATTTTAATATGCAGATATATAAAGATATGCCCACTTAGAAGAGTTTGAAGCAGTTTGAATAATGACATTAGAACATGCACTTCTTTATATCAGGAATTAGTGCAAGTGATTAAATATCCTGAGTAAATTTCATCAAATTTCCTATTTAACAGACATATTTAAATCAAACTGTCTCCATTTTCCCTGTCATAAATGTTACCTTCTTTGTTCGCATAAACACTGTCTTTGATAGTCATATGCCCTCTACTTTAAGAGTCAAGTGTAACATTATAAAAGAAAATAAGTCCTTTTCACTTTTAAATTCATTTACAGATTCCAAGTATGCTTGATGAAAATTAACTTACTTTATAAAAATTATTTATTTAATAATTTTACTTCATAAACATTATTTATTTAATAAAAAAAATATTTACATTGTTTGAACTATTGTCCTCATCTTTGTTGTCATATTTATCACAACGTTTCAGCCGTTGTATGCTCCAGCCTTCTTCAGGTGGTTGGAATGTCGAACTGAAGCCTTTATTTCGATCGCTGTTCTAGTTTCACGTGCCATGTAATAGTCCGAACAATGTAAATAGTGTACATAATACCTCATCTCAGAAATATAGACAGATAATAAAAAATATTTACAATGTTCTTTATACTTTTGTAACTTGATCAGGGGTCATGGGTTGAACAAAAACTAAAAGTGTTGAGTTGGTTGTAAAAAAAACAAACAAAAGAGTTATAGAAATAGCTATTCTATTCAGAACATTTTTTTTGTGTAGAGAAAATTTCATGGTATGTTTATAAGGAAAAGTCAAACTTACTCTTCTGGT
>OZ038494.1:39902624-40300124 GCA_964036315.1 Acanthosepion esculentum | reverse complement strand
GTTTAAAATTATTGAATGGTTATTTACAGTTTACAATGCATTATGATAGCATGTGTCAAAAATATTATTCACCTTGGCTGGGGGCCCCCTAGATTTTGAGGCCCTAGGCTTTAGCCTGTTAAGCCTATAGATAAATCTGGCATTGGTGGTGTTGTATGAGTGTAAGAAAGAGCAAGAAGTGAAGTTCATGGGGCTATTCAGAAAACCCTAGACTTGAGGTGGTCAAGATTGTAGTGATTGGGAAAATATCCTACCTGAAGCCTGTTCCACAAAACAGCAGTTCTCAAGAAGAAACTGTCTGAGTGGAACTTACTTCTTGCTATTGAAATATGAAGAGAATCAGGCTTGATTTAGTTTTGGATATGTGTCATGGCAGATTTGAAGGTTCCAGCCTCACCATTCCTGCTGTTTTCCTGTGGTTTCTTCAGCAAGCAAGATTTTAGGGGTGGAGTTGCTAGTCCCATGCCCAACTAGTTTTGAATTCAAAGTTGTTGTTAACTGTACTACTTAAAAGAATGATTGTCCAAGAATTTACAATTTTTCACATTTATCTTGATATCATTGTCAATTTTGAAGGAACCAATAATTTTACTGCTTACAATCCTAGCTACCAAATGCTGCTCCATTTCTCTGCTGTTGTTTTCAAAGATATGTTTGTAAACTATTTTCATGAAAGACCTGATTTCAAATCAAGCCATCAGTCTATCCAATGTAGGTTTACATTTCTCACTAAAAAGTACTGTTGAAACATCAATTTTTTCTAACTATTTTTTCTTAACATTTCTCTATGTGATGTTTACTAAAAGGTGGTAATTTGCTTGTCTTTAGCCAATGTTCTTAATATTTTACATCCTTTCACTTTGCTTTCATTTCAAGCATCAGCATCTTCAAATGATTTTCTTGCTTTTTAATTCACTTTTCTTGCTTGTTACCATCTTAACTTTTCCTCAAATCACTTTTATGGCTTTCGTAAAGACATTTTTTTCCTTTATTTATTTTGCCAAAGTGTCCAATTTCTTTTTTGATTGTTCTCTAATCTCTGTTTAACCACTTCTCAATTTCTAATATTGTGTTCACATCTTTCAATAACTGTGCAATGTTTTTACTGTTCATCTATGGTGATAGCTGTGTTATGACCTATGGCAATCATTATATATCTGAATAAAAAAAAATAAACATCATTAAGTATACTATTATACATATTCATTTAAAATATGATAAACAATACTTGTATTGAATTATATAATCTCACATCACCAAATAAATCACTGTAAATATTTCTAATAAAAGCAGAGTTTATAATGGTATGTTCATCATACAAAGACACATGTATCCTGAAAATTTTAACAGCATTGACTGGTTAAGACCAATTTCATCATAAAAATATTGTCACATATAATAAAATTTGATACTGTGAAAATTTATAATGAAGAAGGACTGGGAGGTTATTGCCCTTTGTTGTTTTCCGGGCCTGTCACTGATAGCAGCAGCAGCAGCAAGTGGCAGGGGAGGAAGGTGTATATAAACGCCGATCTAAACGACTTCGGCCTCTTTTTTGATACCACCTGTTGGGTGTCAGACCTTCATTTTAGGCAGTGTGACTGCTTAAAAAAGTTACGGGGGTCCGGTGAAGTGGCGAGTTTCTGACAGATAGAGCCTCTAGCCGAGGGAGCAGTAATTTTAGAACCAAGGAATAAGCGAGTCTGTTTATTTCCTTAGTGAGGTTCTGTATCCAAAGAAGAACTTTAGGAATTGTTCCTTAGAAAGAAGATCTCTGACGAGTCGGCGAGAGGCGGTTGAAAGAAGAAATTCCCAGGAAGACCCAGTCGTGATTGAAGTCCTGAGGAAGAAATTTTCAAAGAAGCTCCCAGTCCTTCTTCGACTCCTAGAACTGTTTTGTACTCCCACGAGGGAATACTAGATTTATATAGGCCGCGAGTTAACGAGGCCATTTTAACGAGAACTTTGTTTTTACTCCCACGAGGGAGACCCTGAATTATATTGACCACGTGTTTGAGTGGCCATTTTTAGCAAAGGAAAAAGTGGGTAATTTTTTTTATTTTTACTTGGGTTTTGTACTCTACTATTGTTTTGCTGTGTCATTTTTTTATTGTTACTACAGGGAATTTCCAACTCCCTAGCAAGGGGAATATCTTGCAAGAAAAGGTTACTTTTTTTACCCCTCTAATAAAAATATATGTAGACCTACAGTTGTGTGTGTAGTTGTATTTCGAAGTTACATTTTTTTTACGTCGGACCCCGGTTAATATACCGGTAGTAGGTTTTATTCTTTAGGTACGGAGCTAAAGTCAATAAAATTCCGACAATACAGCATACAATAAACTTGAGTTTTTTTTAATTTTGTCAGCCATATTTCAATATAACTTAAGATTTTTGTACAGATATTTCTCTTTATTAATATTGACTTTCAGATTTATAAAATTATGAAGAATTTTGCTTATCTGGTTAAAAATTATTTTGCTTTTCTGCACTGCCAAATTAACTGAAAATAGTACAATCATCTTTTTACTCTTGAAAAATTGAGGAATGAAATATCTGACATGAAGAAAGTAAAATATCTTTATTCTTAAGCCTATTAAAAATTCATATCCAAACTATATATCTGAGAGTTAAATGATGTTTGCAAAAGAATACACGATACTCCAGAGTATGGATATATATTTGCTTTTATCTCCGTAACAAAAACTTAAAAACTTCTCATCTCATGCATGTATCCAACATTTTGAAATTTCAGTTGTCTAACTCATATTGGCTTTCATGATTATCATCAATTATTGTCATTCAATAGTTTACCAGACAAAATTCACATCTAAGAAAAGAGAGAAAATGGAGAAAGAAGAATATTAATTTTAAACATTTCAAAGTGTAATGCCGTATTACTTTTAAAGGCTTCTTGTTGTGATAAAATTATAGCAGTTATTTTTATAACTAATGAGAAATACAAACCAATTGATTTATTCTACATTTCACATAGTAAATAAAAAATCTAATTATATCTTAACAGTATATCTATGATTAAAATGGCATCTACATTAATATAGAATTCATATAGATATAATGTTACAAACATAAAATCACTTAACATAAGTGTACATGTATTTATATAAATGTAGTACATTTTACAATGGTTGATCTGATATTTGGTACATTAGAATTCAGTTTTTATGCTTTAACTCAAAGAATGAACTTGTAGATATGTGTGTTCACATTGGGAGGTAATTCTTTTATCAGAACTTCAGAAATAAAATGTGCCGAATCAAGGGTATAAAATAAATAATATATTTTTTATTTATTTGCTTTAGAATGTGTCCTTTGGTGTGATAAAAAATGTTTGTTTATGAGGTGGATATTGGTAGTAGCTTGGAGAAAGTCTGGAGGTGGTAGTTTTGAAGTCAGACTATGCTAGTGGTAGTAATAATATTAGAAATAGGTCAGTGTCAATCAACTGTTTTTTTCTTTGCACTAAGCAGAGCAGAAATGTCATTAGCAAATTTTCTCTTTACTACTTCTTTATGTGTCACATTTAGCTGGTTTCTCCAGGGTAGTGTCATTTTTTCTATCCTCTCCTTTCATTTTTTTCTGATTCTAGCTCAGATGTGTTAGGTTTATATCCTTTTTACCAGGCTTCAAGATACTGGTGTGAACATTGGTTTTGGCTAACATCAAAAGTCTCTTTGTGTTAATTTCTTTGATTGGCCAAAATTATTTTATTTTCCAGCATTTCTTTCTTTTTCATAATGGAAGTTATGCCTGGAGCCGCCTTGATTTTTGTTAGTTTTCAGTCATAAATTAGTAGTTTTTTTTCCTGCAAACATAAGGTATTTTTTTGGCCTGGTTCAGTATTTCCTTCTTCCTCTTTTTATTTGAGGTCTGCTATCTTGTTAGTTGAGAGAAGTATAGAAAGAGAAGTATACAGAAAGTGAGAAAGAAAGAGATAAAGATTGAAAGTACTTGGGAAAATAAAAGAAATAACTAAAACTACGGCGTCTTTCTTAATCAGTTTCGTAAGAGCACTAAGAAATTGATCCGTGAATTTGAGATGATTATAACAAAAGTAAATAGACATAATGTGTTATCTTTGCTGATGGCATCATTGGTCAGGTCCTCTCCAGTGGTGCCATGCTAGGGCCTTTTGAAATCAGCAACGACGGGAAACGAGGCTGTTGTTCTAGCTTCAGCCGTCTTCAGTAAAGATAAAGCTCTTGAATTTAATTTTGTTATTAAACCAAAGACATTAGTTCCATTTCCTCGTCAGACGAATTTTGGAGTAACTTATTTTTTTTAATTTACGGTTGTTAAAGGCACGGCAAAGATTCATAATTGAGAGTTTCCATGGATACCGATAAATCCATTCATCTAGACAAGGGGTGGTAGGGGGTTCAATTTTTTTTTTAATTTTCGTTGTATCAGTTAATAGTTAATAGTTGCAACGAAAATTTAAAAAATAAAAAATTGAACCCCCTACCACCCCTTGTCTAGATGAATGGATTTCGCGGTATCCTTGGAAACTCTCAATTATGAATCTTTGCTGTGCCTTTAACAACCGTAAATGTAAAAAAAATAAGTTACTCCAAAATTCGCATGATGAGGAAATGGAACTAATGTCTTTGGTTTAATAACAAAATTAAATTCAAAGGCTTTAGCTTCCATTTTTGAAACATGGTTATCACTGTGTAGCGAAAAACCCATATTTTAAAGTATAGAAAGAGAAGTTTAGAGAGATAGATAGAAGGGTTTTAAAGGAAAGCACAAATGCCTTATTTTAATTTGAATCCTTTTTATTTTTGTTTATATATTTTACTTTTATTGGGACTCACTATAAACTAAAAGACTTGAAACATCATTGAATTAGCTCAGTCCAATTCAACAAAAAAGTTAGATAGCAAAATCTATTTTTGCTCTCTATCAACCTTTTAAAGTGTGTTTGTATGTTATTCATAGAACAAAAATAATCAGATTTTAATACTTGATATCACCCAGTAACTTTAGGGGAAAATTTTCATTAACCCCTGCTTTTTTTTATATAAATATATTTTAATGACAACAACACCCAGGAATACATCTAAGGTAAGTCTTTGTTTCTTTTTGCAGGTTTTCTGTAGGTTGGATTTGTTTTTGTACTTTCTCTTAGTTGGTTTATTCCAAATATATTTTATTCAAATTTCTTTATAGTTTTCCAGCAGAGATATTCTTGAACCCCAAAATAGAAGCCAAATTTTTTGACATTTAAATGACGAGTATTTTAGAACCATTTTCTCTTTCCTTTCACACTAGCAATATTATGTTGAGTACTTTAAGGGTTTGTCCTGAAATAGAATTATAATGACTGTATGTGACAAATTATTGGAGAAATTTCACTATCATTTCTACTGGGAAATCTTTACTAAGTGATTGCATGAATGTATGTATTGGTACAAAGCAGATAACTACTTGAAACCTGAACCCTCATAACTTAGGTATCACTTTGAAAGTCAAACTTTAACTCTTTAAAGAACTCTCTTGGAATAAATGATAACAGAAAGTAATCAGTTTCTCTTTTCTCAAACTACTTTACATGTCTGTTGAATTATAAATTTAAAAACGTATTTTATTTCCATTTATTTTTGTTAACTTTCTTATTATTTTTTTGAATTTAAACTTAGTTCAGTAACACTGATCTGAATATATTTCAAACTCTTTCCTTGGATTATAAATCTTTGAAAAATATAGACAATTAAAAATGAAAATCCCAAGACTATTAAGAGCTGTGTAGTTTACATTCTAGAATATTTATAAACACCTAAATCAAGACAAGATGAAAAGAAGCAGAAATTTGTTATTCCTGTGTAATGAATATGTTTCAGAAGCTTTTAGCTTTTGACAATAAATTCCCATATAGATGGACTTTGGAAATATTCTAATCTTTTGGTTGAACCTTAGAGCAAAGTAATAGAGAAAAAAAAAATAAAAGCAACTATTTTGAATATGAAAAGAGAATGCAGTATATTTTTCCATTCCTTATGACATCCTTCTTGCTTTTTTGCTTTTTTATGCCTTCCCTCTGAATTTCTTTTTCTTTAAATAGGAACATTTCTAAGGAAGAGCAGAGATAGAAGTAAAAAGTTGAATGAGAAGATAACCATAGAATGCAGAACCAGAGAAGACCAAGTGAAGTAAAGAAAGATGAAGAATTTGGAATAATCTCAGTTCATTACTACTAGATATATTTCTCAAGGACATACATCTATTCAGGTACAGGCAGCAGAGGATATATTTATATGCAAATATCTATATTGATGTACAGTTGAACTGGTATAAAATACATATATTATACATATTCAAATAGATTCATTAGTGAGAAACATGCACAAACATACATATAAATGTGTGTGTGTGTGTGTGTGTGTGTGTGTGTGTGTGAGTGTACTGTAATGTAGCTTCCCTGTAGCTTTTCTACAAATACTTTCATGTTAATTGTTCTGATGAATTTATCTCTTTGGTACATAGACTTTAAGCACAGCACTAGATTGGTGGCAAGGTCTCATTATTTTACAGTGGAAATGGCTAGATGTAAGTGTAAGTTCTATGTTAACAGTTTCTTCTCTTGTACTTCTCACTTGTGAAACTCTCTTCTGGCCTCTTGCTTCCAGTCAACTTTGATCGTCAAAACTTTAAATGCATTGACAATCATTATCTTCTGTCTTCTTAATTCCTGTTCTTTTGTTGTTCTCTCTCCTTAGTAATGTTTTTCATTTCCTTATATTCTTTCACACTCAGTAACCTCCTGTGTGTTAGTGGCTTATTACCTTGCTTGGAGTGAAATGATTATATATATATATATATATATATATATATATATATATATATATATATATATATATATATATATATATGCATATATTTCTTGACAACAACACACAGGAATACATCTATAATTACACTATAATACACTATAAAAATAATTTAATCAGATATCCCTGTATTTTTTAAACAACAAAGTTAATATTTGCCAGCCTAGAGGCATCAAAAGTCTTATTAAAGAAAATGTACCTCTGGGCATTGACTGAATTGGGATCAAATATGGGTTAAAATCCAACCAAATGACAGGATAAGGAACAAATAGGAAAAATTTATTAATAAACACATGTCAGACTTTATTATATCACCAGTATTTATAAAATTCCTACTTAAAGAATCTAAGATTTGTTTACCTAGAACCACAATTGGTGTAACCTAAATTCTTTTACTCTCACACAAAACATCACCCACTCAACATTTGGACACTACCAGACATAAATAAACATGCCCAGTAGATGCACAAAAAAAAGAATTGGTAACAATTTTAGTCAGTCTGGTGATAGTAGTCATACTACGATGGCGGTGATAGTGATTTTATTAATGGTGGGTACAACTAGTGGTTGCCTTGTAGTAACAGTGGATGAGCATATTTTTCTAGTGAGAATGACTTCAAAACAGTGATAAGAATAACTTTAAAGTTCTAAGTGTCAGCATTGTCACAGTGACTGACCAATTAAATCAGTGGCAATTGGTTGTGATAAGAGTTGGAGTTGTTCTGACATTTCATGATGGCAGTTGTAATTATAGTAACAACAATAATATTTCGAAATCAATGCAATGACAAAGAGAAACATTTGATCGTATCTAAGTACTTTAGATCTGACCCCAACATTTGGTCTTTGTGCCTCTTTGAAGTGATATAACTGAAACTCAATATTAACATTGGAGAAGGTCATGTTCTATTTCAAATAAAAGTAACAGATGATGAATACAATTAGTGTTCAAGCTTACATTGGTGATTTCTGTTATAACACATGACAAATGAGCTTCCAGTTATGTTGAGATTTTATATTGGTAATAATGTAAATAGTTTCATTTTAATTATGCTTTTGCAGTATGGAAAATGAAGTAAAGAAATCAAATGTTTCAATTTCCTACAAACTCTTACTGGTTGCCTAATTCAAAACACATTGTTTGAAATGCAGAGCAGTCATTTCTATGGCACTGTCTTCAGTCATAGTTGAATCTTGGTTTCTTTCTCAGTCTTTAAAACCACTTTAAAACCACTTTAATTTTGATCATGCTTAGATAACTGTTTGTATCAGCACATTTCTATTTCTTCAACACCACTTAGCCAACATATGGTTTATATTACAACTATGCAGAGCATACGTTAGTTACAGTTTCTGGGAGAGAGCAATGATCAACAGTTTTAAACAAAGTCAGTGCATATAAACCCTTGGTCAAGATGACTTGTGACTTTGTGCTAATACAACCATTGACAGCTTTTAAACAGTTTCCTCTACCCAATTTCACTTGCAAGGGCTGAATCAACCTGGGGTATGCTTTCCAGACGCTTTCTAATGGTCCTACACAGTGAGATTGTACCTAGGTCTCATGGTTGGAAAGCTAACATTATAGCCACTCATCCACATGCCTGAATTTGAAGGAAACATTTTTGCTGATTTCTGTGGGTAGAGCTATACATTGTGTCCTTTGACAGTGCATCACTATTTTCATCCAAAGATCGAGTTAAGTGTACATCTATTGGTTCCATCTTTATTTGATAGATTGCTGGAAAGGAAGTATTGATACATTTTTTTGTCTTTGATATCAGATGGATTGATGTGTAGAAATATTTTGTCTTTATTAAATTTAATTACCATTGACATTTTTTGTTTCTTGGGATGTAGTTCACTTACAGTTGTAATCTCACTCTGTTTACCATCTTGACTGATGGATGAATTAAACTGAGGGTAACAGCAAGAAACAAGAGTATAATCTACATTGATAAAGTAGAATTGAATGTCAGCTCCAGGACGTGAAGGCTGGGCCAGTTAAACTGGTTGATGAATTTAAGTCAACTCAATGGGAAGCAACCATGAAAACAAAGGTAAGTTGCGCACCTTAGAACAAACATGATTTATAGTCTTGTTTAAACCACTATGGAAAGCAACATTTGCGCTTATGAGGTGTCACTTCTTGTTATTTCATTTCTCATTCTCTAAATGGTGAGTTTTACTTGCAGAAATTGTTGCATAACTTTATTATGTATGTTCAAAACATGGTACTCAGCTAAAATAAAAGATTGCAATTTCTAACCAGGTTTTATTGTTGTTGGGCACAATCTTAACACCATAAGATATGCATATAACACTGTGTTGATAGCAGACAGATAGAGAAAACTGCAAAGTTGACACTCACAGGATATATTGAAAGCACGAGGGAAATCAGCAAGTAACCTACCTAACATAATGATAAGCAAAGAGTAATCTCTGACAATGTGTGTAAAACAATTAGAATCAGAAAGAGAGAGTTTAAATTTTTAGGACACGTACTGAAGAAAGAGGGCTTGGGGAATTAGACAATCACAGGATATATTGAAAGCAAGACGGGCAGAGGGAAACAATTAGTTACCTACCAAATAAGCTAGAATAAACAGATGTCAGATCAGAGAGTGGGAAGGATAGTCAAATGAAAACATTGCTAAGAAATACAAAAGAGACAGGAAGGTGTAGATTGTTGGATTGATTCGTTTTTGCAGCTTATCAACACCTTGCAGGTTATTTAAAACCAGAAAATATTTTTAAATTTGTCTTAAAAGGTTCAGAACATATTTATAAGTCAGTCTAAGATTATTAAAATATTTCATTGATAATGATGTCAAATTGATCATTGATTTTAAGTAGTTTCTCATGTTTATATGTGTAAACAGGTTTATTGATATCTTTAATTATCAGAAATAGTCATAGTCATTTGATTATAAAAAGTTTGTCCACTATTAAAGTGGCAAACCATTTCCAAGCTCCATAGATTTTATAAACACATTATCAACATTTGTACCTTTCTGCTAGCTTTCAAACATTTCATTAATGAACTTAAAGGATTGCTTTTGTTAATATTTGCACGCTTATATGACATTTATATCAAATAAGTACAACTCATAACAGTTACAATTTTAAAATAATAAGTATTTTTGTTTTACTGGACTAATTAAAAAAACATTATTATTTTCTTCTTTGACTAAAAGCATTAATATTCAAACAATTTAGGACCATTTCTTGTAATACAGAAATATTTTTCATCTTATTCACATGAACATATGCCTCTTATCTAGTAGGTGGCTAATGCTTTTGCTTGAAGTCAGTTTCCCACTTCCCATTTACCTGAGATAAATCATATACAAGTTGGCACTCATTTCTCACTTATAGAATTCCTTGGCTCTGCAGAAAACAAATTAAAGTGCTTGCCTATTTCAGTTACCTGTCCCTTGCTCTTAGCATTGCTTTTAAATATGGCTTTTTTTCCCCAGCAGAATGTTGTTGATTTTTGATGATTGGAACCAAGGTAGTCATTACAATAAAATTATTGCACAGTGCTTGGAGAATATTAAAAGTTGACAATGGTAGAGGGTGTTGCAAAACAGATTAGGTTGCATGGCATGCTGGTTTTCTTTATGGGAAAAATGGCCAAAAATGAACATTCCTTCAATAAGTCAGTTGTGAAAGACTGTTCAGATAACTGAAAAAATCCTTGGAAACAGTGAGCCTGAACAATTTGTTTGATGTTCAAAACCAAGCAGAAATTATTTTCTTTTTTCTTTGGCTATGGGGTTATCATTATATGAACAAATAAACAATTTCTATAAAATAGCACTTACATTCTTTCCCTTGGCCTTTATAAATTTTCTGTCATATACAAAACATCACAGAAAATAAGTGGTTTTCAGAAAAAGGTGAAAATATCCATTTCTTTTGACTAAGAGCAACTAACAGAACAGAGGTTAAAGCAGGTGTTCCAATCTTTATTACTTTTGGCATGATTTTCTTTTCAGATCGATAGTAAATGTTTAAGGAGAAGAAAGGCAAGTTTAATGGAGAAAGGGAAAACAAATATGACTAATTTGTTACAAAAAACCCTTTTTTTTTACTATTTTATGAAAGATATGGAGTTATATTAGGAAATAAGAATGACTATAATTGTTTGGCCCTAAATCTTTATTTAGGTAATCATATGTAATCACACACACACACACGCACACACACACACATATATATATATATATATATATATATATATATATATATATATATATTTAGTTGAATGCATATGAGTTTGTGACCGTTGATTTCGCATTTATGTGATCCTCAGACAAAAAAATTTTAAATTTGAGACTATTTATGTCAGTTTTGGATTATGTTTGGTGTTGATGAGATATATATGAGATTGTGATATATATTTTTATATATCAAGAACAATATTTGGGAAAATGTATGACAATTGAAAAAAGTTTACTTGTGATGTGTTTTTTTGCCATTTTTACCATTTCACCCCAAAGCAAGACAATAAAGATGCAAGTGGGAGTTACTGAGCATGAGAGAATATGAAAAAAAGAAAACATTATTATGGAGAGAGAACAATAAAAGAACAGAAATTAAGAAGACAGAAGTATTGATTGAAACTGCATTTAAACTTTTGAAGGTCAAAAAAAGCTGGAAGAGAGTTCTACAACTGAGAAATGTGAGAGAAGAAACTGTTAACATAGAACTTACATCTATCCATTTCAACAGTAAATAGATGAAACCTTGCCACCAATCTAGTGCTTTATTTAAATTCATAAAGTCTAGGTGCAAAGAGGAAAGTTCACCAGAACAGTTACCACGGAAATATTTATAGAAAAGGCAGAGGGAAGCTACATTATGGTGTGTGGGAAATTGACTGAAGCCGAGATACCAGGTCAAGATTAATAACAATGCAGATTATTCTTTGTATTTTATCAAGAATCTATAAATATAAGCGCCCAAGTACCATTATTCAAAACATGCATGAATGGTAGACTTATAAATATGCAAGATAGATTCTTCCGAGAAGAATTCTCTAGCATAGCACAGTAATCCAACTTTCTTAGCAGCAAACCTAGCATTTGATTCAATATAATCTTTCCACTTTATAAAAGCCAATAACATTAGGCTGAGAAGACAGAAGGAGGACTCACTCTCCTGGAGGTTAGCATCAGCCATGCTGATGGAAGTGAAAAATGTTCTCTCAGACAATGAAAAGAGAGCACTTTCATTTTGGAGGTATTAAAATTAACAAGCCATTTCTTGCACAAGTTAACAAAAGATCGTAGGTCATTTTTTAGATCAGCTGCCAATTTGACCTTATCGAACCAATCAGACTTACCATTAAGAGAGAAGTAAATAGTTGTGTCATCAGCATAGATACCAAGTTGATAATTAATGACATCAGGATGGTCACTGATGAAAATTCTCTTTGAGAGTGGTGCAAGTTAATTCACTATAAATTATTTCTGATATACTGTGCTTGTGTTAGTAATAGTAATATTTTTCTCTCATTTATTCATGAAAAAGTCCCCATGGGGATGGTTATGGTCAGAATAAATTCAGCACTCACACTCATCCTCACTCACAGGTGCTTAATTTAGAATACTTAATATTTCATTCAGACATATATTTTCTAACAGAGGGGGCACCCAACATGGTGTAGGGGTTAACAAGCTTGTTTTGCTAGAACAATTATGACTGAGTAGTGAGTTCAATCCTCATTGGGTGCTCCATACTTTCAGCCTTGTGCCATATTTAAGCTATGCTTAGAAAATCACCATATCTTATAACAGAGATCTTCCTCATGTATACTTATTTTTAGATCCAACTGATAATATACAGATGTAAATATCAGTAGATTTGTATGGATTTTAAAATGATGGCAACAACTAAAATATTATTTTATGAGTTAGAATGTGTTATATAGGAATAAACTGCCACTGCCAACACTTGAGTTTGAACACAGATCGCCAGTGAGCAAATACAGGTGATTTTATTGTTGAATTAAGTAGACCATGTGACCATAGAGGAAATGCATATATGGAAGGTCGTGTTCATTGCCTAACTGATCACCAGTTCTAGTTTATCCTCTATACTATACATATCTGCATTTATAGTCTATCCTCTATTACTATTTAGATTGTATTCCAGGTCGATCCTCTATTACTATACGGACCACTATTCTCTACTCTCTTCATTATACTATTTCTCTATTCAGATCACTATACAGATTGCTATTTGAGCAAGTATTATTGAGCAAGTGCTATTCAAAGGCATTTGATGCCAGCATTGTTCAACAGCATACTACAAGTTGTATCAGCAATTACAAAATCTCTACTCCAATGAGCATTATGAAAATGACAACAAATATTCGTTGGCATCACGAAAATGTCAAACGAGTGTTCGTTGACATCATAAAGGAATGATAAATAAAATAAAAACTCTGTGTGCATTTATTTTGCGTTGTCTTTTGTTTTACAGTAAGGTTCACCCTGTACAAGGCCTAGGGGCCACTCATTATAGAGGGTTACAGAGTAAGAGGCACAGTTTATATGGATAGGTGGGGAAAATAATAGTAATCTCGAGACTTGGACAGGTTAAGATTATAGTGATTGGGGAAACATCCTCTTGGGAGTTGGTTCCACAGAACAGTGATTCACGGGAAGAAGCTGCTTAAATGGAACTTACTTCTCGCCAATGGATAATGGAGGGAATGACGGTGGTTTTCTAAAATGTGAGTGGCAATAAATTACTCTTCACTGACTAGATCTTCATAACTTCCAATGTCATTACCAAGTTTTTTTAACATTCCTTTTGTATTAAGTTCCATTTGGGCAGCTTCTTCCTGAGAATTGCTGTTGTGTGGAACAGTCTTCCAAAATGATGTTTTCACCGATTACTACTATCTTGACCTCTTTATGTCTAGGGTTAAATGTTATCTTTCTGACATAACCTCATGAACTGCACTTTACTTTTGCTCATGCAACAATGCACATTAACCAACTACCTTGAGTGGCTCCTGGACCTGGTATGGGATGAATAATTGGGGAAAAAAAGAAATAGAACTTTTATTGATTGTGACTTCACATCACAGTCAAACAGAAAACTGAAAGTAGACAAATTCAATGAAAGATAGAAGAGATGTTTTCCATTGTTATTTTTATTGTAAAATCCTTTTTTTAAATAACTTTTTACTTGAAACAATAACAAAAACAAAGAGTATTCCAGTCTCTTTTAAAGATGAGAAAATGAAGAATATATTCATTTAAAGCTTTTTGTCTTGGTTATAATATAAATTAAACTCAGTTTAAATGTATTTAAAGGATCTAAAAAATAGAAATGAGAAATATTAAAATCTTTTTTAATGCCATGTTTCTTCAGGGTCTGTCTGTGATTCTATCTCTTAACATTCTTCTTTTTTATTAGCTGTGAATTGCTATGCCTTCTTCAGAGAGATAGTGGAGTGGTTTCTCATTTCCTTCTCCACTATGAACAGTTACTGATCTAAGTAATATGTATGCATTAACAGGTTGAGACTTAAAGAGCATGTTTATGAAACACTTTGGCTGGAGTCTCACACGCTCTAAGAAAACTTGTAAGTAATCATAAGACTATCATCTAATTCCAAGAAAAACACATCTAGAAAAGTTGTCTTTGATATGAATCAGAGGGGCTGCAGCTATTCATGCACAGGTCAAGTATCTTGCCTTCAAAATGTTCAAGTGGTGGTCACTACCTTCAAGCAGACCTAAAAATCTTTTGTTCTTTTGAAGATTCAATTTTGGCCTGTAGATTAGTATGCAAAAGAGGATTAGAGAAACTTTATGAACAGAGAAACTTTATGGATAATTTCATTTAGTGATAAGCCATAAGACATTAGGCCAGATGCCAATAAGATTTGGTTGCCAAGAGGGAAGAATTGTGTAAGGGAACTGCAGACAAAAGAAAATGCAAAAGAAATGAGAAAGTTTCAAGCAACAACAAAGAATGAAATAAAAGGAGAAGAGAAAAAGATGAGAGAAAGGCAAAAGGAAAGAAATCACTGAATGAGAAGAAATTTCTATTTCTAAGAAGAATGATGATCACAATGAAGGAATAAAGCAAGTAGAAAGATAATAAACTGCACATGTAGAAAAAATAGGAAAAGGTTGAGAAAAAATGTCAAAAGAAAAGAAAGAAGGCAAAAAAAGTGACCAAAAAAAGAAAGAAAGAAGGTAAAAAATGAACAAAGATGAAAAGAAAGAAACAAAAAGTGAACAAAAAGGAAAAGAAAACAGGTATAAAAAGTTAACGAAAAGGTAAAGAAAGAATGCAAAAAGTGAACAAGAAGAAAAAGAAAGAAAGCAAAAAGTAAACAAAAAGGAAAAGAAAGGCTGAGAAAAAAGGAAAATAAAAATGGCATAAAATATTAGCAAAAAAGAAAGAAAGAAGGCAAAAAAGTGAACAATGAAGAAAAGAAAGACAGTAAAAAGTGAACAAAATGGAAAAGAACAAGTCATAAAAATTGACCAAAAAGGAAAGGAAGAAGGCAAAAAGTGAACAAAGAAGAAAAGAAGGCAAAAAAGTGAATAAAAAGGAAAAGAAAAAACACAAAAAAATGAATGTATGAAGACACAGTAAAGGTAGGAAAGGATTTATAAAATATGAAAAATGCCTGCACAAAGAAAAGTAAAAAGCAGAGAAGAGTTTAATGAAAATATGAAATGAAAGAGAAAAGTGAAGAAAACTATAACAGCATAAGAACTAAATAAAAACAATTTTGAAAGGAAGGAGAAAAAAGAAAATGGAGAATAAAGAACCAAAAGAGAAATGGAAATGAGTTCAAGAAAACTAATTTGAAGAAAAGCACAAAAGGTTTCAGTTCTTTTCCTAATTAGAAGTAATAAAAAAGACGAAAAGGCAAAACACCTGAAATTTTGTTGTTTGCCAAGCACTAGATTGAGTTTAAACAGCACCAGGTCTCAAGTGAGACATTAACTTGCTCATAACAACACTGTTGGATTAACCAGGTGTTGAAAAAATACACTAAAACAAACAAAAATACTTTGCCTAAACTAAAATACTTTACAAGAGTCATTAAAGACTTTCAGAATGTTGTTATATTGTGATTAAAAACTTGATTACCATTATAGGCCTTTGCTTTACTCTACCCTTAATTCTTAGTGAATCTGTATAGTTCTTCTAAATTGTACCTTTGTAGGTTTCAACATCACCAATACTTGATTCTATCTTGTTTTTTCTCAATCTGATTCTATAATATATAACAGACATATTAAACCTCATTATAGTTTTTATATGACCAGGTCAAAAGTGAAAAGGTTGTGACTGTTAATTTGAAACAATGAATGTTCAGTCACGTAAATGGTCAGTATATATTTAAGAATATTAAATTTAATACTCAGAAAATAGTATATATATAGATATATAAAGAAGAAGGAAAATTATTTACGTTGGGCATTGTTTTTGTGATTCGATTATTCTTTTTTGTTTTTTTTACATAACTATAGCATATGCAAAGGATTGCTAGCAGTGGGAGTCACAGTTATTATATCCAACTTATATATTTAATATCTCAATAGAAGGTTTGCAGCAAAGTTTTTTTATTGTAGTATAATGCTTTTGTTTTGCAAATTTCTGTCTTTAATAATTTTAGATAATTCCTAAATTATGACTGATTTGTTTTCTATGGCTTGCAGGTTATTTAAAGCCATAAAATATTTTTAATTGGAAGAATTTAGGCAGGGAGATAATAATGGTTGAGTGATACAAGCCTTACTAATTAACCCATACCTGGGGCGAGAAGAGGTGAATTCATACCTTTCTCAAAGGTATTTGCACATCAGTGAATATAATGAGCTCAACAGGAATTGGAACTTGGCTCTCCAATTTACAATTCTGAGCCATTACCCATTATACCACTTCCACATCCAAGCTTACAGCACCTGGTATTTCCTACTCATCTAGGTACTGATGGGGGTCAATGTTGCTTAACTTTGGTGATTGTCTGGGAACTGATGTTTCAAAATGATGTGGTCGTAAGCCTCCCCACATTATGATGACAATAGGATTAAGTTAATATGCATCTAGATAAGCATATACATATACCATTACCTTACCTTATTTATAAGAATGTTTGTTGTACATTACAACAAGTGGATAAAATATAAGTTAATATTATTAACATAAACAAGACAAAATCATTTTAAAAATTTCCATTTTTGTTTCAAATTTTAATGGTGATCTATTCAGATAGTAATATTGCTAAAATATATTACACCAAATCTGTTCTAGTACATGATTCACACCAGGAATACCAGATGGTCTGAACTGAATTTAATGTCTATAAGGACTCTTTGTTCTAAAGAAGTCATGATCTGTGGTGACCCCAATATGTATAGGGCTTACTCCATTTGATACAAAAATAGATTTTGCACTCAGTGTTAAAACAGGGCATCATAGAAGCCAGATGCATCAGTGAATTGACTTAGAAGGTACCTTCATAGCCACCCTGTTGCACCTTCAGTAAATGTCAGTGACTGTTCCCAAAATTCAAACAGGTGGTTGACCTATCCAGTTGTCCCATATGTAGGACAACTGAATGAGAATATAAGCACCCAATACTTCATTTTAGAAATATAGACAAATAATTCTATATACAAGTGATTTACTCTTGTCTTCTCATTAGTCTGTATAATCATAACATTACACTGTGATATTTGTGTTATATATATAGTTAATCATATGAAAAAAAAAATGCATAAACATGCTTATTCTTATCTGTCTATATTTCTGAGATGAGGTATTATGTACACTATTTACATTTATTCGGACTGGGGTAGACTTAAGGACACATGGCACAGTGGATAAAGCTGTTGGTTAGATCCAATGATAGTGTGAGTTCAATACCTAGTTAAGGCAGTGTAGAACTTGGAGAGGTGAATTAACAGGATATAACTGATAATTGACATCCATTAGACATGGCACATAGAACTAGAACAGTCTACCCCAGCGAGCAAAATAAAGGGTTCAACATTCAAACCACATGAAGAAGGCCAGATCGTACAACGGCCGAAATGTTGTGATAAATATGAGATGAGGACAAGAGTCCGAATAATGTAAATAATGCTTATTCTTACTCTACTTACTTATTCTACTGACCTACCTATCTACATAGATACATATATATAAGGAGGAGAAAAGGTATGTAAGTGGGGTATTCTAGGTAAGTATATTTGTGCAATCTATCTATGAGAGATAGGGATAGATTTTTTAAAGCCATAATAATGTTTACTACCAGTACAAGTTCTTGATTATGAGTTCAGCATATATACAAAAACAGAAAGTGGTCTAAGACAAGGATATGTCTTCTCACTGGACTTATTCAACATATACAGTGAAGTGATTCTGAGAGAACAAGAAATTCTACCAGAATTCTTTAATGGCAGCCGCAATCTTAACAACATAATCTATGTAGATAACACAGTGTTGATTGCAGGCACAGAAAGGAAACTTTAAGAACCTTACAGAAGGCAGTGAAGGACAGTGAGAAGAAAACATTAATGCATGGTTGTTAGCAAAAGGATGTGCCCAAAGTGCAAATTGCAAATTAGAGTTACAAAAATCAAATAAGTGCAAAGAATTAAATATTTGGGAAGCGTTTTAACAGAGGATAGAAAGTGTGATACTGAAATCCAAAGGTGTATTTGGAGAGTTAAGGATGCCTTCCAAAAACTAAGCAGAGTAATAAGAAATAGAAAAATTTCACTGGGAACAAAAAAAAACTTGAAACAGTCTGATCTGGTGGACATAGAAGAGAACACATCCTCCTGTGTTTATTCAAACAAAATAATTAACCAATAAAATGTTCTTATTTAGTTTTCAAAACCTCTAAACATGTTAGTTGGTAGTTAATTCAAAAATGAATAAAAATCAACTTAGCAACAGGAAAATGTCAGTGGTAGAACATTCACTTGCATCTAAGGGTGAACTTGGTACCTCAGCAAATTCAAAGAAATGCAGATGAATGCTACTAATAAATCTTCAGATAAAGATGCAGAGACACCAAGTTCTAATTGGCTCTCTTCCTTCTTCTCTTTCTGAATGTAAGTACATGAACAAACCTCTTTCTTATCAGCATTTACACTCACTTTTGCAAACATATTTACAGAACTCTTTAACTACCAAACTTAAAATTGTGAACTTGATATAACCTTTCTTCATAACCATTTTATACATTTTTGTAAATACTCTTTTGTATGTTTTTTTCTATTACTTCCCTCAGTCAGTCCCTCCATCACACCCTCTAAAATAGCCATATATTGACCAATTGAAACCACATTTTGTGGAGAAGTGCAAATTACACTTGGTTTTACTAGGGTACATAGCTTAGTACAATAAATTTTCATGAATTTTGTTGAAAAAAATTATCGAAAATTAAAAAAAAACGATTAATTTGTGAAATTGAATGAAACATAGAGTTTGTAAATCTTGGCAAAAAGTGTAAGTGATAACTTCAACAATTCTAAATTCTGCAAGGCTTTCAACACATGTTGCAAAATAATCCTAGTATAAAAACAATACTGTTACTGTTTATCATATATAACATTTTGTTTTCTCATTCATTCTTGGTACAGTTACAAACTAAAAACTTTATTGAAAATTCTGTTAGCAAACAAGTTTAATTGATTATTTGCCATCATAAAGATGTAAGAAAAAAGGAAAAATAATAAATGATGGATTTTGATATTTTAGAAAATAAATCAATTAATTTATAGTTACTTTTTAAACATTAAACAGTTTATTTGAATAAATTAATATACCAATCACAAAAATATTATTGTTTTTGAAATAAGGTCAAATTTGACATTGTGGTAGAAGCCAATGTTCACAGGAATTTTACTTTTTTTCCATGCTATGCAGACAATTTGAAAAATGAAAAAAATAGTGATAAGACTAGTATGAATTCAGTATTTGTTAAACTGTCAAATCAACTGGCTATAAATGAGATACAATCACTTTATTAACAGCTTTTTTTAAAATTGTCTACTTTATTACAATATCATCTAAAATTCTGGATAAAAATATTTTGCTTGACATCTTAAGTTTGTTATAAATTAATCATTATTTCTTTGATTTAAGTTTATTACAATCATAAATGTAATTTGCTTCCATTGTATTTTAAAAATTACTATTATAAGAAATGTCATAGCAGTCGAAGCTGCTGATATTTCTACAGTACATATACATGCACACAATTATATATATAGAAAATGAGATATTTTTATATTTTTTAAAATAAAAGATAAAATTTCAATAACAAAAGTGTATTTACTTTATCTCCTCTTACTACCAAAAAGTTAAAATTTGTATTCTTCTTTGTAGTTGTTTTATTGACACAAACCAAATATGATGGTGTTGTATGATAATCTTCTTTTGTTAAATGCTTATTTTTGGTCAAAATAAAAATAAATACATTGCAATTACAGAAACTTTATCTTCTATTTTAAAAAGTACAAAAAATATCTCATTTTAAGGTGTTTTTAAAGAAATGCAGGGTAGTCCCAAACCTTTTGCTTGCAGCATATATATATATATATATATATATATATATATATATATATATATATATATATATATATATATATATGTATGTATGTATGTATGTACATCTCCCAAAAATTAGACTATCATGAAAAAGTTCATTTTATCTGTAATTTAATTGAATTAAACATATATTTCATATTCATTACACATAAAGTGAAATATTTAAAGCCTTTTTTATCCTAATTTTGATGATTACAGTTTACAGCTCATCAAAATCAAAAATACAGCATCTCAAAATAGAATATTTCATAAGATCAATAAGCATAGAGAATTACCAATATAAAAATTTTGTACTTCTTTAAAAGCATGTTAATTTATGTACTGAGTACTTGGCTGGGTTTCCTTTTGCAGAAATGACTGCATCAGAGTGTGATAACATGAAAGCAATCAGCTTGTGGCAGTGCTGAGATATTATAGAAGATCATGTTGCTTTGATGTTAGCTTTCAACTCGTCTGCATTGTTGGGCCCAGTGTCTCTCATCTTCCTCTTGACAATAACCCATAAATTCTGTACGGGGTTCAGAGTTGTCTGGCTAGTCAAGCACAATAATACTGTGATTCAGCAAATCAGTTACTTATAGTTTTGGCATTGGAGACAGGTACCACATCCTGCTGGAAAAGGAAATCAGCCTCTTTCCAGAAAGTTGGTCTGCAGATGGAAGCATTGAAGTGCTGTAAAATCTGCTGGAAGATGGTTGTATTGACTTTGGACTTGATAAAACACAGTCAACCAACACCAGCAAATGAAATGACACTGCAAATAATCATTGACTTTGAAACATTAACACTGAGCTGCAAGCTAACCTCTTCTCTATGCTTTTAGACTCAAATTTTGCAAATTTGTGTTTCATCTGAAAAGAAGATATTGAGCCAGTAAGAAACAAGTCTGGTTCTTTTTCTTCTTAGCCTAGCTCAGATATTCCAGACATTGTCTCTGTTTCAGGAGTTACTTGATATAAGTCATGTGATACTTTTATCCCCCATTCCCCAGATATATCTTGCATGGCAGTTCTTGAAGCACTGACTCTAGACTCAGTTTCTGTTTTGTGAGGCTCTCCTAAGTTCTTGAATCAAGTTTGCTTGACAGTTCTCTCAAGGTAGTGCGTATTCCTTTGTTTGTGCAATTTTTCTACCACACCCTCTTCCAGTCAACTTTCAATGGATATAATATGATCCAGCACTCTATAAACAGTCAGCCCTTTCAGCAATGACCTTGTG
Source organism: Acanthosepion esculentum (assembly GCA_964036315.1). Classification (NCBI taxonomy): domain Eukaryota; kingdom Metazoa; phylum Mollusca; class Cephalopoda; order Sepiida; family Sepiidae; genus Acanthosepion; species Acanthosepion esculentum. The sequence continues at coordinate 40,278,441 of OZ038494.1, read as the reverse complement.
GCTTAACAAAGAGAGTGACAGTGAAAACCTGGATAATTGTCAAGTCAGAAGTAAGACCCATGATTGTGGTCACATGTACTAAACTAGACTGAGTGATTCATAGTATTTATATGGCAGAAATAGTTATTTGCACAAACTTAAAATGAAATATTTTGAGATTTTTTATTATTTACTTTTTCCATTTTTTGAGATTTAGTATAGAGTTGCAAAAATTAAATTAAGAATGCTCAAAACATTTTAGTTTACTTGTAATGCGTCTAGAATATATACAATTTTCACTTTGTGAAAAAACTGTATAAGTATATCGATCTTTTCTAAAATATTATAAATTTTTGAGATGCACACAAATTTACATATATATGAATGAGGGGGTTGAAAATTTCTTGGCCTAACCACCTTCCCCCAAAAATAAACATCATTTCATTATTTTTGAAGTGCTTTTAATTTGGTACTATTTCTTCACCCGACAACTCCTTTCTCTCAAGGCTTTATCACTATTTCTATAGAAAGAGTTCAGACAAACTATATTCCTTAGTTCCACCAGTTCTAACCTTCACGACTAAGACTTGCCATGCCACGCACTTTATAGAGAACCACCCTTATTCCCTTTGTATTCCATTGGTGAGATGTAAATTCTACTTGAGTAGCTACTTTCCACAAGCAGCTTTGTTTGTGGAACTACCTTTCAAGAGGTTGTTTTCCTAATCACTACAATGTTAACCTATTTGAGTCTCAGGTTAACTGTTATCTTCCACACATATCAATATAAACTGTGCCTCTTACTCTGTAACCCTCTACCTCAAGTGGCTCATGGCCTTGTACAGGGTGAACATCATTGTAAAAAATGTCCCCAAATAAACCTTCTCCAGTGTAAACAGATTGCAATACAAGGAAGCATATTATAAAAATGTATCTCTACTAAATTGAGTGATTCATTCATTTTCTATGGCTTATTAAAAAGTTATTTAAAACCAAAAAATACTTTTAGATTGTAAGAATTTTACATGGCTTTAGTAATACAAGTCTTGCTAATTAACTCAAAGCTGTTTGGGGGGGAAGAGGTGGGTTCATACCTTTCCTAAGTGTATTTGTACGTAAATGAATATAACAAACCTAATGGGAATTGAAAGTTGGCTATCTGATTAATAATTCTGATCCACTATTTACTACACCACCCACACATCCAAGTTAAGGAGAGGGATTGTAAATGTTAAGCATTTTTAGTTTAATAATCTGGCTTACTTTTTAATCTTTAATTTAAAACTTCAATTTTAAGTAATCCGGAAATTTTTAACATAAATATGAATCTTAAATGTATCAATTAATATTTTTGTATAAAATTTTATATATATTTTACAATGATTTGACAAATTAAATTCTCAAGAACATTCTTGTATATATTCCTTGTAGACATTTGAAAAATGGGCATCTTTTCAATGAAATGAAATGCAAATATTTGAAATAACTTTGATTTCTATGATATATTTAAAAAAAAAGTTTGCAGAAACTTTTGTGCTATGCACTCACCTACAACTACATACACTGCTTTTACTCAAGCATATAAAGCAGAAATACAAGATTCAATTTTGAAATATATTTCAAGCCACTGCTCATCCGATGGGTGGACAAATCAGTTTCTGCACTTGACTTAGCAAATGTCATAACATACAATTTTCATTACAAGATAAAACACTACAATCTCTTCATGTCATCAAATTTTAAAAATCTTATTTCTCTATGTGCCATGTTCCTTCAGGACACTGATGATCATGACTCTCCACAACTCCCTTGTCCCTTTACAACTCCACTTTGTCGTTTTGGTATTTATTCTGGAATCCATTTACAATAAATTAAATCACTGTTTACCACCACCTTCTCTTGCATTCAATGTTTGCTGTGAATAGTAAATTTAAAATTGAAAGAAGGGTTTTCCATGCTACCCCAAGTTCTTGCACAACTTTTACAGGAGATGTGTAGAAAATCTCTCAAGTTTGTAATAGAGAAGATTTAAAGGGTTCAGTTTGAAATTCCAATCACCTGAAGAAGGCTGGAGTGTACAATGGCTGAAACCTTGCGAATATGGCAATGAAGATGAGGACAACAGTCTGAACAATGTAAATAGTGTAAATAATTACAATACCTCATCTGAGAAATCTAGACAGATATAGAAGCTTTAACGTTGGGGTGTGGCATGTACATTTAAATTAAAAGCTTACATATCATGACCCAGTGACATGAGATAGTGGCAGTATGGTCCTGGCATATTAGTCTTTGAAGTTTTCTCCCTTTTATTAAATGATTACTCTAGTTCTAGAGGATTGCTGTCCTCTTAGGGATTATTCTGAGAGTATAACTGACCTGAGTATATTGAGGATCTTATCCGAGAATCTTAACAAGGTTTGACATAATTTATATCCACACATATATATATATATATATATATATATATATATATATATATATATATATACTACCCTGATTTGAACTAAATAAGGCCTTCAATATATTTCATAATGGCAAAAAAGTATCAACTGGTCTTTGTCAATGTGCTATTAATGCACACATATTATGCATCCAAGACATTTGTATATAGTAGCCATTTAAGAATATAAAGGAGATACTGGTTGCTTCCTTAAAGTGAGACTGAAGAAAGTTGTAATCTAGGCGGGAAACGATGAAATCAGTTATGGCTGATCATATATAGAAAGAAAAGTTGGTAGGATGGTCACAAACCCCGTGGAGGTTAATCAAAATAATAGAAAACAGCCTGGGGAGATACGCTGAGTGAGAATGCTAGTGCCTGTGTTACGCTCTAATCATCTCATCAGTGGGCTTAGCCAAGAGATAAACATGAGAAGAGCATAGGCCTCAAACAAAAATATTCCATCATCTATGTAGTGTAAAGTTATATACTCTGATTCAGTTAAAGAAGCAGACAGTATATTAGGTTTAAAGATCCAAGTTTCCATCACTAAATGGTCTTGTGGGTAAAAGCATTGCTTAAACCTATCAAGTTATCTAGAAATTAAATTCCTGCATTGGATAGAACAAAAGTGTGAAAGATAAGAGAAATCACAATTAAGAATTAACTAATATGTGATACGCTTTATAGAATAAAATTAATTTGCCACCAATAATTAGAGTATTCAGTTTGAAATTCCTGGAAGTTTACCAACTACAGCAGACACCTGAAGAAGGCTGGAGGTTAAAATGTTCAAAATTTTGCGAGTCTAATAATCTAGATAAGGATATACATCTGAGTAAGCAGTGTACACTATTTACATTATTCGGACTATTGTCCTCATCCTTGTTGCCATATTTATCACAACGTTTCAGTCGATGTATGCTCTAGCCTTCTTCAGGTTGTTGGAATGTTGAACTGAACCCTTTATTTCACTCGCTGGGGAAGACTGTTCTAGTTCCACGTGCCATGTCTAATGGATGTCAGTTATTAGTTATCTCCTGTTAATTCCCCTTTCCAAGTTCTCTACTGGCTTAACCAGGTATTGAACTCACAAATCTTTTCGGTCCTGTCACTGGATCTAACCAACGCCTTTATCCACTGTGCCATGTGTCCTTAATAAGGCCAGAGCGTACATTGGCCAAAATGTTGTGATAAATATGGCAACAAAGATGAGGACAATAGTCTGAATAATGTAAACAGTGTACATAATACCTCATCTCAGAAATATAGACAGATCCTGAGTAAGCCGTGTATAATAACTATAATTGCTCATCTTCAAATTTCAGTTAAAAGATTTCACAACAAACTCTGCATAATCAAATGAAAAGTTATAGAATTATGTATAGTTTCTAATTTTTGCCCGTGATGTCTTCACAGGTTTGATTTTACACACAATGCCCAACTTAATTCATAAGTTTTTCGCACATTTTTTCATAGTTTGATTCCTGGTATTATTGGTGCTAAAATGGCTGTTTAATTGGTTTGTTTTAACGTGTCTATCTGCTCTAGGTTCAGTTCTTGCACTTCGGACTTCTTCAACGTGTTCTGTGAGAATGCGCTCTTTGCATACGTGTCACACTTCTCTCATATTGGATACCAGCAGAAGATGAGCACTTCCGGAACTAACCTCTCAATATCTTTATGTGGTTCATGTTTGGAAGCGTTTCTTAATTTATGCCATTTCTTTTGCTGCAGATTTACGTCATCACTAGCAATTTGTCTCTTTTGCATGTTGTTCTTCTTCTGTGTACTGCTTGGCCGTTTCTTGATGAATTTTATCGCATTGCTACAGTGGAAGAATTAACAAATGGAATTCACCCCTTACATCCACACCTAAAGATAAATTGAATGATGGAAAAGAATGGAGACAAGAACCTCATCATCCAATGCAGTAAAAGACGACATAGGAAGGCTGGCAGAAGAAGCATTAATTGCCAGACATGAGTGAAGCGCTCTCAACAAAGCTAAAGCAGGAGTTTTTAAGGACAAGACACAATATAGTCGAGTCGGATCCAGATCTTTCATTCATGTGAGTGTGTTGAAAGGAACATTAAACATGTTCTACGAAAATGCTGAGTGGCTGTACGGATGGTGTAATGGATAGTGACTTTGAATGAGAAATCAGAGCTAAGTTCGAATTCCAGTAGGATTTGTTACATTCACTTATGTGCAAATACTCTTGAGAAATGTATGAATCCATAGCCTACCCACAGCTATGGGTTAAGTTGTAGGACTTGGACTGGAAACATAATTGTTATCTTAAAAATAATTCAATACAATATTTTAGAAAAAATTCTTACAATCCAAAAATATATTTCGACTTTACAAAGGATTGATAAATCCTAAAAAACAAATCAATCAATAATCATTTAAAAAACTGATCGTCACTCTCACTTGTTCTAATCTACTTGACTTGTTAAACATCAACCAAAACAAAAATGTGACTATCTGCCGAAGCAAGCAGCAATAATAATAATAATAATAATAATAATAATAATAATAATAATAATAATAGTAGTAGTAGTAGTAGCAGTAGTAGTAGTAACAAAAACCGTAACCAGAGATACTTTAATCTGGTTCAACTTGAATATGAGTTATGGTGGCAGAGTGCAAGTCGTCTGGTGAAGAGTGCTTCGGTAAGCAATCAGATTACTTGCCCATTTACTTCTTCAACTTTCTGTTTTCTGTCTGAACAATTTTGATTGCTTTTAAAAACGTTCTGTTTTGCTGATTTATTTCCCTATTCACCTCAAATCATAATGGTGTCATGTTTTTTTTACTGAATGTCATGCATTTTCATGAAATCCACGAATTTGGTCACAACAAAGGATAGGCCATTGTTTGATTTTAGTGACGTAAGTAGACAGTGAGTTGTGAACATGTTTACCAAGGTTTCAAAATACATGCTGCTTTTGTAGAACTAAAGATGGCTATTTTGAAATAATGGCTGTCGTAGTCTAAAAACACAAGTTCAGTCTCCACACTGGGCAAGGGTCCATGCAGGTCAATTCCAAACTCTATTCTGACTATGAGTCCAAGCATCAAGAGCTGGCACTCATAATACGAATATACACGTCACTCCGCATTTTTGTTAATTCTAGACCACTAATCGGTGTTTTTCAGTCGCTCTTTCTTTAGTTTTCACTATTCCCTGGTGACCTACATGCACAAATTCACGATGCATGCCTTGAGACTTTTTGGCATTTGTTTATTCCCAAACTCTGTTCCGCCATCCACTTACTTAAACTCACTAAGTTTGTTATGCATTGTTTTCCCCTGTCTCTCTTGCCTTCAATCTATTCTGTGAGTATCAGATTTTCGAACCCTCTTTCCTCATCATGTGTCCTAGAAACCGTAACTGCCTCTTCCTGATGTTAAGTATAAATTTCCTTTTTGTTTCCATATTCTCTAAAACTTCATCGTTGCCCACATGTTCCGTCCATGGTATTCTCAACATCCTTCTGTAGAACTAGATTACTTCTCTTCTACCGAAGTTTAAACTAATATTTAAGCATACGCTAGACAGAAAGAGGAAAGTGGATCAGAACAAAACTTTGCTTGTGCCTGTCTGACAGTCCATTTCACAGATTTTGAGGCTTGTGTCTGATTTAATTAGAACACAAACTGGTTTTGAATAAACAGAGTTGTCTTTCTCTTCGCCTGGTTTCTAGCCAAAGCTAGAGAAATAATTTTACCTCGCTATTTAACTCATGGCTGGTGGGAAAAGAGATAAAACCACAGTTTTTTCCAAGGGTATTTTTGTGAAAGGAAATCTCACAAACGCGGTCGGAATTCGAACTCGTAACACCGATTTTTCCTTCCGAGCCATTCACTGCTACACTATCTGCATATATGTCTTGGAATAAAAAATTGCACTATTCGAAAAACCAGTTTAGCATGAGTGATAAGTTTGTATCTCAGCGTTTGGCATAGGGAGTTGGAACAATCGGTTTGTTGTCAAATTCTCATCCACTGAAGATGTCCCTTCAATCATATGGGCGGTCATTTCTTTTGGACCGCCTCTGTCGGCAGAATAGTAAACGTATTCTTCAGTTATGTTACGGTCATGTTGTTCTTCTCTTTCCTTCTTTACGAGGCGTGATAACACGAATCAACAGCGTTTTGCGACCATGGCCTTCAATCTACACAGAAAGTGTCGTGCTGCAGCTTCAGCCCTCATCTATCAAGCCTTGTCGAAGGTTTCGACCTTTTAGAGGAGATTAACTGTAGCGAACGGTAATTTGTATCAAGGGTGAAATCGACCCCAGACATATATTTGTGAAATCGCTTGCATGGCCATAGAAGTGATAGTGCTTCTTTTCATGTTATCAGAAAGGACGAACGGTGTCTTTTCGAATACAGCTCGCGTACATGATCATTCTTTTGTCACCGCATTGCACCTGAAACAAAAATATTCTTAATCTCACTGAACTGGTATCAGCTGCAATGAGCGCTTAAGTCGCTTTTTGGATCAAAAGAATCCATTGTTTCTGCCTTTGTGATTACAGTTTTAATTCAATGTTTTTTCGTCTTTTTCATTCCATTTGAAAAGCGCATTTTGCCTTGTAAGTTTTCTGAGCGTTTCTGATTTTGTTGCGAGGTTCTTGATGAATCATCCATTGCATTTTATAAATCTAAGGAAACTACGAACTTCTGCTAGGCATTGTGGTCATTCTACTTCCGAAACAACATCCGCTTCAGTCGGTTCTACGCCTTTCTCAGTCAAGAGAATTGCCATAAATTTAAGCTGAATCATGCGGCGTTCGCATTTTTCTTTGTTCACTATCAAACCTTTTTACTTGAGTCTGACAAGCACGCTATACAGTCAACGTTCATGTTCTTCGACTGTATCTGCCAAAATGTTTATGCCAGCCGTCATCGATGCAACCTTGAAACGTCTACTGTATTGTGTATTGATAAATCTCCGGTGCGGGTGTCACTCCGAACATGGGTCGCTTGTACAGAAATAGACCAATGTCAGTATCAGTGTGGCTGGATGCGAGGCTTCAAGTTGGTAAAAATCTATGATGCGGTCCAACTTAAACAAAAATATTTTAAGTTCTGCCGGTAAATTTTCGAATAGGAAAATCTTACACGTTCAACCGCTTCATTCACCCGACGCATATCCATACTGAGTTGCCATTCGGTTTTGGCATGACCATTAACAGAATTCGGGTCTTCTGCTATCGATTAATTCCGACTAATCTATTCTCTTCTCGACTAAGGGTCACATTCTATATGGAATTCTTCGGACATTTTTAAGCGGCATGTTTTACGCCCAGCTTTCGTGTAAGTGAACCTGACTGTCTTTCGTTTTTCCCAAACCTCTAAATAATTCTTTGAATTATTCCTTCGACACTAACATTTGACCACGGATTCAATGAGAGGAAACCCGATTCTGAAAAGGCACAATTTTTCTTCCGTTTTCTTTCCCAGAAGTGAAATGCCTTTCCCGTCTATGACTACAAACTATGTTTTGTACGTTTTGTTCCCCGGGCAGTCTGACAGTGAAATATCAGCTTTAAATGTTCGCCAAATCCTCAGTGGAGTGTTGCTGCCACCAGCAAAGAGTTGTTTGCTCGTTCTATTTGCCCGTGCTTTGCATTTGATTCTTTTCCTTTTCATGTTTTTCCATGTCCCTTTGTCAATGATATTGCTACTAAAACAAGAATCAATTACAGCTGAGTGTTGATCTCCCATCGACAATGAAATCAATGACAGCAGGCGACTTTCCTGCTTCAACAGTAAATCCGTAAACATCATCATCGCACACAGAATTGCGAGCATCACTATATCTGAAAAGATTCACATGTACATCCCTCTTGTGTAGAAGTGAAAATTGATTGTATAAGTTAGTTACAGTATGTGCATTTTTCCTCTTGCAGGATATACAGAATCTTTTGCCAAATGTCCTAGTCTTCCACACCAAAAATATGCGTTCTGATGCATTTATAGCTCAGTTCTCTTCACTCTTTCTTTTACTCTTTTCCTTTCTTATAGTTTGAGAGACAGCTGGTTGCCTAATCCTAGTGCCATGGCTAAATAGACTGTCAAGAGGATCATCAATATTGAGGAGTGAGTTCGATTCTCAATAGGTGCCTCATATCTATGACCATGTGTCAAACCTAAGCTATACTTTACTATTTTAAAAGAACTCCTAGGCATAGGAGATTGTCTGGTCGATCATTACTAACGAATAGTGAGTTCGAACTTCACTAGGTGCCTTATAATTATGACCCTGGACTATACTAAGCTAAGTTTAATAAATAACAAATCCCTCAGTAGTAGTAGGATGACCGTGTGTGTTTATACGTATATGTATGTATGTCAATGATATTTCTCTGTGGGTAGTAAGTAACGTAGGTCTTCGGTCGCCGATCGAGGCGTTTAGAGATGGCTCCAAGCATCGACTTTTTTCCCAACGAACTGAATAATGTATGTACTTGTAGACTTGTGTTAATGAGTTTGCTCCATTCCCGGCCTTCAAGTGGGACTCCGCAGCTTGAGCTCTGATATAATTGATTTTCTTGGTCGCAAAAATCTACAAACATATTACTATAGCGTCCAGAGAAGAATCTCTACAGCCATGTTTCTTTATTTTTTCCAAGTTTCGCCTTTAGGCAGATTATTCGCTATTACTAACTTTGAAGGCGTATCGTCTCCAAGAGCATTCTAGAGTATGTAGATGCTCTGGAATGTTCATCCAGAATATACCTTCAAATTAAGTATTTCGTTTGCTGGTCAAAGCGCGCAACGAATTGAACTCTTCACTTTTTTCACTCTTGTACATGAAATACTCAAAATTATTATTAAGTTAAAAATCATGTACGCTGCAGCATATTTTGAGAAGGGGCTTGTGATCATACAACATTTTTATTATTGTATAAACTAATCTTGAGTAATAAAATGATAAAATGGAAAAAGGCCTAAGTAACGCGTTTCGTATCCAGAAGGAAATTCTTCAGTTTAATAATGGTTTTATCAATGGATTTAGTCTCTCTCTCTCTCTCTCTCTCTCTCTCTCCCTATATATATATATATATATATATATATATATATATATATATATATATATATATATATATATAATAAAAAGACTTAAACACTAATATTCCATGGAATATTAGTGTTTAAGTCTTTTTATTATATCCTTACTCTGTCCTGGACATCGAGTTCTACCTGGATCATATCCTCTTGGAATTATTTTTATACACATATGTGTATGTGCATATATAATTGCATATGTATGTGTATCTTCACCACTAATATTGTCTATATATATATATATATATATATATATATATAAATATATATATATATATATATATATATATATATATATATATATATATATATATATATACATATATATATATATATATATATATATATATATAGAGAGAGAGAGAGAGAGAGAGAGAAAGAGATAGATAGATAGATATCGGTATGATAAAAAACATACGTAGACGCACGTACGTATATATATATATATATATATATATATATATATATATATATATATATTTCTCAAGTGTTATAAAAACAGTGATCAGTGTTATATAACAGAGTATTAAGTATATATTAGTGAATATACATCATATCCCACGTCGATAGCACGTCTCGAATTTTCTTGCTACTCCCAATCTTCAAGTGCAGGATACTTACTGATCGTCAAGTGTAATGAAATTCGCGTTCTCCTGGTGTTGATTTAAAATTGTGTATTAAGGCATGTTCATTTTATTATTGTTGTTTGTGTATAATATTTAAATTAATTATTTATCATTTTTATCGGTCAAATTCTTAAGCTGCAAAGACGAAACATTTTTTTTAAATATTTTAGATAATTAACAAAAATATTTGAATTTATGTAAATAGGCTATGTATCAAGTCGTCGTTAGTTGTAATAGTAATAATTGGTGCTTATTAAAATATATTATTACGGTAATGTCTTATGGAATAAACTTAGCTCTCACAATGTTCACATAATTATAGTTTAAGACTATATATCTAATGCATTTGGAACCTAGCCATATACTTACAAAGGTAAAATTACATATACACATGTAATAAAATAATTAAGTACTATCTATAATATGAAATTATATTTGCGTATAAAAATGCTATCAATGATGGGTACATTAATAGGAGTTACATATTATATTAATATACCTAAAATCTATTTTAATCGGGGCCAATCTGCTTGAGCAGGTGCTTACTTTTAGGTATACATATGGTCATCAATTCACTCCTTTTGTTCAGTAAGTTAGAATTATTGAAGTACTTTAAGATAGTAAGTTTTTCTAACAAACATAAGTTATATCTGTCTCCCTTTCCATAGTGTGGTTTAGGGAGGTGTTTTCCCCCTTGATAGCGTGTTTACATAAATTTAATTTTTTTAAATTATTTAAAAAAAATAAATTGGTTTTTGTCTTTCGACTTAAGAATTTCACCGATATAAATTATAAATAATTAATTCAAATATTATAGACAACAATAATAAAATGAACGTCTTAACGCATAATTTTAAATAAACACCACGAGAAAGCGAATTTTATAACGCTTAAACAGTTAAATGAATATCCTGCACCCGAAGATTGCGTAGTTGCATGAGACTCCGAGTCGTGCTATTGACGTGGGATAATATGTATATTCACTAAAACACACACACACACACACACACACACACACACACACACACACATACATACATACATATATATATATATATATATATATATATATATATATATATATATATATATATATATACACGTGTGGATAGATGGAGAATAAATACAATAATCGCCGATTACAATTTACATTGAATAAGGTAAATCTGGAAAACTAGTATTTTGAAAAAAAACTTATGTTTTCTGACAAAAAATAATATTTTTTTAATGATCCACGACGAATTAAGAATAAAAAAAATCAAAATTAGATATTCTTTTTAAGTAGAAACATTTTGCAAAAAAAAAAAAAAAAAACCCGCATCCATTATGAAAATTGAGATACCACCCAACAAAACATTTTTAACGTTTTAACTCCCACCGGCCTGTTTAGTAGCATTAAACTCTACTGTAGAGAATTAGGATTGCAGTCGCACACTGCTAGTGTCACTGAGGTTTCCGTGGCAAGTATTTTTTTTTAATAGGCGGAGTTGTCGCCTCCTTTCATAACTGCTTTTGAATTCAGAATCGTCTTTCTTCCTTTCTTCTAGACTGGTTGCCAACCAAAGCTAGAAAAATCAGTATGTGCTGGTATTTAACCTATAGCTTAATGAAGAAGAGATGGATTCGTATATTTCCCAAGGGTATTTGTGCGAAATACATTCGACCAACCCGAGCGGAACTTGAATTGAGTATGCCGATTCTAGTTTCCGCGTCAATAACCGCTACGTTATGAGCATGTCCACATCTCCAGTTTTATATAAAGCTACAATACATAATATTCAAAATAACATAACTTTTCAATGTGGAAGCACAAATTACAACGCACTTTTAAGCAAGATGTTTTCATGTGTTTTTTTTTTTCAATTTTCGTTTTCTAGAAAAATTTGAAAGAAATCTTAAAATCTCTCTGTTCAGGTTCTTGAATCTGCACTTTTCTCTCCGATACGAAATTAAAAAAAAATTAATTACACTTTGTACTTCTACCGTTATCACCTTTTTATCTAACTTGACTTTTTCTTTATTTCCAAAGATTTTTCTCTTTATCACTTTCTCTGATTTTTTTTCAGGTGTTTCTTTCCATTTCTCTCTTCTCTTTCTGTTCTTTCAACTTCTCCCTTTCTCAACGATCCCCCACCCCTCATTATTAGTCTTTATTCTTTATTTCATTCATTTGTCCTGCTCTCACTTTTATTAATTCTATTACGTTCGATTTCCTTTATTCCCATTCCTTTATTTTTATTTCTCAATATTTTTTTACTCCTTTTCTATTTCTTTTCAATTTGGTTCCTGTTATTTTTCTTTTGCCCTTTTTCTATGCAATGATATGTGTGAACAACGTCAAGTTATTGTTACAATAACTGATTGCCGCTTTTAAAATCAGTTATCAAAACAAAAATAAGCAAATTCTTACTCATAAACAGACGACAACACGCTTTCTAGCAAGATGCAAAAAGTTATTCAATAACTAATATCGAAAAAACTGGTCAGTAATGAAGGACAAATTCTGAAATTAATAAAAGAAACATAGAATATGAGTAAAAAAAAAGCTAAGTTAAATATTTCTTTTACAAAAACCAAAAGAAGGCATTTTGAATTCGCCTATGATTTAACTGACGAACAATCAACTGTATTCACATCACTTGCTACCTACTGTGAGCAATTTAAAAAGTAGAAAAAAGAAGAGAGAACGAGAAAGCAATCGGGGAAAAGTAAAGACAAAATCAAGTAAAAAAAAAAAAACAACGGAAAGGCATGAACAATGCAAGTTGAAAAGGAAAAGGTAAGAAACGAAGAAAAACAAGAAGTTAAGTAAGAAAAAGTAAAGACGAAGTTCAGAAAGAAGAGGAAAATTTTTAAAAATATAGTCTTGAAGACAAAGAAAGAACACGAAACAGAAAGAAAAACAAACGGATATAAAAGAACTGTTTCTAATGAAGGGAGGAGTTTAAAAATGAAAGATATAAGTCAATACAGTTAACAAAAAAGGCATACATAATAAAAAGGCAAATAAAGAGAAATACAGTTAAATGCGACGATTTTTTTTCTTTTCATCTCAATCGGAATTAAATTTCCTGTCTTCTAATTTTGGCTTCTTTATGGCACCGTTCTTTGAATTGGTTTTCAATGCATGCAAAACAAAACTGAAGGGGAACTTGATTTTTTTTCTGTGGCAAACGATTTTGGCAATGAACAGAATGCGAAGCCCTGATGCTAGTTAAGGTGTGTCTCATTAAGTAATGGAAGCAAAAACTACGATGTCAACCTGATCTTCCTCGAGTTAGGGTAGCGACAGCATCCCCTTTTTATTAATAGACAAAAGAAGAACCAAATTTCAATCGAAGAGAAATCTAAGAACAAGCCTTTTCTTTCTCATGACACCATTCGAATGTAAAAAGTCTACAATAAATCAACTATCAATTCCGAATTTTACTACTCGGTCTTCGAGGCAGGGTTGACGAAGCATATTTCTATAAAACTAAAGTAAATAAAGCTTACTTAATTCAAGTAAAATTTATAAACTAATATGTTCTAAGTCGTCGGTATTGTTCTCTGTGCATAGAATATGATACCTACGTGGATTTACTTCACCGAATGATCAATTTAAATTTTTTTGTATTATACTTGTGTGTCCTCAATTAAGTGAACTTAGTGAGTTGTCCGAATTTTGTAAGAAAATGCAAGGAGACGAATAGAAAATAGAGTGAGTGCTGAAAAGTCCTCGGCCCGACCAAATGACCAAAACATCCTAATCTTTTTTTTATAATGATTTTTCGTTGAACTGATAACTTTTCAGCACCTCCCGTATAACGCTTTTTTTTTTGAGACACGGTGGATTGCGGCTCGAGGAAACGAAGAGCCCAGTTCAAATCCCATTCGAATTCATTATATTCACTTACGTGATTCACAAAAGTATGAATCCATCTTTCCTCCCACCACCCCTGCTATGGGTAAATGGGTTTTATATTCTTGGGTGGAAACCGGCATAAGAGAAGGAAAACTCTCAATTCAAACCAGCCTGGAATATCCGGAAGGAGGAACCCGAAGGAAGTTAATGACTTAGTACTATCTGGTATTAGCTGGCACCCCCTATGGCGTGCTTTTTCTCCCCAGATGTCACACACTTGTAGGAGTAAGAAAAGAAGACTGCCGTGGCCCAGCGCAAACCATTGAAACCATATCAACCTGCGCAACCTGTGCTAAGTTGGGTAATCATCGATTTCTCGATGGACTCCTTTAATATTAATATTAATAGAAATGAAAAATGTATTTGTATTATGTAGAGTAGGCAAGGGGAACTCACTCTACCATTTTCCCCAGAAAGCACGGCAATCCTCAGATAGTAAAGAAAAGGAATCTGTGGAGAGCTATGGTTACCTACGTCATGAAGGGTAATGGGATATAAAAAATATCAAATAAAAAAACAAAAATTAAAATTAGTTATTGTCATATGAAAATTGAACTTAAAAGGTTTTTATTGTCGAAACAAAATATGTAACAGAGATAAGCCAGGGAACAAATTTAATTTTTTTCTGTTGGTAACAATGCAAATACTTCTTCATCAGTTTTGTTGTTCTGCGTATTTTAGCAGCAAATTTTCTTTAAGGCAAATATTATTAAAAATAACAGACATTTTGTGTCGATTAATTTTCATGATCTCACTTTTTCAAATTGCGAACAATCCTTCTAAGACAATAAGAAAATTCCATCATAAATTGTCCAAAGTTCATTTCGGAAGAAAAATACAAAAAATATGGTCCAAGTTTTCGACTTTCTTAAATCATCATCAGGGTAGGTAGAGACAATTTGTGAGTTTCGTAGGACTAGTGAGTGTTGTAAGCGAGGTTTGACGTTATATATATATATATATATATATATATATATATATATATATATATATATATATATATATATATATATGTATGTATATATATATTTGAGTAGGCGGACTCTTAAGTTACAATTGTTTTTATGTATTGATGTTTCATTGATATTTGTTGCATGAATATTGCTTCAAGAATCGTAAGTCTATTTTTACTAATTGATTTTGCTAATATTTTGGTATTGTTTCTGAGTGGCTGTCTAATGTTACTATGATCTTTATGCTGCTTATTAATCTGTTGTCTGGTGGCATTCCGGTCTGATACATGACAGGTGAGTCTCCTTGAGAGTGTGGTTGTGGTATATTCTATGTAAGACGTTTTCTGTATTTTTTTATTTACAGAGAAGCATTCTCCGAGTGGGCAATTATATTCATATACAGGGTTGTTTTTTTTTTATAGCAGTTGGAAGTTTGGGATATATTATTTTTAATAACCAAGTTGCTAGTTTCTATTTTATGTAGTGAATAATAAATCGGATGAACTGGTTTTTATATATCTATGTATGATGATTTTTTTATTCTTTCGTCTTTTTTGTAATTGTGGTGTATTTGATTTTTGTAATATATGTTGATAGCGTTATTGTCAATACTATGTTTATGACTATGGTTTTTAATGTTAAAACTGCTGTTTAAATGAAATTTGATATGCTTGTCGACTATATTATTAAAGTGCCCATTATTGATAATTTTGTTTTATATTATTTAATTCTTTATGGATTAAATATGATTAATAGTCGTAAAAATAACCTACATGAAGGTTATTATGAAATTCATACAAATTATTCTTGTAGAACACAAAAATGTTCTGCATTGCTTCTTGCTTCATTAGGAAGAGAATTTGCAGTTGATCACTGAAGGGTACTGTGGGCTAACTGAAACGTTTCCCATTTTGATTGAGACTAAAACTGAAGAGATTCCGAGTGAGTTATAGTATAACTCATGAAAATTACTTCGCCATATTAGAATCATTTGTGCCGGAAAGGTATTATGTTAACTTCTTGATATAACTCTTTACAGTTGGCATTTTGCAAAGGTTTTGGTAATCTCGATATTTCTGCCATTGGTCTGCTGTGGTAGCGAAGAGAAGCTGTGTGATTTAGGTCCTTAAATATCTCATTGTAACTCACGATTTGCGTGTTATAGGAACATTGCTGAGTAGTGTCTGATCACTTACCTAGAGCGTATCCGACAAGCTATGAAAGTTTGCGAGAAAATCAATATATATATGTCGGTTTGGGGGTTGGGCTAAATAAGGGTTACTGTACTCTGCTTGACTGTATCTCTGATTGATTGACAAAAGTGATAGTTATTGTATGTCTGGAACTTTGTGGGTCGTTATCCATTTTTGTGTTGTTTAATTACTTCTTTGAAAAGTTTCATAATAATCAGCACTACTAAATAGAAACTCCTACTTTTGTAAGGCAAATTCAAACTTTTGGTTTATAATATGTCGAGAATATACACAAGTCGTAAATTGAATTATCTGTAAAAATCAAAGTTTCGAAAAGGCATGAATTATAGTTAATAAATTATTTCGTATTATTCCTAATTTTTTTTTATTGTCAAGTCAGAAAACAAAAGGGAGAAATAATTCTACAGATTTTAAAAGTATAAACTTAAATTTATTTTCTTTGGGATATTTTGTTAATTCACTCCAAAATAAAAATAATTTATATTTACCAAAATTCACACCAAATTCTCCTAGAACGAGGCACTCCGGTTAGGATGACCTTTGCGATCGCCCCAAATGTGGGCGACTCAGGTGCGCTATTTTTAAGTGTGCGGTCAGCATTCGCGCTCACTCCGATAAACAATCCAAAAACAGATTTTTAAATGTTTTTTTAAGTAGTAAAAAATTCCTTGTAAGTACTTCGAATATTTAAGAACTATGAATAACTCTGATTATTGGTAATTTTTCATTCTAAGGGTTGGAGTTGTTGCGAGGCAAGCTAAACAAATTTTGATTTAAAATTTATAATTTCAAAAGAACGGCAAAAATTCAATAAAAAACAAACAAATTTTGATTTAAAATTTATGATTTCAAAAGAGTGCCCAAAATTTAATAAAGAACAAACTTTGATTTAAAATTTATAATTTCTTGAGGTGAATTAATACTTTCGAAAAATAACTTTATATTATTTGGGGCAAAATAACAAGAGATCCTCTTATAGTACCTCACATAAAAACTGAATGATGCATATTAATATTTTTAGTAAAATCCGATTTTTCTAATTGTTGAATTTTCAAATAATCTTTAAAACCCAGTAAGTTATAGATTTTAAAATCTTTGCTAGGGGGTGTAGTCTGGCCAGAAAGCTCAGCATTCAATATTTATTCGGATAAACAATGTACACCATAATGTGGAACAGAAGTGAATGAAGAAGTGTGTCATAGACGCTTGTTGTCTGTTTCCTCTTTTCTTTCTCGAAGTAGAGGGTTATAAACTGGAAGACAGTTTATTGGGATACGTGGGGAATATAACGGTTAATCCTAAACTTGAAGAGATTAAGAGTGTAGCATCGGGGAAGCATCCTCTTGGGAGTCGGTTCCACAAAGCAGCGGTTCGTGAGAAGAAGCTGTTCGAATTGAACTTGCATCTCACCAATGGAATACGAACGGAATGAGGGTGGTTTGCTACAATGTGCGTGGCATGGTGGGTCTTACCTGTGAAGGTTAGAACTAGTGGAACTAAGGAATGTATTTCGTTTGAATACTTTCTATAGAAATAGTGATAGAGCAGCGAAAGGCTTGCGACGTTTCGTCTCTGAGAAAGGGGTTGTAGGGTGGGAAATAAT
The DNA here is from genome assembly GCA_964036315.1 of Acanthosepion esculentum. Taxonomy (NCBI): domain Eukaryota; kingdom Metazoa; phylum Mollusca; class Cephalopoda; order Sepiida; family Sepiidae; genus Acanthosepion; species Acanthosepion esculentum. The sequence continues at coordinate 40,260,633 of OZ038494.1, read as the reverse complement.
TCATCACCTTCAAGGACGCGGATAATCTTTTGGGCTTTGTTGAGACGGTAAAGTGCAGACTGGACAGCTCCTGCTCATATATGGCAGCAGTACTCTATTTTCGGCCTGGTCTGCCTCTTGTAAACGGAGAGTATAGCATAAGGAATCAGGTACTTACCGGAGCGGTACAGAAAACCGAATATTTTTCCAGTACGGGTTGCAGTTGCGGGAGTCCTGATCGCTCAGGGCACGGGGCCTCTTTGAGAGAACCCCTATTCACTCTGATAGACAAACATTCACGTTCAGCTTATTCTTTTTACCTACTATATCTTGTGACCCAAACGTACAATACTATTCCTTACACGAAAAGAAATAATATATCTATTATTTAAATCCTTTCCCAGTCAACACAGTCGCGCGTTTGCGTCATGCTACTTCAATTTAATCCTCATGATAAAAGACAAAAACTGAATTAAAAAAATAAATTCATATAACTACAACTGCAGAATTAGCAACAGTGTTTCGAACCAAGCCTTTACCAGACGATGATACGACCCTATGGCAGACATGGTTTTGGGGCTGAATAATAATAGCCAGGGTAAACCAATAGTATTTCAAAATGACAAAGTTTTTTCCCTCACAGTACAAGAATGAAAGATAGACGCAAATGGTGCCTCGACCAAATCATGGAACCCTTTAATATATTCACTCTTTTTTGTTGATGACAATCCGAGATCATAGAGGTATGCCAAGGTCGAGTCGGCATCCCACGCTGAGAGGCAATATATTGGTTATCCAGCCATTTATTATGCATTCCACTCGCAGATCTTCGTCCATTTACAACTGACATTCATCTATCCAGTCAATATATATATATATATATGTGTGTGTGTGTGTGTGTGTGTGTGTGCGTGTGTAAACGAATTATCATATCTAAACTTTGTAAACATTTTCCTATCTGAAAATCTCATTGATAGCTAAGTTTAAGATAAGACAGATTGAAGATCATCCTTTCCCTATTCCCACTGTGGTTTTAGGAGGCAAAACAAATTTGTTTTTTTCACCATCTTTTATAATTACGGGTAAGGCAGGTAGCATCTATTACGACACAATTCTTTTACATCCACTTTTGACCTTGTGCCACTTTTTTTCAAAATAAATATTGCATTCCGCTTTAGTAGCTCCTCGACTTTATGAATTTAAGCGTACGACTAGATTGGCGGCCATGTCTTATCATCTTACAGCTGAAACAGCGAAATGTAATCGTCATTTCTATGCTAACTGTTTCTTCTATCACACTTCTCGTTTGTGGAACTCTCTTCCAGTTTCTTGCTTTCCAATCAAGTTTGATTTTCAAAAATTAAATGCAATGTTAATCGTTATTTTCTGTTCTTTTTTGTTCTCACTCCTTAACAATGTTTTTCTTATATTCTTTTGCACTCGGTAACCCTCTGTGTGGTACTGGCTTTGCTACCATGCTTGGGGTGAAATGATTAAAAACCACAAAAAACAACGAACTTTCACATAGATACGATTATATTAACCTCAAGCAGCATTGCACATTATAAAGAGGCTTAAATCTTCAGATGTACATGCCTGTCATATTATTAAACTGCTAAATGAATACATAGATTTCTAGATCACGCTTTATACTGTATACAAATTATAGCTGTATATTGAATTATAGCACGAAGTTGATAATTAAATTTAAGCTCTTTATAATTCAGTGTTGATGTGTAAATAGATCATTTTTTTCTTAATACTTGTTTATTTTGTTCCTTGTTTTTTAAAGCCTTTCCGTTCTGGATGTTTCAAAATTGTAAGCAAGTCGGATATCTCACTTGCAGATTGTTTAATTGGAATGTAACAATACAACATTGAAATGAATATGGAAAAATGTCATCAGCGATACAAGTTCTGGAAAAGCCAAAAAATTGGCTTTGACCTATAGTCCATATATTTCACGAAGCAAGGATGAACGAAATTTTAATTGGAATAAATTCTGGGAAAAATAATCAAAGGAACAAGTCAGTATTGATCCATTTTCATTTTGTCTCATTCTGTTTTTCTTCGTGTTTATTTTTCTTATTTCCTTTTCAAAAGTCTATTTTTTTTTCTTTAGTAGTGTGTATATATATATATATATATATATATATATATATATATATATATATATATATATGTGTGTGTGTGTTAGCTTATAGGATAGGCTAGAAAATTAGCCATTATATAATGTACATGTACGGGTAATAGCGACGGGAAATACAAATGGTCTTTTGTTTGCATAAAGGATTATTTTCTCCTTATAATGCCGAAAAGGTAATTAACATTTTTTAATGGCTGGAATGAAGGTAGCACATTGTTGTTTGAAATAACATCATTTGCAACAGAACTGAGAAAAACAAGTTCGGAAGCGAATCTTTTGATGCTTTAAATCCTGTTTCGATAATTTTTAAAGGTTTGAATATTTGAAGAGATTTTTTTTCGAAAGTGCTTGATATCATTTCGTATTTATTTGCTATTAATTCTACTAACATTATGATCGCAAAAGGAAAGAAATGCTTGCTTCATCGTCAGGAAATGGTTAGCAAGCTGATCTCAAAAATCCTAAATACTGAACAGAAAGTTCGACCCTTCGTGTTTCACCCAAACTAATAAATGCAAGAATAATATGAACGTATCACAACAGAGAAAAAAAAAACAATTTTTAAGCAATAAAAAATTGACCCCCCCCCCCGCAAAATGGTATAAACGCAAATTGCTACAAGACATTAACGCAAAAACTAGAGTCATGTCCTTAAATAGATCGAGACTTTTTTTTATCGATGTCACGTATGGCGCCAAACTCCTTTAGTTATTTGTAAACTATCAGCTGTATACAACAGCTTGCTAAGATCAATGGTTAAAAAATATCTTTGAGCGAGTGAAGCCTGTGAATCTTGGCGAAGACCATCCTTCTTTACACATTGTGGACTGGCGCTTCCTCTTTCTTTTATGTGCCATGTCCATACAGGACGTAGGCAATCATGGCTCTCCACATCTTCCTGTCCTTTGTAGATCTTAATAAGTTTTGTTATTGCTCCCAAACCCTGAGCTGCCATCCATTTGCTCAAGCACATCAAGTATGTTACACATTGCTTTTCTCTGTCCCTCCCCCCTCAATCTGTACTCTGAGTATCAGATTTTTCAACCCCTCTTTCCTTATTACGTGCTCCAGAAATTTAAACTGCCTCTTCCTGATGTTAAGTATAAATTTCCTTGCGCTACATAACCAAAAAGAACTTCACCAAATAACAGAAATAACGTTACTCAAGGACTACAAACAGGAGCGACAGTTAAAATTGATATCACAAGTAACTCGAAGAGAAAATAATGACATATCAAGATGTTGATATTTCACACTAATTCAAATACATGGTTAGGAAGGAAACCCCCATCAATACTGGAAAGATCGATAACAGCTACTGGACTTGAGAAACCTATTTTCCTGAAGAATGTTTTTAAGAGGAAGATTTTACAAATTTCAACCGTTGATCATACTGTCTCCTCGGTCAATGAATACTGAATGTTCGCTTATAAGTACACGACTAATATTACCATCGTCTGTTATTTTTCAGCCAATATATAGGACTCCGAAGGTCAAAAATATTTATTAAATTCATTTTTATGTCTTGACAAGATATGTTGAATTGGGAAATTTCTCCCTTTCTGTCACACTGTAGACTTTTAAAACTGGGGAGTTTGTCTATATTATGTCTTGTGTTGCTGAAACTTCTTCAAATCCAACGCTATCTCCACCTGCGACAGATTGTGTAGCTCACATAACTTAAGAATTTCAATTATTGTGCCCAATTGCTGGTGGTGGTACGGGTTATCAAGGCACCATCTCTAGAATGTTTTTCCATTCAAGGTTAGGGAATCCAGCCCTTAGCTGAGAGAGGTGGATCTATACTTTTCTCAAGGGTATTTGTACCCAATGAACATGACGAACTCGACTGGATTTCGAACTCACTTCGCTAGTTTCTCTTTCCAAGCTGTTACCTGTTGCATATACACATGATGATACTTCTTAATATGTTTTAAATGACTCGAGTAAATATATATTTTTTTAAAAATTGGCGTTCCAAAGCACTGCTCATAATAGTTAGACTTATGAACATTATCGTTAATGCAGGAGTTATGTGGTCTTTTCGTACCCCTATCAATCATTCCTTAGCTATTTTCAAATATATTCTTCAAACTAACCCATAAAATGTATTGTTGGTATTTTATCAATATTACAAAATAAGTATCCTATCCTATTCCCAGTTTTATATGGTCTTCCTTTTCTCTCAGTCAACTATCACTCAACTCAGCATTAATATAGGGTCTCAGCAGTGATATTTTATCCTCTATTTTGAAACCTTAGCATATTTTGAGTTTCAATGTGCACTTCCTTTAATCCAATTACTTTATGTTTAATTTTGAGTAAATTGCGTCACATTGAGAGTATTGCAATCGTATATTATTGTATATACAAACATGTACACTATTTATTATTTTTATTTTTTTTCTCTCCTGAATAGTAGTATATAGGTTCGTCTATCGTAAGATACACACTCCTCCCCAGTCTTTTGAACAGGAGTGGAAGTTTATCTCTTGTTTCCTGTTTAGGATTGGGTTTCCAGTTTCGTTAATTTCTTTTTCATTGCCAGTAGCTCCTTGCGTTTTCATGGCATTATCGTCTTGCTTGGGGTGAACTGATTAAAAAATACTTTGTCTCTATTTGCTTTTCATTAGGAGACTGAATTTTGCCCAACAAGCAATCACAAAAACCTACTCACACGCCTGTTAGTTATGCATTCCAGATATTCTGAAGAATTTAATAAATTGTAAGAATTCGATATGCAATCACTGATTTTTTTCGCAAACTAATTGCTGTTTGATATGCTTGCTGAACGACATTTTTAATGAGCGAATACAAAATAGGACTGCGCTACAAAAACGTCTGATAAAAATAATAGAATACCAGTGGAAGTTTGTCGTAAAAATACTTAATAATTATTAATGATTTCTCGTTTTAGAAATAAAGACTATTTGTACTGCTCGTTTGTCAAAAGGAAACTATTTTTAGTTCTTTAGAATAAATGAAGAGATTTAATAAATTGTAAGAATTCGATATGCAATCACTGATTATACCGGAAACAAATCAGCCACATCATAAATACAATTGATTGAAATCTGACATCGTAAGAAATATATTCTGATATAAAAGAATATAGTAACCTACCAAAAGTTTTGATGTTTTATTTCAGACTTAAAATCTGACTTATCTTGTCCAAAAAGTTCAGTCCTGGGTGTGACGTTAAAAACTACATCTTGAAACAAGGATGTTGATCGGGGGATTGGGGGTTTTAAGGAGCGTGGAACCATCTCTTAATAGCTGTGGTCCCCCGAATCCATCTTGGGCATAACATCTATTGGGGTCCCAGCTATGGGCAAATAGTGAACCCCCAAACAAAAACAAAATGCTTCGAAGGTAGTAAAAGTACTAGCAATATATTTTTATATAAAAAGGGACCAACAATACATATTTATAGTAAAATAACCAACAATACTGTAGTTGAACGCATAAAATTGTGTTCAAAATATTTAGATTTCAGCATTAAATAACCCACAGAAGTTGATATGCTGCTAAACAAAACAACCAAAAATGTTCTTTACAAAACCTAATATGCATTTCTTTCATTCATTTCTTTGTCCTTTATCAGAAAACGTTTATACCAACCAGACTAAATGACTACTACATGATAGAAATAATCGAACTAATTTGCATAGCAACCAACGAATTCTTTTAATGGCGGATAAGTAAAACTTTTACAATCATTTGTAAGTTTTTAATATTATATCCTGTTAGTCATAGTACAAAAAGAATCTTACGTTACAAAATAATTTTTCACGTGTACTTTTAGCATTTTATTTCAAATGTTTTCATTTTATACTAATATCATAATTACATAGCTGTTTTACTTGAGATAACTCAGTGTATGGACCATCTATAACATGTTTATAAGGAGATAAGGGAATTAAACATAAAAGATTGTGCTATGGGTAGTTTCGCCCAACACCGCAAGCTGTTACAAAACAAACCATTAACCTATGAACTTGTGTTCTTAAATAGCCTTGTTAGACGTTGAATTTCATATGGATGTCATGCATGGCTCCAAATTCGTTCATAAACATCTAAATTGTCTGCTGTATATAACCACTTTATTCGAACAATGGTTAAAATGTCTTCGAGCGAATGAAGCTTGTAAGTTTTAGCGAGGACCAAAGCGAATTACAAAGAACTGCATCAAATAACATCACTAGAGGACATACAACAACAACAACTAAAATGAATAGCACATGTAACTCGAAGAGAAAATAAGGACACAATGAATATACCGAAGTTCCACACTACTTCAAAAATGATCTGTAAGGAATTTGTTAGTGTGCTTGAGTAACCTGTTTTCCCGAAAAACTGTTTGATAGAAAGATTTTATAAATTTCACCCAAAAGAGGTAATATTTCCTTATAAAGGAAATGCTAATATTAACATTAATGGAATTTTATTATTTCTATGTGAATTTCTGGCATGAGGAGATATCGCTATTTATTTACGTTATTTACATGCAGACAATTGTCTTCATCTTTGTTGTTGTTATTACAACGTTGTGGTCTCCGACCTTCATCAGGTGTACGCCGATCCGGGTAACCTAGGAAATTTTGAAATGAAACCTTTATTCAATCCACGTGGGTAGAGTGTTGTTATTCCACTGCCCATGTCTAGGGATATCTTGTCTAGTTCTTATTTAGTACTACTCCGTTATGACTCGCCCCGAATTGCTTGTAGGTTACCCGAATCTACGTACACCTGATGAAGGTGATGATGGCACAACGGCTAAAACGTTGTGCCACCCAACACCAAAGATGAGGGCAGTATGTGAATAATGTAAATAAATTTTAATGTCTTTAAATGATGGTTAAACATTATATATACACGAAACAAATATTCTATTCTTTTTTGGGGATTGTCGATTTGCATTGCACTTTCCTGATGTTTATTGTTTAAAACATCGAAAAAGCAAAAACAAAGAACAACTCCAAAACAACAAAAACTAAACCACCAACGTTCTTTGTTGATCGAATACTGATTACAAAGAAGAAATATTTTTCAAAGTAAACTTAATCTTTTTAGCTTTAAAAATTGCTTGAGTGGCGAGATTTCCAAATACATACATACACGTATACACTGAATGCATATATATATATATATATATATATATATATATATATATATATATATAATGTGTGTGTGTATGTATAAGTGTATGTGAATATATTCAAGGGTGCCACTTAATGCAGTAAAAGATAATGAGATAGAATTCTCCATTTGTCTGTTTCTTCAAAACAGAATGCGGAATTGTTTGAGAGTTTATTTTGAAACTAAAGTAATTGTCCATTTGACTTGTCTGTTCACGCCTTTCAGATTATTGCAAGAGAAATCAGGCATCTTTTCTAATCGAAGTGGAAAATGGCGATGGTGTCCGTTGGAGAGGGAATTCTATCAAAGATGTTAATAATTGATTGTTTGGACCAAAGTAAATTTGGTCAGTGACGAGGCAACCTTCTTTTGGCGAACTGCCTTCAGCATAATGGAAATAAGGCATAAAGATATGGACATTCGCTACGTTACATCTGCATACATTAAATAGACACACTCGTCGTATATTATGGAACCATTGACCCGTCTGTTTAAATAAATTGAAAAAACAAAACAAAAGAAAAACGTTGGGGTTGCATGTGTTTAACCAAAAATCGTAATAGAGAGAAGGATGAACACTCGATTTCTTTGCGTTTTATTCCCTGTTCGGGAAGAAAGAAGATTGATACAAGTAGAATATATGAACTGGTCGGGGGGGGGGGGGAGAAATGAAAAATGATAACGGAAAACAGAGATGTTAACATGTGAAATAAAGAACAGATGGATGAAAGAAGTAAAGCGTAAAAGAAAAGATTGAATGAAAAGTGTGAATGAAAAGAATGAAGAAAAGATTGAATGAAAAGCGTGAATAAAAAGAACGAAGAAAAGATTGAATGAAAAGCGTGAATCAAAAGAATGAAGAAAAGATTGAATGAAAAGCGTGAATGAAAAGAACGAAGAAAATATTGAATGAAAAGCGTGAATGAAAAGAAGGAAGAAAATATTGAATGAAAAGCGTGAATGAAAAGAATGAAGAAAAGATTGAATGAAAAGTGTGAATAAAAAGAACGAAGAAAAGATTGAATGAAAAGCGTGAATGAAAAGAATGAAGAAAAGATTGAATGAAAAGTGTGAATAAAAAGAATGAAGAAAAGATTGAATGAAAAGCGCGAATGAAATAGAATGAAGAAAAGATTGAATAAAAAGAACGAAGAAAAGATTGAATGATAAGCGCGAATGAAAAGAATGAAGAAAAGATGGAATGAAAAGCGTGAATGAAAAGAACGAAGAAAAGATTGAATGATAAGCGTGAATGAAAAGAATGAAGAAAAGATGGAATGAAAAGCGTGAATGAAAAGAACGAAGAAAAGATTGAATGAAAAGTGTGAATAAAAAGAACGAAGAAAAGATTGAATGATAAGCGTGAATGAAAAGAATGAAGAAAAGATTGAATGAAAAGCGTGAATGAAAAGAATGAAGAAAAGATTGAATGAAAAGTGTGAATAAAAAGAACGAAGAAAAGATTGAATGATAAGCGTGAATGAAAAGAATGAAGAAAAGATTGAATGAAAAGCGTGAATAAAAAGAACGAAGAAAAGATTGAATGAAAAGCGCGAATGAAAAGAATGAAGAAAAGATTGAATGAAAAGCGTGAATAAAAAGAACGAAGAAAAGATTGAATGAAAAGCGTGAATGAAAAGAATGAAGAAAAGATTGAATGAAAAGTGTGAATAAAAAGAACGAAGAAAAGATTGAATGAAAAGCGCGAATGAAAAGAATGAAGAAAAGATTGAATGAAAAGCGTGAATAAAAAGAACGAAGAAAAGATTGAATGATAAGCGTGAATGAAAAGAATGAAGAAAAGATTGAATGAAAAGCGCGAATAAAAAGAATGAAGAAAAGATTGAATGAAAAGCGTGAATGAAAAGAATGAAGAAAAGATGGAATGGAAAGCGTGAATGAAAAGAATGAAGAAAATATTGAATGAAAAGCGTGAATGAAAAGAACGAAGAAAAGTGTGAATGAAAAGAAAGAAATTCGAAAGAAAATATAACTAAAGGAAAAAGTAGGAAAAATGATGAGGAAAATGTCGAAAGAGGAAAGAGCAAAATGAAAGAATATATTCTAAATGAAGTAAATAATGAAAAAAAAATAACCGACAGATAAAGATGTATAAATCCACCAAAAGAATTTGAAAAATACCGAGAAAAATGAATGACCGAGATGAGAAGATATAAAAAACTTGAATGCTTCATTGTTCCATTCAATAAACAAACCATAGTAGATATATAAAGTATGTAAGAGTGGTTCAAGGCTTACATGTCCAATCAGCCGAAGCCCCGCGTTTCGACAAATATGTTCTACGAGATATAACTTGTCATTATTATAAACATGCCAAAGTCTTGCAAGAGTTATAAAGAAATAAAATAAGAATGGAATAATACAACTACAATACTGTGAGGAAAGAAGAAATGAAAAAAAAATATATATTGAAGATATATATTGCGAGAAATAAGTATGTGTAGAAAGAAAAAGAAAAAAGAAAAGTAAAAAGGAAGAAAATCATGAATTGCAGAAAGAGAAGAAAAAAGAAAAAAATATGAAACGAAAAAATAGATGAACCACAGAAGATAGTGAAAATGAAGGAGAAAGAGAGAAGCCAAATGAAAAAACTGATAGCGAGGGACATGAGAAAGGGAAATGATAAAAGGACGGACCAATAGAGAAAGGGAGAGTAATTGCTTGAGAGATATTCATAAAAGAAATATGAATAAATGAAAATCGAAATTCATATGATCAAGAATAACAATTGAGGAAACGAAACATTGAAAAAGGAGCAGCATTCGAATAAATGGAATATAATTTAGCAGTTTACGCTCCGTGAGTTGTTAGAAGAACAAGTAAAAAAGGAAGAGAAAATCTTTAAAGATCTCTTATATTTAGATTTAATCTGTAAGAACAATGTTATCTGCCGACCAGACAATAATCTTCTACCTATTCTTCTTCTTTCAGTGTATTTGGTTTTCTCATGTCTTGCGTGTAAGAGAGAAACAGAGTGCGAGAACTCTGGGAATGCGATTGAAAGAGAGGAAGAAAGATTTGGCGCCATTTCTCTGCCAGCCGTCCTCTACTTTGCAATCAAACCTTTTCATCTTTCCTGTCGGCATTTTCTTCATCAGATCGCTGTATCCATCAGTATTTTTTTTCTCAGACATGTTTGCAGCGGAGGAAGCAACTGCAACTATCATCCCATTTCTTCTCGATAGTTCCCTCTCACCATCACACCCAGACTTCCTAGCCGATAGATATGAGTCATTTTATTTTTCTTTCGAAATCATTTCATTCTGGGAATACCTGCTTCCATAACAACGGTATTTAAAAAAACAAAACAAAAAAAAACACACCTGCCGTGCTTGATTTGTTAAATTTGTCACGGTTTTACTTACCTGTCCTGTTTTATTCACGTGTACATTTTTTTTCTTTTTTTATTCCCTTTTTCTTCTTCTTCTTCGACGTTTCCGTTTTTCATTCGACGTTCTTTTTTCCTGATTTTGCTGTATTTCTTTATTTTCTGCCAGTTCCTTTATTTGTTTTCTTATCCTAATTCATTCTCTACCAAAGATTTCTTCGTCTTGTTTTTTTCGTAATATTTCTGCATTTATTCAATATATTCATCTCAGAATTTCAAATACATCCTGTCTTTTCATATTTCTTTTTTTTTTTCTGGCTCTGAATTCCTTTATGACTTCCTCAATTATTTTATTCGTTGACATTCGTTTCAATATATATTCCCTACGAGATACATTTTTTCTTTCAAAAAAACAATAAACGGTTTCTTCTTTTAGAGGAAACCTTGACAAAACCTCCTGTCCACGGAATATCTTTGTCTTTCTTTCTGTATTTCATTGAAGAAGCAAATTTAGCTGTGATCACCTTTATCTCGGTTAATTCAACGAAGAAGCAAGAAAATGTGGCAGCTGTATTCAAATACCAGAGGATAAGGAACAACTATACTTTCAAAATTATTTTTTTAAAAATCAGTCACCTCAGCAATCTCTCAACCGACATCAGTCCAAGCTGAACAGAGTTAATTTTCATTTTAGAAATACTTTCATTTCCTTTGTTGAGGTGATCACGCCAAACAGCTTCATAATCACCATTAGACTCATCCAACAATTTCTGAATCCACTACACTATCCTCATATTGACAACCAAACACTCTGAAATGTTTGTATTGGAGCTTCCAGCACAAATGCCAAGCAGTACAGCATGCTGTTTCCCAATTTCTGCGGACTGAATTGCGTCATGGTGCTCTTTTTCTCAGACGGTGCCCAACTGACCCTACTATACTGTGCAGTAACTCTTTTGTCGTGGTCTCATTGTTCCTCATGATTTCGTGTACTCATTTGTCTCACTGCTGAATCATTTCTGGTTGGTCTTTTTTTATTAATTGTGATATTTACAGTGATTTGGATCTTGGCCGGATGGGTTACCCTCCCCCTGGTGAGTTTGGTTGGTGTGTGCATGCTATGCACACACCATCTACATTCTTACCGTCTTGAACTTGCCTGGTATAATGGTTCCTATTTCACACACTACAGTTACTGACTGTTTGATGATTGCGTGAAAATGTATGAAACTGAAAGTTGTGGTCAGTCACTGCTCACTTGAAATTTAATTGAAAATATAAGAAGGCTCTGCCATTTAATATGGCATAGATCACTCTTCTTTCCAGTGTGCAACCGTAGCAGACTCTTTTAGGATCTAATTATTATTATTATTATTATTATTATTAATATATATATATATATATATATATATATATATATATATATATATATATATGGTAGCGACACGCTACACGTACACAGATCCAAGCAGACGAGCGCCGGCGTGAAAACTCACATCCGTGTATAAAAAGTGTATAAAAAGAAAAAAATTGAAAAATATAGTCAGTAAATTGCTGATACCTCCTGAAGAGTGGACGGATAGGTCCACCTACAAAATTCTGGAGTCGGGTTGCTGAAAGTAACATCAATTTACTTTTTACTATATATATATATATATATATATATATATATATATATAGAGAGAGAGAGAGAGAGAGAGAGAGAGAGAAACATAAAGAAATTTTAAACAAACTTTTTCAACAGATCTGGCAACCAAATTTTCGGTAAAATAACTTGCTAGTTTTCAGTTTAAACTAAAATAATGAAGACAATTGCAATGATTATAAAACAACCATCAATTACGTTGGCGCGCAAAGCATTTGAACATTTCTACGACGGGTTTTAAGAAAATATTTGTCGATTTTTACAGCCAAATTGCAGCTATTAGCAGACGTGCGTGACCGACACTGCTGCACAGTGCACCTTTACGTACATCAAAATGCAAACCCCCGCCTGCGTCAGATATAAACGGAAAGAGGACATGGGCAAAGACGACAGCAAATTAATAATGTTGGTTGCTCAATAATTTAACTCAGCAATCATAAGAAACACTTGAAAAATAATTAATAAGTTCATTATTGTTTTCGAAGCAATAATTCCCTGTTTTATATTATGTTACTCACCTGGGAGTTAATTTTTTTTTAATCTAAAAATATATGTATTTTTTATATTGTTCTGATTTGTTTTTTTAATAATGTTTACCCATACAAGGCTCAAACGCCACTTAAGTTAGATTACTGAAAACGGTTGTTGCGTGAGCGGTAAGATTAATGGCCGCAGTTTAATCGGATATGTGGGAAAGATAACGGTTAAGCAGAGACTTGAATAGGTTAAGATTGTAGTGGCTGAGAACACATCCTGCTGGGCTTCTATTCCACAAAGCAACAGTTCTTCGGAAGAAGATATTCGAGTAAAATTGACTACTTACGAAGGGAATGATGGTGGTTCGTCTCAATGTTCGCGGTGTGGCGTGTCTTAGTTGTAAGGTTTAGAGTTAAGGGAATTGAAGAATGTAGCACTTTTGAACATTTTCCATGGAAATAGCGGTAGAATAGCGAAAGTCTAGCATCATTTCGTCTGTGGGAAAGTGACTGTAAGAGAAAACAATTCATCATCCACAAGACCGCGTAGATGCTTTTGGACGCTATCAAGACTGGAAAATGAAGACTGGGCAACACCAGCCCAGATTTTCGGCTTAATCTGGCGCTTGTTAAGGTAGAGTATAGCAGTGGAAGTCAGGTACTTACTGGAGCGGTACAAGGAATCGGACATTTTCCCAGTAGCTTTAAGGATGGGTCGTATATACGGAGTCCCACTTGAGGTCTGGGCGAGTATAAATCCTAATAGGCGTTCAAAGCCTCTTTTAGAGAACACACATTTATTGTAATAGACAGAAATTCAGGCGATGTTCGGTGATGATATTTTGCTATCTATCAAAAAAAAAAGCATATTGTAATCATATGAACATAGATTTTCCTAGTCTTAAAAGTGAAAATAGTAGAATATTCTTTAAGAAAATAAGTATTTAATACACGACACAAAACCTAGTTGATTGCATTACTTACATGTAACGTAAGGTATCTACAGTTATAGATATAATGTACGAGGATTCTTTGAACAGTTTATAGGCTATGAAGGAGTGATGTTCGAGCTGTGAAATCTTCCATGCATTAATTTAAACTTATTTGTATTAATAGCTGCATTGTTTCTTTCCAGGTAAACTGACTGTTCAAAGAAGACTTCAAAATAATTAATAATAGCGACTTCTCTTGAAAATGGACAAAATTTGACATCGTGGTGTCATCAAGTACCTACAGAAAAACAGTTTACCCCTCAAGAACACGGTTGCTGCATTATGTGATGAAGCTCCAGCTTTATCAACAGTGCAAAAGTGAGTAGCTGAATTTAGGAGAGGAATGGAGAGTCTTGAAAATGACCCAAGGTCTGAACATTCTGCAACTGCAACTGCCACCACGGAGGAAAACAGTGATTGTGTTCACCACATGTCATCGACAATAAATCAAATAAACAATGATTTTAGCACCTAGTGGAATATGCCTGTAGAAGAGAAGAATTAAGATAATCTTCAAACACGGATCTACAAATTTCTATAATTTTTATTTATTTGAGTATTATTTTTCTTTCAAATTGAAAGAAATGAATTACAAAGATTCATTGCGAACAACGTCACACAAAATATTTTACGTATCTTTTTTACAGTACAGCCGAATGAATATAGTAAAAACAGAAAATGCGTCTACATGTGTGCAGATGTATGTGACACGGATTTACTTTGTTTTATATGTGTGTATAAATTTACTGCAGTCGACCGCATATAAAAGGTAGAGGAAGCTAGCTGCTATCTGTTGACGCATTTAAGCAAATTTAGACTGTATGTTTTCCTTTTATGTGTCATTATCGCTATGAATTTTTTGTAATATTATATATACTCGAATAAATATGCAAAAAATGTGTATGATTAATTAAGTGTGAAAAACGAACACCCTGGTCAAAAGTTCACTGAAGGACTAGTAGCGAACAAAAATTAATCATATTTATAATAAAATAATCTCTCCTAAAATTAAATTTATTAATCTCAAGCTTACTGGTTAATAAATATTTTATGTGATGAAGCTCCAGCTTTATCAACAGTGCAAATTTTTTAAATATTCCTTTTAAGGAGGGAAAATATTGTTGATCATATTCTGAAGCGAGCCTCCAAAATTTAATTCAAATAATATAGCGCGTCTCATACGACGTTCGCTGGATGATTAATATATGTGAATACAAAAATTCAACCATGTACATTTGTCAGTGTACAAATTATGACTTTTCAATGATAGTATTTAAATCTATTAGAATTTTTCTACAATTCTGAAATGAGGTTCCACAAGAATGCCCCTTGACACAGTTGAGAATATTTTGAACAATGAATTTGGCATGATGAAGGTTTCTGTTAGGTGAGGGACACATCTGATACCTGATCAAAAGCGTACCAGGAAAAATACGACATTGAAGCTGATCAAGCTAGTTTCTTTGAATGTCTCCTAACCAAGGATGAGTGTTGGGTTCATCTCTTTGAGCCAGAGACGAAGTGATAATCCATGTAGTGGAAACATTCCTCCTCGCCTGTTCCAGAGAAGGGCAAGGTCGTTTCATTTGCAGGAAAGCGATGGCCTTAGGTTTTTGGGATACAAAAGATATTGTGTTTACAGACTATTTTCAAAAACGCCACACCACCAAAGGAAAGTACTATACTAACTTGCTGAGGCAGCTACAAAAGGCTCCCAAGACCAAACTCCAAGAAAACTGATGAACGGGGACTTGTTTCATTGGAACAATGCTCTAGCACTTGATTTCAATTAATGTTGTGTGTGACTGTGGCTTTGAACTGATTGATCACCCTCCCTATTCTTCAGATTTGGCTCCATCTGACTACCATCTGTTCTCTAACATGTAAAAACACTTGACTTGGCAGTATTGAAATGATGATGACGTCATATCTGCTGTTGATCCAAACACGGCAACAGCGAAGAAGTGTGTGAACCGAAAGGGGGGTTATTTTGAAAACTAAACCTCATTTGTTCATATTCGATGAGAGTATCTTGGTCAGCTTATGAACTTTTCAGCCGACCCTCTTAAGCGTCTGTTTGCCGTTGAGTCGGCAAGTTTTTATAAGATTCTCCCTGTAAAATACTATTGAACTTTCTCGACTAAAAAGGATGCCGAGTGAAAATAATTCCTATTCAATCCGCATGTATTTTCAAAACTGTTTGACTATTTCGGGCCATGATTCGTTTAAATTACTGAAGAGATAACATTTTTTGACAACAGATTTACCGAATCATTGTCCTGGATTGGTTTAATGTTGGCCCCAAATCACGCTTCCTTTGGAAATAACTGCTTTAAATACGAATTTTTGGACTATTTTTGAAATCCTTCTCTTTCTCCTAGTTTTCTTCTTTTTGTTCTTGTTTTTACATGTTCTTTGTAAAATCTCTCCGTTTTTTCGAAATTAGAGACATCAATCTCCAGGGTTTATGATTTTTAGTGTGACAGATCTGGGCAGTCAAGTATATATATATATATATATATATATATATATATATATATATATATATATATATATATATAGAGAGAGAGAGAGAGAGAGAGAGAGAGAGAGAGAGAGAGATTAACAAAACCCATGATGTTACCAAATTTGATAGCGACTAAAAACTTTCCGAGATGTCAGAGTTGATTGGGATTGGAATTATATTTATTTTCCAAATGAGAAGTCTTCCGTTGCTGCTTAGCTTGTTTCAGAGTCGATTGCTTCATACGACCTTAAAAGTCTTTCATAAGATGACCTACTCACTAACAAGCCAGTTTTCGAACAAAAATTAAAGGGAGATAACTGGCTACTAAAAAGTGATAAAAGAAAAGAAATGAGCAGGAGAAAAAGGTAGTGTGAAAAGAAAAAGTAAAATGAACTTTAAAGGTTACGGTTTAAAAAGGCTGAAAGGGCGATATAGTTGAAGGTGGAGATGAAGTGTAACAAAAGAAAGGGAAAAAAGTAAAACTAAGAAAATAAAGACAAAAGAAAAGTGATAGAAAGTTAGAAGACTATATGAAAGAGAATGTGTTTCATACAGAAAGAAGAGAGAACTAGAGTGAACCAAGAAAACGTAATTTAAGGCTGAGGTCTGTCGTGTTTTCTCTATTATTGTTAAGAGTATAATGACCTTTGGTAAAGTCGACGGTTGCAACGAAATTCTTTCAAATGTCTCGCTAGATAAAAAAAACTTGTTCTTTCTTTTAAATCGTTTTATTTTACTTACAACCCCTTATCTGAGTTACAAATTAGTTAAAAGTGATAACTTCAAGGGGAATAAGAAACACATAATCTCCCTGATACTAAAAAAGAATCCTGTCTCTTTCAAAAATTAATATTTTATTTAATTTACTAAGTATCTTCATAAAACATAAAAGGTGATTTCAAGCAAAACTTTGTCTAACTACTTATTAATCCTATCCAAAAACTCGTACACGGGTAACAACCGTACAATTCTGATATTTTTATGATACTGAGAATAGTTTTAAAACAAAGGAAAAATATCTCTAAGAATAGTTTTATAAAAAAAAAAAAAAAAGAAGTGAAAGCAAATTTAAATGTCTGTGTCAACGCACTTTAAATATGAAGTATGTGCGAGTTTTGTAACTATATTGGCATGAAAAATGAAATTCCGATCCATTTTCATGCATTCACATTCACACAAATGGCTTTGGGAAAGGCATAAATTCGTCTCTTCCCGCTGGGCTACGATTTAAATAGCACTGTAGTCTGTGATTTTTTAGTCTTGGGTAAAATCGGTCTAAGAGAAGGAAAACCGAAGAAAAGGCATTAGGAAAACACTTCATTATCTTCCCTAAAAAATTACAGACAATAAAATAAAGGAATTTGTGGAGAGTCACGATCGTTTACGTCCTGAAGGGACATGATATTAAAAAAAAAGTCTGATCGGTCCGAAAAGGTCAAATTGGCAGCTGATCTCAAAAGTGACTTAAAATCTGCTGTTAACTGGGAATGACTTGTTTAATTTAACGCCTCCAAAACAAAACTGTTTTGTTTTCTATCAATCATCTGAGAGACTCATTTCTGCCGTTCTTCAGCATGGCTGATGCTAACCCACATTATATTGAATCAATTGCTAAATCTGCTGCTAGGAAATTTGGTTCACTGTGTCATGCTAGACAATTTTTCTCTCCAGAATCTATCTTACATATTTATAAGTCTACTATTCGTTCATGCTTAGAATATTGCTGCCACATATGGTCTGGTGCTTCTGCTATATATCTAGAGTTTCTTCATAAAATCCAAAGAAGAATTTGCAATGTTATTGGTTGTGACCAGGCATCCTGGCTTCAGTCACTTTCCCACCGCCATAACGTGACTTCCGTCTGCCTTTTGTATAAATATTTTCATGGTAATTGTTCAGATGAGCTTTCCCCTTTCTAGACTCTTTATTTAAGTCCCTACTAGGGGAGGCACGGTGGAGTAAGGGATAGCGGCATGGATTGAGGAATCGGAGAGTTGAGTTCGAATTCCAGTCGAATTCATTATATTCACTTGCGTGCTAATACCCTTGGGAAAGGTATTAATCTTCTCACCCCCCAGCTATGGGTAAATAGTAGGACAGACTGGGTTCTATAGCCTTGGATGACAACTAGTCTACCGCAGAAAGAAATGGCAACCTACTGCGAGAAGAAATCTGCCTTGTCAGTCATGTATCGAAAGATACCTGATCCCCTAAGCGTGTATCACGCATGGCACATAACTAACTAGATTGGCCAGAAGGTTTCATCATTTTACAGCTGACTTGGCTATATACAACCGTACGTTCTTTGCTGACAGTTTTTTTTCTCGCACTTTTCGCCTGTGGAACTCTTTTTTGGCTTCTTGCTTTTCAGTCTTTTTTGATCATCAAAAGTTTAAATAAATGTCAGTCGTTATCTACAGTCTTCTTCATTCTTCTTCTTTTATTGTTCTCGCTCCTAAATCATGTTTTTCTTTTTATTCTCCTATCACACTCAGTAACCCCTTGTGCCTACATGGCTTTATTGCCTTGCTTAAAATGATTTTAAAAAAATAAAACTCTTCAATTTAATTTTTAAAAAATCATTTTAAGAATTATTTCTTAAAAAGCCTTTTGTTTATTTTATAAGGTTTTGCATTGAAAAAAAAATCAAATTCCGTTATATTCTAATATTAACTCGTAAGTATACATATTCGTTCTATCATAAATTAGAATTCTTTCCCCCACGAAATGTTTGGCTGTTTTCTCTTTGTTATATTCCATTCAAATTAGATCTCTTTTTGATTCACTCAACATCAGTACCTGTTGGATGGATCCGAACGCTACGATAACAAAATTAAGAATAAACAAAAACAATCGCTCTTTACATATAGGCTCAGAGCATCACATCCGACTCACAAAAAACAACCCTTTTCCCCCGCAAAAATTAAAAGTTCATTAAAAAATAAAATGACGAACGTTGCACTAAAAAAATTCATGACGAAAATTCTGAGTATTTTATTCATTCTGAGTATTTAAAAAGGACGCGTTCCGTGGACCGTCGAGGCAGTTTTCAGACAACTGGCCTGGTGTAAGGTTATGGCAGCAGCATCGTTCCACCACCAGTTTCAGCGCGTGGCCAGTCACCTCCATCATCCGCATGTGACATTCTATCTTTGCTTCACTGTAAACAGTGACAAGATTAAATTAAAATATCTTATCTCCTTTTCATTCTACCTAATCGGAAATACATTATTTGGTTGTTATAATTGCATACGAACGCAGTATAAAAAACATTGAGTTCAATTTTATTTATTTCTAACAACCAAGCACTGTAATACCGGAATTTATCAGAACATTTTTTTCTCATAATCATATACGATGAGTATTGAAAAAATTTGAGTCTAACCAAAAAGCCCTTATATATATATGATAAAATATAATTTAGCGTATTCTATATTTATGGGTAAAAGTTGTTTTTTTTTTGTTTTGTTTTTTAAGCTTATCACCCCAAGCAAGGCTGGAAGCCACTAGCACGCAAGGGGGTTACAGAAGATTTGGAGCAAGAACAGATAGGAATGAAAGGTGAAAGGATGTGGAGAAGGGAAGTGGATAGATCAAGGCAACTGGAGATGTCGATTGACGTTACACTTAAATAGTTGGAGATTGTATTTGTCAGGGAAATAGGAATAAGGAAGGGAGTTCCACGGGCGAGATGTGCGAGACATGAAGCTATTGGAGTAGAAGAGACGTCTACATCTAACAGTTTCAACGGTGAAGGGGTGGGAACGGGATGCCAGCCTCGTAGGACGTTTAAATTCATGAGGCCTAGGAACCAGCGAAAGCAGCTCCTCGGAGCAATTACCGTGAAAGTATTTGTAAAAAAGACAGAGCGAGGCAACGTCGCGTCTGTGAGAGAGCGACTGCAGACGAGATGACAGATCAGGGCCAATTACATTGCATATCCGTCTCTGGATCTTATCTAGAACCCTGAGGCAAACAGCAGGGGCTCCAGACCATATATGGCAGCAATACTCCATGCAAAGGCGAATAGTCGATTTATAGATTTGGAGGATCGATACCGGGGAGAAAAATTTCCTGGCTCGGCACAGGGAGCCAACTTTCCTTGCGGTGGATGATGCAATTGACTCGATGTATTTGTTCCATCTCAGATCAGCGGACAGCGTGCGACCGAGCAGCCGCAGAGAGGAGCTCTCGAGAAGTTGGTCTTCAGACATTCTAATGGGATGCAGGGATGGATCCTTGTGGTGGTTAATAGAGAGCAGTTGCTCAATATCATAGATAGATGTTAGCTGCAAATAACTGCATTTGGATCCATAACTATTTATACTCAATAGTCTCTAAAATAATTTGAAACATAACAGTTTCCACCCACCCAATAACCGTTAAGTAAATGTAATAGACCCAGCTTCCCATAATGCATGATTGAACAGCATATATAAATAGTTGAGTCAAAACGCAGCACACACGGCCTGAAGATTGCGTTGAAGCTGAAACAAATCATCGCCGCTTGGTCTTGACTTCAGTGTCCACTTTTATACATTTACATACGCTCTCTGTCTGATAATGAGCACTTTTACCCATACATACAGCCTACCTTAAAGCTATATATATATATATATATATATATATATATATATGGTATATTTGGTCAAATCTTTAGGACTTCTACGTTCATATGTTCTTACTCTAAGTAAATATATATATATATATATATATATATATATATATATATGGTATATAAGTAAATATATATATATATATATATATATATATATATATGGTATATTTGGTCAAATCTTTAGGACTTCTACGTTCATATGTTCTTACTCTAAGTAAATATATATATACATATATATATATATATATATATATATATATATATATATATATATATGGTATATAAGTAAATATATATATATATATATATATATATATATATATATATATATATATATATATATATATATATATATATGGTATATTTGGTCAAATCTTTAGGACTTCTACGTTCATATGTTCTTACTCTAAGTAAACACGAAGTGACTTCATTTTTCATTGATGCTTGTTTAATGAGCAAACCAAAGAAGAAGAAGAAGTAGCTGTAATACAATTATACAAACTTAATTATAAATTAATTTCATCCTGAAAATATGAATTAATATATTTTGTTTCGCTCAATGAAATGCAAAATTATGAATTACTATTGACTGCAGTTCGTTGTAGAAACTACTGAAGAGCGAAATGATTGATTAAATGCTTTTTTCATCTTTTGACAATTTCTGCCATTTTTTCATAATATACTTTTTAAAAAAAATTGAGCAATTAAATAAAAAGTGAAAAATATTTCCCGTGTGGACATGAATGAAAAATATGGCACCAAGTAACGATTATTGAGAAAAAACGAATTTGTATAAACATAAATTTTTACGTGCCATGCCTCTTCCGAGTATCTCAGTTTCAGCTTCAGTTATTTCCCTTTAGTAATTCACCTCTTCGTTTTATTAGAGAGAAATAACTGAAACTGAGATATCCGGAAGAGCCATGGTACGTGGAACTAGAACAATCTACCCCGGTAGACGAAATAAAGGGTTCGTTTCGAAATTACATCACCTGAAAAAGGCCGGGACGTTCAACTACCGAAACGTCATGAATATGACAACAAAGATGAAGACAACAGCCCGAACACTGTAAATAGTATAAAATACCTCGTCTCAAAAATATAGACAGATAAAAGTTTTATCGTCATAATCATTAATAAAAAAATATTTTTGAAAATTTACATGCACAAAAGCATCTGCATACAAGACACTATTTCGGATGAAAAATATTTGTGTTTTGGAAAATTGGGTACCTTAAACCGTCAAATACAATTATTTGCACGAGAAAGTTCTAAAAATCGAAACTATAGGAATTATTGCATATCAATGAACTTTTTTTGTTTTTCTTTATAAAAATGACTTCGCAACCTAATTTTCCTTTTAATATCTCTGAATTGACATACATTTTTGTGGAAATAGTGGAGTGGTTTCAAACTGGTTTTGAATTCAGAGTAGTCTTTCTCTTAAAATGGTTGCTACTAAAGTTTAGAGAATCTAGTCTACCCTGCTATTTAACTGATAGGAGGACACAGAGAAAAAGAGATGGATTCACACAATTTCAAAGGGCATCAGTTCAAAAGTGTAGAAATTTGAACCCGGATTCCACTTTCTGCGTCGATAATCGTTTTGCTACCTGCACATTACAAATTTTTTAAGGATCTTCCATTCAAAAACTTTTAAAAAGTTTTAAAAAAATTAAATTAAAAATTCTGTGATGTTTTTCTCTATTTCAGAGGTGGCCAAACTTGTTTAATATAAAAACCACATACGATAAAGTTCAGTTGTTTAAGAGCCACAAGACATGAACAACATTTACACATACGTTTTTGTTACTTACGCATGTGACCACTCTCACTCCTCCCAGCGCACCCAAATCTTTAATTCCTTTATACCCATGACCTCAGCCTCCTGACTTCTGTAACCATTGCTAACTTAAATTTTCTTTATTCCCTCTTCCTCCCACCATTCCTTTCTTCAGCATTAAAAATAATGCTTCACATATATACAGTATTAACATTAGGATTTAAATTCTTGGATATTTTTACTAACCATGAACATTAAATTTACATTTTAATCCAATGCACAGTAAATAATTATAATGCTTGAATTTTTTCTTATTTACCTTTTACATTAACTGTGATGAAGAAAGAAGCTTAACCAACATATTTCCACGAGCCACATATTAAAGATCAAAGCGCCGCATGTGGCCCGCGAGCCGCTGTTTGGCCAACCCTGCTCTATTTAAATACGTCTTCACACACTTAAATTAATTTGATATAGTTGTAATGACAAAAGTACTCAGGTGTAGTTACACTCTGAGATTATTGAAAAAATATATTAAGTAGTTTCACACTACGAGGTAAAGAATAAAAGAAAATGTCCGAAATATTCGATAAAAATCTCTGTAAAAATAGTTTTCTTTTTTTTCTTCTTTTGGGGGACCACAGACCATACTATAATTGAACAAATAAAAAAAATGACCAAAAGAGCAACATTTTATTTGATTTCCAATTAAAAAAAAATTTCAAAGCCAGCTTTCTTTTACTTAAAAAAAAAAAGAAGATAAACAACTTATTTCTTCCGAGAACTGTATTTCAAAATTAATATTGGCACGGTGTTATAAGGGGCTATTGTTATAAATAATCAAGAGTGGTCTCCCCTTGTTTTGTTACTCTACTCTTTGAGAGTAGAGTAAAAAAACTGGGACTATAAATGAACACTATACACGAACCTTGTATTCTCAGTTGAATAAAGCTTTCTTAAATTTTACATTCTCAGTTGAATAAAGCTTTCTTAAATTTTACATTCTCAGTTGAATAAAGCTTTCTTAAATTTTACATTCTCAGTTGAATAAAGCTTTCTTAAATCCTAAGAACACAAACATTTCTCGTCCTAAATAGTGTCTTGCACCCAGATGCTTGTTTATATGAAAGCTTTTTTTTTCTCAAAATATTCTTTTTATTAACGGCACAAAGATTATGACGATAAAATGTTTATGCAAATTCTTTTTGTCACTTGACGCTTATATTTTTCACGCAGGACATATTTTTGACTGTTTATTTAATTGCTCTATTTTTAAAAAAAAATATCATAAAGAAGAGACGAGTATTGTCAAAAGATCCTGTCTGGATGTATCAGTTTAGGTAATTGACTTTTTTTGCTAATTGAATATGTCACTTGCATTCTGACTACCTGATTGATCTTTTCTCTACCGCGGAAAGAAAAGAGTTTTTTGAACAACTATTATAAAGTTTTCTTGCTTTTTATCCAAGGTTTTATTCCTGTTATGCATGGTTTCTTCGTGTGAAGGGCTTACAATTTCAAATATAATTTTATACAATATATTTTATATCATTATTATTATTATTATTAAATGTAACCAATGAATATTTCAGATGATAAAAGCGTTCTTTTTATTAGCCTACAATTTCTAGGAAAAAATAATCACAGTTCCAGATAATTATTTCTTTTTGTTTGGTGACCACCAATGATAATAAAAAGTAAAATAAAAGTAGTCAGAAAACTAACACTACTTGTTTACATTACATCAAGATTTTGTAGCAAAATATTCAAAGATGTACAGTTCATGCAACACCAAGTGAGTATTCAAAAGCAGTTCTACACTTTGGTGACAAAGTGAAGACTTCATTGGAAGAGAGAGCATGGCCGAGATTTGCGTCTCTTCAATTCTATGTCACTGTGGCAAGAAATGCAAAGGTGAGACCAAATTCCAACGAAATGTCTTCTTCCAGGAACCTCAATCCGTGGAGAAACTATAAAATCATGAATAGGTCATCATGTATCGAAATAAAACTGAAGTTGCCGACATTGAAAAATAAAACTACTGAAAGTAACAGAGCCTATACTACGTTCTAAATAACTCTAAATAACTAATAAATAAGATTAGTATATAATTAAACACCACGTGAGAGCTCTTTGAAAGAATAAAGTTTATATTTTAGACCCTAAATTTCCAGCCCCTTTTTCTTTTTTTTTTTTTTTTTTAGAAAAGTAGCTTGTAAGTGATGGTTGAGAGTGTTTAGTTTTCCTGGTAATCGCAAGTTTAGTTTTTCTGGGTTAGTTTGTGAATTTCATATACGGTAAAATGCAGAATTACAAAGATTACAAAGATAACTTTGATAGGGGATATTTTCTAGCATGAAGTGTCAGAACATTTTACCCACGTCCGCATTTCTTCTAATACCCCGGATGGCTATAACACGCGTAAGAACTTTTGCTAAAAATGTTTTTTTTTATTCTTTTCAATAGTAGAAAAATGAACACTATTGTGAGAAACTTGCTTCTCCTTTTCAGTACCGTAGAAGAGACATATATTTTCTTTTCAAAAAAATTTAAAATTTAGCCTTAAGTTATCAAAGGCCGCCAAAATGGCTAGCGACAAGAACATTTAAAATTTCCAGTACCTCTAGATTGGCAGAAATCATCTATAAAATAATAGAGAAACCTTAAGAAGAATTCTTTCATCGGGATATTATGAAAGTGATATTCTTCATTGCTTAGTTTTTTTCTTTCTAGTATCTCTTTATTTCTTGTATTTTCTTAAAATAAAACCATTTAAAAAAAAAACTACAATTGGTAAAAATTTGGGTAGAGCCAAGCCATCCCCCCGGCTGCCACGGCCCTGCTTTTATACACTTTTTTAATCATTTCACCCCAAGCAAGGCGATAATGCCACTAGGACCCAGGGGATTACAAGGGGTGAAAGAGGATGTGAAAACTTTGGCCCTGATCACGTGCTGTCGCCTCCCTCTGTCTTTTCTACAAATACTTTCACGGTTACTGCTCCGACAAGCTACTTTCGCTAGTTCCGAAACTACGTGAATGTAAACGTGCCACTAAGTCGGCATCTCAGTCCCACCCTTTCACTGTCGAAACGGTTAAATGTAGCCGTTTCTTCTACTCCAATAACTTCATGTCTCGCACTTCCCGTCTGTGGAACTCTCTTCCTCTTACTTGCTTCACTGATAGCTATATTCTCCAACTATTCAAATGCAATGCCAGTCGACATCTCCAGATGCATTGATCTATTCCCTGTCCTTCTCTTCATCCTTTGCACTATCACGCCTTTTTACTCTTGCTCTCACTCTCTGTAACCCCTTGCATGCTAGTGGCACTCCCGCCTTGCTTCGAGTGAAAAGCTTAAAAAAAAGAGTAGAAGTGAGGAAAAGGGTAATAAAGGAACAGGATTCAGGAAGACAGAAAATAGCGATTGACATTGAATTTTGAAGATGGTAGGCGACACGGAAGAAAGAAATCGGAAAGGAATTCCACAATGGAGAAGTACGAGAAAAGAAACTATTAGAATAGAACAGCCGGTTGCATCTAGCTAGTTCAGCAGTAAGAAGGTGAAACCTAGTTGCCAATCTAGTAGCGCGCATTAATTTCTGCTGTCGAGGTGCTAAGGAAAAAAAACTCATCAGAACAGATACGATGAAAATATTTGTAGAAAAGATAGAGGGAAACCACGTCACGCAGGCGAGAAAGTGATTGAAGTCGAGATGTCAGGTTAAGATCGAGATTACATTTGAAAGCTTATTTCTATGAAAACAGATCAAAATAACGTCGTCCTGGGTATGACGATAAACTACACCCGGCTGCAAGGCCTCTGATCAAGAGGTTTTGAGGAGCGTGTTGTTCACAGATCTGCCCTGACCCGGCGTGGTAGCACCCGTTAGGGTCCCAGGTATAGGCAAATAGCAAACCCCCCAAACTGGGATCCAAACCCTATGTAAGTACAGAAATAGATTTTTATAGTAAACTTACTAGCAATACATTTTTGAAAGCAAAATATTTCCAGCCATACATTTTTATAAAAGAAATTACTAATGCTCCCAAGAAAATTAAATTTCGGCATTAAATATATAAGTTGATATGCCGCTAAACAAACAAAGAAACAAACAAAGAAACAAACGAATGAATCTATTAAAAAAAAATCTTGTTGGCATTAAATAACCTATTGAGGTTGATATACCATAAAACAAAATAAACCCAACACTCAAAATAACGTCCCGGAACAATTTCTGAAAATTTAACCAATGACAGATATCTCGTTTGTTCATATAACACCCCCCGCCCCACAAAAAAAACCCAAACAAAACACAATAACAATCTTTTGGCCACCATGCTATGTATTGAGGAATGGTAGTTTTAACCGTCAGAATCGATCCGCTATTTTAGTTTATGACTTCTATAAACGTGTGGCCACCACCTTCTTTAATCTTGGAATGGTTCTGATAGTGAAAACATCTCTATTGTTAATTTATTTTACATTGTATTTTAAACTAAAATTGAGTAGACACGACATCCACATTTCACCAGCTCATCTTCATCTGGTTTATTTTACTTTTGATAGCTTATTAATTACAAAGCTTCAGAATGTAAATACTTCTTTTCGGCAGACATCAAAGATAGCGTAATGATTGATTCAACAAAATGTTTAAATTGGCTTAGACAAAACTAAATGGAACTCCGTTAAAACAAGTATTTAAAAGTAATTGTAAAATATTTTATCATTGTTTAAAATCGGGTATATTTTGTCAAATAATTTTTTCATACTTAAAAGATTGGTATATCTTCTTACGGCAGGTTTATTGTTCACAGAGTGAGATGTGGTGTTTCTTTATTATTTATATTTACCGACTATAAATATGAAGCGTGTTGAAACGTTTTCGGCCGAACCGAAAAGCTCTCCGAAAATCATTTCGTCAGATTTTACCCAATGTGGAGAGAAGTTTTAGCACTATGTTCGTACATGCCTATTTCCAAGAAGTAGATTTTTTTAGTTATTTACTCAGTAGGACTTTCTTTGGCATAACGCTATAAGTATAGAGAACCCAGAGAGGGTCGAATTCAATACTCAATAATAATAGCCAGTCAGGTTAGTTCGTTAACAATTACACCACGCCGAGGCGTCTGAAAATCGTTTCCACACCGGAAATCGAACTTAGGCTGCCTGGATGAAAGTTAGGAATCCTGATCACGAACGTTGTACATTTTGTATTTCAAACTAGCGTGTTTTTTTTATTATTATTATTTTCCGGTAAAAGTATAATTGTATTTGTAAAATTAGCATTTTACTTGTAAATCAAAAGGAGGTCAATACTGCACGTGTAAAATCTATTCGCCGAAACTAAGTTGAATACAAAGTACACAGCACGCAGGCGCCGAAATAGAGACATCACTCTTCTCGATTACACGCACATATTAACAATCAAAAACTAATGCAATTTCTCACGCATCTGAAGCAATTTTGTCAGAACTAAGATTTCTCTTTAGCAAAACCGGAAACGGCAAGGACCACAGACGCTATCGTGTTTTATTCAAGAATATAACTTTAATTATGGAACATGTTTGCACTAACAATGATTTTTGGTAAATTTAAATGGTGGGTGGAAGTACTGAGTTGACCTCGGAACGAGGAGAAATATACCTGAGAAATTTTAGCGACAGTCAAGGTACTAATTGCAATGAAAAAAAAAAAAAAACACTGACGGAAAATAAACCAAGACAGAAAAATCAGAAGCCATCGAGTTTGTGGAAGTTACGAAAGGACGAGTTTACTTGGGTTATTATGTGTTTACAGTTGACTATCTTCGGATAACGGCCTAAATCCAAATATGCACCAATTTATGGCCTTTTAAAATGCATGCAAAGGTAATTATTACAAAGATATATTTTACATGAACTGATAAAATTTTATATCGCTTAAAGTAAAAAAGAGTCCATAAGTTCATATCAGAAAGTTCTCGTGTTGAAAGACTCAAATCCTTTAGCATATAAAAGAAAGAGAAACGTGTCCTTGTAAATGTGTATGTATATATCTCTTAATAGTAGTAATCCTTTCGACACTCTGGGATTTTTAGGTGTCCGAAAATTTAGTGCATGGGAGAACGGACGAAAATTTCATCAACTATCTGTTTGCCTGGCCTAGTCGTCTGTGTCTTCCCCTTTTTCGAGACAAAGGAACTTATTCTAGAATTGTTTCTTGATTTCTGATTGGTTCACGGATGTAACTCATTTGACTAGACCCTTTTCTTCACCTTGAAGATGTAGATAAAATTGTTGTATCATCCCCTCAAACGTTATTTTATTGGATGCTCGTATTTGAGTAGACGTCCTGTTTAATCTCAAACAGTATTTATTTCGCTTACAGGCCTGCACACTCTAGAAAACTTATTACAGAAAATGTGTTCTCCGACAGGATTCAAACCTGCGTCCTCCTTTGCAAGAGAAACCACCGTATTTTTCGGCGTGATTTAAACTCTCGGCCCCGAAAAAATTCACAATTAAGCAAGGTTCTAATTGCCTTCAAAGCATACTGATTCGTCCAGATTTCATTGAAAGCCAATATCTGCTCAGTTTCGTATCCGGAACGTAAGGAAAGCAATTTCTAAAGATTGATAGATTCTTTTTTTTTTTAATCCGACCTAATTTTATTACTTCAGACGTTAATTTTAGTGGATACACGTACTTTAGTATACGATCCGTATTATTTTAAACTGCATTTATTTCTCCTACCGACCTGCTCACTCGAGGCAAACTTAAAGTAATTTAATTAATTTTTAAATCCGCTATTATTTCGTAAAGGGGTGTCTGCTCAAAATATGTGTTGCCACGTTTACGGTAATAAAAATGCAAACAACAAAATCCCTTAGCTTAAATGTCCAGAAGTTACAGATTGAGAATGAAGTAAATGCTTTCTTAGTCTCTATATCTAAATGTTTACAGGAAATGTCTTCTTATTCTAGTGTAAAGACGAAAAAGTATTGGCAGGTAAATGTATTAACGTAGCGAAAGATTCTTGGAGTGTTTACATTAGATCCCAAGTCAACGTCTACGTCTCCGGTATGTACAAATGCTGTATATGCAAACGTACTGTAGGGGATGCAAACGAATAAGTGGACCTTCTTTTTTTCATGTCAAAAAGTTTGTGGTAGATATATATCTTGTGTTCTTAAGAAAATATACAGAATTACTTCCGAAAAAATGTCTTCAGACAGTAATCAGCTTCCAACCTAATAAAATAATAATAGAGCTTGAATACGAGGAAATTCCTTAGAATATTTTCTATCCAATCGATAAGAATAGACAGAAAAGTTTCCTTATCGCCATTGTATATATAATATAATTAACATTCTTCTATGGAGGTATATTAAAGATATCATTCATTGAAACAATGATATTAAGAAGGATATCAAGCTTTCAACATAAATAAGGCAGTTTGTTGATGTGTATAAAAGGCCAGCTGAAACCATTGCTTCTTTTAACTAATAACGTGTAGATGGTAGCACGGAAAGATAGAATCGTGTTTTATATAAAAATATTCTGGACAAAAATCTATCATAAAAATTCGAATTTTTTTGTTATTATATTTCAAGTAAATTACCTTCCGTAATGTATTCTACGGTCGTTCTTAAATAGTGGAGACAATATATCTGTCTATGAGTGCGTGTATTTAAAAAATACTTCTAATTATTTTAATATGACATTCTATTCTTTCGAACATATATATATATATAATTAAAAATAATTAGACGTTTTATATTTATTAAAATTATTTGATACATATATATATATATATTAATTAAATTTATTGTTCAAATAAATGGCGTGTGATCCTACGTGAAAGGGAGGTTGTTGTGTAACGTACATGGCATATGGTTTATTTGCAAAGATGCAATCTTTTTAATCAGACATATTGCAACAACTGATGCCAAAATATACTATATATATATATATATATATATATATATATATATATATATATATATATATATATGCGTGTGTGTGAAAAGTGTAAACAGCAAGAGTAACAGTATTTAAACAAAGTAGGTCTCTGATTCATTTTTTATTTGATATGTTTAGTTTGCGTACAATTTATCACATATCCAGATTAAATTTATGTAAAAAATGTCCAAAGTTAAATTTTTATCTAATCCTCCCTAGTTATTATCTGAAACATTAATGTTATCAGTGTCATAGAGACAAGTTTTTATTAGCTTCATCCTAATATTTTTGGAACACGACATCTCTAATTAAATATACGTGTATCGTGTTGTGACTTTATCTGAAGGATGGTGTTTAAAATAAAATCTAATCCGTTAGTGTTCCCAAAATTAACGGCACCTGAGGACAAAGATATTTTTAACATTTTATAAAACACCGTCTCACTGCGGTGAAAGGCACTATATTTAATGTGGGTTGCTATCTTTTTGTATAATGACAGCTTTAAAACTTTGTGCCTTTAAAATATAGATGTAGCATTCTTAAAATGAATGAAGCGGGGGGGTGTTATTGAAATCATACATGACAAAAAGAGAACACATTAATTGGTGCTTACTGAACGTTTACAGAGACTCTACAGGTTCTTGTTCATTGCTTGCAAAAATATATAGACAACGTTGCACAGAGATAATGTCTAGTAGCTGGAAATTTGCTCTATCCAGTAGTCGTAACATATGGTCATTAGTTTCGCAGCGTCTCATATATATATATATATATATATATATATATATATATATATATACATGGGGATTCATGAAGTGTTAACACTTATAGAACTAATATTATTCCAAACCAGCCTTCACCAGCATATTTTCACAACACATTCTAGGAGTGCCTTTATTAGAAATGTATTCCTATCTAAGTCTTAACATATATTGCTGACCTATATATACATAGCACCAGTTGATAATAGCAAAAAAATTAGATTAATTATTTATTATAAAAAATTTAAAACTTGTAACCTTATAGTTAAAAATAATAATTCACCTCCTACAACAAAATTAAATAGAGCAAATATTATTTACGAATTCAAATGTCCATTAAGGAATTGTATTCCTCAAGAATCAACTTTCGTAAATAATTATATAGGCCACACTACAAATCGTTTAACACGCAGATTAACCCTACACCTTTCTGACAATAGCTCAATTAGATCTCATTTAAATATTCATGGAGACCTACCGGACACTATTCGGAATATACTTGTTGACAACACTAATATAATAGCATCATCCACTTGCAAAAAAAGGCTAAAAATAATGGAAGCCTTACTTATAAAATTAAACAAACCAACCCTTAATGATATTAACTTTGAACATGGACATAATATCTTGACCGTGTTTTGAAACAAAAAAAAAAAATGAATCACTTTATAAAACACACACAAACTATTTCTAATTCTAACAGTGGAAATACAATCCTTGATAATGGCTAAAAGTATAGCCGAAAGCGCTCGGAAAAGAACATTCGGACAATTTTTATATAATTTATCCTCTGAAAAGAAAAACTTTATTAGATCGCACGAGAAATTATATAAAAAACGAAATAAAAGCACCTTGTCAGTCGTTTTTAATGAAATGTGCTTGAAAGAAGGATTGCTGCCTAAATACACAAATATATATATATATATACAGTGTAACCCGGATATAAGAGAAACCCGGATATAAAAGAGATTTTCTCTGGTCCCAAATTAGAGTCATACTTATCTAAACAAAATAGACCAAACCCGGATATAAGAGAAACCCGGATATAAGATACTTCTTCTCTGGTCCCGACAACTCTCTTATATCATGGTTACACTGTATATACATACACGTGATGAAATATGAATTAAACCCGACAAAAAAATTAAATAAGAAAGAAATAGGTACATCTCATAAATTTAACGTATCGATAGTTAATTTAGATCCTAGCTCAATTAAATAGTTAATGTTTGTAGTTATTCCTTATTTAATCATACATACATATATGATGGCTGCTACCTCGTTGTCGAGTATGACCATCGCAAAATATATTTGCATCATCAGTTGTGACTTATATTAATGTCTGTGCATGAATTTTTTTAAAGTGGGGAAAAGCGATGTACTGGGTCAATCCTACACTCTAAGCAAGAACAGCATGTACCCCCAACCACCAAAAAGAACAAGGCGGCATCAGTTTTCTTTCTCCTGGCTGGATTACCTTAACGAATATTAAGGATCCAACACTACCAGTGGGCTGACCGCGAATCTGGACACCAATCCAAGTATTTCTGGCACCTGTGCTAGATGTCCGTTGATCCCATCAAAGGATTCGTCCATTGTTTGGGTTATTTTGATTTAATCCCGATCCACGACGAAAGAGAACAACCGGCAAGACACAGAATACCGACTGGTCTGAAATTCTGAAAACCGAAGTAGAAGCTGCACTGGTCAAATTGAACAGAAACAAGGCGGCAGGGCCAGACGGAATTGTAACGGAGATAAAATTATGTGATTTTGGCATAGACAAGATGACGAAAATAACAAATGAAATCTACAATAGTGGGGATATACTGGCAGATGTATTTTCATAGCACTGCCTAAGAAACACGGCACAAACGAATGTGAAATCTACCAAACAATCAGCCTCATTAGCCACATAAGAAAACTCATCATCATCAGAATATCAGAAAGAGCAATGTAAATGCAGAAGGACGTGCACCTGTGTTTTATAGATGATGCAAAGGTGTTCAACAAAGTACACCACAAACTTGACATATTCAGGAAATGCATTAGAATAATCAGAACCTTTACTGGCGACAAACCACCAGCATAAAGATAAAAAAATGAGCTCTGCAGATATACAAAAATAGAAAAGGGCGTAAGGTAAGAACGTGTCTTCACACTGGATTTATTCATCATTGGAAGCCACAGCATAAGATACTCAAATGACACAGTGCTGATAGCGGACACGGAAATGAAACTACATAACCTCCTATAGAGTGTAGCGAAGGAGAGCGAGAAGACGGGACTAAGCATAAACTACAATAAGAGAGAATGTATGGTCATCAGCAAAAAGATGAACCCGAAATGCGATTTACAGGTCGAGGCCACTAAAATCAAGCAGGTGAGGAAATTTAAATATCTGGGAAATGTCCTAACAGAGGACGGAGAGTGCAACGAGAGATCCGAAGACGTATTGGGATGGCCAAAGACGCATTCCAAAAGCTAGGCAGTGTATTACAGGACAGGAGGGTTTTGTTGGTAACAAAGAAAAGAATATTGAGCTGCTACGTGATATCTGTCCACATTTACGGCAGCGAATGTTGGAAAACTCCTCAAAGATGAAGAGACTCGAGGTAGCAGAGGTGTGGTTCTACAGAAGGATGCTAAGGATACCATAGTCCAAACATATGAGCAACGATGAGGTTTTTAAAAAGATGCAAACCGAAAGGAAACTCATACTAAACATCAGGAAGAGACAGCTGAAATTTCTGGGACACGTAATGGGAAAGGAGGGCTTAGAAAATCTGATACTCACAGGGCGGATAGAAGGAAAGAGGGACAAGAGAAAGCAACGCGTGACATACTTAACGGGCGAAAGAAGGTGGATGGCAGAACAGGGTATGGGATAAATAGCAAAAAGACACAACATTGAGAGCTACAAGGGACAGGAGAGGGTGGAGAGACATGTTCGCCTAAGTCCTGAAGGGACAAACATATAAAATAAGAAGAATCTAGACAACCTACTCAGCGGAAATGCACATGGTGGGGGGAACTTGTTTAGTCACCGATAACCTGACCATGCGGCAAATAGTACAGAGTTATATAGTACCAGTAGCACTCATAGCGTGGACACACACACACACAAACACACACACATGTGTGTATGTGTGTGTGTTTTTAAAAAGTTTGCAAACGTTTCCAGGTCTAAGATTTACATTCAAAGCTTGTTTTTAAAATGATTCTGTAAAAGCTTTAAAAAATTTCGAATCAATAAAAGCAGAACCAGAACTGAATATACTTTAGTCTCTATTCAGTATTATTGTTAAGGAGTTAAGTAGTACGTGCCTGCATGTATTTCTGTGTATGGCGACATTGACAGGCCTCTTCGGGTAATAGGAACGAGAAACCAAATTGTAAGACCATAACAGCATGCACAATAATCACTCGACCTGTACTGTCTTCGAATTACATTCTCTTCCTCCAGAGGTTATCACAGGCGCAAGAAAATGAGATGCTACATGAATTCCCATATATAAATACATATATATTAAATGAAAGACAACTAGAAAAAGCGCATCAAAGAATCCAACACAGTAAAATGTACAGGGCTCAATGTAAAAGTAATAATAAACTATTAACTTTTTCACTCACAGTTTCATATGTAAACCACAATCATCATCTTCCCACACACACATACATATTATACATACAGACAGACGCATATATATTATAGACACATACATACATACACATATATATATTATACATACATACACATATATGTATTATACATACGTACACGTATATATATTATAAATACACATATATATATATTTTACATACATATATATATACATACGTATGCACATATTGTATTATACATACACACACACACATATATATATTATACATACATATACATATATATATTATACAAGCACAGACACATATTATACACACACAGACACACACACACACACATATATATATATATATATATATATATATATATATATATATATATATATATATATATATATATATATATATATTATTTGTGTATTTAGGCAGCAATCCTTCTTTCATGCACATTTCATTGAATACGACAGACAAATTAAGTTGCTTTTATTTAGTTTGTTATACAATTTCTCATGCGATCTCTAATTGTTTTCTTTTCGGATGATAAATTATATAGAAAACTGTCCAAATGTTTTTCTTATCCGAGCGCTTTCGGCTATACATTTAGTCATTTTCAAGGATTAAATATTTTAACTGTTAAATAAGAAATAGTTTGTTGTAAGTACGTTTTAGAAAATGTTTTCATTTTTCAAAACACGGTCAAGATATTGTGTCCATGTCCAAAGTTAATATTATTAAGTGTTGTTTTTTTTTGCTTTTATTAATAAGGCTTCCATTATTTTTAGCCTTCTTTTTTGCATGTAGATGATGCTATTATATTAGTCTTGTCAACAAGTATATTACGAATAGTGTATGGTAGGTTTCCATAAATATTTAAATGAGATCTAATTGAGCTATGGTCAGAAAGGTGGAGAGTAAGTCTGCGTGTCTAACATGTAGTGTGGCATATATATATATATATATTATGCATACATACAGACATATTGTTGTGACCTAGTAAATGGTTAGGTAATAACAAAAACCAGGTTTGCAAATATCTCGTATATTAAACAGTAAGTACACTAGAAGAGTATTACACGACTAGAGAGAGTGTATCGAATGAACTAGCGCTCAATGTATTTACAGTTTCCCGAAGCTTCCTGTCCTACTAATCTTATAGTAGGCGGAAGAGTCTAACATAAACTCTTCAGAGGGAGGACACCACAACACATATATATCTATATATTATTATAATAATATCTGGCCACTCGTATTCGAGGATACCCGTCTACTAGGGCGGCTAGCCAATCCCTATTGCAGATGCTCGCTCAGACAATTTAAAGTGCTCAATATCAGATATAGAGCGTATGTAAACATAAAAGTGAACATTGAAGTCAACATTCAGACTGTTTCATGCTAGACTCAATCGTCAGGCCACATGTGTTGTATTTTTTCTCGACTATTTATATATACGGGTCAGTGTCCATTGTGTGTAGTCCATTCTGGCAGTTATTTTGCTGGGAGTGGTTTGTTTATTTATTTATTTCGATTAATTTATTTTACTTGTATTTATTTTATATATTATTCTTTTCGGTTTTCGATGTTTTAGTAAAGTAGTAAAAAATTCTTGAGATGGGTTCAGATCGCTTATTTAATAGTTTGTTTTAGTCTGTGATTTTTCCGTTCAATTTTTGAATTGATTGCTGTAGTCTATTCTGTTATTTTGGTGGGGGCAGTCTTTCAATTTGTTCATTATTTTATTCATTTGGATTTATTATTTTTACTTGTTTTTTGCTTATTTATTTTTTATTTTTAACATGTGGCCTGATGATTGCGTCTAGCATGAAACAATCTGTCGCCTCTGAGTGCTGAATTCAATATCCACGTTTATATATATATATATATATATATATATATATATATATATATATATATATATATATATATATATAAAGTTGACAATGAAGTCAACACAGTCATTTTTAGGTATGCTACATTTATGTGTTAAAGTGCTCCAAATCAGCGATAGAGTGTATGCAAACATAACAAGTCAACCGCTAGAAAACAGTCTGTTTCATGCTTAAACGCAATCGTCAGACCATATGCGTTGTCTTTTATTCGACTATATATTTATACATGTCAGTAATTCAATGTAGGTAATCTATTATTTTAACGGTTATTTTAGTGGACCGTAAAGGTTATGTTTCAAATTATTTTAGAGGCTTTTGACTGGAAATAATTGAGGATCCGGAGATATAGTGTTGTTTGTTAACTATTTTATTTATTATTGACTATTTTATTTTTGCCTATTATTATGCTTATCTGTGTTTATGTGTGCGTTCTTAGTTTGTTAATTTGTTTATTATATACTTATACATATTTATTTACTGGTTTGGATTCATTGATTTTACTTATTTTTTTCTATTTATTTATTTTTGTTTATTCTTATTCGTTTTTGGTTTTCAATTTTTAAGCTATTTTCTTTTCCAGACAAAGTTTGCAGTCTCTGGAGTAACTGAAGTACTCTGGAAACAAAGAAACTACGCACACAAAACATCCTTTACAAATAGTAAATACCCAAACAATCCTTTTTCTAAACAAATCAGAAATTAAAAACAAAAACCAAATCACACCAAAAATATAATAGAAAATAAGGAAAATAGCATCAGCTTACAACAAGAAATCTCAAAACAGTCAACTCTCTGTCTGGTGGAGAAAACAGCGGTAATTACCTTCCCCGACTAACACAAACTACTAAGTAAACAATCATAACTCATTTCAAAATACAGACATGAAAATTTTGTACTACGTTACACACACACACACACACATATATATATATATATATATATATATATATATATATATATATATATATATATATATAATAAATGCAAAAATATCTGCGTGTTAAAATTTTTCAATTAAAGGAACACGACTCTCTAACTTTTAAAAATCCTATCTTCAAATGAGACTTTCTGATCCAGGATTGGAATTGAATCCTCAGATTAAGAATTTAATTCTCTGTGAAATTGAAGAAAAGTGATGAACTTAGCACAAATAAATCTCAGTAATTATGGTCTGTCAAATCCATCAGAGAAATTTTGAAAGAAACCTGATACAACATGTAAGAACTTGGCAATGTATTCAAAACAATGAACACTTGTTGAA
This sequence comes from Acanthosepion esculentum, assembly GCA_964036315.1. NCBI lineage: Eukaryota > Metazoa > Mollusca > Cephalopoda > Sepiida > Sepiidae > Acanthosepion > Acanthosepion esculentum. The sequence goes on along the minus strand of OZ038494.1, from coordinate 40,222,524 downwards.
CCAAGACCAACAGCAAGTGTATCAGAAGGTCCTTCATGACATCAGCAACAACAACGTAGCAATTTTCTTCTTGAATGCACCTGGAGGTACTGGTAAGACTTTTATAACTAACATTCTTTTATCTGCAAAGAAACGCCAAAGAAAAGTAGTTCTAGTAGTAGCATCATTTGGAATTGCTGCTACTCTTTTGCCTAGAGGATACAGAGCACACATCACCTTCAAACTTCCATTGGATTTGAATTACAATGAAACCCCATTTGCAACATCAAAAGAGGAACCAACTTGGCCAAGCTACTGGAGGAGACAAGTTTCATTGCGTGGAATGAATGTACCATGGGACACAAGCGTGCAATTGAGGCCCTGGACAAAACACTCAAAAACATTAAACAGACTTCACAAACCATGGCAGGTATCACTGTGCTACTCTCTGGTGATTTTAGACAAACATTACCAATCATTGCAAGAGGAACTCCAGCTAATGAAATCAATGCTTGCCTGAAACATTCTTATATCAGGCGCCATGTTCTTAGACTCAGCCTGAAAACAAACACGAGGGTTAGATTTACGGGTAACCTTGAAGTAGGAAGATTTGTTGCTTTACTGATACAGCTTGCCATGGAACCATCAAAATCGACCAAAATGGAAAAGTTTCACTGTTAAATTATCGTAGACATTCAGTTTCAAGTATCCAAGACTTATTAACCATGTTTATTCAAACATTAAACACCATTTCATGGATTCAAACTGGCTTTGTGAGATCGCCATATTAGCTCCCAAGAATCAAACTGTGGATAGAATCAACTAGAAACTTCTCCAATAAATTCCAAAAGAAAGCATGAAGTACTTTTCCATTGACACTGTGGTCGAACAAGAGCAGGCAGTGAATTATCCAACTGAGTTCCTGAACTCATTGAATCCTCCTGGAATGCCATCACACAGGCTGGCACTAAAAGAAAATGTGCCACTTATGCTATTGAGAAATCTGGATCCTCCAAAACTTTGTAATGGAACAAGGTTAACTGTCAAGAAGATGCTTCCTCATCTCCTGGAAGCAGAGATACTTACTGGTCCAGTAAAGGAAGAAAGAATTTTAATACCAAGAATCCCCTTAATTCCTTCAGTTTTACCTTTGGAGTTCAAAAGACTTCAGTTTCCAGTGAGAGGAAGCTATGCAATGTCAATCAATAAGTCCAAAGCACAATCATTGAAAGTAACTGGACTTCATTGAATGGAACTCTGCTTTTCTCACGGCTAGCTCTATGGTGTTCAAGGGTTGAACTGACCACGAATGGGAAAACCCAAAATATTGTTTATCATGCAGCTTTGCGAAAAGTTCCAAAAAGGCAAATTATATTATTGTTTTGATGAAAACTGTTGTTTGAATAATATTGTTCGTTTAATAAAATTTAATGTGTACTCAGTGCATAAAGTGTCATTATTCGGACGAGAGCACAAGCAAGAGCCATCCGCAGGACCTAGCTTAAATGCCGTCTGATAGGGAGGATTTTAAGGTAATATATATATATATATATATATATATATATATATATATATATATATATATATATATATATATATACACACACACACATTCCGTGCAAATTACACTTACGCCTCCACACAACCATGGAACATGCAAATCGAGTTCAATTTTCAACTGTGCCGGTGGTGGTCATTTTCGCATTACCTTTACTTGGGAAGGTCATAAATACATCTTTGTCCACATCAGCTGTGAATATCAGCGAAAACAAGTTTCTTGGTTGCTTTAGTGTGGCTACCATTCCAGGGGAGAGTCTGAATTCAAAACCGGAACTGTTAAACGTCAATAAGGTATTCTTTGTATCGATGCAGGTCATTGACTGCAAAGGAGGCATTAAAAATACTTCTGGACTTAAATGGACCCAGTTAACGATTTGGCTCATGTTAATAGTGGTCCAGGTCCTGCCACGCTGCCCAATTTCTGCCCTTTCAGCACACCGGTGATGTAGTTCCGAAAGGAATCTCACAAGTCTTCGGAATGCTTTTTGTTTTATCGTTGACTGAATTCAGTTTGTCGCTCTTTCATGACGCGGAACCATTTTATGTATAGCAGGAAGTCGCTTCTCCTTGTTGACCTCATTGTCCACTATATATATATATATATATATATATATATATATATATATATATATATATATTGTCATCCACAGACAGACTGTTTCGCTGTATCACAGCTCATCAGTGTGGCTAGACGTCCGGTTGCCTCTGGCTAGAATCGAAAACAGGCTGAATTCGCGTCAGTCGGAAATTTTATCCTGAAGCCGTTGGCTCACGGCAGAGAAGAAGGTGAATTTAAGCGTATTTATTTTTAGATAAACACACAGTGACTGAGAGAACTCGATTCGATTTACCGAAGAGTCTTGCATTATTAGCCGTAATAGTCACTGTTTACAAACCCACACATCCTCCCCAGAGAGCTCAACCGAAATAAATTTTTCAGGAGCATATATATATATATAATATGTATATAATGTTGTAAATTATGTATATAATGTTGTAAAAGATATTTGTATCACATCTTTCTAGTCATTTTTCCTTTTCTTTGGCAACCTTCCATCTAGGATAAATTTGCACACACTAAATGACTTCTAGAAATGTAATTCTACAGAAAGATGCTGGGGATACTCTGAATGGAACATTTGAACAACGACGAAGTTTTAGAGAATATGAAAACAAAAAGGAAACTTATACTTAACATCAGGAACAGGCAGTTAAAATTTCTAGGGCACATAATGAGGAAAGAGTGTTTGTAAAATTTGATCCTCACAGGGCAGAGTGAAGACAAGATGGACTGAGGAAAACAAAGCATAAGCTACCTGGTGAGTTTGATTAAATGGATGGTGGAGCATGGTTTAGAAAGACAAAAAATTTTAAGAGCTACAAAGAATAGGAAATTGTGGAGAGCCATAGTTTCTTACGTCCTGAAGGGATACAGAACATAGAAGTAAGAAAAAATGACTTCTTCAAACTAAAAAGTGTAGCAAAATTCTATGGATACGGTGAGAACCTCCACATATAAGATCAGGGAATACCAGTATGTTTGAAATGACAAATTTTTAAAATTCCTGTTTTAAAATATCTATTTGTCGTTTTGTGCCTATATAAGTATGTGCGTGTTTATTATGAACTTATCCTTATTGCCTTATTTTGAATTTCTTGAACTTTGTCGTAAATCATGCATATAAATAATTTGGTCAATATTAGAGGAAGAATCACGCGTAAAGAAATTAGGAAAGTACTGATCGAACGAATTCGCTTCTGTGCAATGTAATCATAGCAGATGAACGTGACGCGTGTTTCGCTTATGGCTAATCTGATCTAGAAGCGTGCATGCACAAAAATCAATGACAAATCTATAACGTGCTCAACCCAAAAGATTGCAAGCCGAAATGATACAGAAAAAAAAAACACGTTAGCATTTTCCCCAAAATCCTAAGCAAAACATAAACAGGAAAGAAAATTGAGCGTTTAAATAACTTATCAAATATTTGCTTATTTTTTTTATTCCAATTTTGGTTTATTTAACGAAAACATCGATTGTCTCCTTTTGTAAGAAGGAATCTTCAAGTCTCATAAACCACCGATGTCTGTAAAATAAAGAGAGTTTGTTAATATATGGTTTCAGGAGGACATGATGGGATTAATCGCAACTGAAATTATTTTCTGTTGAGAATTGTGAAGCAATTTAAAAATTTAGAAATACAACCACTCCTCACTTAAAGACTTACTTTTTTTAAACAACACCCCGGACTTTCGATCAACTATAAAACCAAATAAAATTTAAAAAATTAAAAAAACAAACAAACCAACACCTATCAGTATTTTACGTGGTACGAAAATTCTTTCTTTAAAATGAATCAGAACAGAATGAATAAATAAAGTGAAAAATAAATAAAAAATGTACATGTCCTGAGTTTACAATATGGAAACTGATGTAATGTACAGAATATTAATTAATTTTCATTCAAACAATTTACAATTCAAATAAATGTTTTTCGAATAATTGTTTTCGAACAATTATTATCGAACACTGTTTACATAATCACTTAAAGCTATTTGAAGCTGGGTGATAGAAGCCCATTACATGCATGGACTGCATGAAATTGCGGCCATTTCACACGACCGGCTCGTTTATAAGGTCGTTGGAACGGAGTCATTATATAATGAAAATTTCTTATAATAACATATGTATAAACATTTTTCTATACACGGGTTAAATTATTCATCTAATACAGTATGTATAATATGGACATGTATTTGTTGGTACATATCTACTGGTATGCAGGCATATATTTGTATAGTATATGATTTACGTCAGGAAATACCAGAACTATGATAAAAAAGAATGAGTTGATCTGCGGTGATCACAATATGTACTGGGTTTCCTCTAAGAGATGCTAATGTAAGTTTTGTACTCGGTGTCACTTCAGGAAGTCAAAAGACTTAAGTGTTCCGTAAACAGAAACTGATCTAGAATTTGATCAAGTGCAGAATCGGTCCTCGAAGGACATCAGTGGGTGTACCAACATAAACAAGGAAGTAAACCCAACTGGAATTAGGACACCCCCCACACACACACACACGCACACACAACCTGATAACAAGAAGTTATATAAACGCCCGACCTACGAAGGGAGAACTAGAATCCTTTATGCTCAAGCTAGAAGAAGATGGGACGTGAAGGAGAGTATTGACCACAAATCACAGAGCTTCAACGAATTTGATGGAGGCCAGTAGTGAATAAACAGTGATTTTACGGAGGAAAAATTTATCTTCTATTTTTATCAGATGTTAACTAACATTACATTTGTATACACGTTCGCGCGCGCGCACACACACACACACACACACACACACACACACACACACACACACACAAACACACACACACACAAACACACACACACACACAGAACAGTTGTGTCTATAAATGTGTAATTTTTTTGAAGGTGGTCATATAGTGAAAATCAATTAAATCGAAAGATATATAGCGACATGTTTATTGCCTTTTTTGTGGCCTATGTGGGCTAATGTTATACAGGAAATACACCAAAATAATATTTCCATTGCTGTTTCTTTTTCGACATTTCAGGATCAAGAAAAATGCATAATTGCAAATGAAATGCCCAATCAGATAACAGGGCACATATCGCGAGAAGGGCCGGACAAGACTGTTTACAATTCGCTTTGAGATCAGAAACAACTTCGAAAATTGCACAATGCAGCAAGACAAGTAAATGAAAATCGCACGATCTTTTGATGATTTTGATGTTTGTAGGACTTTAGCAACTTCAGTGCCTTAAAAGGCGGAAGAAACCGGAAACATTCAGTAATGATAGATCTATTGAATACATCAAAGACATCGATCTTTGAGATCTGAATCAGGTAGTTTAGAATTTAAAACCGATTCAACCGAGTTTCTTGTAACATCACGCGGATTCGACCCAGTAAATGCTTACGCCATCTTCGACTTGAAAATATCTTCAACATTACTGACCAAGTGAATACCATAATAAATGCATTGGTGGAAATAAAGATGTTGTTTAATGTCAATCAGTGTTGGTGAAATTATCACGAATTTGTTATTTTAACAGATTAAATTTTAATACGTTAAAAATTTTAGTTAGTTCTACTAATTTGATTGTCGCTTAATTTGTTGATTACTTGCTCCGACCTTCTTTAGGTGATATACGTTGGCATTTTGAACTGAACCCTTTATGGGGTAGATTGTTCTAGTTCCACGTGTCATGCCTATTCTGGATATCTCAGTTTCAGTAATTTCCCTTTAGTAACTCAACTCTCCAAATTTTTGTTCACCTCTGCTGTGGCCAACTATTTACTAGCATAGTGATAGAGATTATAATACAGGTGAATATTTAACTTCTATCAACATGGTGGTAAACACCATGTTGATAGAAGTTAATAGTGAGATTAAGCGTTTCCTTATAAGGAAGCATTTACTATTCATTGACTGGAAATTTAGCGTTACTATCAGTTGAAAGTTATAAATTATTTCTCTTAAAACAGTTTTTCAAGGAAAATAGGTTTCTCGAGTGCACTTTTATCGCTTTTCTAGTATTGATAAGAGTTCCCTTTCTAACATTTTGTTTGATGTAGTGTTGAACGTCTACATCTTCATTTTGTCTTTATTTTCTCTTCGAGGTACATATGGTATCTATTTTAGTTGTTGCTGCTGTTGTTGTTGTTGTTGGAAATCTTCAGGTGATGTGGGTTTTATTATTTAGTAAAGTGTTTTGTGATTCTGTAGCAAGATTCAATGAAAGATTGTTTGTCCCTAAGACCTACAGGATTCATTCGCTTGAAACCACTATTTTGTTAATCTGAGAAAACGATTGTATACAGCGGACATTTAAGACATTTAGGAACCAGCTGAACGCCATGCATGACATCCAAATGAAAATTTAGATCTGATGAGGCTATTTAAAAAAACATGACATGTTTTGGTTTTCTAACATTTTGTTGTGTTGGATAAACTGCTCTTGGTGTAGCCTATTCAATGTTCAATTTCCTTATTTCTAAATTTGTTTTAACTGATTCATTCACCAAGGTATTTGAAGTAATTAGTATTTATTAATATTTATGTGCCATCATTACTTTCCTTCCAATTCCAGATCATAATTCCTGCTTTGGTAAGGTTTATCTTGAATTCTACTTCTTAGAACACTTGGTAGAGGATGATGGGGATTTTTTTTCAAGATCATTCTTATTCCAACTATGAACGCCTGTGTCTTCAGCAGAGTCCCACTTATCATCATTACACTGGCCGGGGGATGGAAAACAAGAATGCTGTTTTCTGCTATTAGATTCATTTGGGATGTTGTATGCTTACACAATCTAGGCTCACCTCTTGATATTTGTACCCGTACACACGCAGGGTATAGTCAAGGGAGTGATCAAATAGATCCAGGATCTCATTTCTCCCTTGTCACACTCCTGGTGTGACTTGAAATAGTACAGTATTAGAGTATTCACCAGACATCTGACTTTGTGGATCAATCCTCTATCAAATAAAGACATGCAGTGGAGTCAGTGCCTGGAAGACAAGGAAGTCTCTAATGATGTCGTTTGATGCTGCTATAAGATCAAATTCAGAAAAAAATTGAAGCAAGTGACTCTAATAAGATATCTGAGTAGATTTATAGACCTTGGTATAATGTTAGTAGAAATTATGAAAAATTAATGATACAGCTTTACATGTAAACATTTGCATTTTCGATTTCGCCAGACGGCTTGAAAGTATTTGATGCTGGGACGTCGGTTACTTTTGTTATGAGTTTAATCCGGCACTGAGTAAATATACATCTTGAACCACTTCAAATGATAAATAAAGTTTAATGAATATGAACGAAATATTTTTATAAAATGAACAGATTTTAAATGAAAAATAAAAACACATTGAACGTAAATATATTACAATTTAAAAAGAAATTTTAACAGCAGAGGCATCAGCTCTCAACTTGGTATCTATACTGATGACACAACCATTTACTCCTGTCTCGATTGTAAGTCTGATCAAGGTCAAAATGGCGACTGACCTCAAAAACAACCTACAGTTTGTTGTTATCTGAGGGCAAATAATAGCTTGTTAATTTTAACACATCCCAAACAAAACTGCTGTCTATTAATCTGAGAGCTCTTTTTGCCTTCCATCAGTATGGATGATGTTAACCTCCAGAAGAGTGATTCAATGCGCTTTCTAGGCTTAACATTCTCGGCCTACATGAAGTGGAAAGATTGAATCCATTGCTAGGTCTGTTGCTAAGAACATTGGTTCATTGTGTCGTGCTAGACAATTTCTCTGTCCAAAATCTATCTTACATATTTATAAGTCTACCATTTTCTTCATTTTTAGAATATTTCTGCCACATAGTCCGGTGCTCCTGCTATATATTGAGAGATTCTGGATAAAATCTAAAGAAGAATCAGCAATATTATTGGTTCAATCACTTCCGCACCGCCGTAAAGTTGATCCCCTGATCCTTTTCTATGAGTACTTTCACAGTAATTGTTCGGATGAGCACTATGGTACCTACACTTTATGAATGTAAGTGCAATACTACACTGGCAAGAAGGCCTCATCAATTTACAGTTGATTTGGCTAGATGTAGCCGTAAGTTCTATGTTAAGTTTCTTCTCTCACACTTCTCGTTTGTGGAACGCTCTTCCGGCTCCATGCTTTCCAGTCAACTTTGATCTTCAAAACTTTAAATGCAATGTCAATAGTTATTGACTGTCTTCCTGATTAGTCCTATTTTGTTCTCACTCCTTAATAATATTTCTGTTTTCTAATTCTTTCACACCAAGTAACTCCTTGCGTCTTAGTTGCTTTACTGCCTTGGATTAAAAAACGCATAAAGAAGAGCCACTATTGTATAAAACATATTTCTTAAATACACGATAATAGCAACTTTTTTTATTGATTTTTCAGACATCCAACCTTATCTGTTATGTACAATATATGAGGTTCCCATTTTTCAGAAAAAAGAAAAAATATTTGGAGCTGGAGAATACTACTACTACTACTACTACTACTACTACTACTATTATTATTAATAATAATAATAATAATAATAATAATAATAATAATGTCAGATAAGAAGGAAATCGTTTTCACGTATTTTCGCGTCGCATTAATAGTTGTGCTAACGTCATGAAAACAAGTCATCAGTGCGATCTAGACTTAAGCTATGTAACAAGGTGCATTATAATACTGAAAGATGCCTTCCAAAAACTAAACAAAGTATTAAGAAACAGGAAAATTTCATTAGAAATAAAAAAGAGTGTTGAACTGCTATGTAATATCAATCATGTAATATGGCAGTGAATGCGGGATAATTTCCTCATAGATGAAGAGACAACATAGATGTGCTTCTACAGAAGGATGCTGAGAATACAATGAACAGAAAATATGAGCAATGGAGAAGTTTTAAGGAAATGAAAAGAATATTTATATTAAGAATCAGAAAGAGACAGTTGAAATTTCTGTGACACATAACGGGGAAAATCAGCGGATATACTTAGGGGCAGAGGGAATCATCAAGCCGTTGAAACTGTTAGATGTAGACGTCTTTTCTACTCCAATAGCTTCATGTCTCGCACATCTCGCCTATGGAACTCCCTTCCCTATTACTGTTTCCCTGACAAATACAATCTCTAACGGTTTAAGTGTAGCGTCAATCGTCATCTCCAATTGCCTTGATCTATCCACTTCCCTTCTCCACTTCCTTTCATCTTTCATTCCTATCTGCTCTCGCTCTATATCTTCCGTAACCCCCCTGCCTTGATCGACCCTCCGTCCTTCTCTTTCTCCACATTCCTTCCTTTACCACTCCTATCTGCTCTTCCTCCAACCCTTCTGTAACCCCATGCGTGATAGTGGCCACCAGCCTTGCTTGGGGTGATACGTTTAAAAAAAAAAAAATCTGCCTAATGAGCTTGTGTAAATGAATGGCTGAGTTTTTTTGTTTTGTTTAAATGAATGGGAGAGACAATGACGGATAGATATTGATTAGGTTTCCGAAGGAGAGAAAGATGTGGAGAGCCATGATCGTCGATGTCCTTAAGGGAAACAGCATATACAAGAAGAGCAATTTTATTGATTTATTTTTTTAGACAGTCGACCAAGACACAATGTTCACACTTTTCAAAAAATTGTAACTAGATTTGGAGCTAATAATAATAATAATAATAATAACTAGTTTTAACTCGTGAAAATTTCACGGTTCTCCTCTTTAAATTTTCTGATGAATCTTAATTCTTCAGTCAATGATTGAATAAGTTCACGGCTAGTTCTATGACAATAAAGCATCGGTAGAAATTCCCTATTGCATTGTTAAATATTTGAGCTTAACAACTTTAACAAAATATTGCAGTAACAATCATAAATATGAATATTTGTTGTTATTTTAAGAAGTAAGGGGGTACAAATGAAAAGCTTTGAAATTGACAACCTTTTCTATTTCATTGAAACAAACGATAAACACATTTATCTTCCCTTCTTTCATTTTCTGATATGTCTTTTGTCTTCTCTCGCGATCAAAACGGAATAGTCCATTATTTACGAGGTATTAGCAGACGTTAAAGATTTTTCTTTCTTTCTTTTTTCATTGAAACCAAGTAGCGTCTTTGATATGCCCTCTGTCTTTCCACGCGATTAAAACAGAATAGTCCGTTATTTATGAGCTATCGGCAGGGCGTAACTGTCGTGCGAACTTAAAAACTAACGAAGGGAGGTACAAGCACAATTATTATACGATGATGATGATGATGATGATGATGATGATGATGATGATGATGATGATGATGATGATAAGCAAGTCAAATAACAATTCACTTTATATTTCTGAGTCACACTAAGAGCTGATGTTGATAATAGCACCATAAAAATAGTAGCCAGAAGGCGATGCGATGAACTAATATATCTGGATTTAAACTGAAACTGTTGTACAAGTATGTAAAGGCATTCTTTTTTCTTCTATGTGCCATGTCATTTCAGGACGTAGACTATCATGGCTCTCCACCTCCCTCTATCTCTTGCAGTTCTCAACTAGTTCCTTCCCTCTGCTTACCCCCAACCCCAAGACCACGTTCTGTCATCCACTTGTTCGCCAGGTATCCCACGCGTTGTTTTCCCTTGTCTCTCGTTCCCTGTATTCGACTCGTGAGTATCAGATTGTCCAGGCCTTCCTTCCTCATTATATATCCCAGAAACTTCAGCTGCCTCATTAAGTATGTAACGGCATTGCATATCTGAATTCGTCGAAATAAAAGAAATAATTATCATTGTAATCATATCTCGAGTCTGTCTTGACGGGTGTGATGTACCCAGATCTTCTTCAAACCATTTGCACCACGTTATACCGAACTGATTCTTGGTGGTGATAGTTTGTTCGAACAAGATAATGCAAGGACCAGTCATTCACTTGAGAGACGAAACTAGATTCAGTCGTGTGTGCAATTTGTACATCTATTCGTTATACTTCTGCTCATACTGGAGTGCGTGTGCATTTGTAATTGCTCTTCATCTTTCTGAGTCGACATTTCTATTTATTTATCTACTGAAACCATTTACAGCGTTTTTCTACTATAAACGCCAGAAACAGAAACAGCTCAATATTGGCCGGCCCTTCTCACCCAGTAACTCTTCTTTCTTGAAAACACCTTAGATCGGTTGCTTGGTGTCCCAACATTCGCCCCCTGCCACCACATTCACAACAATACAATTTTCGGATTCTTTTTTTGGTTTTATTGACATTCGGTTTAATTTTGAAGAGGAGATTTTTGTGTAGTTTTAATCATTTTCTTCACAGATATCCATAGCAACAGAAATGCTGCTGGTAATTCTCTGTGTATTTTCCAAGTTTATTTTTCATTTATTTACATTTAATTTTATGTTCAATTATTTGTTTCTAAACATTTTTTTTTCATTCCACGGCATCTCTTAGGAGAGTAAACACTTTCAAAAATACATTTCAATAAATAAGGATATGCCCGTGACCCCGCTTCTCACACTATCTCTGTCTGTCGCTTTTAACAAGTGCATTACCATACACATTACATACTATCTCTAATATCTTTCTTAAGTGATGCATTGCCTGACACACGCATACAATCTCTAATACCCGTCTCTCTGTATCTCTCTTAGCAAGTGTACACACTCAGTGTCTGTACTATATATGCTCTCTCTCTCTCTCGCTCTCTCTCAAGAAGTGCGTTTCCGTATAGATACGTACATGCATATAAATACACGCATGCGCAAAAAATACTATTTTTTTGTCTGCGCAGATTTTTTTGTTACTGTAAACTTTCCTGAAATAAAACAGAACAAAAATATTCTTCGTTAATGGAATATGATAAAGTTTGAAACACTTACAAGCCACAAGAAAGCGAAATGTTCTGCAACTTTCTGGTCAAAATTAAGGTTAAAAGCTTTTACTTATTTCACTTGTAAGCAGCTGCCCTGTTTGTTCGTTTTTTTTTCTCTTTAAACAGAATTAAAACCGACCTGAGGACTCTATGGCCACAAATCAATGACATAATGAAATGATAAAGTAATAACGCTGCAAATCTTCATAAATTCGTGCTTATTAAGAAAATTTAAAAAGTAATAAGCTGGTTATTGCAGTCACTTCCTAAGTTTTATTTTGTCTGGTACACAAGAGTAGGACTACTTACAGTCACTGCATCTTATAAAATGGTCATCCTTCTGAGAACCGAACAGGCTCATTAATTAAACTGCTTACTGTATATTCGTTTTCGAAAAAAAAAAGAAAGAAAAAAAGGTTTGTGCAAATTTCTCAAAGCCCTTTTTGTTAAACTAGGAAAATAGAAAATGTTTTTTGAATAAAAAGAAAACTGTGAAAATTTTTGCTTACGACTAATAAAAATCCCAATCAAAAGATAAATAATTAACAGCAATAAGTTGAATCTGATCAGAGAATTTTATATTTCTGAGTCATACTAAGTTAAGAGCTGATGTTGATAATAGCACCATAAAATAGTAGCCAGTAGCCGTTTAAAAATATTAGTAAAAGATATTGATAAAATTATTGGTAAAACATTGCCAAAATTCAGTATTGTACCAGAATAATTAATATTAAACTGGCTTCGAGCAACCAAAATAAAACACTTTTTGTAAAGAAATATAAATAAAATGGATGTAACAGGCAAAGAAACAGATTTTATATCACAAGTAAGGCTTTAAAGAAAAGGTAGTTTCGATATAACTCTGAAATGAAAAGGCCTTTGTGGTAAAAGAGAATAATAATAAAATGAGCTTTCACTAAGTTTTAATTTCCATCTAAATAACAATCATTTTTATATAACCTTTTATAACCGTCTTTGAAAAGGCTGGTGTGCATGTATGTGTGTGTGAAGGTTTTTAAGTAAGAAAATAGTAGAAAAAAGTAGAACAATGAATTGACGCTAATCATGAGTGATGATAGAAATTTTAAAGCTTACAGTCGCTGGAGTAAAAAGTCAAAAGGGATATACTTGGTGAACAGTAGGAATAAGGAAGTAGCAACTCCATTTGATGTATTCGTTTGAAGGGACCTATTCTCCATTGACTTTATCGTATTTTGCCTTTTTATGTGATCTGGTGGGCTCGTCTAGAATATGAATATTCGAAACTTAGGTTTCAAAAACGGTGAGAAGATAAGATCTGTATTTAAATGTGTTAGTAGTGTGATTAAGTGGTAAATACGAATGCATAAATCTTTAGCTCTATTTTTAGAAGTGATGAGACCGGCAGTAGAAGTGATGATATTCGAGGTTCTAAAATTGATGTTTGCAATCGTGTATCAGCTTTGATTTTACCTTTGCTTGATATGAAACGTATATTAGAAACTTATTAGTAAATATAATTGAAATCCCGAATTTGAAGGTGTGTACATTTGTCGGATGTTCTATTTTAATACTTTATAATCTATGTTCCTTGTGAATTCCCTTCTTTTCAGTTTGAGTCTGGAGTGTCTTGTTGACGTGTAAACTCTCAGTAATTATACCAATAACCTGCTATATTTCTGTTGTGTCTTGGTCTTACCTGTTGTGTATATTGGTCTTACTTCTTGGTCAATAATCTTGTGGATGACTTCTGTTTTCATTTGAAGAGGCACCCATTGTCAACGTGAGTTTAGCATTTCATTAACCTTCTTTGGTGTAGCTAAGATTTGGGAAATTGCAAATGGAAGCTTGTGCTTTATTCCAAGTGTATAATGATTGTCCTTGTACTCTGATTGTTGTGTTCTTGGTGTCATTTCAGTAAATCCGTGACTGGTAATAGCATAGAACACCGTGGTGTGACTTATCGATAATAGTTTGATCGAACCGATGAAACGACTTCGTTGTCGCAGAGATGTTGGTCGTCCGAAGTTCTTAATGGGATTGACTTTTTTCCGACAGTGGTGTTGTTTTTACTTCATCTATTCCGTTCCCTGAGAGTTTTAAGATTTTAGCTACATTTTAGCTACAAAAATGAAGCAGTCGCTCGAGAACGTTTTCTGACGTCCATAATGTTTTTTCTGTTTTTGCTCACTCTTACCTTATTGAAAGTAAACTGAAATCCATAAAGAATCTTGTCGATTAGTATCTGAAATGTTTGTGCGACATTGCATGGCCCACATCCCATCCTGATGAATTCATAGATACCAAATATAGTAGTTACCGTTGTTTTATAAATGTCTTTTTTCGCAACAGATATTTGAGAGTATGTCTTTATGAGATCCAACATGGAGAGTATTATTGCACCTTATAATTCGATAGCAAAATCTGTGACGTGAGGGCCGGGGTATACAGAGAATCCCCTCAAATTAACATCATTTTGTAATCTAGTAACACAGCCAATTCTCGTTCAAAATGTGTAAAACTAAGTTGATTGTGCGGATATATCTCAATAAAAATCTACCAGGAAGATGGATCGGGCCTACCTGTGATAACAAAAATGTGCTGTTGAAATGGCCATCATATTCACCTGACATGACACCTTGTAATTTTTCTATGGGGCTATGTGAGAAGACAGATATATATATCTCCCTCTTTCTACAAGCCTAGAGGAAGCAGAAAATCACTGAAGCGCTGGAGAATGTTACGCAAGACATGCTACAACGTGTTTAGCTGGAATACTGACTTGACGTGTGTCGTCTCACAGGTGGTGCGTATATTGAACATCTGTGAAGCTTTGTGAAATCGGTTATAAAATCTTCATCCTTTTGAATATTTGGTTCGAATTTTGATAAATAAATCTTTTATTGTTCACCGTATTTAATTTTGTTTGCCTGGAACATGTAGTTACTCAGATATTCACATTGTAAATGATGTCATTTTTTTTGTGTGCTGGCACATCCTGTATATTTGCGACAGTAGGTGTATTCAGTCTTCAAACGTTTTCAAACGAGTACCATGTTACTGATACCTGTGACAGGGAGACAACTAAGGATTTTTTGATAATTCTTCTCTCCAGAATCTATCTTGCATATCTATGTCTATCATTCGACCATGCTTAGAAGATTGATGTCACATATGGCCCGGTGCCTTTGCTATTTACCTTGAGCTCCTTGATAAGATCCAAAGAAGAATCAGCAATATTATTGGTCCTGATCTGGCGCTCGGCTTCAGTCACTTTTCCACCGCCGTAACGTTCCCACTCTGTGCCTTTTCTATAATTACTTTCATGGTTATTGTTCGGATGAGCTCTTCGCTGTGGTACCTAGACATTTTGAATTTAAGCACAGTATTAGACTGGTGTCGAAATCTCATCAATTTACTGCTGAGCTGGCTAGATGTAGCCGTAAGTTCTATGCGAACAGTTTCTTTTCTCGCACTTCTCACTTGTGGAACTTCCTTCCGGATTTATGCTTTCCGGGCAAGTTTAATCTGCAAAAATTTAAATGCAATGTCAATTTCTATCTGCTGTCCTCCTGATTACTCTTTCCTCTTCCGGCTCATTATTAATGTTTCTGCTTCTAATTCTTCCACACCCAGTAACCCCCTTGAGTCTTAGTGGCTTGCCTGCCTTGCATCGGATGAAACCGATTGAAAAAAAAAGAAGGATTATTCCTATTTGTGGCATGTGACCGAATTCAGTCATTTCTTTTCTCATTTTTTCTGGATGTCATATTTATCTATTGGTTAGCTTATTGTTCCGATGCGATGCGTTACTGAACATCGTTTATAGTCTTTATTTATATAGAAATATCCGCATTCTCCTGAAGCAGTGTTTCAGTATTCTTGTCCTCTGTTAGGGCAGTGCTAATACTAGTTGTTTCCTAGATACGGATTCCTCTTATATTGGCCTCTGTCTGGCTGTCGGTGAGGAATCGAGTAACTATACTGACAGATAGGTTATAATTAGCCAACAATTTAACACCGTCTATTAGTATCGTTAGGTTTACTTAGGTGAATATCCGTAGGAAATTCCGTTAAATGTCTAAATCTATAGTAAGAAGCATTTCACCGAATGTGTTGGTTTTACTAACAATTAGCAGACTGTAGTTTGTAAAGTCCTAGTAGAAACCTTTGTTCTGGATTCTGTGGTGAAACGTTTATCTCGATATTGATTGTGACTAAAAAAGTATAACATTAATTACTATCACGAATGTAGAATCAACGACCTATATGTGTGCGTCTAACTATAGTCGTTATCATTACTGGTTAGAATTGAAGTATTCCGCTTTGTTAGTGTGGGTAAAATAACAGTTGGAAACAATGTTTTTATTCTGCCACGAATCCTTAGTGATACAAACAGATCTTTTATTCGAGTCTTGCTGTGTTTCCTCTATTCTTACTCGTGTTTCTTATCCGTCTACTAGTCGGCTCTTTGCTAGTCTGCCGTCTATCTCCCAGTTGTTATAGTCATGGAAGATAATCTACTGGTTAAGCAGCCTTACTACAATGGTCTGTAATTGCTGAATCTGTTCGATTCTTGGAATCGTGTAATGAATTCATATCTCTCTCTTGGAATCCTATTTGGATGCAGTCAGCAATTTAGGCAACTTTTACAATTTCTCTTTCCTCCGGCAGAGGCGCCAGTATTTGGGTTGTTGTTGTTTAGCGGCATATCAACCCTTATGCGTTATTTATCACCGAAATCTTATACGCAATTTTATTTATTATTATTTTTACATAATAATGATGTTAGTGATACTAGTATTAGTAATTAACTAATTAACTGGGGGAGAAGAGGGGGATTCAAACTTTTCCCAAGGGTATTTGCGTGTAAGTGAATATAACGAACCCCATCGACGCGGTGTAATGGTTAATTGTCTCGCTAGAAGAATTACGAATGAGCGGTGAATTCGATCCTCACTGGGTGCCCCATATTTTCGGCCTTGTGCCACGTCTAATCTACGCTTGGAAAATCACTATAACGAACCCAACCGGATTTGGAACTCGGCTCCCGATTTCCAATTCCAACACATTACACCATACGTACATCCAAGCTTACAGCACCTGGCATTCCCAAGCGGTCACCCATCTAGATACTGACCAGGCTCGACGTTGCTTAATTTTTGTGGTCGTATAGGAACCGGTGTTTCAACGTGATGGGGCCATAAGTTTGAAATCTTGGAATTGGTAGTTTTTCCACAAATTTGACGGACGTAAAAGTGAAACCCAAGATTTGACGTAATAATTGTGAGATATTTTTGTCGACTAACTGTACATCCTTAAACGAGTCCCGTAGCATACACTAGTTGGATTTGTCGGTCCGTTTAATGTTTCGTCTTCAGGCATTGTTTCATGGAGATTTGTCACTTCGTTATGTATGGCGGTAGTTTTTTCGGCTACCTAGCAGTAACGTGACCTTTGAGATACAGATTTATGTTTTGTGCATTGAAGATCGCTTGCATCGGCAAAAAAACAAAAACAAACTGTTTTCGTATTATTTGAATTATGTGGCAGTAAATTCAGAAGTAGTAAGCTTCCGTTAGGTTGGCGTTAATTTCCATCTTCAGGTATAATTGTTTTAATCATCCTCCAAGCAAGGTGATAAAGCTACTAAAATAAAAGGGGTTACTGAGAATTAAAATAGAAAAATAGTCTTGAATACTAAGGAGACTTGCTGTCGCTTGATTTCTACTGAAAATACCAGCAATGAAGACTTAATGAGTAGAAAGGGAATAATAGAATATGAGACCTGGAGATTTGAGACTGTTCCAACTATAACATCTGCAAGGATATCATGGAAGGTGCTGGAAATTTGAGCAAACCCAGATGCTTTGTGTTAAGATGCAAACACATGAAAAATAACTGTAATAGTCATAACTGTCACCAGATCAGTTGTATTGTTTTATACAGTTTAGTAGTCTGGCACAGGGTCAAGTGAATAGGAAATAGAGAAGGCAAGAGCAATCTTCCATGTGGGGAAAGCATGTTCGCTTTGAAAGACAACATCCCAAATTCTGAATTTTACTTGGGCAACTAATTATTATTCAATACTAACATGTCATTGTTATATATTTTTAAATTTAAGATTATATCCATTACTGAAGAGAATGGACAACACCGAAGAAGATTCAAAGCTACAGCAGATGATGATTCCTCTTTGCTCACTTTAATGCCGCGTTTGATGACGGCTCCTGTTATATTGAAAGAAAGGAAAAAAGTTTTTGCCTATGGTTCATAAAAAAAAACTTCTTTATCCGTATGTCACAATTGTATAGATGGTGACGAATTTCTTTTAATCTATCAGGAGTTGTTTTGTGTTCATTGTCTTGGTCATCACTTTTAGAAGTATAATTAACATTCAGATTATTCAGCGCCTTCGAGCAGCAAAAAGACAAATAATTTCATAAAACAAATAACATGAACAGACAAGGAATCAAATTTCTCTTTCACAAGTAGCGCATACAAAAGGTAGAAACAATTCCGTTATTCTCCTGAAATTAAAATATCTTTGTGGCTAAAAGAGAATAATGATAAAATGAGTGTTCTGTGAATTTTAAGTTCCATCCAAATAAATGTTTTGCTTTTGTTTTATAATTATAATTATCGCTGAAAAGTTTTCACAGACGAAAAAGTTTCAAGGAGTAGAACAAACAACTGCCGCTAATTGCGAATGAGAACGAAAAATTTTCAATTTATCTATCTGCTCAATGGGAGTAGTTTAAAAACCAACATTTTCTTTTTTCTTTACTTAACAAGTGAACAAATAATTTGCATTTCATTCGAGTAATTTTGATTTATAATAGCAATAATATTAATAATAATACATTACATTACACTGTAATGTAATTATTACAGTGCCCAGTTTAAATACGGAAAATATTCTTTCGGGCAAGATTAATTTGGTTTGGTTTAAACATTTTATAAAACTTAATTCACAAGCTAGCGCAGTACTTTTCACGATCCATAAAGTATGTTTTAATCATTTCACCCCAAGCAAGGCAATAAAGCCACTAAGCCGCAGCGTTAGAGAATACGAGATAAAATATTAAGGAGATAGAACAAGAATTAAGAAAACAGTAGATAACGATTGACATTGCAATTAAACTTTTGAAGATCGAAGTTGGCAAGCAAGGGGTCAGAAGAAAGTTCCACAAGCGAGAAGTGCGATTGAAGTAACTGTTAACATAGAACTTACAGTTGCATCTAGCAACTTCAGCTGTAAAATGATGAGACATAATTGCCAATCTAGTACTTCTGATTAAATTCATAAAGTCTATGTACCATAGAGGAAAGAGATATTTATTCTGTAAAATACAAAATGAGGCACATGGTCAAAAGCGGTGGTGATAAGGGAGGCTGGTCGTCTTCTGTCTTATAATTAAACTTAGCTAACCACAATTATTGACCACCAAAACACCAGAGTATTCCTAACACCAAAACAATACATTCTTACTACAGCCACCACATTACCTCAGAGTCTCTATGAAGTCCTAACTAGTTCCTAAATGTAAATTTTTGTGTGGTGTGTGGGGAATACAATTAACAACTTTTAAAAAATGAAGCACCAATGTACCGTATCGAAAAGTTCATCATAAAAATTACCATAAAATATTTATAGAAAAGGTACAGGGAAACTACATTACGGAGGTGGGAAAGGGACTGAATTCGAGATACCAGGTCAGGACCAGTACAATTGCAGATCCTTCTTTAGATTTTATCAAGAATCTCTAAATATATAGCAGGAACACCAGAACAGATATGGTAACACTATACAAAGCAAGGACGAATGGTAGACTTATAAATATGTAAGATAATTTCTGGTGAAAAAAATTGCCTAGTAAGACACAGGGAACGAACTTTTCTAGCAGCAGAACTAGCAATTGATTCAATACAAACTTTCAGTTGTTTTCTGATGATCACTTAGTCTCGGCCATATATCGTTTTTCTCCCAAACACAAACTCAGTAGAAACTGAGTAAAAAAAAAAATACCTTTATATTTGCCATGATATGCTCACTGTGGTAAACATATATATTTTTTCGAAATATAGTTGAAAAAAAAAGACATCAAACAGAATTAACATGGCATAAATAAATGATAAAAATGTAAAACAAAATGTTTACTATTTTTGTGATTTAAATTATATTTATAAAAATATTCGCAGACAAAATGTATGCGCTAAACTCTTCAAGTTTCCGAGAAAAAATATTTTTAAAATCAAGTGCGTAGTATGTAGAAGACTTCTTCCTTTGGACGTCAGCGCTGACGGGAAAGTAAACAGCGGAAAATGTCTCTGACCTTTGAAAATATCACAACATAGATTAATCGGCAAAATCCCGCACCTGAATTTTATTATTTTATTTTGGTTATCTTCCCTAATAATGTTAAACAAATATTTTAATATAAGTGAAATATGCACACCTTTGCTCGCAGCGTTTAAGAGATGACACTCTGACGTATTTGGTAGAGTCAACAGTTGTTTAAGTAGAGCAGTTTCTAGCCTGAGACTATTACTTGCAAAAGCTTGGCATTTATCTCTCTTACAAGTTATAACCATGCATAGAAACTTGATTTTTTTTACAGTAAGTCTCACCCTGTGCAAAACCCGGGGTCTTACATGATGCTAGGCACCACAACTCTGATTTTTGGCACATCAGTATATTAATTATTTTTTCCAGCTATCATCTGGAAAACTAGTTTGTTTTTTGTTGTTGTTTTTTTAAAGGCATTTCACCACAAGCAAAGCGTAATTACCACTAGCACTCAAGGGGTTACAGAGGATTGAGAACAAGAGTAAAGAGGCGTGTTTGAGGAAAGGATACAGAGAAGGAACGGGGAAAAAGCTCAGGGTGTCAGATGTCAATTGACTTTACACTTGAATATTTGAAGATTATAGAAATCGGGGACGCAAGAAAGGGGAAGGGAGTTCCACAGACGGGAAGTACGGGAGAAGAAGTTGTTTGAGAAGAAGAGACGGTTACATTTAACCGTTTTGACAGTGAAAGGGTGGGTCCGAGATGCCAGCCTGGTAGCACGTTTAAATTCATGTAATTCGGGAACCAGCGAAAGTAGCTCGGGGAACAGTTTTGTAAATATTTGTAGAAAAGACAGAGGGAGGCCACAGCACGTCTGTGGGATAGCGATTGTAGACTAGATCAGGACCTATCATCTTGCATATTCGTCTCTGGTTTTTGAAAGGACCTCGAGACGTACAGCAGGAGCACCAGACCATATATGACAGCAATATTCCATGCAAGAACGGATGGTTGATTTATAGATTTGAAGGATGGACTCAGACGAGAAAAACATTTTGGCACGACACAGAGAGCCAACTTTCCTTGCGGTAGATGAAGCTACTGATTCAATGTATTTATTCCACCTCATGTCAGTGGACAGCGTGAGACCAAGCAGGCGTAACGAGGCGATCTCAAGGAGTTGGGAATCAGTCATTCTGATAGGAGGCAGGAAGGGTTCTCTGTGCTGGGTAAAGGAGAGCATTTGGAACAAAAATGCTAATGAGTTGACACAATTTAAAAAAAATAAATAAATAGAAAGTGTGTATAGATAAGACATTATTATTTTTGAAGTTTTTTTACAATAAAATTCACCCTGTATAAGGCTAGTGGGACACTCGAGGTAGTTGATAGGGATAGGAGGTGAAGATAACGGTTAACTCTAGACTTGAACAGGTTAAGATTGTAGTGATCGGTGATCATCCTATTGGGAGTCTGTTCTGCAGAGTAGTGGTTCGCGGGAAGATGTTTCAGTGAAAACTTACTTCCCACTGATGGAATATGAGTGGTTTCATAGTAAGTGGCATGGCCGTGAATGTTAGATCTTGCAGAACCAAGGAATGTAGTTCGTTCAAGCACTTTCCATGATTTATCTCATTACATTTTAAAACGCCTTTATCAAATCTATTACGAGATTTACTAAATTAAGTCATTCGTCTCTTATTAATAATCTGTTTCTCATCAAAGCGCGAAATTTTAGTGTGAAAGGTTTTCAGTTACAAACGTAGGTTTTCTTTTTATTTGCAAATGACTGACTTCCAGGGTTTTATGTCATCATTAACTAAAAGACCATTTTTTTCGAGAAAAGCCGCGTTTTTATCGCCTAATAAAGCATGGCTGCAGTAAAATTCAATACACGAAATTTGACCATTCAAACTTTTATAGATTTCCTTACGCAATACATAAGTAATTGCAAGTTTTCCTAATAAAATGTAAGTTCGGTAGACCAAGGTTATGGCCATGCTGCTATGTTTTTTCACTTAGTTACATTGGAATAGCCATGGTTGTTATATATTTGAGTGAATGAGCGCTTATATAGACTTAGAAATCTCATAAGTTCAATTTGTCTATTGGTAAAATCAAACAAAATAAAACATTTGTTCAAACTAAAGAACAGTTTCTAGTTTAAGTTAGTTAAAGTAAATAGTGCAAGAAATTCTTTTTTTTCACCACAAACAAAACTGCAGTTCAAATCAGGGTTAAACTTATGGCATTGTGATAAAATATCTTGGTGTGTTGCGAGTTGAAGTTCTTAGAACTTATTAGCTGCAAGGCTAAAATAAGGTATGGCTAGAAATAATTTGGCGCCCAAGTTTATAAATTTAACGCGCGGATGTTTTAGCGTCCACGTTACATTTGAAAAATGTTGTCTCAAATTTTAATCTATACGGAATTTTTACATTTAATTTCAGAAATTTCCTCTCATAAAGCTACTATATCGTCTTCGTGGTCTAAACTCTACGCAATATTAGGGCTTTAATTTCTGCGTGAATATTATCTTGCCTGAAGAGGAATATATTCAGCTATAATGCTTAAAGTAGTTTTTATTCACAAAACTACTAATTTCAGTAATAGCATTGTGTCTAGAGAATACATAAAGAGATTTTTCATTAGATCCATGCTTACCTAAAGCGGAGGAAGTTCAAATAAATAATTCAATAATTAAAGTTATAGCCTCTTTGAAAATGACTTAAAAATTTTCAATGTATAATTTTCTAAACAGGAAAGAATTGATTATTGTTACTTCCCACTTCATGTTTTTAATCCATTCTTTTCTCAGTCCTTTTCCGTAATTTTATATAATTTCTGACGAATAGCGATAGTTAATAAATATGCCTATTCGAATACATACTATATATATATATATATATATATATATATATATATATATATATATATATATATATATAAGCACCACTGACCCGTATATATAAATAGCCGAGAAAAATAACAGCACTCGTGTCCTGACGATTACATCTAGCATGAAACAGACTGTCGCCTCTAAGTGTTGACTTCAATGTTCACTTTTATATTTACACACGCTCTATCTCTGATATTAAGCATTTTATCCTATAAATATAGCACAGCTTAAGACTATATTTCTTTATATATATATATATATATATATATATATATATATATATATATATATATATATATATATATATAAATATAAAATATAAAAAATATATATATATATATAATTTATATATATCGGTGGCCCGATGATTGCATCTAGCATGAAACAGACTGTCGCCTCTAAGTGTTGACTTCTATGTTCACTTTTATATTTACACACGCTCTATCTCTGATATTAAGCACTTTATCCTATAAATATAGCACAGCTTAAGACTATATTTCTTCATATATATATATATATATATATATATATATATATATATATATATATATATATATATATATTGTTTTTCAAAGATTCCCTGGCTACACCAGAGAAATTTAAAATTTTAAAATAATTATAACAGAGCGTGTTTTTAAAATTACCATCACAACACGTTTATTTTTGTAATTCACCTCGGAGGAGATCGAAAGTATTTGCATAGGAAAAAAACTACAGCGCCTCCCTTGGTGAATCACCAATCTTAAGGCCAAGTAAATGAATGGAGAACTAATAAAGAATTATTACAAAAATAAATAGACATAATATGTCTATATTATTCAATGAAACATATTTGAAAATAGACATGCTGCCTAAATACACACACATACAAACACACACACACACATATATGTGTGTGTGTGTGCCTGTGTGTATGTGCGTGTGTGCTTATATATAGATGGATTTCTTAAATATTTAGATTTTAAATTTATAAAACACTTATCGAGATATTTTGTGTACATTGGCAAGCAAGTTAAATGTTGATATATATATATATATATATATATATATATATATATATATATATATATATATATATATATATATATATATATATATATATTCATTAATTGTTTAATTCCGTTATATAAATTTAATTTTCTTGCTATGGTTCTTGCTTCTTTATTTATATTATTTTATTATACATATATATATATATATATATATATATAATAAAATAATATAATTAAAGAACCAAGAACCATATATATATATATATATATATATATATATATATATATATATATATATATATATATAATAAAATAATATAAATAAAGAAGCAAGAACCATAGCAAGAAAATTAAATTTAGATAACGGAATTAAACAATTAATGAAAATAGAACCATTTATTAAATTAAAAGATCATAACGATAACTTTCTAAACAAACTTACATGTAGATTATTAAATCCCCCAAAACGTAATATAGGAAAAATAAGTAAACAATAGTACAAAAATATGCTCTAAATTAAGAAAAATATTAAATATAAATCAATGGAATAATACAAAAGAAACTATTAATTGGTTCAACAATATTACAAAAAAAATTAATTGCTCTTTTATACAAATAAATATAAAAGACTTTCATCCATCCATTACAAATATATATTAAATAAAGGATTAAATTTAACACTACAAAACATTTAGCAAGACGACGAATTAGACATAATTATTCACTCTAGAAAATCATTATTATACTACAATAAAATATGCCTAAAAATATAATAGCAAAAATAATAATGAGAACTTTGACGTATCAATGGGCAGTTATCATGGCACAATATGTCAACTCATAGGGATATACATCATACATAATATATCAAATGTTATTATTAAAAAGAATATAGGTTTATATAGAGATGATGGTTTAATAATTATAAGAAATTGTAATGGTAGTAAAACAGAAAATATGAGAAAACAAATAACAGAAATATTTAACAAATTGGGATTCACAATAAACATAAATTCTAATCTTAAATAGTACATTTTCTAGACATAATATTTAATTTAAATAATAATACATACTAACCATATAGGAAAATAAATAATAATCCCATATATATAAACCCCAAATTAAATCACCCATTTAATGTATTTAAGCATATACGAATATCTATTAATAAAGGAAATGCAACTAATTCTAGCAATATAAAAATATTTAATGAAAATAAAAAATATATTCAGCATTAAGAAAAAATGGTTATTCGAATAAATTAGAATATATAACTAACAGTAATACACACAAAAATAAAAAAAAATGAAATATGATTTGTTTTAATCCACCCTATAATAATATAATAAAAAAAATAGGAAAATATTTTTTTAAATTAAATGAAAAATACTTCCCCCAAAATAGTAAACTATCAAAAATCATTAATAAAAATACAATTAAAATCTGTTATGGTAGTATGAATAATATGGAGAAAATAATAAAAAAACATGATAAAATATTAAACAAAAATAATAACAATTACAATGACGAAACCCACAAGAATAAAAACAATAATTGTAATTGTCGAAATAAAAACAACTGCCCACTTAATAATAAATATCTAACTAATAACATAATATATAAAGGAACTGCATCAAATAATATTAACACAAGAAGAAAATTATATAGGAGCAACTGAAACAACTTTTAAAGAAAGGTTTAATAATCATAAAATGTCATTTAAAATAGATACGCAAATAATACATTATCAAAATATAGATGGAGTCAAAAACAAAAATATATATCAAATAAAATTAAATGGGAAATTATAAGAAAGACCCCATATAATATTAATAATAGAAAATGTAAACTGTATTTAGAAGAAAAATTTTATATGATAAATTTCAATAATCAAATTGAATCGTTAAACAAGAGAAATGAATTGGGTAAATAAATATTTACTTTGCAACTTACATACAATATAATGTAATAAATACAACATAATATAATAAACACAATACAATACATACATATATATAAACAACGAAAGATATACATACAAACGAAAATAACAATGAAAAACAAAAATGACAAAATATATAATTGAAATGTGTACAATTGAAAAACAATTACGTTTTTTATTTTCAAACCAAATTTGAATTATTGAAGTTTATATGATTTCCTTAATAACTTCAGCCAAGGTGTAAAGAGATAGATTTCTTAAATATTTTAATTTAAAAATGACTTGTCGAAATATTTTGTATATATTGACAAGCAAGTAGAGTGATGATTTCATAATATATATATATATATATATATATATATATATATATATATATATTCATGAAAGAAGACACCGTAGTTTTTGTTAACCCATATAATTTCGATCTTTGCCAAGATCATCATCAGGAATAAATTACAAATACAAACTTATTGTAACTGTGATAAAGCCTGCATTCCGTTGTGATGGTTATTTTAAAAACACATGTGAATGCACTCTGTAATTATTTAAACATTTATCCATTGCAGCTATGGAATTTCTTCAAAACGAGCGTTTCACTATAACGGAGTTGACCAGAAATTGGTAGAAATGTAAAATGGCATTAAATGTTATATGCACTTTAATATGTTGTTGCTATATTTGTAATAAATTTTAAGTGTTGGTTGGTTGATTTTGATATAGAGGATATCGAAAATTTGAAGTTATATATGATGGCTGTGACTCGATTTCGAGAATGCCATTGCTTGCTCCATCCTCAAATACGAGTAACACCGATATGACATTTTAGTCCCTCGAGGGTCATACATTGTCTTGCCCAGATGTGGCAACGTTGGGACTCTTTTGCAGTCGTTGTTACATAAATGTCACATCACGTTTAACGAATGACTTCTCTCTGTGTGTGTATGGTGTCTTGGGTGATTTTTGAGGCCCTGTCCCACCTAGAAGCACCCACATTCATGACTCGTTAGATCAATCTTTGTAGCAACAGTTTCGTTAAAAATGACTGAACAGAAATTTCTGTTAAGTTTTTATTTATTTTATTATGTTTTTTTCTATGTGCAAACAAGAGATTTCTTTTTTAAAATTATTGTATGTAAAAACTGCCCAAATGATTGTTTGCTCCGAGTGCTTTCGGCTAATCTGTAGCCATTCCAGGACCATTTCCTCCATTTTAAATTATGAAAATTAACAACTTCATGAAAATTACGAACACAGTCAAGCCGAATTCGGGAATTAAAAATGTCTACCTCTCAGCAACTTACATACTATTTATAATAGGATTTCTATACCATTTTATAGGTACCGCCAATAATTCGCTGAAAAACAGTATAGCATGATGATAAAAAGCCCCAAACTTAATAAAAACAAAGTTTTAACCTCAAAATGTTTATGTTATTACTAAGAGGAAAGAACAAAGTATTTTTTTAAATTATTTTTAAAATTTTCTTCCTCCTTTCTAACACGTTTGGCTAAAAAGTCTCGTTTTTTTTTTGTCAACTTGTTGTAATGGACATTTTTACTATAGCAGTTTTCAGTGTAAAACATATTAATTTCGAAATTCTTGCAAAAATCAAATAATTATCTAATTTTAATGAAACTTTCATGACTTATGCAAAAATTATTTTTAGAAAATCTTGGTAAAAATATTTTTTTACATCTGTTACCTCCATAACTTAATTTTATGAAATTTTCTAGAATTTCAAACAGTTCGCAAATTGTTTTATATTATCTATAAGCAGGACACCTTGGCGAAAGTAAATCATCATTTTTTTTCACAACTTCTCCCAACTTTTTAAAAATCTGATCCAAATCGTAAAATAAAAACTGCAATAAAACTATCTAATTATATAATTAGATTGGCTTTTACTTACTTTTATAAATAATATACTTTAAGTATATTATTGTCTGAAGAAAAAAAAAGTTCGATGAGTAATTAATTTTTACAAGAATTATTTGCATTTTTCTTTAATTTTTCAAGAATTTTTTTCACTTTTCTTTAAGTTTAACAAATGTTTTAAAATTCTTCCAAACAGATTACAAGGTAGATTATTAACTTATTAATTGAAGACTATATATTTACTAAGCGAAAACTAATATCTTAATTCAAGTCATACTTCCACAACTTTTTACCATAATTAAAGATATTTTTTGTGCGTCAAAATGTTATATTTTTTTTAGTGTGGTGTATCGTAAGTGATATTATCGTTAAAAGGTCGCGTGTTTCAAGGCTTGTCCCGCTTAGAGAAAACTCCTTGATATAAAGGTTTTCGGTTGCGAGCAATACTTTCATTTCACTTCCGTGTTTCATCGTCCCTATGTTTCAACAGGTTTCTTTTTAAATCTTGAAGGGACGATTTCTAAAGCTTTTCTTCCTATTTCACTAAATATTTTTTAATTTTGCTATGTATTCATTTTACTTTATAGTGTATATACGCTTCATAGTGTATGTCATGTATAATTTGTTTTATTTATTAGTTTTTTTTACTTAATTAAGAAAAATAATTGAAATTGTTTTAGTTTAAGTTTCTTATCTTTTTGCGAGTTAAGTAAAATAACTTTAACAATTCATAACCATCAAATTATAGCAATTAATAATAAAGAATATATATATATATATATTTATATATATATATATATATATATATATTATCTCAGTATGTTAAAAATTTATTAACTGAAAGTGAGTTAATTTAATTTTTAATTTAAATTATTATATTATAATAATTTAATTTTTAATTAAAATTATTATGTTATCTCGGGTATCAATTTAAAAATTTAATAATTGAGATAGTTGTTAAATTATCTCACTTTCAGTTATTAAATTAAAAATTAAATTGAGATAATAAAATTATCTCATTTATCAATTTAAACAATTAATAACTAAGTGAGATAATTTAATTATTAATATAGTAATAATTTTATTAATTATTATCTCAGTTATTAAATTAAAAAATGTAATATCTCAGTTATTAAATTAAAAATGTAATATTAATAATTAATAAAATTATTTATCACTTTTAGCTATTAAATAATGAAATACCATTATAGAGGTAACTCAATAATGTAAGAAATTTTTATAGTATTTTAAATTATTATGAGAAACAGAAAACCGTTCTTACTTAGAATTCATAAAATTATGTCAAATCTGGTGCACCATACTAAACTTGTCAACACATTCAGCCATCAA
The DNA here is from genome assembly GCA_964036315.1 of Acanthosepion esculentum. Taxonomy (NCBI): domain Eukaryota; kingdom Metazoa; phylum Mollusca; class Cephalopoda; order Sepiida; family Sepiidae; genus Acanthosepion; species Acanthosepion esculentum. Next base: position 40,193,268 of record OZ038494.1, on the reverse strand, counting down.
ATTATCGATGGAGACGTCAAAATAAGAAGACCCCAAGGTCAAGAAATGTTTGTCTAGAAACTTTTATGTTATAAGTAAGTGATATTTGATTCAGAACAGATTAATTTAACTTTAAATTTGCTAATTTTACGAAAGTAACGTTTCAGAAATGTATATTTTATTTTAGCGGGATTTTCAAAAACGAAAAAATAAGTTTGTCTAAATGTGTCTAATAAAGTTAAAATTGGCCGTTTCGATTGTTTTTTTTTTCAGAAGAATCGACTAAAAATCATTCGAATTTCTATTTGGAATACTCCACAGAATTTGTTTCTGGAATTAGAACATTTAAATTCTTTAGCTTTCAATTGAAGCGTATGGAAAGCTTCGAAAAGGATTTTCCCTTGATGAAAAATACATTTAAACCTTAGGTATACGAATTCTTGGAGGTACCTAATTTACAATAGTACAAAGTCCTTGCAAATTGTTAATAGATTAGCCGATAACGCTCAGAACTAACACATATTCGGATCATTTTTCCACACCCTGATTACCAAAAAGAAATTTTTTGTTCGCACACAAGGAAAACACAATAAAAAACTTAATAAACAGTGATTTTTAACGAAACATGCATTAGAGAGTAATTGGTGCCAATACACTTGTAATATATATATATATATATATATATATATATATAGGCACTTGTAAATCTTGAAAGATTCTCTCATTTTCAATCAATTCAATTTAATAACAAGATACTACTTAATAGCAGCTGATTAACAGACCTCAATGCCCTCAACATTAAGACCTTTTATGAAATGTTTGTTGAAGAAAAAAAGTATTACTCTATTTCTTTTAATTTTCTGTCTGTAGTTCTTCAAGTGACACTACTTCCATCATCATAATAATCATTAAATTAAAACCTGAGTGCATTTTCTTCTCCTTCTAGTTTCAATTATCTGTTTTATTCTGGTTTCTTTTGCTTAGGACACTTGGATTTGATGCTGGCGCCTTGGACACTTGCTCGCAGAAAAATGAAATTAATATTTAAAGATAAAAATTTGATAGAGAACCGAAGAGATCTGTTTGAGTATTAACCTCACCTTGAAAAGCTTTGTCTTTACACGTCTCCATTTTTTTTTTCATTTCCTTTTCTTTTTCACCTCAATAGGGTGCGTTTTCCAAATGATTAATTACCCGTTAAAACGGAAGAGGAGCGACTAAAAAACACCCCGTAGCGTTTTCCGTCTATTCATTTGCAACTTGAAGTTGTGTTGTAAGAAGTTTTTTTTTAAATTTGTTACTGTTTTTTTCCACTTATTGACTTCCTCCCTAAGCAAATTGCATTGAAATTGTGTCTTAAATTTCATTCTTTGCTGTATGACGGCTAATGAGTTGCGATTATTAGTTTAATTTGACATAAACTTTAATGAGAAACTAAAAAAATTAACGTAACCGTTTCTAAAAACAAACAAACAAAATCTATTAAATCACTTGCTAGAAAAGAAAAAATAACCAAATATTTTTTCGGAGTTGTTATTTACATCATTTGAATATCACGCAAGTCAGGAACTGATTTAACTCTGTAGCATTTTTATTATATCTATGAAATTTATTATACTGCATTCAGTCTTATAAATTGTATCTATAAATTAATATATGAGAATTTAACATATTTTAATCTTATAATAGAAATAAAGCATTCTTGGCCTCACGTTTTCAGCTGACCTGATGTGGAACGACTATATCGAATTAATAACTGCATCTACTGCAAGGAAAGTTGGGTCACTGTGTCGTGCCAGAAAACTTTTCTCGTCAGAATCCATCTACAAATCTACCATTCGTCCGTGCATTGAATACTGCTACCATATTTAATCTGGTGCTCCTGCTATTCATCTCAAGGTTCTTGACAAAATCCAAAGAAGGATCTGCAATGTAATTGATCCTGACTTGGTATCTCGACTTCAGTCACTTTCTCACCGACGTAACGTGACTTCTCTCTGTCTTTTCTACAAATATATTTAGGCAACCGCTCTAACGAGCTTTCTGTCCTGGTGCCCTGTCTACATGAATTTAAGCGTGCTAATCGATTGGCATCTACATCTCACCCATTTACTGTTGAAAGAGTTAAATGCAACCGCCACTTCTACTCCAATAGTTTATTTTCTCGCACTTCTCGCCTGTGGAACTCCCTTCTGTTTACTTGCTTCCCTGACAACTACAATCTTTAAAAAACTTAAATGCAACATCAATCGACATTTTCTATCTTCTCGAAGACCGTTCGTCTTTTATTCTTTTCTCAATCCTCCCTATTCTCAGTCTTTTCTCTCACTTTCATTCTGTAGCGCCCCCCCCTCCTGCGTACTTGTGGCATTCCAGCTTTGTTTGGCGTGAAATGATTAAAATAGAAAGAAAGAAAGAAAAGGCATATAATGCGTGTATTTCGTGAGATTTGAGCGTTAATAATACAAAATTATTCTCTGTCTATATTTCTGGGATGAGATGAGGTATTGTAATTATTTACACTATTTACATTGTTCACACCATTGTCCTCATCTTTGTTGACATATTCACGGCGCTTCACGATTTTAACTGGTTAATGACAAATAACGCTGTAAGATCTTAAATGACTTTGACAGAAAGACAAGATTCAAAATCTCCTGAAAAATACAAACCTCATTAGTTTTAGATGATAAGATTGCTTGTTGGACTCGGAAATGAGTCAATCGATTGAAGGATAGAGATTCATCAGCTTGAAGAATGCTTCCAAAATAAACACCCAGTTTTGCACTAACTTCCATTAGATGGTGTAAACTTCCGAGAGAGGCGTATAGGTGGATGCATAAACTTCATGTCTCCACTTCTGTACAGTTTCTTTGCTGCGAACTAATGTCTGTCATTAGATTTTCCATTGGAGATTTACTGCGTGGCACCTTTTTCATTAGAAAAAAATGAAGCGGTCGTATTCATTGCAGTATACCGGAATCATTGTAGATGCATATGCGTTTATGCTGTGCTTTATATCTGGGTGCATACATTGTCTCTGCGCAAGACAGTCACTTCCTGAGTTACACAAGGCGTGCTACGAAATTGTTATCGTGATGAAAGACAAGACTAATCTTTTTCAGCAAGAATTGTTTTATAGCATATACAGAATCACTTTTTATTTCTTCCCCTTATCACCAAGATTCTTTAATGATACTTACAATTGCTCCTTATGATGATGACAAATTTTACAAGTCGGATTCTATCTACTGAATTTATAATGATCATGTGAAAATAACTAATGTTATACAACAAAAACTAAAGTATTCGCTTTTAATCGTCTTAGAGAACCTTTTCTTACTTACTTATGGCTGATGCTAACCTCTAGGGGAGTAATTTATTACGCTTTCTCAGTTTAACATTTTCTACTAATATGAACTGAAACGATTATATTGGTTCAGTTGCTTAGTCTACCGTTAACAAAATTTTTCGTCCCTACATTGAATATTGTTGCGACATCTGGTATGTTTCTTTTTCTTGGTATCTCGAGATTCAAGACAAAGTAAAAAAAAAAACAACCTGCAATGTTATTAGTTCTGATCTTGCATATTGGCTTCAATCACTTTCCCACTACCGTAATGTAGCTTCCTTGTACCTTTTCTATAAATATTTTCACGGTAATTATTATGATGAGCTTTCCTCTTTGGTACCCCGATTTCAGGAATTTTATCAGAGTAATAGATTGGCAGCTAGGTCTCATTTTACTGTTGAAATTGCTGAATTTAACGGTAAATTCTGTTCTAATATTGTTTTTCATGCACATTTTACACGTGGAACTCCGATTTTCAAAAATGTAAATGCAACTTTATTCGTTATTTTCTGTTTTTTTGGAATCCTATTCCTTTATTGTCCTTTTTACTCAATGACGTTTATTGCCTTTACTGGGGTTGAAATGATTAAAAAAACACGAATGCAATTTCTGGGAAATAATGGAAAATTAAAAGCATCATTAGCAGAGATATAAAAAAAAATCTATGGAATACATTCTACTCTGTTTTGTTGAATGCGTCATATGCCTTTTATATACATCTGATAACATTGTAATGAGCGTATCAAAATGTGCTATTTTGAGCTTTCAAAATGTGCTATTTTCTGAACGGAATTGTGTTTATAAAGAAGTTTAAAACAAGGTAAGTACTGATAATTACAACCAATGAACATTTTTGTAGAAACATTTGATTATGAATTGGACCCTATTCAATTTCCAGTTTCACAGGTTTTTAAGGCTTAAACGGGATTTTTAAAATCCGACCAATATTTGATTTCATATGACCTTTCACCTTATTCCTAACTCTTCATATTTAATTTAGGAAAGGCAGAAGCACAAAACATTAGCATTTAGGTTTACCTTTGAAATGATTTCCTTGGAAATGTGGTATGTGTCTATCCAGTCAACATTATGTGATTGCTATGCATGTTAAAATGTTCAGAAATTAGTTGAATACATTTAGAATTCCATTAAGTGTCTCCTTTCTTTATTTTATGAAATTCAGGAAAAGAATTAATGAACAAAACTGATGATGATGATGATGATGATGATGATGATGATGATGATGATGATGATGATGATGATGATGATGATGTAGAATAACGAGAAAAAAGATGGAGCTGATGTAAAATGAAATACTGAAATAAGAAAGAGGAAAAATAAAGGAAAATTGAGAAAAACTATAAGACTTATCAAATATAGAAATGGATTTTAATTAAATGGAGAAATATGAGCGTGAGAGAAAAATTGACGTGAAAATGATATGAAATAAAATGAAAACGATAATTATGCAAAAAGGAAAAAATGGCTGTGAAAATTTGCGGAAAGAAAAATTGAAAACAAAAGAACAGCGGATAATTTTTGGATTCTTAATTTTAGGGAGGATCGGTCAGTCGGCTGCTCCCAGAGATTTGTTAGCTGATCAGATTATATCAAAGATGAGGGAGATGACACACGCATGCACTTTATCTAACCCCCTTTCTTCTGCTTTTTCTTTCTTCACGCACCTGCACTCCCCCAAACACAAACGACTGAGTTTGCATTTCGTGGCTACTCTAACACGGACGCGTTTCAACTAGACCGAATTCCAACACGTCACGTACGACGATAACGCACGATTTGAGAGAGAATGAATGCAAATAACTTGAGAAGAATTTAAAATGTTATCTGGGATGGTTCCACCAATCAGATGCTAATTCCTTCTTGACTGCCAAATTCACGCGACGCCGCTGTGGCTCGCCTCTGAGCTGTCAGTTACGAAAATCAAAGTTCAACATGCACGTTTGCCAGGTACACCTAATAATATTTCGCTGTCTTCTCTTATATCCGAACACTTCGACTATCGGTACTATCAAGGCATTTAATTCGGAAGACACGATGTAAAATTCATCTCTCCTTTATGCAGATCTCGTAAAATATACTAAACGTCAGAGCATCATACACAACTCAATAAAAAAAAACGTTGGCAATCTCATTAAACCTTCTGTGAAATTATCTCACCTTGTCTGCCAGGTGACTTCTTTTAAAGCTAACTGGCGTTGTATAAGGCAGTATAATAGGAAAGACACCAGTTCCCTTTCTCTTTTTTCTCTCTACAACCACGGAATGCCTTCGTGACAAGACATCTATCTTTACCCCGCCGAAAGTAAGGCCTTCTTAGCCACCAAGTGAACCACGTGTCACATACGATACACTGTGCTAGTTTATGTTCGAAATAACTTCACACAACCAGAGTTAAATCCTCACTACAACCTATCACACACACACACACATATATCTCCATTCAACACAAGAAAATATCCAGTTTACAAAGAGAGCCAATACTGCTACCAACAACGCCTTGTTTATGAGAAAATGTACTTATATATATTTGGATTAACAGGACAGGAAGATTGTTTAGCGGCATGCCAACTCCTCATAAGGAGTTGGTATACCGAAATTTAATTTTCTTGGGACCATTAGTAATTTCTTTTACAAAAATGTATTGCTGGTATTTTTTTTTTCAAAAATATATGGTATTTTTACTATAAAATCTATTTTCATACTTCCATAGTGTTTTGAACCCAGTTTTGGGAGTTAACAATTTGCCTTTAGTTGGGACCCCCCTAACAGGTGCTACAACTCCGGGTTAGAGTGGATCTAAAAACAACCGCAATTAGGAGGTAGTTCCACACTCCTCAAAACCTCCCGATCAGAGGCCTTGCTGCCGGATGTAGTTTATCGTCATATCCAGGACGCTATTTGGAATTAAATTATTGAACAACTAACCAAGTCTTTCGAGACATATTCACGACGTTTCGGCTGTTGTATGCTCCGGCCTTCTTCAGGTGATTAGAATTTTCGTCCACCGGGATAGATTGTTATAGTTCCACGTGTCATGCCTCTTTCGGTTATCTCAGTTTCAGCAATTTCCCTTAATAAACTCAACTCTCAAGTATTTTTGTTCACCTCTGCTGTGGTGGACATACTTTGGGTCAAGTCACTGGATTACTTTAACCAACACTTTTTTTCTTGGGGACATCAGTGTATTAATTTTCAGAACTTATAAACCTAATGTTTCAGTAAACATTTTCTACCAGAGCTCATATTACAATTTGCTGTTATTACTGATTTTCTTTAGCATCCTGCATTACTGGTTCCCTTATTGTGTTCATGTCTTTGCTTGACCGCATTAGAAGATTTTTATAGCTTAGCATATGCTGTGATTCCTTAAGTTTACGTATTTTCCATTGATGTTCTCTGTCTATTATTTCAACTTCATCCCACAGTGGGTGGTGATCTACCCACCCCGGGAGAGGCATAGCGCGTGGAATTAGAACAATCTACCTCGGCTGAGGAAATTAAGTTTTCTGTTCGAAATTCCAATCACCTGAAGAAGGCCGGAGCGTATAACGGCCAAATATTCATGAATATGACAACAAAGATGAGGACAACAGTCCGAACAATGGAAATAATGTAAATAGTTACAATGCCTCATCTCAGAAATATAGACAAAGCTTGTTTAAAATATTGGCTACTAGCAGTAAAGTCCGGCGTTGATCGGGGTTTTATGTAGTTAAATTTCTTTGGGGTTTGAATTATTGAACTTCTGCGCGTATCCGCAGTTGTTGAGGTCACTGATAGGCCGGGAATCTCAGTGATAGCAAAATTAATGAGATCAAGGGCAACCGGTTGCAATAGGTGGCTGCTGTGTTACTGCTCCGCGCCTACCCGAAGACTGCCACTCGTTCATAATCAGTCATATTTTTAATTCTGGAAATGTAAAATAGTGGTTGCGTTTTCACTGTAGGACTCGCTTAACATGTCGGCGTCGGTGGTCGGCAAAGCTGCTCTACTCCAGTTTGCACATGTTCACCTACCCAACCCTACTTAAGTACGGCTTGCTTAGTCTTTTTGGAAAGCCCTTGACTCAGTGGTGAATTTGTGTTCATTCCTTTTTTTGGCATAAGTCTGGAGTGAACCGAGAATGATCTGACTTCATTTCCTATGGTAAGATGAACCCCCCCCCACTTCCCGGGAATCTGAGTGGACGAACGCATGTGACCCCCCCCCCTCGCACACACTCGGTAATTGTCGCGGCGCACGAACAGAGGTCATCACAGCTGCATGTAGGGGTCAATAGTTGTGTTAAGCGCAATGGTTTGTGAATTAGGAGTACTGGGAGTAGCTGTTGTCGGTTTTACTGCGGATGTTACGGTTTTGGGAAAAACCCAGTAAAAGAATGAAGCTTGCAACGTAGCATTTGGCCTTCCGTAAAGTTTGAAGTGTTGTACCGTAGAAGTTACTGGTAGACAGAGGTACAATGATGCACCCACAGAAATCGCTCTTCATAATAGACGCTGGCTCAATAAGTAAGCGAAATACTCAGAACTTATTGCCGACTGGCCAGCACTCAGGTTTCAGCCTATTGAATCGACGCTTGAAGTCGATGCAGAGAGTAGTGGGGGCATTGTGCATCTCAACTGAAAGTGCCAACCGTTGTGTCAACATTTACGGGTCGCTGACCTCATCGAATACCACTCTGAATGCCCTGAATTGCGTGGCTCCGCTCAACTATACCCCTCCAACCCTGTGAGCGCATGCGATTGTATGAGTCAGTGTTGAGTCTAAAGCAGCGGGTAGTGCACACAGTAGCACAAGTACGTTTTGTCTTAGCGCATCGCCGTATGAGTTAAGTTAATGCTTGGGTCGTAATTGAAAGCCAAGAAAGACCAAAAAGAGCTACTGGGACAGGTAATACCACCGGCAGCCGCAAGGCGCTGAATGTCGCCGTCGAGGCGTATGCGGCGAGCTTGGGGAGTTTGAGATAAGCGCACAGCAGCCATGTTTGTAGCAGTCATTGAAAGTTTGTTTGCCCTTGTCTGTGGGCCCTCGGAGTTTCTGGCAGCAGAAGTCGCTACATCGTTGTGGGCATTGTGGGTTGCCCTCTGCAGCTGTGTCTCGGATTCCTCGACTTAGCTGTTGCAGCGGCGTCCCTGGATTGACGGGCGCGCCTGCGGTCAAATGAATCAGCTGCCCTCAGCCTGGCAGTGGTGGCAGTATTCGTAGCATTTCGAACAAACCTACGGAGCGATGTCTCAGCAGCCCTAGCGCTCGCTGTTGCAGCAGCGTCCCTGGATTGACAGGCGCGCCTGCGGTAAAGTGTCACTATTGCCCTTGATTTCGCAGTGGCAGCGGCGTTTCTTACGTTACGAAGAAGCCTTTGATGATGAGTCTCGGAAGCCCGAGATGCAGAGGCGTTGCTGCAGCCTGTGCATTCATTCTCGACCATTGTGCATTCTTGAGCCTTGATTGCAACGAAGCCCTGGAGGCAGCTTTCCGAGCCAAGCAGGTGGCACGCTACTCTTGTGACTGCGAGGCCTGTGTGAGGGCGCTGCGTTGAGCAACCTGTGATAGTCGCATTGTAGTCTGCTCCTGGGACTCGCGGGCCCTTCTTGCCCTCATTTCGGACGCTCTTGCAGACCGAAAGGCTAAGACATACCCTCCTTTTTGGCGGCATGGGGAAAAGTGATGCTAGTAGTGGTTGATTAGGGTTGCTCAATTGCAGTTGTACAAAGTCTTAGTATCGCAAAGCGTGATCCAGAATCTGGAAGGCAGGTATTTAAGTAAAACAGCTGAATAAATTGTTTATGGTAGTTGGGAAAATGTAAACAGACAAACGGAAAACTAAAATGTAAGAAACAACTTGCGGTAGGAGAAATGATCAGTTGAAAGAGCCTATCGTATCAATCGGATGGCGGCGTAACAGGAGCAGAAGTAAGACCTTCGTCCCACAGCTGTGCACAGCAGGTTCAAATGCAAAGTATTACTGGCCAATCGGTTGTGCCAATCAGCGAGCGTCCTAGGGTCTCGAACACCAATCAGCCAATGAGATATCACTATGTGAAGCATGGCGACGCGTGTGTGAATAACAATCAGCTGTAGAGTCTGTAGTGTAGACATCTCAGTTGAACATACGTTTGTTTGGTGTATTCGCAAATTCCGATGAAGACATAATTGTATCGACTTCCCTCAGGTATTAGTTGGTCACAAAGGAGCTCACAGGGCAAAAATTTTTAATTGTCACGACTAAAGCCGATAAAGTTAATCAAAATCCCAAGCAAGTAGCGAAAAACATCGCCAAATTCAGGTAAACTCGATTTGAATGGGAAGTCAAAACGAGTATGATTTCATCGATTTTTATCCGATAATTGAAACCGATATTGAAAACGAAAGTCAGCACCTCAATACTGTCGGTAAATACTATGCTCAACGGGAGTTTTGCTGAAAATTCTTCGCCATTTGTGAAAAATATAGCCCAAAATCAGCTAGACTGGACTTGAATCGGATGTCCCAAAGTGATCGATTGTATCGATTTTTCCAGTAATTGTTATCGATATTGAAAATGAATGTTAGCACCTCATAACTGTTGATAAAAACTAATGCTCAACATGATTTTCGTGAAAATTCCTTGCAGTTTGCGAAAAACAGAACCAAAAATCAGCTACATTGGATTTGAATCGGATGTGCCAAAGTGATCGATTTTATCGTTTTTTTCCGATAACTGATATCTATTTTTAAAACAAAGAACAGCACCTCAAAACTATAAGTAAGGACATTGCTCAACGTTAGTTTGGTGAATATCACTTGTTATTTGTGAAAACTATCACTGAAAAACTGATGATTTTTTTTCGAATCAATATTTAACCCCCTATCGGTTTTATCGATTTTTTCCAAAATCGGAGGAACAATCGAAAAATCGAAAAATCCGAAGACGTCAAGTACGAATGCCGTGTGTGACTTTTCATGCCAATCGGACGAACGGTTTTCTCAGGATGAGGTAACAAGGTGACAAACAGACACACTAACAGAATGCCATTTATAGATATAGATAGATTATTACGCTGACTTATGCAAACCGAGAAAGAAGTGTCAGATTTTTATTTGTTACGGCAATAAGCCTTCTACTGGGGTGTGTTACCGAAAAGTGTTATTTATTTATCAGGCAAAAGGCACGTTCTGATCCATCGCAATAAGCCCACACGATCAGAAGAACGTTATCAGGGTCCGTGCAAAGGCCTCAGTCAATCATGACTGAACAAGGCCTGAGAGGAAGATTACTGTTCTATTAAATGGACGCTCTGAAAATTTATAGGATTACCAATTCTGCATAGCAACGAATATTGGTACGTTAGTGGCATTTAGATTCTTCGACGAGAACTGCTACCGCCTTCCCAATTCCATTTTTATTGTTGCAACGCTTGAAAGATGATCCAAGTTTTGATAGTAAGCTAACCGACCAAACGAAGGTTGCAACCCAACGCATATGGAAAAGTAAAATACAGGCGATCAGTGAAAACCTCTGGCTGTGTGCTATCAGAAGCCAGTTACTTTCACTTTCGCAACCAAATAACAACACGAAAACAAAATGAAAAACATATTTAAATATGAAAGTTTTCCTTTTAAACATTAGTGCCACTGACTTGGTCAGAACTCGTGATAAATTCACCATGTTAGAGAAAGCTCACTCAAAGGTAAGTAGGTTTAGTTAGTGCGGATGAGTCAGTGAGCATTCAGTAAGAGGTCATTGCGACACGGTAAACATATGAATAACTCTGAAGAAAGGAATTGTAGTGTAAGTCTGACGTAGGCAAGGGTGTTTGAATCCAGTGAGAAAAGAATGGTTGAATTACGTGTTTATAAGAGATGGTTGCAGTACTAGATGTACTATAATTTCAGCAGCCCAGACGTGCAATAGCAGGACCCACTGGGCTCTCTAGCTTTCGTTGATAACGAAAGAGAAGGAGGATATTGAATTTAAAACCAGTTGGGTCTGGATTAGTAATTCTACGCCAAGCATGGTGAGGCTGTGGTGCTTGACTCCACAGGGTTGTTTTCAGGACTTACATATATGATAGCTGCTGACTTCTTGGACGAGTAAGACCACTGCTGACATTGCAATGACTCACAAGAGTAATGCGAAGAAAAGCAGATACGAGATATCCGCATTAGAACTGAGGCAGGTGTTGCATCAGAGTTTTCATTTTTCTAGACCGGCTACCAACCAAGGTTGAAGAGCCCTCCCTACCTGTTCTATTTTTAAGCCATAGCTTGAGGAAAGAGAAGAGACGGATTCATAACTATTTGCCCGTAAGTGAATGGAACGAACTCGTCTGTAATTCGATCTCGGCTTTCTGATATCTCATTCTGAACCACTGCCCATTACACCACTTGCACACAACTTTCTCTCTCTCTTATATATATATATATATATATATATATATATATATATATATATATATATATATATATATATATATATATATATCAGTCAGTTATGTGCCATTCGTGATACACGCTTAAGCGATCATGTATCTTTCGATACATGACTAACGAAGCAGATTTTTTTTTCCGCTGTAGGTTGCCATTTCTTTCTACGGTAGGCCAGTTGCTATCCAAGGCTCTAGAATCCAGTCTGTCCTGCTATTTACCCATAACTGGGGGAAGAAGAAGAGGATTCATACCTTTCCCAAGGGTATTAGCACGTAAGGGAATATAATGTATTCAACTGGAATTCGAACTCGGCTCTCCGATTCTTCAATCCACCGTATAGTGTGTGCGGGTGGGGGGGGGTTATGAGTGTACGCACATAGAGACCTAACGAAATCTGACTGCTTAGAATGTTTTTTTGTTTTTTTTTGAGAACAGTCTTTTGATTAAAGGGAATTTTTAGAACATTCAAAGTCGCGGTAACTAAAAAGACACGAACTCAAGCCCGATACAGATTTAAATAAGGAAATCGTTTTTACAATAGAGGCAAATGTTTCCCCCGAGAAACATAATTAAGGAATTTTTTTTTATTTGTATAATTTTATGCGATTGACTACAACAGTGCTGCGCTATGAGCCCCTTAAAGGAAAAGTAAAAGAAATAAATTTAATAAAAATAAACTTTTGGGGATTGTTGCTTATTCTCGACCCTACGTTGTGAAAAAACTTTGCCACAAATAATCCAAATTAAGCAACCATTGGACGAATTAAGAGAGTTTTTAAATATTCTATAATTAAACTTCTTACAAAACCAACCGGTTATAAAATGACACCTTTTGTCATCAGAGTCTTATATTAAAAACATTTAATTTAAAATTTAATTTTAAAATAAAGTCGACAAATAATATCGCAAACCAAAAACTAAAATTAGAAAAAATATTTACTTTATTTCAATGATTATTTCAAGAAATTTTAAAATAAAAATTATTATATCACGCAATATTTTTGTTTATTTTGCTTTGAAATTAGTTGGTTAATTATGTAACCTATTCACTAAAAACTAAAATAGCATAAGGACAATACATAAACGTTTCTAATAATTCTTTCTATTAATTGAAATATATTATTATTATTATTATTATTTATTACCACTACCATCACCACTACCACCACCACCACAGCAACAACAACAACAACAACAATAATAACAATAACAATAATAATAATAATAATAATAATATTTTTTTGGTTAGTGGAAAATGTCATGACGCCATTTCTGACCTTACGTTTCTGGGCGGAAACCGGAAAAGAAATGTGTACACACCAGAAATCAAAGGAAATAAAATAAAAATAATAATTCTAATACATAACGAATATTATTTCAATTGAAATATCAATCAGCACTTGCATTTTGACCAGTTGTAAGCATCCGTTTGTTTTTTGTGTTTTTATAAATTCGTTCTCTTCACTGTATTCTGGGTGAACTCAACCCAGAGAAAAATAAAGGAATCTTTTACAGATGTTTTGGTCTCTTCATGTCATATATTGATAAATGTGTCCCGTTAATCACATAAAATATATTTAATGTGTGTGAGAAACAACTGAATGTGTAGTATAGAAGACGACGTCTTTTATTGAAGTAACCACCTTGGTTTTCCTTCATAGATAGAAAATAAACCCAGTAGCTATACGAAAATAAAAAGCGGCGTAAGACCAGGATGCGTCTTCTCCCCCCACCCCGGAGTTATTCAACTTTACAGTGACGCCATCCTCAGGGAACTGGAAACCCTACTTGGATTTATTATCGGTCGATGTAATTTTAACAATATAAGATACACAGATGACACGATGTTGATGGCCGACTCGGAAAGGAATTTACAAGAGCTCCTAGACAGGATGGTAGAAGAAAGCTAGATAAAAGGACTATCGACTGAAAGAAGACAAAAATATGGTCATCGGTAAAAGATAAAGCCTGAGATACGAATTACGAATCGGAGATGTCAACATGAACCAGATGCAGAAGTTCAAATATTTGGGAAGCGTTTAACAGGGATGGCAAATGTAACACCGAAATACTAACACGCATTAGACAAGCGTGTGAAAGAAAGCGATATCCCAAAAGCTAAGCAATGTGTTGAGAAACAGAAAATTAGAAACAATATATGTTTTCCATCCTCTTACATGACAGTGAATATTGGACAATCTCCCTACGGATGAGGAAAAAAACAAACTAGAGGAAACAGAAATGTGGTTCTCCAGAAGAATACTGAAAATTTCATGGACGGTTGCGAGTAAACAACAAGGAAGAATTCAAGAAAATTGCAACAGATGGAATACTCAAAATCAGGAATAGATAGTTGAAATTCCTTGGATACATAATGAGAAAGTAAGGCTTGGAAAAATTAACCTTCACAGGGCATATTGAGGGTAAGAGAGATAGGAGAAGGTAGTTAGTCACATAGCTGAATGATATTGTGTGAATGGATGGCGGAATAGGGGTCGGGGCCTTAGTAAATAAAGAAAAAGTGCTAAGAGCTACACGAGATAGAAAGTTGTAGAGAGCCATGATCACCTATATCCTGAAGAGACACCGCACACAGAAGAAGAATGAAATTCACCCTCCGTCATATCATTATTCAATAATTTCAGACTATTTTTTAGCATTTGATGTTTTCCTGTCAGTTTAAGCATCAGATGCGATTGTAAAATTGGATCTTCCGTGTATATTCGATTAAAATCGATTTGTTTCGAAGACCTGATATCCTAGAGAAAATCTGTCTTCGCATATTTCTGATCCAAAGTTTGTGTTTATCTTTCGCCACAGATAATTCCATTAAAATTATTTATCCTGAAATGATTCGTTACACAGTTCAATTAATATGAGCAAGTTAAATTATTTTGTTCTTCATTTTAGTTTTGGTCATAGAACGAAGACAAGCGCGTTAATCAGTGGATGGGAGGGGATATGTGAAATATAATTAGTAATTCTATTCGTAGCCATAGAAATTGACTTTATTTTTAAATTTGTGAATATTCCCACTAATTAAGTTTATATGATCGTAAATAATACAATACAACGTGTTTTCAACAAGGAAGAAATGTAGAAAATGGCATTTCACTAGAGCAAATGTATGAATTGCTGAGATCTTCATTTCAGAGGTGTTTATTTTCTAATGAAAGGGGTTATGAGAAAATTCAAAATGCTTTTTTCGGGTGAAATCATGGTGTATCCATATTACGAACAATACAAAACACCCGAGAAATATTTGACCCATCATATATTTCTCTTTGGACTTTACGGCCCTCCTTTTCTTTTGAGCTCATTAGAAATCCTTTTCTTTAAGTCAAAGTAAAATCTTACCAGAACCTTTAAAAAAAATAAAGTAACAGTGAAGTAATTTAATGGGCGATTATATATTTTTTTAATCCAGTTCACCCCAAACAGGGCAGGAAAGCCATCGAGATGCAAAGGGCTTACTGGATGTGAAAGAGTTAGAAACAAGAGAGAGAACAGAGGAAGAGTAATCAGGAGGACAGCAGATAGCTTTTTAAATTTTGCAGATTAAAGTTGGCTGGAACCGGAAGCGAGAAATACGAAAAAAAGAAACAAGCGAGAAATACGAAAAAAGCGAGAAATATGAAAAAAAGAAACTGTTAGCATAGAATTTGTTACATCTAACCAGCTCAACTATAAATTGGTGAGACCTCGTCACGAGTCTAGTTCAACCACCATCTGCACTGTAAACATTCTGGCAACTCACTTTACACAAACAAGAGTATAAGCTCTATAAACTCTATTGATCCATTTCATTACTTTGTTTACACCAAGTGCAGTATTTCTATTAACAGTCACTAATCTTCTGTAAATGTTTGCAGTACGTTTTCCTTCCAAAAATATAAATTCTATGTCAACTATTGCTTTCCTACGTGTATTTGAAGAAAGTTTAGACAGAAAAGAATATGTATATTTTGAAAAAAAAGATGATTATAGATATGGAAGAAAGAAAGAAAGGAACATTACATTTCTCCCTGGGTCTTGAGACATTTTGTGGTTTATAACTAAAGATAAAAATCTTTTTATAAAGGAGTCCATCGAGAATCGATGATTACCAAACCTAGCAGAGCTAGGTGCCTTGCGCAGGTTGGTATGGTTGCAATGATTTGCGATGGGCCACAGAGCAACAGCAATCCTCTCTTTCTACTCCTGCAATCACAGGGCACACACGAATGGGGAGAGAAAGCAGACTGCAGAGGATGCCAGATAATACCAGATAGTACTGAGTTATTAACTGCCTTCGGGTGCCTCTCTTCGGATTTTTCAGGCTGTTTTGAATTCAGAATTTTCCTTCTCTTAGTACCCAAACCGTCCAGATGTTCATCCATGTCCGAAGGAGGATGGATTCATACCTTTCCGAAGGGTATTAGCATGTAAATGAATGTTATGGTTTCGTCTAGATTCCTCAATCCGTGCCGCAATCCACCATACCTCCTAATACATATACAATTATTTTTTTTTTACCAACTTTCGTCTTATACTTGGAATTTCTTTTTTTGACTCAGTCTTGTTGGAATATTTATTTTTTATGAATTGAACCAATCCAGTTTCATTATTTTATTTTTAAAATACTTGTTTTTTTTTCCTAAGGATTCAGTATCCTTAACAATAATACACAAAATTAAATCAGGCAAAATTTGCCTTACTACTTCATTACGTTTTACACGTCCTTGAAGTTGAATGTCTTAAAATATTGGATACCAAGTCAGCTCTCTTAGATTTTACTCTTAAGCGCAAACGCCGAAAAGTGAAAGTACTAAAATGTTGAGACGAATGTAAGTGTCTACTCCATGGCTCAGACTTTACACAAACGCTGAAATTAGGCATCACAGCTCAAGAAGATACTTATGACTTGCTTTATTACGCGAAAGTAATCTTGTTATTTAGGAAATACTGTATAATACGTTATCTGAGATTCTTTGTACGAAAAGTCAAATGTCAAATTTATGTCTTTCAGGAAATATCATTCCAGACTATTTCTCAACCAACATATTTTCTCTCTTTATGATGAAAGGCAATTAAACAAAAAAATCCACATAATTCTTCTTTAATATATGACTATAGCTCAATTAGGACCCATTTAAACACACAATCCACCCGCAACATACTCGAAAAAAATACGACTATAATAGCCTCATTCACATATAAAAACGGATAAAACTAATGGAAACATTAATAATAAAAAAGAAAGAGTGAACACTCAATAATATTAACTATGAACATGGCCACAATGTGCTGACCGTGTTTTGAAAACATAACACAACAAAACATCCCAATCACTATAGATAAACATATATAGAAATCTACATATTCAGTTCAAGAAAAATACTTGATAATGGCTAATAAATGAACCGGAAACACTCGGATATATAGAACATTTGGACAGGTTTTATACACTTTATGTCCAGAAAACACTTATATGAACTCAAGAAAAATTGAATAAAAAGCTTAATCGTAGTCAGTTGTCTTTGATGAAACTTGTCAGTTGTCTTTAATGAAACTTGTATAAAATAGAGATCGCTCCCCAAAACACACACACATACACACACACACACACATATATATATATATATATATATATATATATATATATATATATATATAGAGAGAGAGAGAGAGAGAGAGATAGATAGATAGATAGATAGATAGATAGATAGATAGATAGATAATCAAGTCACCCTCAAGCAAGGTGATAATGCAACTAAGACGCAGGGGGCTACTAGGAGTGAAAATACTTTAAAGGGAACCGCAACAGAAAACCTAATTCTAAACAGGGAACAAGAGATAAACCTCTACTCCTCTTCAAAATAACCGGACGATAGGGTAGCCTATCTACTCCTGAAAAACGCCTGTATGCCTCATGACAGCTGCCGCCATTGGTGTCTTTAAGCTTCCTGAATCGTATCCCAGACTACCTCACCGTATAAAGCAGGAGTATAAAACACAAGGATACAAAAGAGATATATCTTGAGAGAGAGGTACTGCGAGCCAGAAGCAGGATCGTCGCCAGGGTATTATCAATGAGGGTGTGGAGGTAAACGTCAAGCCCAGAGGGAGGCCACTGACAGAAGCGCATTTTCTCATTTAAATTAGTTCGCATCACATTCACACATGAGAGTGCAGGAAAAAATCGGGGAAGGGGTAAAAGATTACGGGGCCACCCCCATGGGTACTGGCCCTGTCAGAAGTAAAGTTAGCTAGGAACATAATATTGAACAGCTCTATGTAATCTATACGGCTGATTAGTTGCTACTTATTGATCAAAATGAACGCGTATGAGTCTTCTGTGTGCCCTGTCCCTTCAGGACGTTGGAAATCATGACTCTAAATAATTCCCTGTCCTCTGTTCTTAGTAAGTTGTATAAGTACAAAATGTAGAACAAAAACATATTTTTTTTTTACTGAATTCCTACTAATAGATAATGTTAAAAAGCTTCATTTGATCCCAAAGAGTGCGAAATTTATTTTCTGCCCTGTCACAGCACCGACTTGTTGTGAATCGAGCGTTTCGTCTCATGTACGCATTGGGTGAGTGAGTCTGTTAGTATGGAAGAGGTGACGGACAAATAAAAATTTGAGGAAAATATAAGTAATGAAAATGGTTCCTCGTGGGCCGTGTGTTTGAAGCCTCTGTTTTAAAGCTTAGACTGATAGGCTGTACGGATGCGAGTTTTACGTTACCAGATGCCCGACGATTTGGAAAATGTTATTAAAATATCCTCTAGCGTGCTCAGGTCAAAATCAACATCGTTTTAAACAGTGTTGAAATTTTATTTTCTGTCAGATTATACAAAAAAATTGTAATCCTAGATAATTCTATTCCCACTTCGGAATTTCACTGAAAATTTTATTTTTAGAAACTGTCTTCCTATTTTATCAGCTAAGCAAGTAGTGTCTGTCTATATTTTTGAGATGAGGTATTATGATTACTTGCATTACTGCGTTGTGAATATGGCAATGAAAATGAGGATAACAGTTCGAATAATGTAAATAATATAAGTCAGCAAGTAGTGTGTTGTCCAAACTTAACATCAACGACTATGGAAAATTACAATCATACTTTATTCAAGTAATCTACGGTTTTCGTTTTTCTTAAAGAGACATAGATACAAAGAGGAATAGGATTCCTTCATATGAGTTTCTCGTTTAGTAAATCAAGCATTTATTAATTTCTTACATCGAAGTAGAATCGGTGGTGACACCTGTTACGAGGAACGAAGTTCATGCATCTTGTAAATATCATGGCGGGTTTTCTTTGCAATTTTCTTTAATCTTTTTTATGAAGGTTGCCATGAATCAATCAGGCTGTCCAAGTAGATGAAGGTGTTGCAATCAATTTCATAAAAAGCAAAGAACTAGACGGAAGCTTGAATTCCATGACCTTGTTTGGCAGCGACGCGATCTATGTTTCTATTTTGTCATCACGGCGTTACAGTAAAGTAGTCACAAGCCTATACATTTTTTTTACCTTTGAAGAAAGTAACCTATATAAGCCGCTTGTACTCAGATATTAAGTTTGATTTCAGCAGTAATTTATGATAAATGAAATATTGAGAACGAACACAAGTTTCTCAAACTCTAAAACAATTTGTTAATGAGAACACAGTGAATGTTTTTGTATTAGATTTGTTATACATTAGAATTTGAGGCTCTTTTAGTGCAACCTTGTCCAATGAGACATCATGGGAAAAGTTGTAACTGTCATACATCGTTAGTTTTACGTGTGCGGATACGTTTTTTGAAGAGTGATATCTTATTATATAATACACTTAGTGTTTGTTTTTTGTCAGTAATATCTGTGTGGCTTTATGCCAGAATAAATTTTGCACTCAAATTCAAAACGAAATCGTCAAATCATTGCAGCTGCAGGCTTGGGCTGGGTTTACTCTTGGCTACCACATACAGAAGTACATGATCTTGTCGGAGTTAGCTCCTCCTCAGTTCCTTAATCCTTCAACAGGGGTCTCTCTCCCCTGGCTATAAATATTGGCTGACCCTTCGCCTCGATCTCTCTTTTCCACTTGGGCCTTGGGCCGCCACCGAGCGCGGAGGTGAGGTAAATCACTCTTTTCAACCA
This sequence comes from Acanthosepion esculentum, assembly GCA_964036315.1. Classification (NCBI taxonomy): domain Eukaryota; kingdom Metazoa; phylum Mollusca; class Cephalopoda; order Sepiida; family Sepiidae; genus Acanthosepion; species Acanthosepion esculentum. The sequence goes on along the minus strand of OZ038494.1, from coordinate 40,173,379 downwards.
ACACCAATAAAGGGACCTCTAACAGATATAGCGTTTCCCAAATTCTGGGAACACGCTAAGAACAATACACGTACGTACGAACACTCACAACACACACACATTATTTCTCCCAAACAAACTCTATGTAACTGTCCATGTCTTTGTGTAACTTGTAATTAATATATATCCGTTTACATATATATATATATATCGGTCTTGTTTGTTTTCTTTGTCTTCATTAGACTTAATTAAAGTCCAACACTCTCATGTAGCTGGACGGGCTAGCAGGAAATTTTAACCTTCTGATATATCTTCACATCTTCACCTCACGGTCCACTACAATCTCACACCTACATCCGGTATTGCAAAGATGAGGACGAGAATGTTGATCATATATATATATATATATATATATATATATATATAGTAAGAATATACATAATACCTTACATGCAGACGCAATTTTCAAGTGCTGGTATTTTTATTTTGGGGTAACACTGTTTCATAATATTCCTGATTATCGCGAGATATTTTATTGCTGGGGTGGGTTATTATTGGTGTTAAAATATTTAACTGAATTGTAGCTTAATTTTGAATTTGAATTTAGGCCCAGATTAGCATTTAAGATTGAAAATAAGGTTGGAAATAATAATTTTAAATTCTAATTTAAAGAGACGCTGAGGTTATCAAGAGTAATAAACGTTAGTAAACCAAGTGTGGTAACTCTCTATTTTAAAGCTCGATCGTACATCTACCAATATTTACCCATCTGGTTATATATATATATATATATATATATATATATATATATATATATATATATATATATATATATATATATATTATGAAATGGACAAAGTCCGACAATTATTTTAAGACATTTTTATGTTTATACGTTCTTTTTTATAGATACAAATATTTAAGTAAATGCTCTGTTTATAATAAACAGTATTAACAACATTTACCGGCCTGAATGTCCGAGAAAATAAAAGAAAGTATAAACATAAAAATGTCTTAATATATATATATGTAAATATATACATATATATATATATATATAACGGCACCAGAGATAATTCAGGTAGTGCCTCACAGAACGCAGCACGTGTTTTCCCGAGAAGCGACGTGGTCTGCAAACCACAAAGTAAACCCTGAAATGAATAAACTATTACGTAATGAATATTCAAATTTCGTGTTCTCACCTAATCGGCATTATATTTGTAACCAAAATAGGTCGGCTGTGCTCACTAGCATTTGGATAGCAGCTAGTGTAGGAAGAAGACTAACCCGAATTCAAATCTGGAGAGTAGCAATTGGTGCTACTTTGCTGCGACAGGTTTTACTGGGATAAATGGTCTTATGCTACGTGGGGATAAGCTGGATGAAACTAAGTAATTTCCCTTGACCTGAGAAATCCTATAAAATTCAATTCCTTGGCATGATAACACAATTTGATAATAAATCATAGGTTGAATGGGAACTCAAATATCTAACATTTTGCAGTACTAAAATTATCTTCTTTGCACTTGCTATTCCAGTGCAAGGGAGATAACTTTCACGGTATGCATATAAACATACATTTCTGATATAAATCTTTCCTTTTCTTTTTCAAATCCCAGAACTTAAATTATAATTCCTGTAAGAACTCTGGTTTCAAATCAGAACATTGTTTTATTTTTCTTCGCAACTGATCATTGATGGACCATTGGAATCTGTAATTCCATAAATGAAAAAAAATCGGATATATTTTCTGCCATTTTGAAGAAGTTTTTACTATTGCATGACTTATTGGGAATCGTATCCTCACTTTCGCTATTTTCGTCATTGTGAAACATTCTTCAACCGTTTTCAAATCTTTGACATATTTGGTTAAAAGTATAAAAGTTAAAACGCTGTATTATTCTCATCCGAGTCGGTTGAAAGTTTTCAGAATCTGTACAAGATAAGAAAATCTCCTTTGGGATTAGCGAAATCTATATTTCGATAACTATTTTGGGATTTCATACCTGAGGAAAGCCGAATAATGATATCCGTTAATGTGTTATGATCAATGACGAGGAAACTAGTACGAATAAGTTGTGAAATATTTTTTATCTATTGTCTTACACTTACAGTGATATGCGCGTAGCATAGCGTAGCTGTATCATGACGAAAAGTGAAATTGGCGCACCGAGTTCAAATTCTAGCCGGAGTTGTTGCGACCACTTTCGCCCAATTACCCTTCGAAAGGTATGACTCCATTACTTCTCACAGCTAGAAGTTTATAGTAAAGCAGACTCGACACTTTAGCCTTGGTTGGCAACCAGTCTAGGAGTAGAAAAACCCAGAATTTAAAACTAGTTGCGAGTTGGGCTGGCAAACCCACCCTTAAAGATTACTCTCTACAGCAACCACGACAGCAACGCATAGCGTGGTAAGGCTGTGGTCCAATACTTCACAGGGCGGTCTACAGGAATCACATATATACATAGATAGATACATTGCTACATAGTAGTTAACTTGAAATTCTAAGGGACACAGTTTTACGCGGCACAGTAACTTCAGACTCGAGGAGGATGCTGTCTGGACGTTTTTCACTCATTTCGTTTCAATCTCCTGCCTAGTAGATGGTCGGAACAATTTCTTCAGCAGGTGGTGGACATCATGAAAGAAAACTGGTACCAGAGCCCGGGGTAAAATTGAAACTCTTAGAAAACTGGCAAACTTAACTTTTTCTTAGCGTTCTCAGCGGTCACCCAGATCTTGGAATAATGGAATCATTAGTTTAGGAAATGTGGGTACAGGAAAAAGCATCGAGAAAGAGAGCATTGGAAGAGTTCTTTGTGAGCATTCAAGAATTCTTTGTTAAACATGAGTCTCCTATCTGGTGGTAGGTTGACAATCGTTTATCGTGAGCAGTCGTCATAGCATGTCACTGACTGATTGAGGAGATACTGTACGGTTAATTTATGATCTAAACAGGGAATACATACAAAACTAAGGCTCCTTTGTGCGTGAGTCGGTTTATATGAATTATTATCACTTGATTGCACGCATGCAAACATATAAATGCACATATTTAGAAGAAAGCGCATTTCGATTTATTATTTTCAACGAATTAATGTTTATCTGGCTCGTTCCAATTTTAGAAAAGAACAGATTGAAATAAAAGGAGATCAAATCATCCAATGAAGCATTGGTTTATAATTTTGTGTTCGAACAAATGGGGCATCTGTAAGTTTAAAGCAGGGGTTCTCAACCCGAGGGTGGGTAGGATTCCAAGAGGGGAATCTTTGACTTTTTCTTGGTTTAATTTGTTTTATTCAATTACGATATCCTGACATTCTAGGGAACTTTCTGTTTATTGAAGTAGGTTTCAGTCTATTTATTTAATAATTAGTTGTGAATTAAAATAAATTACTATCCATGTATTCAAGTTTTAAAATTCATCAACAGTTTCTATTGTTATTAAACTTTCTGAAACTCCTCTATAAAAACAATCCATGTAAATGTATCTGTGTTACTAATATGGAAGATTTTCAATAATATATGCATATTATTTGGAATGCATCTTAGGAGTCGGACATTCTTGGAAATGTTGAGAACGACTCATTTAAAGATTTTTTTTCATTGTTGAATCGCGAAATGTAACAAACTCGAAAGTAAAACGTAAAGAAAATAAATTTTTCACCATATAATTTTCCTAACTTGATTATACTCTAATCTTGAGAATATTATTTATATTTCTTTTTCTATTACGTAATTGCCACTTTAATAATAAGTCTATAGAAACTATAATTTGATTAGCAATGCATATTAACAAAAAATAAAATCTGTATGCAGAAGGATGTATACCTATGTTTCACACAATGAATTTGATAATTAATACATAAAGAACTATTTGGACTGCTCAGTAAGCTTGACTTATTTGGGAAAGGTAATAAAATAATCCAGAACATACACTGGGTGCAAAATGCCAGATTACGGATAGAAAATGAAATAGAAATTGGAGTAAAACAAGGAAGTGTTTTCCCACAGGATTTCTATATAATTTGAAATCCTACCAAGTTTCATTATTGACAACCTCAATCTTAACAGTATAAGATATGATAATGACCGTTTTGATAGCGGATACAAAAAGAAAACTACAAGAACTCCAAGAAAGGAAAGGAACGAGAGAAGACAAGGCTGAACATCAATTGTGAGAAGACAGAATATATAGTTGTCGACAAAACGAACAACTCAACATGCAATGTACGATTCGACGTCAGAATATGGCAAGTACGAAAAATTAAATGTATCGGTAATGTTTTAACAGAGGATGGAAAATGTGACACCGAAATCGATGGTGCATTAGAATAGCAAAAGATGTCTTCCGAAAAGTAATCAACGTTCTAAAAAACAGGAATATTTCGTTAGAAACAAAGCAAAGACGGCTGAACTGTGATGTAAATTCAGTCCTCCGATTTGACAGTGAAGACTGGACACTCTCTTCACAGTTGAAGAAAAGACTTCAGTCAACAGAAATGTGCCACTGTGGAAGGATGCTGACAATGTTATGGTCAAGTTTTAAGGGAAATGGAAATAAAAACTTATACTTAGAATCAGGAAGAGATAATTGAAATTTCTAGGGAGCATAATGAGGAAAGAAAGCTTAGGGAACTTGATACTCACAGGACATACTGAAAGTAAGAGGGGCAGAAAAACGCAGCAAATAACCTACCTAACGAGTTTGTGTAAGTGGTTGGTAGAACAATGACTAGGACAAATAGTAAAAAGCCAAGCATTACTCAGAGCTACAAAAAACAGGAAGTTGTGGAAGCCATGATTGCCCATACCTTGAAGGGAGGTATATGAGAGTAGTTTGTCAATTTTTAACTCGTCTGTACTCTTCTCCGCCACAGACAATATGTAGCAATGACACAGAGGCCAGAATTGTTCATTGTGGGCCATAGTAATTTCTCAGAAATTAATGATTTTGTTTATAATTTGATAATTCTTATTACTTTAAATGTTATATTTAGTGGATATAAGTACCGAATAAAGGTGGAAGGCACACTTTCGTTCTCAATGCTCTCGAATATACACTGTTTAAAAAATAGGTATGTTTACTCAAACTATCCACTAAATATAATAGATATAGACCGTTCCCTGATATTTCTACAATCTTATGTGAACGCAGAATGCGCTTTGCAGGACACTGTTGGCGAGCAAAATAAGAATTCATACTTTTCCAAAAGGGTACTAGTCCTTAATGAATATGAACAGATTCATCATATATTTAAACTCACTTTTTTGATTCTGTGTTCTATGTTGCTAATTGCGACGCCATTCTCTCTCTGCTTCACATGCTTAAATATCTAGGAAAAATTGCAATCTGTCTATATTTCTGAGATGAGTTAGTGTAATTATTTACACTATTTATATTGTTCGGGCTTTTGTCCTCATCTTCGTTGTCATATTCACGATGTTTCGACCGTTGTACGCCCAGGCCTTCTTCAGGTGATATACGTTAGAATTTCTAACCGAACCCTTCATTTAGTCCCCAAGGACACATGACCCAGTTGATTAAAGTCGTTGATTGAAGTAATCCAGTAACTTGACACAAAAGAGTTGTGAGTTCAATACCTAGCCACATCAGAGGTGAACAAAAGCTAGGAGAGTTGAGTTAAAGGGAAATAGCTGAAACTGAGTTACTCGGAAGAGACATGTTACATAGAACTAGAACAATTTACCCAGGTGGACGAAATAAAGGGTTCGTTTCGAAATCTCAATCACCTGAAGAAGGCCGGAGCGTACAACGGTCGAAACGTCGTGAATATGACAGTAAAGATGAAGGCAACAGTTCGAACACTGTAAATAATATAAATAGAATTGCAATAATTTTTTTTCAAGTCACATACAATAATGTCAATAGCGGACATATGGAAACATAAAAGGAAATTTTAAAGTGGCGGAAAAACTTACGACACGATATCAAATAGTTTTCATAATCCAACTCACCTGAAAAGAAAAGAAAATAGAAATGTTAAATTTTTACCTGAACGCAGACTTATTTTGAATTATTCATTATACATCGCTATATTCCACTGAAAAACAAAAAAAAAACAGTTGGGTTTGAATATCTTTTCAAAGCTCAATAAACCATCGAAGAAAAATATATGATTTCTAAAAAAATCGGCAGCAAAATATAGCATTTAAAAAAAAATAATTTCACCTCAAGCAAGGCAATAAAGACACTAAGTCAGTGGTTACTGAGTGTGAGAAAATATGAGAAACAAAACATCATTGAGGAGAGAGAACAACAAACAAAAGAAGAAGAATTAAGAATACAGAAGATAACGATTGACACTGCATTCACGGTTTTGCAGACCAAAGTTGACTGGAAAGAAAGAGCCCGGAAGAGAGTTTTACAAGCATAAGCGTAAGAGAAGAAACCGTTTGCATAGAACCCACTGCTACATCTCGCCAACTCAACTGTAAAATGATCAGACGTTGCCGCCAATCTAGCACAGGGTCGAAACACATAAAGTCCAGGTAACATGGAGGCAAGTTAAGACCAGTTACCATGAACCCGATAACAGAAAATATTCAGGGAAGCCACATTACGGCGGTTGGAAAGTGACCGAAGCCAAGACACCAGGTCAAGACCAATAACAATACAGATTCCTCTCTGCATTCTATCAAGAATCTCCAAATACACAGTAGAAGCACCAGACTATGTTTTATTGAAATTTTGCATAAGAACACAATATTTGCACTATTTACATTGTTCGGACTGTTGTCCTCATCTGTATAGTCATACTCACGACGTTTCGACCCTTGTACGCTCCGGCCTTCTTCAGGTGATATACGTTGGAATTTCGATCCGAACCCTTTATTTACTCCACAAGGGTTGAGGGTTCTAGTTTTCATGCCTTTTCTGGATATATCAGTTTCAGCTAATTCTCTTTAGTAACTCCATTCTCCAAAATTTTGTTCACCTCTACTGTGGCCTGGTATTGAACTCACAACTCTTTTGGGTTAAGTCACTGGATTACTTCAACCAACCAACACTGTTATCCACTAGGCCATGTGTCCTTGGGCACTAAATAAAGCGTTCAGTTCGAAATTCCACGTATCTCACCTGAAAAAGTCGGAGCGTACAACGACCATAATGCCGTGAATATGACAAAGTTCGAACAATGTAAATAGTGTAAATAGTTAGAATACCTCATCTCAGAAATAAACAGATGAAGAACACAATAATTGCCTTATTCCGATATACCTGTAGGAAAATACTTGTGTAGTATCTTTGAAATTAAACTATTATCGTAATTGTTAATGTTGTGTTAAGTTGCCGTGTTGATGTGGATATTTGTATTGACCTACTTGTAGGTAAACACGAAGCGTACAAAAATATTGCTTTTATATATTCGAACCACTTTTATTGTTCAATTTAAAATTGCGAAGTATTACAGGTGATAACTTAGCCGATCGTAGAGGAGGTGGTTGAAATTAACTTTACCATTTTCTGATCGACTACTAGAAAGTACTTGTGCATAGAAGAAGCGTGTAAAGAAAAGTTCTCACCTTTAATCGTTGATGTCTGGGGGTTGTATCTGCCTTTAAGCTTCTCTAACCGGACATTCATTTTATATCTCTTTAACACCGTTTGCCACTTTTAATCTAGTTCTCTTAGCTGAAATTGCATTATGAGAAACCTACCAGTTAACTCGCTGCAGCAGTTGCAAAATTTAATAGTACTTAGATATTGAGATTGTTTTTGAAGAGGACATTTGGAATCATTTGTCCTGTTGGGAATATTTAGTAGGTCATATAGCGGGTACTTTATAGTCATAAGAACTAATATAGAATAACTGCGTCCGATTAACAATATATTTTATTGCCTGAGCAAACTAAATAGAAAGAATACAAAAGGGGTGAATGAAGATATGTATGTATATATGTGGGAAGTTTCTATGAATGATTTTGAGAGAGTTCATTTTGAAAAGAGTTCTGTTGGTTTTGGAAGGAATATTAAATATTCCTGTGCATAGTCAAGTAAGCTAAGAGCATTGTAGGCTGTGTGTTATTCTGTTGTAATCCCAACAACACGAGGTTCGCTGGATATCAAAAGGATCCCCAAAGGGGAACGATATATATCGTATCTCTAAAGCATTGTGTGAGAAAAAGTTTTCGCTCCATTTTCTTATATGTTGCTTTGGCAACATATCTAACACTTGTTAACAGGGATTCTTTGGTAGACAAGTAGGGTAATTACCATCAGTTGATTCAAAGCTGTTATAATGCTGCTTGTAGGGTCTTAAAAGATACAAAGGATGAATCTTAAGTGTGAAGTTTTATCCAGTTATCGATGTGTGCAAAGAAAACTTGCAGTGATTTTATATTTTAAAAGTTATCGGTGTATTGTAGTCTCTACTTTTCAAAAAATAAAACAAGAATTAGGGAGCTGGTAAATTTTGCACACACCTAATAATTTCATTTGTAAGAACTAATATGAAGAATAGGTAAAAAAGTAAAGAAATACTTCTTTTTACTCGGTTAAGATAGAGTAACGTATTTCTTCTCAAATATATATATAAAAAACAAGGAATCTATAAAAAATAAAATACAGAATCCCAATAATATAGCAAATAAGATGTAAAAACTCACTGGGAACAATTTCCTCGTACAATATCACGCTTAGAATGAAGTTAGTGCTCTGGGAAGACAGTCATTCCAAAAATAAATCACATCAAAGACCAATACATATGTATTGCGGTCCATGATATTTGAAAACTGTTTGGTTGGTTTGGTTGATTTTGCTTATCAACGTCTATAGGTTATTCAATGCCGAAATCTAAATATTTTGTACATCATTTTATACTTTCAAGGTAAAAGGTACGTTTTCTTTAGATATATAGTTTGTAGATTATAAAATGGATTGTTGATATTTTTTAAATGTTTTGCTGGCAGTTTTTTTGTTATAAAAATGTATTTTTATACTTTTTAGCGTTGTACCGATTGTCATTTTGCTATAAATATGTATTCTTAGCCATTTTACTATAAAAATGACCTGTTTGTTTGGTGGGGGTCACTATTTGCCCACAGCTGGGGCCCTAACAGGTGCTACCATTCCAAGTCAGAGTGCTGGGAACAAAATCAGTTAAGAGGTGATTAAAACTGTTCGGTCTGGCAACTAACGTCCACACGTGTAGCAGAGTAACCCCTACTCTCTACACCAGAATAAACTAAAGACAATAATACGGTTACAATAAACAAACATTTATTTACATGGAAGTAGTTAATTTTTTTACTACAAAAGTTCAACACGATAATTATCTACCCAATATAATTGGACATGCATAAAGAATCGGATATAAATATTCCTTGAAAGAGTATTAAATAATTCTGTCTTTTACGATGAGTGTTAGAATGACTGGTCCCCGAAATAGAAAAACCAGGAGAAACAAGAGATGCCATCATGATGTGAAGTCTGGCGTGGAGAGGAACATGACTTGTCTTATGAGAGAAAGAAGAGATTGATTTCTTCTCTTCACCAACAAAGAACTACCAACCAATGTGTACAAGTCTCTTCTATCTGAGAAGATCAGATAATTTATGTCTATATAGACGTTTTAATTAAAAACATATATAACGTCTTTTTGAGTTAAAAAATGTTGTTGCAGAAAAACATTTTGTTAGTCTTAAAGAATGACGATAAGGAGGTGACAAGCCACAGAAGAGAGACTGTAAACAGAACATTTATCTACGTGCATGCAAATTCAATTTTGATAATTTTTATTTGAATTTCTGGAATGAAGAGTTATCATTAATTACATTATTTACACGAAGACTATTGTCCTCATTCTTGCTGTTATCACAACGTTTCGAAACGTTGCGATATTTGCAACAAAGATGTTGTTATAGACAAGCGTATGGTTGCAAGACAGAAATACGACAACAGAAGAAATAGATTTACGTGATTTATTTCAATAGGAACGTGTGGTTTGGGGACAGCTACCTTGTGGTATAGTTCATAAGCCGGGTGCCGATCCGGGTTGATCTCTCATAGTAGTTCCCACTGGTTGGCGTGGCGTTCCTCCTGCTGACTGCTGCTGACTGCCCAGACTGACCGTGACAGATCTCTTCCTCAGCCTCCCGTTGACTGCTTTGTACTTCCCCGTGTGATTTTTTATGGCTTAACGGGCTCGAAAAACGACGCGAGTATAATTAAGAGGGAAGCATTTTTATTGGTCGAAAAATAGATGCACTTTGAAATATTCTTTTATTTTTCGACCGGAACTCGTGCGTCGGGCCTATGCGTAAACGACGATGATGGTCATTTTGTGACGGGGCCTTGTCCCGTTCACATCCAACTCTGGTTCTTGGGTATGTTAGTTTATTTGCCTGCAAATCTGCCGAGATATGTCTTATTTTATTTCATAACAATGTGGATATAAGTCCGAGCATTAATAATCTAAATAAAGTTTTAGACTAGAGTCATATATGTGTTAACAAACAGAATCTAAAGGATTCATTTTTATTATGAAATAAAGTTGTACTTATTTTATTTAGTTTAAATATAAAGAAAGACTCCTCATTAATGAATCTAAAAAAGGACATTTTTAAGTAAAGAGAGTAACTGGAAAAACATCAATTCTCTGGTCAATATTTGGTCATTGGTTGAATTGCTTTCATCGTCAGCAGCAAAAATTGTATAAATCTATGCCCAAGTCTTACTCCTTCTTTTATGCGCTATGTCACTTAAAATCATGGTCGACCATGGCTCTCCATAACTATCTATATTTATCTTTACATACTTCTTATACTTGTACTTGTCAGCTATAAGACTATAAACTTCTGAGTGAGTGTGTGTGTGAGAGAGAGAGAGAAAGAGAGAGTATGCATATATATAAGACTTTATACGTGTGAGGAGACGAGACATTCAAGATGTCCATTGTATTCGTGCTCTGAGGAGTGCTGAGTGTTATGCTGATCATCGATTAGTAAGTGCCAGGCCGAATCTTGTTATTAAACCAAGAGTGCATTCCTTGGAATGTGCCCGTTCCCAGGAAGCTGAATGTCTCCCGTCTAAGAGGTTAGCAGGTGTGTAAGGAACTAGTGGATCGCTTGGACAAGGTTGACTGTGAAAACACACGAACAGGTTTTAAAGAATATGCCTATGGCATAAGCAGTGGGGTTTTCGGTTTTGTTGAGAAGAAACACAAAAATTAGTTCGATGACAATGATGCAGAAATTGAAGAGATTTTGCAAGAGAAGCGAAAGGTTCTGTCCCGTCCGTTTCGAGGCAACCTGTCACATGTGATGATGATAGACAAAAGGTGATTTGATGAGGTCAAGGACACTAAGAACAGGGTTAAACGGAGCGTTTGTCACATGAATTACAAATGGTGGGATGATTATGCTAAACAAATTCAAGTTACCGCAGACAGCAACGATTCAAAGAATTTGTCCAACCATTTGCTTTATATTCATGGCCTACTGTTCTCTCTAGTATGAATTCCCTGTTTATTCCTGGGTATGAGGATAAACTATATCCAACAGCAAGGCCTCTGATCAAGAGATTAGATGTTTTGAGGAGCGTGGAACCACCTCTTAGTTGCTCTTGTTCCCAGGTTCACCCTGACTCAGTTTGGTAGCACCTGTTAGGGTCCCAGCTTTGGGCAAATAGTGAACTCCCAAACAACAATTCTGATATTGAGCACTTTATCCCATAAATATAGCACACCTTAAAACTATATTTCTTCATATATATATATATATATATATATATATATAAAGAGAGATGTATGTGCTTTTCTCATTAGTTACTTTTTTTCAAAATGCTATGTAATTACACTTTTTAATTAACTTTCTAAGTGTTGTGGTAGGATCCACCTAATTTGCATAGTGGAGTACCGACTATATAAATATGGTTGGTACCGGGAAGACATGGGAGGCGAATCAAGAGATTAAACTAGAGACTCTGTCCGACTGCGACTTAGTCAACACATTCTCCAGGAACGGTCTTCCCAGGAATATACAAAAGACTATATGTAAATATTGCGTACACTTTCTTGTTTCAATACATTTTGTTCGAAGTACATTTTGTGTTGCATTATTATTCCATGCATTAGTCACGTTTCAACACTAAGTAATTAAAATAATCTTCAGTGAGATTATAAACAAACAATAGATATGTCTTGCGTGTGTTTCTGCTTTTTTAAGCCATTCTATTCGACCTTCTCTTATGTTTTTCATCTTTCTTTATTATCTTCCTTTTACCTCACATTCTTTTATGTTTTGCCTCCTTTCAAGACATAAGTGGTTTTCTACAGCTCCTACCCTTTTGTAGTTGTTCATATAATTTGTCCTCTTACTATCCCTCCTTGTTCTGATATTCATTTTCACAAACTTGTTACGTACATTATTTTCCATGTCCCTATGCCCTTAGGTTCTAGGCATGTCAAATGCTCCAAGCACTCTTTCTTCATTATGTGTTTCAAAACTTTCAACTATCTCTTACTAATTCTAAGTGCCCTTTTTGTTTCCATTTTCTTTAAAACTTCCACAGTGCTCACATGTTCCATCCATGTTATTCTCACCATCGTTTTCCACAAACGCATCTGCCATTTCAAGTCTCCTGTTCATCTCTGATGAAATTGTCCTGCATTTATACCATTAACAAAATTTTCCTATCTCACAAGGTATGAAAACACCAGATTTATTCAACCTATACTGAACGGCAATCCTAAGAGAACTAGAAAACCTCCGCGGATATTATCAGCAGACACAATCTTCACAGATGACACTGGTATTGGCAAACTCAGAAAGAAAGGCACAAGAACTCCTAGACAAGGTAGTAAAGAAAAGCAAGAATAAATATATTCATTAATTTCTGGAAGGTTCTTTCAATATTTCAATGTGTTTTTGGATCCCTGTGCCACATTTACTGTCATCTATTACAGCACTACCCAGATTGATTCTGTCACTCCAGTTCATAACTCATACCTTTGGTTATCTCATTTGCTGGTAACAATAAATCCTGTCATCTTATACTTAACAAACATTTATTCTTGCTTTTCTTTACTACCTTGTCTAGGAGTTCTTGTGCCTTTCTTTCTGAGTTTGCCAATACCAGTGTCATCTGTGAAGATTGTGTCTGCTGATAATATCCTCGGAGGTTTTCTAGTTCTCTTAGGATTGCCATTCAATATAGGTCGAATAAATCTGGTGTTTTTATACCTTCCTTTAATACGGGTGCAGTAGAAATGTCTCTCACTTAATGGTAAGACATTAGCGGCAATGGTACTTTCATGTAGCCATTATATGGGAGGAGAGTATATCTGCCGCACCCTGTATTATCTTGCCTTCTTTCATATCTTTCTTTATTATCTTATATTATATTTTCTTCTATTCTTAGCTACTTTCTCTCCTTCTTAAAATTTGCATTCCACTCTGTTTCTGATGGCACTGGGTTTTGATGAAGGTATATATTTTTTTAATCATTTCCCCACAAGAAAGGTGATAATGCTACTAGGATACAAGGGGTTATTGGGAGTGAAAGAGAATGAAAAGATTTTAATGAGGAGAGAGGACAATCAAAGAACAGGTTTTAGGAAGACAGAAGATGGCAATTAGCATTACATTTAAATTTTTGAAGATATTGTAAGTGGCAGGGAAACAAGAAATTGGAAAGGAGTTGCACAGGTAAGAAATGCCAGAAAAGAAACTGTTAGAACAGAATATGGTTGCATCTGGCTACTTCAATAATAAAATACAGAGACATAGTTACCAATCTCATAGCATGTTTAAATTCATACAGTGGAGTCAGCAAGAGTAAAACTTATCAGAATAATTGCCATGAAAGTATTTGTAGAAAAGACAAAAGGAAGCCATGTCACATTGGTGCGAAAGTGACTGAAGTTGAGATGCTAGATCTGGAACAATTACATTACAGACCCTTCATTGAATTTTGGCAAGAACCTCAAGACCAGATATGGAAGAAATATTCAATGGACAGAAGAATGGTAGATTTATAAATGTGCAAGTTGGATTGTGACGCGAAGAATTGTCTGGCACGACAGTGAACCAAGTTTCCTAGAAGTACACCTAGCAATTGATTCAATATAATCACTCCACTTCCTGTCAGTTGGAAACGTGAGTAAAATTTGAAAGAGAAAAAGTATAAAATACGCAGAAAAACTATTAAGTTGGTGAATAGTTATATAAAGAAGTATGAATATAGAATATCGTTTATTTGAATCTTTAAAAGAAGGAAAATTCATTGCATGGAGAAATCAAGAATATTTTTCTCTATGAGTAAATTTTAAAGTTAAAATTATGGAAACGATCATAAATAAACTGGGAAAGTGACTTTGAAAATTTTATTTTAATTTCTTCAGAAGTTGATTGTCTCAGTATATATACATTTGCTAATACATGGGTGTTGCAAAAAACACTGCAAACTCAGCCATTTGCAAGAATTGAAACTTCAGTCAGTTCAGTTGAGTTTAGCATCTAGTAAACTATATTAAATCTTTGAGGAATTAATTTACACATACATACAATGGAGCTAATAGCAAGTGAATTTAAATGTTTCACAACTCCGTTTTATAATGGCTACTTCCTGTAGAAATATGCCAACACTTTCCTATCAATTTTCAGCATATGAGGGCCTAATAATTTAGTTCTTAGAAATGAACTGGGGATCCTGTTGACTACTGGAAAATATCAAACTCTTTTGAATATCTTAACTTTCCTGTTTCCATATTTCATTCAGGTTTTTTTTTCCAAATTGTTTTACTCAATGTTCATGCTGTCCAGATTTTGCACTTTGAAATTTCTAGATTTTCAAGCTAAAGTCTTCATTGAAAGTGAATAACTTCCACACCAGAGAAAATACAAGGCAGCTTAAATGATCCCTAAAGAGAACTTTTCAGGCTGTTTTGAAAAGGGAAGCAGATACTGGAATCAATGTGGACTGAGAGGTGGACTAAGGTACCATTCCTCTAAATATGTTACTTTTTACTAATATCAAAGAGTTAAAGTGAGAAGTTTTATGATGTGAAATTTTGAAGTTCTGCAGAGTTTGTGATTTGAAGAACTCAGTTTTTGACCTGAATTGGAATTTCATCCCAAATCAAACTTTTGGCCCAAATCGGTCATTTGTCCAAAATTGGATTTATAGCCTGAATCAGAGTTACAGTGAGGTTTTGAAGTCCTATGAAGTGAATTAAGGAATTCAAAGTTATTTCTTCAAAATTATCATTGCTGTTTTCTAAACTGGACCAGATGTCCCTTTAGTTTTGGTCTGTAGGCCCAATTAGCCCTCTGCATGGAGTACAGCTTCTAAGCTAGTAAGCAATAATGGTGAGATTAGCCACTTCCATACAAGAAACGTTGGGCATTCATTGACCAAACAGTTAGCGTTACTTTTGGTTTACATTTATAACATTTTTCTCTTAAAATAGGTTTTCAGGAAAACAAATTTTTCAAGTCCACTGTTTTGCTTTCTAGTATAGATGGGAGTTTCCTTCCTAACTTTTTGTTTAATGTAGTATGGAATGTCACTATATTCATTTCATTATTATTTTCTCTTCTATTCATTTTCATGTGCTATTCATTTTAGTTGATGTTGTTAAATGTCCTAAATAAAGGAAAGCAGGAACAAAGAAATAACCATTCACTGTAAGAATGCCTGTTTGTCAGCAAAAGATACAGCCCAAGGTCTGTGAGCTATGCATTGGAAACATCAAAATCAAGCAAATACAGAAACTAAGAAAACTATTAAGAGATCAGAAAATATTCTTAGATACAAAGTAAAGTATGCCAAACTGCTATGTAATAATCTAATTTCATTTATGGCAGTTAATACTGGACAGTCTCCTCCTGAATGAAAATGATATTTGAAGTGACAGAGATGTGATTCTACTGATGAATGCTAAGAATATCATGGAAAGAACATGCTAGTTTTAAGGATAATAACTAACAAGGAAGTTAATGTTAACAGTCAGAAAGAGACAGATTAAATTTTTGGGATGTATAATGAGGAAAGAGGGTTTGGAGAATTTATCACTAACAGTACATAATGAATGCTAGAGAAGTAAGAGGAAACAGTGAGTAATTTACTGAATGATTTTGAGTAAATGGACAGCTGAGCAAGGACAAAGAGGGATAATAAAGTTTGAAAGAGCAACAAAAGACAGGAAATTATGAAGAACAATGATCACCCACATCCTGAAATGGCATACACAACCTGGCACAGGAGTTAACCATTGCCAGTGAGGTTTTACTAAGGCATGGCTAACATCCCTGTGCTGTAAGTGAAGCTATGATTCTCCTCATTTTAAATGGGAGAAGTTGCTCAGCTGTGGGGATTCCAACCTTGCAGCAGCACCTTCCGCATCACACTAAAGAGGTTGGATTGGTGTAATATTGATGCCAGTGTGACACTGGTCGTGGGGTCTAGGCAAAAATCAATTTTTGTCCTTGGTCCATATACATAATTATGTGTATGGCGCTTCCCACATTAAAATGACCTTGTGTCACATCCAGCCTTGGTGGGGATGCCAGGTAAATATATACAAGAGAAAGAATATGGGTTTCTTTAGTAATCCTCACATTTTAACTGATTAATGATTTCTATAATAGGCAAATAATTTTCTTCCCTCCGTTCCAACTGTTTTAAATATCATTATCATTGTAAAATACAATCAACAAGTATTTCTTAACTGGAAAATGCATTCCCATTTGATATGGATTGCTCTTTTTGTAGATCGTTTGTAAATTTCATCTCTTTAAATAGTTTTCCTTCAGTTGAAAAAGAGAAACATCTTTTTATATTTGTCTCATTTATTCATCAATTCATTGTCCATAGTATTCACAGACACAGCACCAAAAATCAATAAAATAATCAATAATCTAATTTCTTTTATCTATTCCTGATAAGCAAGACTAATTCATTTGAACTGCCAACTCGTCTTATCTCAGTTATAAGTGACTTCTCTACAGTATGAGTATTAGACTATTGGCCAAGAGACCCACAATTTCCTTAACTTACTTATAGTTCATAAAGTGTACAACATTCTTTCATTATTGGTATTTACAGACTATGTAATCAAAATAGATTATAAATGTGCACATTGCATTAAAATCTCAGTTTTTAGATTAATTCTGAATAAGAAGTAATTTTTTACAGTATTTACATTGTTCAGAATATTGTCTTCATCTTTGTTGTCATATTCACAATGTTTCAGCCATTGCACACTCCAATCTTCATCAGGTGATTGGAGTTTCAAACCGAACCCAGGGTAAATTGCTCTAGTTCTGTATGCAATGCCTTTTCCAGATATTTCAATTTCAGTTATTTCCCTTTAATTCAACTCTCCCACTTATTTGTTCACCACTGCTGTGACCAGGTATTGAACTCACAACTCTTTTCAGTCAAGTCATTGGATTACCAACGCTTTTATCCACTGGTAATCTATGTGTAATTTTACACAACAGAATAGAAAAAAAGCAAGGTCAGTTGTTTTGCCTGTTACCCTGCCAAATAGATTCATTTTGAAAGATTATTAAGAAAGAATTTTGGGTGTCATGCATGATTTCACCAAATAAGAAGAGGCAATATAAACAATGGAAACAAAAATGACACTTATACAGAAAGAGACAGTTGAAATTTCTAGGGCACATAATGAGGAAAGAGGGCTTGAAAAATGTGATACCCACAAGAAAAACTGAAGGTAAGAGTGACAGAAAAAACTATGCATAACCTACCAAGTGAGCTTGAGTAAATGGATGGTGGAACAAAGTTTAAGAGAGATTACAAAAAGACAAAATTTTTTAAGAGCTCCAAAGAACAGGAAATTGTGGAGAGCCATGATTAACAATGTTCTGAAGGTACACAGCACATAGAATAAGAAGAAATTGATGTTGCACAAACGTTCCAAAAGCATAATTCTTACAATACCAGTTCCAAATCAATTATATCACAATGTCTTAAGGCAGGTAAAAATTTATGTTAGTACAGCATAAATATCTAGAGGCATATCAGAGTAACACTTACTAGTATTTCAATGATCACAGTAACACTATTAATGTCATAAATAGAGAACAGGTAGAAATAGATATATAGAATGAGAATAAAATAAATAACTTCCAAAACAAAACTGTTTTCATTTAATTACCATAGAGAAGATTTTCTGGTTGATGCTATTCTCCAGGAGAGCAATTCTTGCACCTTCTTGGGCATGTTCTCCCCTGACATGAAGTGGAGTGATTATATTGAATCAATTGCTAGGTCTACTGCTAAAAAAATTTGTTCACTGTTGCACCAGATAATTCTTCTTATCATAATCCCACTTACACATTTATAAATTTAACATTTGTTCGTGCATGGAATATTGCTACCATAACGGGTCTGATGCTCCTACGATATATCTTGAGTTTTTTTATAAAATTCAATGAAGATTCTGAAATGTACTCAGTCCTGACCTGACATTTCAACATCAGTCACTTTTTCACCAAATATGATATGGCTTTTCTCTGCCTTTTCTAAAAAAATATTTTAATGGCAATTATTCTGATGATCTTTCCTTCTTGGTGCCTCAACTGCATGAATTGAAGCATGCTATTCAACTGGAAACTAGCTCTCTCCATTCTACTGTTGACCTACCTAAATGCGACCATCTGTTCTGCTCTAATAGTTTCTTTTCTCACACTTCTCACCTGTGGAACTCCCTGTTTTCTTGCTGCCCTGTCACTTACAATCTGCAAAGGTTTTTAAGCATACCAATTGCCATCTTTTTCCTACCTTAATCTTTTTCCTTTATTGTCCTTTCTCCTCATTCCTCCTTACTAAAGTCTTCTCACTCTCTTTCACCCCCAGTAACCCCTTGCATCCTAGTGGCATTATCATCTTGCTTAGGGTGAAATGATTAAAATAAAAAGATGAATAAATTAAAGCAGTTTGGATCATGTCATTGTACAAAACTAAATAACTCCTTGTAGGAGAAACAAGATCAGTTGTTTTACCTGTTGACCTGCCAATCATACAATTTCAAAAGATTATGATAAGAAAAACATTTGGAGAGAGCTCTGCATGATGTTACCAAAGAACATGATTCTATTAAAAGCAATAATTCAAAATTACTCGGTTCAATGTGCATTTTGTGTAGTATATATTAAGACAATCTTATAGAAACAGTTTGAAGCAAATGAATTCCTGATATTGTTTTGGGAGAGGCATAACAAAACCTTTTATTCAAGCCGAACAAGGAAATCAAATACAAAGAACAGTCACAAAAGGAAAGAAGCCACATCATGTATTGACATCTTCAGTGACATGTGTCAAACTTATGTAGATAATAATAAAGTTGATAAATGCAATCAAAAATAATTTCTTCATATGAGCTTCATTTCTTTCATTATTTATTATTCTTTATTAAAAATATTCTATTGAAAAATGTAATTAGTAAATTTAATTTTCATTTGCTAAGAATTCTTCTTAATCAAATTGCTATCGACTGATCTAGTCTATAAGTGATTTTCTTTTACATTTGTTTTATCATGTATAGAATTTGTGATAATGATCCAAGTTTAATTACAATTGCGTAAAGGTTTCAGGATTCATGTTTTAACCATTTTTGTTGTCATTAGTTACTTAGTTCTTTGTATTTAATTCCTATACAGAAAAAGATAAATAAAAATAGCAAAAACCGAAAAGTATATTAAAGCATTTTCATCATTTACAGTTTATTCAAACAGCCAATCAAACACTGAATAGCAGTATCCATCACTTAAAAAAGAAACTTGTACAATATTTTTTATTCAGAGATCAAAAATTTTGAAAATCTTCTTCCTCTTACTTCTATCCCGGCTTATCTTTCTACCTCTCTCTTCACTTCCTTACCTAATGTTATCTTTAGGCAATTCTAAAATGTTTTCACTTACATAAAAAGGTCTTTCTTAAAAGTAAAAACAGTATTATTCTTTTTAAAATTATGATAATTTTTATGATTTCCATCAACAAATAAATGACATTTAGCAAATTATTGACTGGATTTCTTAAGCATATGTATTTTTTTTTTCAGTATTAGAGATTAAAATTGTAATCATTTTATTCATTCCTTTCAAAGTTTCTTTAAAATGTAATCTTTGTTATAGACAAGTTATAAGCAACCTTCCCTGAAATAAATGTTTACACATTTTGAAGTCTATATGCATAAAAATATATTTTATTAAATTTTCATTACACTACAAATATAATTTTTTTCAACCAAAATTTAATAAAAAATAACAAATAGTATGTAGATGAAATTTAAATAAATATTTTCAGCCAAAACGAAGAAAGCAGAAACTGTTACTCTTAAACATTTCTCCAGTGATTTGAAAAGGGAGTTTGACTTGTATATTAATTCTCAGAAAAAATTACTGATTCATGATTTTATTTTGAAAAGAAATTGTTTGTAAGTGAATTCAGTGGATATTTTGCTTCTTCTGGTTAGTAACTCCATAACATCCATGACATACTGTTCCTCATATTCATAAACGACCTTCCTGACGCCATAGATTCCCAAGTCGGCATCTATGCAGATGACACCACAATTCACTCCTGCCTCAAACACAAATCTAGTGATGCTGACAAAGTTAACCTGGCAGTCCGAATAAAAAAGGACTTCCAATCGGTTGTGAAATGGGACAAGAAATGGATGGTTAACTTTAATGCCTCTAAAACGAAACTGCTCTCTATTAACCACCACAAGGATCCATCCCTGCATCCCATTAGAATGGCTGAAGACCAACTTCTCGACAGCTCCTCTCTGCGGCTGCTCGGTCTCACGCTGGCTGCTGATCTGAGATGGAACAAATACATTGAGTCAATTGCATCATCCACCGCAAGGAAAGTTGGCTCCCTGTGCCGAGCCAGGAAATTTTTCTCCCCGGAATTGATCTTCCAAATCTATAAATCGACCATTCGCCCTTGCATAGAGTATTGCTGCCATATATGGTCTGGAACCCTGCTGTTTGCCTCAGGGTTCTTGATAGGATCCAGAGACGGATATGCAATGTAATTGGCCCTGATTTGTCATCTCGTCTGCAGTTGCTCTCTCACAGACGTGATGTTGCCTCGCTCTGTCTTTTTACAAATACTTTCACGGTAATTGCTCCGAGGAGCTGCTTTCGCTGGTTCCTAGGCCTCATGAATTTAAACGTCCTACGAGGCTGGCATCCCGTTCCCACCCCTTCACCATTGAAACTGTTAGATGTAGATGTCTCTTCTACTCCAATAGCTTCATGTCTCACACATCTTGCCTGTTGAACTCCCTTCCTTATTCCTGTTTCCCTGACAAATACAATCTCCAACTATTTAAGTGTAATATCAATCGACATCTCCAGTTGCCTTGATCTATACACTTCCCTTCTCCACATCCTTTCACCTTTCATTCCTATCTGCTCTCGCTCCAAATCTTCTGTAACCGCCTTGCCTTGATCCATCCACTATCTTTCTCCACATCCTCTCCTTTACGACTCCTATCTGCTCTTCCTCCAAACCTTCTGTAACCCCTTGTGTGCTAGTGGCCTCCAGCCTTGCTTGGGGTGATAAGCTTAAAAAAAAAAAAAAAATATGTATTTGTTTTTCTATGAATACACAGAATAAGTATTAAGCAAATAAAATATACTATGATAAAAAAAGGTTACAGTTGGAGAGAGAAAGTGTAGTGTTTACTAAGAAATACTATATATAAATTAAAATTGGCAAAATTGACAAATTCAAATTATAGCACGTACATTAATAGAATTTATCTTACTAATTAATCAATTTCAGTCAAACTAAAATCCAATATTTATTAAAAAATTATTATTAAAATACAATATCCCTAATGTGTAAATACCAACTAATAAAATTTAATTAATTAGTTTATGGAGAAAGATACCATTTATATGCCATTTAAAAAATATATAGTTATTATGTGCAAAGTATCCACTTTTAAGTAGTATTTGTAGTTATAAGAAATTTTATCATTTTCAAGTAACACACATCAGTACAGAGCCAAGTATTTTTCTGTTAATTATGTACACATGTATTCTTGTGTTTAATGCTACATCTGCATCTGCATGCCACGTATAAATAAACGACAATTTGAGTCAGTGTGAGTAAAAGTCTGTGTCAAAGTACTAAACAGAGTCATTGAGTCATAAATGTTCTTATGTGTAATTGTCTCCCTTTTGTATGAAAATTCTTCGTACAAAGAAACTGGACCAAAAAAAGAATAATTTTTGTAAAGTTTTTCTGAACAATTTCTAAAATCTAAATAGTGTTGGATTTATACTTTATCTGTTTCTTTCTTTTTCTTTGTGGATGAGATGAATATTTCACAAGGCCTAATTCCACCACCAACCTTCTACATCAGATTAATCAACATTGTAAATGGAATGAAAAGACAAGATGAGCTTTTGGAACAAGAACATGTACATAAAATAAATATAGGAGTTGCTGCATGAATAAATAGTTATGGTGTAACAATAATATCCTAACATATTCATAAGATCATGGCTTGAATAAAGTCATATTATTGCTACATTTTCAAATCATTAACTTCTTTTTCAATTATTAGCTAACATTTAGCATTCCTGTTAATTTTAGACTTTAATATTTGTAAATCCTTTTTTGAAAAGAGAAAAGCGAACCTTAGTATGCTGCACCAACCCACTTTTAAAACAGGCTTATATTTATATGTGCATGCATTATCAACTATCACCAACTATAGGGTGGGGTTGCAATGGTCCAGTAGCATCAAATCCCATTACCGCAAGGCTAATGAATACCAGGTTACTTGGTATTCATTATTCTGTTCATTTTAATATGAATAGGAAATAGTTACTCCTTATCTATATCAACAGGAGCTTTTTTGTCATTTACCATAAGCAAATACCTTATAGTTATAGATCAGTACAAGTATAAAAGCTCTCAATGAACAAAAAAAGAACTAAAAGACTTCTTGTAAGTAGTTTTAATATCATTAATTTGCCTGTTATGTAATTGTGTACTTAACAAAAACTCTACAGAATAACAGAGTATATTAAAGAATCTATGCAATCATAAGAATGCTTGTGGTGTATATTCAAAAGTTAAACTTGAATATTATTAATATTGACACTTTACAGTGTTATGTTGATTGAACTCATTCAAACCAGTGACAGTATAAATGATATTTAATATATAATGATAATTTCTGGTTGAATTCCTGGAGTGAGGAGTTACCATTATTAGCATTAACTAATGTCCTCATCTTTGCTGTTATCACAATGTTTCAATTGTTATGCCCTCCAGCCCTTTCAGGCATCTGCCAATCAGTGTAACCTTCAAGGAATTTCAGACTGAAGATAGTTACAGTTAAGGCTTCCAGTTTTAGATTCAGTATTGTCCCATGAGATAATATCTTGAAGGGTTAAAGTTTTGGTCTGTGAACTTGGTGACATAATAATTGTTAGTTCAATCCTTAGTTTGGATAGTACAGACTCAGACTCTACAAATAACTGGGCAGTACTAAAAAGAGAATAAGACGAGATATTCATAGACATGAAACAACAATAGTCTATCCTCATTAGATAAAGTTCAAAATTCCCTGAAATTTACTTAGATTGACAGACACTTGAATAAGGAAGGGGGACACAACAGTTAAGATTGTAATAATAATAATAAAAGAAATGAAGAACTTAGTCTGAATTTAAATAAAAAAGAAAATTCTTATTCTCTGTGATTTTATTTATTTTGTCATAAAAGAAAACCTGTTTATAGACTTGAATTTATTCTCAAGCAAACATAACTATAAATTTCTGACTGGAACAAATTTTGCTCTTTATTGTTAATTAATTCCAAGTTTACAATTTTATATTCTACATAAAGTTTCATATTACAAAATGTTTAGTTATAAAAACAAATTATATATTTATGTAAAATATCATAAAAATAAATATGAAAATATTTTAATGAGGAATTTTAACTAGCCAATCATGCATTATCTAAATTCAAATTTGAATGAAACCCAAATTATATAGCAAACAAGTATATTTTTAACATGGATAGATAAAAAAACTCACTGCAAAATGCAAAATATAGTAAAACTAGTATGCTACCACAGATTTATCAATATGTGTGCTATCTGATGATGACAGAAAACTTATTTATTTTAAACAATAAATATTATTTTAACATAAGCTCCTTCCATCTTAATCTACTTAACCCAAGGCTTCTCCATTAAGTATATAGAATATAATACAATGAACAGTTCAGTTAAAATCTTACCTATTAACTATACAAGGCCAGAGACTTCTTGATTCATCTTCAAACATATATGTGTACATGTGTTTTCATTAGATAACTAGAATCATAGATAAAGAGATAAATATAGTTAGATATCTAATATGTACAAATATGTATGAAGAGCATTTACATTGTCATACCAGATCAATAGATAGCAATACTGTTTGGTATGTTGGATGATATAAGACTGTTCTATCTATCTATCTATCTATCTATCTATCTATCTATCTATCATAGTCTATTTCTTTCTTTCTTCTTATGGCCATGTCATGTTGAAACACCAGTTCCTACATGATCACCCAAGTTAAACAACATCAAGCCTAGTCAGTACCTGGATGAGTGGCTGCTTAAGAATACCATATCTTGTAAGTTTAGATGTGCAGGTGGTGTTATAGATAACAGCTTGGAATTGTTAATTGGAGAGCCAAGTTCAAATTCCAGTTGGGTTGGCTTAATTCACATATTCACAAATACCCTTGGGAAAGGTATGAATCTAGCTCTTGTCCTTCCAGCTCTGAGTTTATTCATAAAATCTGTAGCACTAAAAATCATTATGATCTAAAAAAATTCTTACAATCTAAATATATTTTCTAGCTTTAAATAACCTGCAAATGGTTGATAAGCTGTAGAAAATGAATTAACAAATTTCTGTCGATTTCTGTTTGAATCTAGCTTTCTATGTCTATATCTGTCTATCAGTCTATCTCTCTATCTATCTATGTCAATATAATGGATCATGCATTCATGAACATGCATATGAAACTTGTACCATTCTATTTACAATGTATGTCATCCAATTTGCAAACATTGACGTAATAATAGATATTATGTTCTATTGGTATTGAAGATTTTACAGGTACATACTGACTGCTAGAGAGTATGAATTTTATGTTGTATCACTTATCCAACTATGGATGGCCTACTTGCCTTCAAAATAACTTGGTTACAGAAGCAAATGTGCAACAGTCTCAGCCAGCAAGCTGGCCCAAACAATCAACTATAATGTGTTTGTGCTTTCATATAAACACCTGCACAAACCTTCCAAGTAACAATATTTTCATGTTCTTTCAGATGTCTACAAAAATGCTGACACAAATAGTCAGATCAGCAAAGTATCTCAAAGAAAAGGAAAAAAGAAAAACTAATCCAATCAAGAACAAAAAATCAATGGAATGTAATATTTTGCTTTTATTCACCATTTAAAGCCAATCACAAAGTCATCAATAGTGTTGAATGTTGAAGCTGAACTGAGAGAAACAAATGATTAGCAATGTCTACTTCCATCAATATCTTCTTCTCACTCTCTTAATTCAGCTTAGACAACTGGCAAGGCCATCAATTCTTGGCAATGGCTATCATGCTGGGACCAAATCATAGCACATTTTTCAGCCAATATTCACCCATGACTGAACTCTTCTTAATACTCAAATAATGGCTAACTTCCCTTGCATGTTGCTTAGTTGGTGTTGGTAAATTATCACATTGAAGTGTTATGATCAGTTGGCAATTGGCCAAAGTTGTCACATCATTAAACAGTAGGACTGAAAACAAAGACAGAGATCTTGGCCTTCATCTGGAATGTGTGCTTCTATATGTGTGTGTGTGTGTGTGTGTGTGTGTGTGTCCATCAGTGCACTATTCGAGAATAGATAGAGTAATATAAATAAGTAAAGAAACTGGAATGAAGAGATTCATAAACAAGTAGCTTTGTTACTTCCAAAACAAATCAGGTGCAAGGCTATAATTTTTCAATAGTAATAATGAAAATTAAAACTCGTTTTCATTGCTTTGTTTGACAGGCTTTGCCCGTAAGCATTGTCTGTATGCCAAGAAAATATATGTGATTAAGTCAGAGACAAGTAGGAAGATGAAATGGATATTTATGAAGCTTAAATTAATGTAGAACGAGACTAAATTCAAAAAGCATAATTCTTATCAGTGACTTGCAATGCCAGTTTCATTCCAAGTCCATTGTCTCAGAATGGCTGTCAGGGCAGAAAGAAATGTATCTATTAGTTCCATTCATAATAAATATGGCATAAATATCTAAAGACATGTCAGTGCAACACCCAATAATAATTCTAATGATCACTGAAACACTATGAGTGTGAAGATAGATACATATGAATAGACTTGTAGTGGATAGGTGCTAACAAATGATGTTGCTGGCTTTCCAAATAAATGAATGTGGAGGATTTTATATACATATTCATATAAAGAACAACATAGCTAAGAAAAGAAAAAAAGAGGAATGTTGGTTTCAAACCAACTAAGAATGACTGCAAAACACTTGCCTCTCTCAAGTTTATAGGCGTAAACACAGAAAGACATGCTGGAATTTCTTCGTAGCCAATAAAATAGGTCAGTTCTCTGTTTCATCTGACTTGTCTTGAAGTCAGAATGCTATGTTCGCTTATCCAAATTTGCTATTGTGAGTCAACCCCGATTCTTAGTTTGTGAACTCTTTGTCTTATTACTGTTAATTTGCCTTGCATATATTGTTTGCTTGCTTTATATTATTTTTTACCCGGTTCCTTTTCTTTTCTTTTCTTGTTGTTCATTGCAAACTTTGTCAATTTTGTCATTTATTTACATCTAACCATGGCCACTCACTCTACAAGAAAATTATAGTTACATATATACAGATAGTTCAAAAAAGAAAAAAAATCAACATTTATCTGCTTATCTGTACTGTGTGTTTGTGTAACATGGTTGAATGAAATTGAGAAGTCAGCTTGCTACGTGACTAAGTCTCCCCTGAAGAGGAAGACTAGATACATCTACATACTGAATCTTGAAGTAAAAAAGAGGGAGAAAGAGAGATAGAGGATTTATGTCCCCTCTTTTAATAGCTCAAAATAGAATGCCACCTAGCATCCTGGCAGAAAAAGCGGGGTAATCTCTACAGACTTAGATAGATAGATAGATAGATAGATAGATAGATAGATAGATAGTAATATTGATAAATAGGTTAATAAATTAACCTTTATCACTCTGTATGGGACTTCATTTGGTGTAGAAAAAGTTTATCCTGCCACTGAAGGTGACTCTGATCCCTGAATGATAGTGTTTGAATTTCATAGTTGTGTTTCATATCCTGCTGTAGCAATAGAAAACAACTTCAGTGAACTTAACGCAGGTTGTTACAATATATGATTGTACAAGGCTAAATAATTCTTTGGATAAGAATTTCCTTTCAACCAAAGAACTCACTCATTCATTCAAGGCTAGTGTTGTGAAAGTAAAACTGCCAATCCATTTTACACTCTGTAGCTTGTGTGAGTGATGTGTTACAGTTACTTGCACAGAAAGTGAAATTGGTTCACCACGTTCAGATTCTACCCTAGTCTATTGAATTCACTTTTGAACAAATGCCCTTGCAAAAGGCATTAATCCATCTCTTCTCCCCCACCCAGCTAGCTTTGAGACAATCACTAAGAGAAGGTAAACTGAATTTTGAACCATGGACATAACAATAGGAAATCCACTCCCCTATCTTTCCCATGAAGTCATGGAAATTTACAAATAATAAAGTAAAGGAATCTGTGGACAACCATGATCACCTACATCTTGAAGAGAAATGAAAAAAAGAGAAAAAGCTTACATGACAATGTAATACTTTTTCATTGCTAAGAAAGGACATTTAATAGTCAAAGAATGAAAAAGTATAAATCTACCTGGTAAGTGATTAACTAATATAATGTTTTCAATAAATTATTCTAGAGATGATAATTTCTGAAATTTAAATGCAAGTATTTATTTATTTACACTATTTACAACGTTTGGATTGTTGTACTCATCTTTATTGTCATATTCACAATGTTTCAGCCACTGTACACTCCATCCTTCTTCAGGTGATATATAGTGTATGATCCAGCCTTCTTCAAGGGATATCCATTGGAATTTCGAAATGAACCCTTTATCTCATCCACCGAGATAAATTGTTCTAGTTCCACATGCCATGCCTTTTCAAGATATCTCAGTTTCAGTTATTTCCCTTTAATAACACATATCTCCAAGTTCTTTTTTTTTATGTTCACCTCTGCTGTGGCCAGATATTGAAGACACAACTGAATACCTCAACTTCAACTCCCACTGCCCATACAGTGTAAAGAAAGGGATCGGCCGGAACATCATGAATATGACAATAAAAATGAGGACAACTGTCCAGACAATGTAAATAGTGTAAATAGTTACAATACCTCATCTCAGAAGTATAGACAGATATTGGTATTTATTTGGAAAAAATAATTTCCGACCTGATTAGCCCTGTTAATTTTCTAAACAAATTAAAAATGAACATTAAATCTGATAGAAATCATGAGCTGACTATTCATCTTTCCTTTATCAAATCCTTCAGTTTAGCTGTAAATGTAAATGTAAATATATGCAAGAAAGTGTATTTGTTATTTTCAATGCAAAACAACTTTTGGAAATGTCATAAAAAGGTATTGACAAGTAGGAACAGAGATGATGATGATGATGATGCCAGCAGTTGACTTGTGGAAAAGGCAACAATGATCGTCAAGGAAATAAAGAAGGCTGGAGGTGAGAAGAAAGAAAATTGCTAAAAGAGATCACCCATGCGAGGTAGGAAACCTGAACCACGTGGGAATCAATGGCCAACTGCTAGTTGTTAATGAAAGATCTATGGAATATAATCAACGATATTGGCTAGTGGAAATGCATAGATAGCAGCAGTTGCAGAAAAGTGAAATGATATTCAAGAAAGTAAGGTGGACGAGGTAAAGTGGGGGGATAATCACTGAAAGCGAAAACTGAATTGAGAAGGGCACACGGATTGTATGGGAATCAGTGATCAGATGTCAGTTGTCATGGAATGATCTATGGGCAAGGAAACCTCACTGAACTGGAATGATGCTGAGTGTACATACAACCTACTACCCATGCCAGCTAATCTTAAGGCAATAGAGTTTAATACAGCGCAAGCCTTTCAACTTGTGTAGGAATGAAGAACCCTAGAATATATCTTTGTAGGGTGGAAAGCAGCACTCAGTATGTACATATAGGGATATAGTCAGATACTTGCTGTTATAGTGTATGTAATCAGAAAGCAGTGTAGTTTGTTTGACATGAGATCATTTCTATGCTAGCAAGCTGAGTCACTAAATAGGAAAATAGTTTTATACAAGCTTGCTGAAAAAAGTGGAAAGTCATATTGTTTTAAGGTGTTTGTAGGTGTTTGCTTGGGAACATTAGTAATTTCTTTTACAAGCTGATCATTTTTTTTTTTTACAGAAATGTATTGCTGGTAATATATTTTTTTGGACAAAAATGTATTGTTTGTAATTTTTTTTACTATGAAAACTTATTGCTGGTATAACTATAAAATTTTTTATACTTTCATCATGTTTTGACCCCAGTTTGGGGGTTAACTATTTGCCCATAGCTGGGACTTCACCAGGTCAAGGTGAACCTGGGGACAACAGATATTAAGAGGTTGTTCTACACTCCTCAAAATCTCCTGATCAAAGGCTTTTCTGCTAGATGTAGTTTATCATCACACACAGGATGACTGATTTAAGGAGATAGAACATTTCTCTCATACTTTGCCATGATCAGCCAAAGACTAGACATTATTCTATGATCAGACAGGCTCTGAAGGGTCATAAAGGCTGAACGTGGGAATAAAGTCTGGAATGGGGGTATACACACAAAAAAAGAGATATCTCATCTAGTTCTTTTTGTTTTTCTTGTTAATGCTCACCCTGTTTTCAGTGATCTCAAGTACATATTACCCAGCTCAGGGATTGAACTCACAATTATTATGTTACAAAATCTATGAATTAATGTTTTAATCCACTAGGCTATTGTCCAATGTGAATTCCTTGTAGGTTATCTGGATTGACACATCAGATGAAGCCCGGCTGTATAACAACTGAAACATTGTGATGACAAAGACAATAGTCCACATATAAGTAGTGTATCAGAAGTTTTTTTAATCATTTCACTCCAAGCAAAGCAATAATACGACTAAGATGCAAGGGGCTACTGAGAATGAAAGAAAATGAAAAGATCTTAGGATAAGGAACTGGAAAAATAAATAAATAGGAAACCAGGGATAAAACTTTACTCCTGTTCAAAGATAGGGAAGGTGCGAGAACTGAGTGATTGGCAAACCTATCTATTCCTATTAAGTAAGATAAAGAAGATGCTCTCTACATAGTCTCTAGTGAGGTGTAAAGATCCAAGCAAAGGAAAATTGAACTGAATGGAAAAATGAAGGAAACAATAATAAGCACTTCTCTCTGAATTTGGATGACATAAAAATGGAAGTGAAAGAATAATAAAAAATATAACCAAATGTGCACACATGCACATTATATTAAGGACAGGCAGTATTAAGGTATGTTTTTAATACTGTTACATGCAATCAAAATGATGAAGATTTCCTTCTCTCTACTGAGGCTGTTCTCAGGTTAGTTGACTTATTTGAATCATACTTACATATTTCTTACCCAGTAGCTCTTGGACACAGGTTTCTCATTGTCACCTTAAAGATTGCAAAAATTTTTTTCATGCATGCATAAGTAAAGGTATATGAAGGAATGTATATATATAAGAGATGCACATGCAAGTTGATTCAGTAGTTTTTTACTGACCAACCCCACCAATCACCCATTTTACTTCCTAGAGTGCTGAACTAAAATGGAAGCTTTTGTGACATTTTATTTACAGACTACATTACTTATAGATATACATGCATACACACATGAATAATATAATAAGATATGTCTCTGTAAGAAGGAGAACGAAGCTAGGTCAGTCATGGGAACTGATCCTGTTTCATTCTCCTACTTACAGGTCCACAACATTAGGTCATTTATTTTCCTGCCCACAGGAAGAAGAGGGAACAGAAAATGATCTAATGTAGTGGATCTGATCTGTAATAATCCTGTCCCCTTCTGCCTTTTCCACCATGACCCAGGGTTGAGGTCACAATACATATGTGTGCACATAACTTAAACATTGGATACACATGAACAGTGGATGCAAATATACATTGCGTAGTATCCTGCTTACCATCTAGGTAGCAATATTCACCAGTTTCTTCCCCTAAGAATAGATTGCAGAGGAAATACTCTGATGTTAGGAGAATGAAGAAAAAATATTTTCTAACTCTAATAACAATCACCTAGAGGCTTGCACACTAAAGACAACCAACAGTATGATTACGAACATACCATCTCCAGAATTTATACTTTACTTTTGGAGACCACACTATCTAATTAAGCTTTGGCATTATTTTTTTCTCTTAGCGTTTTGTTATTTTCCCTTTCTGATATTTCCTTTGCTTTGTTTTCTTTTGTGTCCAACACTTGGTTACTTATAGATCTTTGCTGTAATAACTCTTGCTTGATGTCACCTTTAGTACTGAGGGGATCTGAGAGAATATTATGCTAAGAAAGAGAGGAATTAGAAAATAGGGTTTGATAAGAGATAGAAAAGGTAACATTAAGATTTATCTGTATTATACTGAATAGTGATGCAACAGTTCACTTCCCCTCTGGGTACAGATGACAGTGTTACCTCAGATAATTCAATATCTATCTTTGCTTCCTTACAGATTATGGCATGAGCCAAGTGCCCAAGAAAGTTTTATTTTTATACACTGAGTCTAATAGAAGCAAACCATTGTAGACCAGAATAGTTTTCCATATATGTAAAACTGAGGCTAATAATGTGTAAGTAGGAAATGTGTACGCAATAGAAATGATAGGTGGCTAATTTAGTTGATCTATCAGCTAAAGCAATGCCAGTTATGTGAAATGCTATTATCTGTATTTTGATCTGAAATTTTCATTGTATAATATTCAATCTGTTTACAACACTGCATTACATAACAAGGAAGCAGATAATGTTCAAAGATAAATATTTGTTGTATAAAATAAACATATTTTCCATCATAAAGCTGCAGACTAGATAGTCAGGAAGAGTAAGGAACAAAACTTGAGGCTCTGACATGGAATGATGAATTCTTCCTCTTATATATTATTGCCTGCAATGTTTATTACATAAAACTACAAACATACATGAATGAATGAATGAATGAATGAATGAATGAATGAATGAACTCTCTTTTTTTTTTTTTTTATTATTTGGTTTTTATGATTCTTATTTATTTTTGGTTATTTCTGCTTTTTCATTAACTCACAGGTTATCTGATGGCTCTGCCCATATTAACAAGAGTCATTCTGGAAAAGGCCCACACCAGATATACAAGCTTCAGCTGTTGACAATAATGACCTTAGTTATCTTTATGCAAGAGCCTGGTTTTATTTGTCAACTTTGATATGTACTGAAATGTTTAAAAAATAAAGAAAATTATTATTATTATTATTATTTACTATATTTCACCCAATACAAGGCTTGAGAACCACTCAAGTTAGCAAGTTACAGTTTAAATGGCAATGATAAATGTGGTGTGGGGTATGTATGGAAAAGAAGGTTGTAGGAAGTGGATGCAAGAAATGTGACATCCAAGCGTTGTGGGATTTGAACCACAATCATCAGATTTTATTTCATTATGAAGAAATCAAACACCCCTCCACACACATTGATATGGACTCATAATGGTTCACCTGGTATTTATCAGGTTGAATTATCATAAAAAAGTGAAAGATGTTTTTCTTTCACTATTTTATTCTTTCTTTTTTTAACTACTGCTGACAATTGAATGGAATTGAACTTCATTTTCTGTAGATATCAGTCAGAACTTTTTCCCCATGGAAATCTTATGCTTGATCATTTTCTATAAATGTAGCTATTTCCTCTTATAATATATATAACTAAAATCAATGACAATGGTGAAAACTACCATTTTCTTATAGTTTGTATTTGTACAGAAGATTATAAAAATAAATTTGAAATAATATTGTGTGATGGCATTTAATTAACTTTCATTGTTTGCTACATTGAAACTAAGAATTTATGCAGCATTTTTTCAACACATTCTAACATATTTTTATATTATTTTCCTTCAGTCTTTATTACTTAGATGCCATCTTGGTGATTTCAATGAACTCTTCATTTTTCAGTATAAAAATAAAATGTTAATTGACAAAGACACAAACTATATCACCCAAGATATAGTATTAGTTTCATTACTAATGATGGCTCAGATGGTTAACTTATATCTTCTAAGGGTTCTATGTTGTTTTTATAATTATAATTAGTGTCATCAGTTATAATGGTAGAATATGTTTGTTTGATAAAATTCAACATCAATTCTCAGAAGAAAATTTATTCTAAAGTCAAAAGAAAAATATGATCATTATATTTTATAATAAAATACAAATGAGAGAATATAGCCTTTTATGATAAAGGCCTGGAAGCCAAGGGTTTTTTCTGGTTATTTAGATGTCTAGCCAGAAATTTAACTGTCATCATAGTTTAGAAATAAATGACATAGAGGAAGATGCCTTACAAAAACTAAAAGTCTTCAGAGATAGGAATTTTTTTTAATGTAATTTTCATATCTCCTCTATGGCAGTGAATGCTGGACAATTTTCTTACAGTTGAAAAGGAGAATTGAATCAGCAGAGATCATGGACAAAACATGGAATTTTTAAAGAAAATAGAAATTAATAGGATACTTAAAACCAGGAAACATTTTTGGGATAAATTTTAAGGAAAGAGAATTTGGAGAATTTTATACTCACAGGAGATATTAAAAGCACTGGGGACAGAGGGAAGCAGTGAGTAACCTACCTAGTGAGTTTCTATGAATGTATAGTGGAGCAAGGACTGTGAGGGATGCTAAACAGTCAAGATTTTTGGAGAGCCATGATCTTTTTTTTACAATAAGATTCACCCTGTACAAGACCCAATATTCACTCAAGGCCAAGGGTTACAGAATAAGAGGCACAGTTTATGCAGATATGTGGAAAAGATAACAGTTAACCCTAGACTTGAACAGGTTAAGATTGTAGAGATCAGAAAAGCCTTCACTTAGGAGCTGGTCCACAGAGCAGCAGTTTGTGGAAAGAAGCAACTTGAGTGGAACTTACATCCCACAAATGGATTTAATAAATGAATACATAAATAAACCTGTTATACTTGAAAAAGTGAAACAGCATACATCAAAGTGCCATCATGATACAATCAGATCACAAAATCCATTCACTCAGTCAAATCATCTTTAACTTGGTTGAAAATATCTCCCACATCCTGAAGGCCATAAAAGAATTTTAATTCTGATTAACATGTGAAAATAGTAAGATATAAAAATGCACCAGTAGTTAAAAGACTTTAATCAAAGATTTCTTTTTTCCTTAGGTGCCATGTCTGATACACACTTTGGTGATAACATCTCTCTTCAATTCATGATTGACATGGTAAAAGAATTCCAGTAGTAAGCTTTTGCTATGTTCTGCAGTAGACTAGTTGCCAACCAAAGCCATAGGACCCAGTTTGGCCTGTTATTTTAGCCATAGCTAGAGGGAGAGGTGATGGATTAATACCTTTTTCAACAGTATTAGCACATAAGTGAATGTAATGAACTTGACTGGAATTTGAACTCTAATTTCTCATTCTGAGTTGTTATCCATCACACCACCTGCATAGATTACTGACATAATCATAATAATAGTATAGTGATAGTAATGGAGGAAGACATGTATTTTAGTAA
The DNA here is from genome assembly GCA_964036315.1 of Acanthosepion esculentum. NCBI lineage: Eukaryota > Metazoa > Mollusca > Cephalopoda > Sepiida > Sepiidae > Acanthosepion > Acanthosepion esculentum. Next base: position 40,138,457 of record OZ038494.1, on the reverse strand, counting down.
GAGTAATAAATATTGTAGCAGTGAATATCATTTTAGAATTAGAATGAGTTGAAAATGTTGATGGTGTTAATGGTGAATAATTCTAGTTATGGCGGTAACAATAATAATAGTGTTGAAGGTTGTGCTTGCAACGGTGATAATGGCAAGAGAAGAGCTTTGATTCTGAATCACTTATGTTACTTTATGAGGATGCAGACAAAATAAAACTAAAGGAAAAATAGCAAAGAGTGAAAGTCTGTCAGTGTAGCCAAAAAAGAATTGAAGAAAAAATTGCAGAGCCTCAAAATGATCAAAGCAGTTAAAGGTCAACAGCGAGTGAACTGTGCTCAACAATAGTATGTCAATAAGCTGTCCCATTCTATGAGTCAGATAAATCAAACATGGGTTTATTTTATTTTCATTATTTTCCTTATATTTAGAACTGTGTTAAATGAAAGAGAAATAGTACATGATACTATTAGAATAATGATAATGCTAGTGCTGTCACTGCCAATGACAATGATGATGGACAGCGGTTGTGTTGGCTGCAGTGATTATGGTGGTGGAGGCATAATTAGAAGGTCTTTATTCAAGGTTCAGTTATTCACTAGGCAGAATAACAAAGTCAGCAGTAGAAAAAGGCAATTAAGAATTTTATCATGATATGACATTCAACCACAACTTTCTCATTATTTAAAGTATAATGTAATCAAAGTCAGGATATGAACCTAAACCAACATTTTTAAAAAAGACACTCACACTTAGAATCAGAAAGAGACTGTTTGAAATTTCTAGGGCATATAATGAGGTAAAAAGGCTTGGAGAATTTGACACTCATAAAACATTGAATCTACAAGAGAGATAGAGAAAAGCAGTGGATAGCTACATAATGAGCTATAACTGGTTAGGATTAGGAGTGATATCAAAAAGACAGAACTTACTAAGAGCTACAAAGGGCAGGAAGTTGTAAATAGCCATGATCGCCCATGTCCAGAAGGAACACAGTACATAGTCAAAGAATCATTACTTTATTGCCTCTAACTCATCACAGAAATGATCTTGTTTCATTCTACAATAATTCTTCTTATAACTTATTTTTTATTTTGATGAATAATGTAAAGTATTTTTGATGAACACTATAGGTTAAATAGCAGGACAGGTTGGGTTCTCTAGCCATGGTTGGAAATCAATCTAGGAGAAGAAAAATTGAAATTCAAAACCACTTCAGCATGAAGCTGGCAGCTCCACCCAATAATAACATACTTGCAACAAAAACAAGAGCAACAATACTAAACATGAAGAAACATGTGGTCCAAAATGTGGTGATGGGATTTTGATTAACAATATCAAAACTACATTCTTAGCAACTGACATTCATTAACAACAATCAACTAAGAAAATGGAAATCTTTAATATTAAACAATAGGTAAAACTGTGTATATTTTTAACTTATAATATTAGAACCAATATCCATAAATCAGATGATTGTAAAAAATTATTGCATGAAAAATATTCTGCTTACTCAATAACATACAGATATGATTTCAGAGTTCTGAATATTACAATTCCATAAAGTAAATCAAGTTAGAAGAGAACACTAAAAGTCTATATATTAAAAAAATCGTTTTAACCTATTGTAGATGTATAATACTAACCATTGTGTATTATCTTAAATAAACCTTTAGCATCTCAAAAATTGCAAAGGACCATATATAATAGAACATAAAAAATGAGAAAGAACAATTTCTGTATCAATGATTATGATAATTACAATGCTGTCATTTTCCCCAGTCTTTCATTTAAGATTAGAATTTTATATCTGACTTAGTCAGTTGAAAGATGAATATGTAAGATAATGTACTATAAAGACAACATTGTGCACTTGAAGATCATAGAAATTCTTCCAGATTTGATATATATCAAAAAAATGATTCAAATTAACAAAGAAAAGCAAAGGAACATACAGCCGAATAGAAAATCAATTTTATATTTAAGAATAAAAAATAGTAAAATTTATGTTTCATCAATTTAAACAGATTAGCAATTAAGAACGATATTGGTGGTTTGGGAAGAGTCCAAAAATTCCTGAAGTTGCAAGTACACAGCAATTAGAGAGAAATTGCTGATCTGTGAAGAGATCAGGGGAATGTAAAAAAGAATTTCCAACTATTTCTGAGAATCTTCATTCAGAATTAATGCTTAATACTTCCAAATGTGTGGTAGGGATGAATATATTTATTGTAATGATATATAGATATATCTAGAGAGAGACAGAGAGATAGCAATAGATATATAAAGAGATAGATAGATAGATAGATAGATAGATAGATAGAGACAGATAGAGATAGAGATATATAGATAGAGAGAGATATATAGTTAGAGAGATAGAGGTATATAGCTAGAGACAGTGTGATAGATAGATATAGATATAGAGATAGATATATATAGAGAAAGATATGATATAATCTGATATACTTATTTCCATCAAAGAAAATAAAAAATATTGTTTTGAAAAATCAAAGTATTAAGCAAGAATAAAAAAATGAATGAATGATTGTAGGAAAATCAATAAGAAAAAAATTAAAGAAAATCTGGTAAAAGGAGATATGAGAAACATTTTGAATGATAGAATGAAAAAAGTTGACTGACTATGTAAACAAATAATTAAATACTGAAATGTAATTGAAGAATAATGAAAGAAAAAGAAAATGAATGTACAGAAAAAGGAAAAAGATAAAATAGGATAAGGAAGAAAAAAAATGTATAAATGAAGTAATATAAAAAACAAAAAAATTATGGTAAGGGAAAATATTAAGTAAATGAAATTTATAAGGATTAAAAGTAAAAGATTATATGAATGAAGAAAAGTAAAACAGTGAAGAGAAAAGAAAAAGAGTAAACAAAAAAAATTGGTAATTGAAGAAGGGAGGAGGTAAAAATAAGGATAAAATAATGTAAAGATGAATGATGAAAAAGGAGAGAGAAATGATAAGAATGAAAAATAAAAATACGAAATGTAGAAAAAGAAAATGTTGAAGAAAAGGAGATAGAATTGAGAAGTAAGAAAGAATAGAAGGTAAAAATCCAAGGAATGAAAGGGTGAGTTGGGAAAAAAGACAAGAATGTAGAGAAAGAAAAAGAAGAAAAGGGTGAAAAAGAAAAAAGAAAATGATGAAGAAGAGAAAGAAAAAAGAAAATGATGAAGATGAGAAAGAAAAAAGATGAAGAAGAGAAAGAAAAAAGAAAATGATGAAGAAGGGATAAAAGAACATGATAAAGAAGAGGAAGAAAAGGAAAATGATGTAGAAGAGAAAGAAAAAAGAAAATGATGAAGAAGAGAAAGAAAAAGAAAATGCTGAAGAAGAGAAAGAAAAGGAAAATGATGAAGAAGAGAAAGAAAAATGCAAATGATGAAGAAGAGAAAGAAAAAGAAAATTAGGAAGATGAAAATGAAAAAAGAAAATGATGAAGAAGAGAAAGAAAATGATGAAGAAGAGAAAAAAAGAAAATGATGAATATGAGAAAAAAAGAAAATGATGAAGATAAGAAAGAAAAAAGAAAATGATGTAGAAGGGATAAAAGAACATGATAAAGAAGAGGAAGAAAAGGAAAATGATGAAGAAGAGAAAAAAAGGAAAATGATGAAGAAAAGGAAAATGATGAAGAAGAGAAAGAAAAAAGAAAATGATGAAGAAGAGAAAGAAAAAAGAAAATGATGAAGAAGAGAAAGAAAAAAGAAAATGATGAAGAAGAGAAAGAAATGACAAATAAAAGAAAAATGTAAAAGAAAAGGACAACGTAAACAAAGATGACTTCAGAAAAAAATGATTGTAAGAAAGTCTAGGAAGAAATAAAAATAAACAAGAGTTGAAGATCAATTTTGATGGGCAAAAAAATATTCCAGAAATAAATGAGTAATCTCAACTGTTCAAAGTGAAGTCAAGCAAGTTGTTAGCATTAATGAAGCATTGTGGCTGTGTTTTGTTAATTTTTTATACTTGTCAGGATTTAGATGCGATTTTAGAGAAAGCTGATTGATCATTGCTACACCTTCAACCCAAATCAATATTAATAATTGCTTTTATTTTTGCTTCATCCAATAATGTAGCTGTGATTCTGGAAGCTCTAGAAGACCAACATACATGTAAAGTCATTGTTCATATATTCCAAAGAAATGGTGGGTTGATTTTAGCTTGCAACTGTTGTTCACTTAAACTTATTTGAATACTTGGTAAACTAAATATAAGGAGGAGGAATTAGAGCAGAATGCACACAAAAGTAAATCAGGAAGAGACTGTGAAGGCAGATTAAACGATACATATATTAATAGATAATTGGATTGGATAAGACAATGGAGAAACTAAGCAATAAATACATTCAGTGAATATATCACATATAATTTAAAACAAATAGATCCTGATTATTATATATATATTTATATCTTTTGTATATTTGGGCAAAGATTCTTCTTTTAAACATGTCTGTAGCTATTCTATTTCTATTCATTTTTTTTTTCACTGTAGAAATATCATTTGTAAATACGGTTGCTGCTTGCTTCCATGGCACAAGAAAGTTGGACTGGATTCTATCAGAATAAAATATTGCTGATTTATTTACAAAGCCTATCAGCAGGGTAAAATTAAAGAAATCTTTTAATGCGCTCTGAACAGAGCACAATCCAGAATTTTTTCCTTGCCATTTTCTAACCACATCTTTTCTTTCTCCTCTACCCCTTTGTGATTAAAAAAACTAATAAATTAAAATATATTAAAAAAATTTAAAAATTTAAAAATGTACAAAATATATATAAAACAAATTGTTAAAAAAGGAAAATATAAAAAAAGAAAACATTATAAACATTTATATGTATTTTTATTTATTGACAGTATAGAGGTGGGGTAGGGAATGAGTGTACTTATTCATTCATTTGATTCGGGTGTTTATTACAAGCATCTTGGAATGATTACCTAAAAACTTTCCTGCTCCAAATTTATAGACAAATCCCACAGATGCATGATGGGATTTCTTCCCAACCAATAAAAAAATGAGCAAGTATCAGTCTTACCTCCACATTATTGTTCTTTCTTTAAGAATGCATAGGCGAACACAGTGTTTGTCTATCTATTTAAATTCTGTACATTTGGGAAACAATTCTTCTTTTAAACATGTCTTGTTAAAAACAATAGATATTTTATGTCTTAAATTCAATGTCTTTTTTTCTAATGTGTGAATAAGTGGTTATTATGGATAAAATGCTTAAAACTTAGGTTGTATAGTTCGAAGCTTTTGACACACATGAGTCATCAATAGGGCATCTAAGTAAGAATAAATGATTAAATGTGTTTTAAGAAGTGAATTGTATCCTTATTTATACACAGGTAATGAGGAAGTTCCTCTCAAACAACTTTTTCCCAAATACTGCTTCTTTGTGGAACCGACTCCTGCATGGATGTTTCTCTGAACACTACAATAATTAAATGCTTCAAGTCAAGACAAATTTTAATAAGAGTTACAAATGATAGAAAATTGTGGAGGGCCATGATTGCCAATGTCTTGAAGGGATGTGGAACATAGAAAATGAAGAATTGCAGGAAGATATCTGAAACTGCTGTATACACCAGACTAATCTACCTGGTAGGTGCTGGTATCACAAACGGTCACTCAAAGTAAGATTATTTTACTTACAATTAGCCTGTTGCAGGCAGTATATTGGCATGCAAACAAATATTGAATGATGGAAGGCAACAATAAACAAAATAAAGACTTGACTAAAAATATGTTCAGTCTGTGACAGACGAGGAAGATTTTTTCCTGCAGTAGGTTGCCATTTCTTTCTGCAGTAGACCAGTTGCCATCCAAGGCTATAGAACCCAGTCTGTCCTTCTATTTACCCATAGCTGGGGGGGAGAAGAAGAGGATTCATACCTTTCCCAAGGCTTTCAGCACGGAAGTGAATGTAATGGATTCGACTGGAATTTGAACTTGGCTCTCCGATTCCTCAATCTGAGCCGCTATCCGTTACACCACCGTGCCTCCTCTATGTTATATCTAAAATATGTTACCAACTTTATTTTCATTAAAGATCAACAAAAATAAGGTTACAGTGTGGCATTAGGTAAAAAAACATCTCTGAATTGTCATGTAAAAGGAGAGAAGAGCTTTGTCCTGAGAAGGGCATTTTTGGTAGCTGCTGAAGAGCTTTGTCATAAGAAGGGCATTTTTGGTGGCTGCTGAAGAGCTTTGTCCTGAAAGAGAAAATGTTTATCGCCTACTGTTGCTGCTGGATAATGATAAGCTGAAGATAATGATAGTGGAACAGATACTACACCTTGATCCGAGTTACCTGAGCCTCAGAAGTAATATTTAGCCACCCCCCCGACAAGGGCTACATGTGGCACAAGTCCGGGCTTAATGTGGGTTTCCGAGCCCGTAGGCTCAGCCAAAAATATTCCCTATTGGAACCCGTAAAAATGGTTTCAGGAGGATCATCATCATCATCATCATCATCATCATCATCATCATCATCATCACCATCATCATCATCATCATCATCATCATCCTCCTCCTCCAATGTACCATGACCCTACAGGGTGTTGGTCATCATGGCTCTCCACAATTTCCTGTCCTTTGTAGCTTTTAATAATTCTTTTCTTTTTGCTACCTCTACTAAACCCTGTCCGGCTGTCCATTTACTCAATGTGTTACTTTCAATCTGACCTGTGAGTATCAAATTTCCCCAGCCTGCATTTCATGTGCCCGAGGATAAACAATGGAAAAACTAGGAAAGACAATTTAAAATTCATAGCCTAATTGATTAATGATGAGTGTTGGTTTACATACATTTACATGGCTGATGTAGAAAATTATTAACTTAAAAAAGCTATGGGCTCCTCAGTACCAGAAAGTCATTTTTGTTGCTATATATCATGACAGAAAGACAAGTAAGATTAAAAGAAAGTCTAAAATATTCAGTAAACAATGTATAGAGACAAGGCAAGACAAACTAGATAGTTCAAAGTGAATTCCATAGCTCAACACATATAATGTCTCTATATTTAGATCAATAATAAGATGTGCACTTTACCTACTTCCAAGTCTGTCACTTCCCTTAATCCAGGACAAAAGTGTGCATTCATTGAACAATACTGCACAATTTCAGCTAAATCAATAGATAGAATATGTGCACTCAACATATTTATGCAGAAGATGCAAGCAGGTAATGTCAGTAAGTCACTCGTGTAGTTAAAGTCTACCCTCAATATTTGTAGAAGGTCACCTCATAAAGAATTTCATTAAAGAATCTATTGTTGTAATTTCATTGTATATTCCTTCTTGCAAGACCAAACTTTTAGAAACAGCTATTTCCTTACAACAATAATAATAATAATAAGTTGCAAAATGATAATGAATATATTTATAAACATTGTACTAAACATAATGAAGAATTTTATCAAGAGGAAGGCATTTTGTTACAAGTGTCTTACTTCAAATTTTGATAATAAAAGAGTAATATATACATAGGATTTGGTGAAATTCTTTCTAAATTTTTATCCCATCATATTATATGTCCTGTTCTTATTTCCTATATATATATATATATATATATATATATATATATATATATATATATATATATATATATATATTATCACGTCAGAACAATGTGATAAGATGAAAGATATTAAAAATGATTTAAAATTACACATATTTTTCTGCTATTTGATTTTAAGGAGTATCATATTTGTCATATGATAGATTCAACTATGTTGAACATATTTTAATAAAGATCTATTATAGTAGCAGACTTCTCTTGTATGACTTATTATTTATCAATAGATCATCCTGGGTATGATGATAAACTACATCTGGCAGCAAGGCGGTTTTGAGCAGTGTGGAACCCCCGCTTAACAGCTGTTATTCCCAAATCCAGCCTGACCCGTGGTGGTAGCACCTGTTAAGTTTCAAGTTATGGGCAAACAGTTAGCCCCCAGACTGGGGTCAAAACACTAAGAAAGTATAAAAATACATTTTTAAAGTAAAAATACCAGCAATACATTTTCATAGCAAAAAGATTACCAGCAATACATTTTTGTAAAAAAATAAAATAAACAAAATATTACTACCAATGCATTTTTGTAAAAATAAAATAAAAATAAAACATTATCAGTAAGACATTTTTTTAAAATAAATAAATAATACCAACAATACATTCTTGGAAAACAAAATTACTAAAGCTCCCAAGGAAATTAAATTTTAGCATTAAATGACCCATTAGGAGTTGATATGCCGCTAAACAAACAAACAAACATTTATCAATAGAAACAAAAGAGTCAACCACTCACACAAGCAGGTGTATACTCAAATGGTTTTATTGTCTCTCTTAGTCATTTTTTGTTATATGTCACCCTACGAACTTATCATATTTTGGCAGGTCCAAGGATATTTGAGTAGGATGAGACTCTTATTCCAGAAAAGACTCTCTTCAAGATCACTTAACACTAACATTGAATTTGGCTTAGTTACAAATGAAATGAAAGCTGGCCATCAATCTTGAGCTTTCATTTTTTACTCAAGACACATTACAGTCATTGGAGTTTAATTAGATAATTGATTTGTGCATCCCTAGAGAATAAATAGAAAAAGTGCTCTTGTAAAAAAAAAATAAGCCAAACTAATTTCTAGATTAAATTTGAACAAATATTTACCTTTTGAATACTACTATTTAATGATGTGTAAGATCTATTTGCAGTGTGGTATATTATAAGCTAACATTTAACTAGGTGCTATAGACCAGGGGTGACCAAAATGTAAGAACCACATAGGATAAAGTTCAGATGTTTCAGATTTGCAAGACATTAACAAAATTTACAGATATGTTTTTGTTACATACACATTTTGTTACATACACATTTTGTTACAGAATTTTTATGTAAATATTAAGAAATGCATTTACATTATTTACATTGTTTGAACTGTTGTCCTCATCTTATCATATCATATTCATGATTTTGCAGTCATCTACAGGCGTTTGGAATTTCAAACCAAACCATTTATTTCATCCACCAGGTTAGATTGTTCAAGTTCCATGTGTCATACATCTGCCAGTTTAACTTAGTTTCAGTTATTTCCTTTTAGTAACTCAAATTTCCATATTTTTTTGTTCACCTCTGATGTGGCCAGGTATTGACTTTGGATCAAGTCACTGGATTACTTCAACTAATGCTTTTAGGGAATAATAGTAAAAAGTTACAATACATTATTATAAATAGTTACAATACCTCATCATAGTTACAATACCTCGTTACAAATGGTTACAATACCTCATCATAAATAGTTACAATACCTCGTTATAAATGGTTACAATACCTCATCATAAATAGTTACAATACCTCGTTATAAATGGTTACAATACCTCATCATAAATAGTTACAATACCTCGTCTCAGAAATATAGACCGATAAGAAATGCATGCATGCAATAATGTTTATTCATGTATGCAGTTTTTAAACTGTTAATTTGTATTGGTTTCAGTAATCACAAAATACACACACACACACACACACATACACACCATACATGTGCACATACACATGCGTACACACACAAACACACACACACACATATAACTATATTGAGCATATTTAATATGGTAACAAACTACAGGAACTTCTAAGAAAAATGTGCGAATTTGCATTTTAGTAACATAAACATATATATGTACATGATGTGAATGTGGTCCCCATAATCCCCTCACCCATGACCCCAGTCTTCTAACATTCTTCTGTAACCTTTGCTGACCGGAAATGTTTTTAATCCCGCTGCCTCCCATCATTCCTTCCCTCAACATGAAAGAACAATGCCTCACTGAGATCTAGCATTATTAAAATTAAGATTTAAATTCTTAAATATTTTTACTAACCATGAACATTAAACCTACATTTTAACCCAATGGTGTCTAAATTCATACCCAATAAATAATTATAAATCTTAAAATGATGAACAAAGGAACAAAGCCAACATATTTTCACAAGCTGCATATTAAAGGTCAAAGAGCTGCATGTGGCTCATGAGCCATGGTTTGGTGACTCCTGTTACAGACTACCAGAACTTGTATTTAATCTAACTTCATAGTACTCTAATATGAAATGTATGTCAGAAGGGTAGGGTCTTATATGCAATTAAATATGGTAATTGAATTATTCCTGACAACATGTTGAGAAAAGTATTAAATATTTTATGTAAAATTAAAAGATAACTTGAGAAATTCTGACTATCTATCTTTATATAAAATTCTGTGACTACTGTCTATCCGTTCCACACACTCTCTAAAATAGCCATACATTGACCGATCAAAACCAAATGCAAACAGGTAAGTGGGTACAAAATATTGTTGGTTTTACTATGGTTTGTAAAAACTGCAAAGTAGAGTTTTTGAACAAAGTATTTTTCAAAACAAATTAGCTTATTCAAATTTCATCAATTGGCTCACAAAACTGAATGAAGCATGGAGTTTGTAAATCACAGCAAAAAATGTTAGTGGTAACTTCAATAATATAAAATACTGTGAAAATTTTAACACACATCAGCATGTTGCAAAAAATTCTGGTATTTATATAAAGCAGATTTTGTATAGTATACAAGGTAAACTTCAAACATAAAAATACTTGATTAAGTTTTGTAAAAGCAAAAGAAATATAACTGCTTTATTAACTGAGTAAAATGCTTTACATTTTCAATGGACATAAAAATTATTGATAGTTATTCTTTTTTGCATTGAGTGTGAATGAAAAAATGCAGCCAGACTGATCAGCAGTACAAATGTTTGATAATATTTGTTTCTTTTATGAAATGGCTTGAGAGCAAAAGATTCTTTGTGGTAATTTAAAAAAAGTTGGACATTGATAAACAAAAAGTAATGAAACAGTGGGAAAAATTTATAGACACATGGACACAAGTAGCCATTCTATCAGAAACTATGAAACTCTCTCTCGCAAGTTGAATGTGGCAAGTCTCTCACAGCTCTATCGCTACTTCTATGGAAAGTGCTCAGACAAACTACATTCCTTGGTTCCTTTACAAAATTTACACAATGTAAATATTATTTGGTAAATGTTTAAAGGACTTATTTCATTGACTGCCACTAGAATCTTGTGTAACATTGCTCATCAGAGTCAGAGGGTTCAATAAATTGATTTATCGAGGTCTCTGACCTTGATGAGTATTGTTAGATGAATCTGGTGTTGGTCATATAAATCCTTTGTAAGTTTGCCTAAATAATTTATAGATTTTTGTTGTGAGAGTTTTGACAAAATTTCTGCTGGCCTTAAAAAGTGATTAGAGTTGAGTGATTTTTATATATTTTGTCACGGAGTTATTATTCCTAAAGTAAATATTAAACAATTTAGAACAGGCAAAAATTTAAATTTTAAGTTTTCAGGTAATAAAAATGTCAAAAACATTATTTTGTGCTCAAAATTTTCATTACAAATTTTCAACAGAGAAATCTATGCTTAACATCAGAAAAAGAGAGTTGAAATTTCTAGGGCACCTCATGAGGAAAGAAGGCTTGGAAAATTTACCACTCACATAACATATTGAAGGTAAGAAAGACAGAAGAAAAAATGCATAACCTACCAAGCAAATTTGTATAAATGATTGGCAGAACAAGGATTAAGAGCGATAGCAAAAAGATAAAATTTGCTAAGAGCTACAAAAGACAGGAAAATGTGGAGAGCCATGGTCACCCACATCTTGAAGGAGCATGGCACATAGAAGTATATAATATAAGAATGATGGACGTAGTATATGAGTTATCAGCACAGGAAGTGGAATTGACAAGTTGAGTTCGGGTGCGGTATAGTCTATAGCAGGGGTGACCAAACTGCAGTTTATGAGCCACATGTGGCACTTTGACTTTAATATGTAGCACATGGAAACATGTTGGTCAAGCTCCTCTTTTCATCACAATTAATATAAATGGTAAATAAGAAAAATTTCAAGTTTCATAATTATTTATTGGGTACGAATTGAGACTCTTTTGGGTTAAAGCACAAGTTTAGTGTTAATGTGTATGTAACAAAAACGCATGTGTAAATTTTGTTCATGTCTTGCGGCTCTCAAACATCTGAACTTTATTGTATAACACTTACGTTAAGCAAGTCTGGTCATCGTTGATCTACTGCATTCATTTTCACACTAATACTTTTTGGGATTGTTTCATCACCCCTCAGCTCTAGATTAAATTGTAGGGTAGATTTTTTAGCTTTGCATGGCAGTCAATCAAGGAAGGACTACTCTGAATTCAAAACCATGGCGAAGACAACTGGTTGCCCACCCTAATGAGACTGGCCACAATTCTGACAAAAAAAATGCTACTCTGATCAAAGGAGAAAATAATTCACTACGGCGTAAATGTCTAGAGAGTGCCTTGACTGCAAGGTCATCCATTGTAAATTTGCACTCTAGCTCTTACAACATTTCGCCATTCCTGGCAGATCTTCTATCATCACAGTGTCAGATACTTTCTAACAAAAGTGATGGAAAGAAAAAGACTGAAAAAAATGAATTTGATTAGATATTAAAAAAATTATCGTATTGAAAGGTCACTAACTATTTCATATTCAATGCAGAATGAAAGGCTTATAAAATATTCCAAAAAAGAAAAGCTGTCCTTTCTGATAAACCCTACGAATCAAAAAATAAATTATTCTACCCCCAATGCTATCACAGCTTCAACCAAAAAGAATTTATATAAACTCAATATAAAATTTGTCACAACTACATCTAAAACAATAAAAGACTTAATCAATATAAAACAAAACAACAAGCCAAAACTGGAAGGAGGAATTTACTCTAGCAACTGCCAGGATTGCCAGAAAGAATATATTGGCGAAACCTCAAGAAGTTTAAACAAATGACTATATAGACACAAAAGAAACAATTTAAAAAAACATTACAAAATGCATTGGTTGTTCACTATAATGAAGCAATTGGATGTCTAGCCACATTGAGGAGCTGTGATGCAGCAAAACAGTCTGTCTGTGGATGACTATATATATATATACTCCCGGAAACCTTGTTGAGCTCTCTAGGCAAAGGGGGCTTTAAAAAACAGCGGCTCCTACTGCTATTAAGCATTACTCTTCAAGTAAATTAAATTGAGTTCTCCGAGCTGCTGGCATATTTCATATAGAGAAAAACATTAAAATTCCTTTCCTTTCTGCCATGTGATGATGGCCTAGAGGTAAGATATCTGTCAAATCAGTCAGGTTTCAATCCCAGCTTGAAGCAATCAGATGTCTAGCCACACTGAGGAACTGTGATACAGTGAAACAGTCTGTCTGTGGATGACTATATGTGCGTGGGTGTGTGTGTGTGTGTGTGTGCATGTGTGTGTGTGTGTATATATAAATATATACATACATATATGTGTGTGTGCATGTGTGTGTGTGTATATATATATATATATATATAAGGCAACAGCATCCAAAATACACACACATATATATATATATGCATATGTATATATATATATATATTTATATATATATATATATATATATATATATATAATAGAAATATATATATATATATGTGTGTGTGTGTGTGTATGTGTATGTATTTTGGATGCTGATGCCTTATTCACTAACTATTAAGCAATGTATCTTGCAAATGAGGAATAATATGGCACAATTTCTTGAGGATAATATATAAAAAAATTGCAAGTCATGATTGTTAATATTGGAATAGTAAAACTAATGATTTTTCTTGTTAAGACCCTATACGTGACATTAACACGGAAATCTGCATGAAGTTATCTTAGTCTTTGCTTGTCAGTCAATAAGAGTGTAATCTATTACGCTGAGAAAATAAAATATATTACAACAGAAATTTTGTCTTTCACTAATGGGTGTCTTATGGGTAAAAAATGAAGAACCAATATTTGAAATCCTGAAAATCAATTCTGGAATAAAATGTTAGATGCTTCATAAATATTATCAAGTAATTCATCATTCCAAAGTCAAATAGTTGGTATTTAGCATCCATTTCTCTTTGCCTGGTTTGCATAAAATGTCCATGTTTACTTTGATCCCCAATGTATAAAAGAAAAGAAAACCTGGATTAACTCTGTGTGTCGGCTTGCAAAGTAAAACCTCTTCTTGAGATAAATCCTGATAGTTTGTCAGGAGTTATTCATGATCACCTGCTTCTACTTTCTGTTTGGGTTTTTCAAAAGATGGAGCAAGATCTTTGAGTCCAGCTCATATTTGTTATAGGATTACAATCTGTCCACTTTTCTTGAAGCGAGAGGAGGCTGGGCACAAGGATTTAATAACTTCTCTTTTATAAAGTGTCTATAGTGAATTGAAGGAATAAGCTGAAAAAATATGCCGAAACCCTAACTAATGAAAAAAGTTAAAAACTTAAAAGAAAAAAAAATGTCTAAAATAAAACAAATAGAAAAAATTATATGAAAATATGTGGCTCAATAAACTGCGACACTAAATATATCAATACATCCTGAGTGCAACGTCTTTAAAAAATTACTTAAAGAAAAAATAGAAATCTTATTCAGAAAATAGGTGTTGCATTTTTTAATTCACTATATTTTTGCATTTACACATACAAACATGACATATACCGTTTTTTTACTATATTCATATATATAAATATTAAATTACAGATATAAATAGGTAAATACCTCTACAAATAGATAACTTCTGATTTGTAAAAATAAAATTCAAACTTTTATATATGCATTCAAAGACCTGACAAAAGTAAGGTGATACCTTCGTTTTCTAAGAGTAACTGTTATTTGACTATTCAAGAATACTTTTTTGAGCAAATTAAAATTTGGTAGATTTGTGATAAGGAATTTTAAATATTACATTTATTCTTTCAGGCAACTAACTGCATCTATCTATCTATCTATATATATATATATATATATATATATATATATATATATATAATAATAATAATAATAATAATAATAATAATAATGGACTCTCCCATTGGTTTCGACGTATGAGGATTTGACAGCTCAGTTGATTCAGTTATGAAATTTTGTGCGATAATCTTAAGTGGAATTTAAGACCCGCTAGTGATTTACAAAGGAGGCCATATATGGAGCAAGTGTGAGGATTATGAGATGAAAACACTGTTGGATTAGCTGACCTTTTAGATCTTGCTCTTGCTTCTTGAAGATGATTCAGACAAGCAGATTGAAAATTGCTGAGTCCACTAAAACACATTGATCTCCATTCTACCTGCTCCAAGACTAAGTGCTCAAGGGTGTTACATGGTATATTGACTGCTGACAAGTTGCTTTTCAGCTTGTCTTTGTATCTTAGCCATGGCCGTCCTACATTCCTGTAGCCCTGATCTAACTGGCTGTACATTAGGATTTTGGGTATCCTGTCATCAGACATTCTCAAGACATGACCAGTCCACCGTAACTGTATGAGAAAAGTCTTGATTCCTCCAATATTACACATGTTAAACAAGTCTACATTAGATGTCCTATCTTGAAGGTTAACTCCACAGATTGCACGCAGACAGCTTTTATGGAAAACATCTAGATGGCATATATGGTACCTGTATGGAGTCCACGACTCTGAGCCATACAAAAGGATGGCAAGTACAACAGCTCTGTAAACCCGAAATTTTGTATCCAGTTGAATACCCCACTCATTCCACGAGCGATGGCAAAGTTTGCCAAAAGCACTGGTAGCCTTAGCAATCTGATGCATGATTTCATCATCTAAAGTTCCACTGTAATTGACTTTGCTACCAAGATAGGTGAAAGACTTTACATAGTTCAGGGTTTTGTCTTCTACTTTCAATGGTCTCTCTGGAAATTTGTAGACTGGTGGTTTTTGTTTCTTATCACACAATTGCTTCGGAGTAGGACAAGGTTGGTGCACAACTTCAGTTTTCTTTATGCTAAATGTAAGACCAAATGCTTTATATGCAGTAGAGAAACGATTTATTAGATATTGGGCCTCCTCAAAGGATGTCGCTACAAGATCTGCATCATCAGCAAACAACAAATCTCGAATAATTTGTGTACGAAGGTGGGTCTTGGCTTTGAAGCACTGATGATTGAAGAGACCACCAGTTGTTCGAAACTGAAACTTGACACCACTCTCTGTGTGTGCAAATGCATATTTCAGCATCACCGAGAAGAGAAGGGCAAAAAGGACAGGGGCCATGACACAACTTTGCTTGGTGCCGATTGTGTCATCAAAGGATTCTGACATCATACCATCAGACACGATATTAGCTTTCATTCCTTCATGAAAGGAGATGATGACCTTTAGCATGTTTTCAGAGATGCCAAGTTTCCTCAAGACTTGACAAAGAGCCTCTTGATTCACAGTGTCAAAGGCCTTCGTCAAGTCCACAAACACCATGTACAACTTCTGGTTTTTTCATGAACCTTCTCTGCAACTTGACGAAGAGAAAATATCATGTCAATGGTGCTACGACCCGACCAAAAACCACACTGCGATTCAGGATAGATGTCGTCAACAAGGTGTATAATGATTCTGTTCAGAATCAATTGAAAGTAGTGATATCTCCTGATAATTATCACAGACACACCTGGAACCCTTGTTTTTGTAGAGGTGTTTAATATAGGTGTCTTTATAATCCTGTGGGACACAGCCTGCCTTCCATATCTCCATGAAAAGGAGATGTAACTTTTTAACAACTTTTGGCCACCATGCTTAACACTTCGGGTGGAATAGGATCCTTAAGAGAAGGAGATTTTCCAGATGAGATTTGCTTGATAGAGTCAATTACCTCTTGATAAGTAGGTTCAAAAGACAACTCTGGAATTTCAGGATTTTGCTCAATTGATGTGATATTATATTGACATTTAGAAAAACTTTTAGGAAAATATATTTTGAAAATAATACTTTCATGGAAGTTTTTCCAAATTTCAATAACTTATAACTCTGTCAGGATTACATACCCAAATTTATTACATATATATATATATATATATATATATATATATATTAGATAATACATATTTTTATAAATCAAAACAATATTAGGGAAAAAAAAGAATGATAGTGTGGAAAAAGTTTTCGTGTGACGCGTTTCGTCCTTGAAGACGTCATTGAACTAAATTTGCAATGTCGGTGCGACTACACATGCACATGAACAAGAGATGCTGAGAATTTTGAATTTTAACTTTTTAACTACTCTGATCAAAGGAGAAAACAATTGACTACAACAAAAAGGTTTTGAGAGTGCCTTGATCACAAGATCATCTACAGGAAATTTGCGCCCTGCCTCTCAACATTTCCCCATTCCTGGCAGAACTTCTGTCATCACAGTGATGGAAACAAAAAGAACAAGAAAATGAATCTAAATGAAATCAGGTAAATTAAAAAAAAAATTAAAAAGTCCCAGCATCCTTCATTTGTGTACATGTTTAGTCACACTAATATAACAAATTTAGTCTGATGATGTTCTAAAGGATGAACTGCATCACACAAAAACTTTTTCCAGTTTGTCATACATTTTCCTGCATATGTACATCTCTCTCCTACTATTAATCTCACCTTATTTAACAGTGGAAATGGAGGGTTAAAAGTTTTTTAAAAATAGAAAGATGCTTACACTAATTCCAGATGTACTCAACATGTGAAGTCTCAGAATAAACGGTCCTATTCAAAACAACATAAAAATAAAATAAAACTTAAATATTCAAAACATGAGTAAAAACGAATGACACCAAAAACAAAAAACAAACGCTTGAAAATGGCTAAAGAAGTGGCCAAAAGCGCTTGTGACAATGAAAATTATAAAAAATCTCTGTACACTCTTACTCCTTCATAACAGAAAAAGCATAAGGATGCTGGAAAAAATAAATAAAAATTTAATTACATCTTCCTTGTCTGCTGTATTTAATGAAAGACGTTAAAAAGAAAGGTTGCTGCCCAAATATATATTTATATAGTCTCTAACTTGAGTTTCGATCCCAGCTTGAAGCAATTGGATGTCTAGCCACACTGATGAGCTGTGATACAGCAAAACAGGCATGTATGTGGATGACTGTGTGTGTGTGTGTGTGTGTGTGTGTGTGTGTGTGTGTGTGTGTGTGTGTGTACTGAATTAAGCTGCATTCAAAACATAAATCAAACCTTTTATGAAAGTTTTTTTGGCATTTTTTTATTTCATGATCCAAAATAGTCTAGATATGTTCAATAGATTACATGTCAAGAGAATAACTTGACAATGTGAGCTGCTTAATATTTTTTCAACCTATTATTTTCAAGTCTTTTCCTCTGTATAGAATGAGGCACTATCATTCATAAAAGCCTGCTGTTTTTGTTCAAATAATCATCATTGAATACAAAGAGAAGTTCCTTTTTCAGAATAACCATGTATTTTTCTGAATTGATATTCACAATACATCCAAGAAGCTTTGAATCACTAATGCTAAGTTGCTCCTCACAACATAACTGAAAATCCACCATGTTTCATAGAGAGCCAGAGGCAGTTCAAACATTATCCATCTGTTGCTCAAAAATTGATCAAATCTAGATTCATTTGAAACTAATATGTCTGTGCTCACTGCTTTCTCTAGAGAATGCTGATTGGTTTTAATAATTGGCTTTCTTTTGATTACTCTTCTTTCACAACCCGTGTTGTGGAGATATTTTACTGGCATTCTTTAACAGATACGGATATGAACCATTTGACACACCTGACACTTTTCAATAGAGATAAAAATATGCCCAATTTCAAATTATGACAATCCCTGTCTTTTTGTTGTAGAAGGTATTGTGAAATATGTAGTTATTCTACTTGTATTTTATTATCAACTGATTAATTATTAATGAGTCTAAGATACACAGATGACACTGTATTAATGGCAAAAACTGAAATAAAACTACAGGAATGCCTAGATAGGGTTCTAAAGGAAAGCAAAAAGACTAACCATCAATTGTATGGATTGATTGATTTGTAGTTTATAGCTTATCAACCCTTTGTAGGTTCTCAACTCTAGTGCAAGTTTTTATGATAAGTTTTATACATGAAAAATAGGGGATTGCATTATACACAGGTAATTCTTTTGAAGAGTTCAAGAATCATGTATTTTATATGTCTAGTTGCACTATACATAAGTATGTTTTTTTCTACAGAGTTTAAAATTCATGCAAAAAATCCAGGGGTTGCACTATACATAAAGTCAGCTTATACATGAGTATTTGTGGCATTTAAAGCTGAAACATATTTCAGAAAGTTGCTTTCAGTACTTGTTGTTACCAAGTGATCCTCTATCTCATCACTGACCAGGCTCGACACTACTTAATTTTGGTGATTCAACAGGAACTGTTATGCTCATCAACTGTAAGAAGACAGAATGCATGGTTGTCAACTAAAGAAATAACATGTGGGTTACAAATGGGAGATTTCAAAATCAATTAATTACAGAAACTTAAATTTCTTGGAAGTGTTTATCAAACAATGGAAAACTGAAATCTAAAGGCAGATTGGAAAATCAAAAGATACCCCCGAAAAGCTAAACAAAATATTAAGAAACAAGAAAGTTTTGTTAGAAACAAAGAAAAGAAATCTGAACTGCTATGTAATATCAATCCTCCTTTCTTGCAGTGGATGCAATTTCCTCAAAGATGAAGAGAAAATGAGGTGACTGGGCAAAGTTTTATTCCAGAATTGATTTCCTGGATTTCAAATATTGGTTCTTCATTTTTTATCCATAGATGTGCTTCTACAGAAGAATGCTGAGAATACCTTGAAGAGAACATGTTATACCTAGAATCAGAAAGAGACAGTTTAAATTTCTATAACAAATAAGGAGAAAAAGAGGGGGACAATTTGACACTCCTGAGGTATGTTGAGGGACAGGGAAAAACAGAGAGTTATTTACCTAATGAACTTGTGTAAATGGATGACAAAACAAAGTGTGGGGGGGATAATAAAAAGACAAAAACTACTAAGAACTACAAAGGTTAGGAAGTTGTGGAGAGCTAATTTCGCCTACATCCAGAATGGTTGAAGCATATAAAAGTAGATATCCTTATAATAGATGTGTGCAGGGGTAGTGTAATTGTTAGTAGATCAGAGGGACAAACTGGTGAATTCACTACATTGAATTTCGCAAAAATACACTTGGGAAAGGTATGAATACATTCCCCCTGCTATGGGTTAAATATCAGGGTAAAGTTCGATAGTAACCAGTCTAGAATAAAAGCAACACTGAATTCAAAATCCAGCTGCAAGAGAGATGTACTCCATCAGATTATCTTAGCCTAGACACACCCATTGCTGTTATGGCTGCACTACATGTGGTGTATCAACAGCCTTAATGAATTACAAGGTTCATGTGTGAATAGCCTTATTAATTAAATATCAAATATGTAATAATATTGTTATCTCATGACATATGCATATAGGTCATATTTTTTTACTAAATTAAGCCAATACAAGACTCAAGAGCCACTCATGGGTAAAGGTTACTGCTAAAATGATTATAATGAATAAGGCGTGTGACATGAATGAAAGAGAAGGTGGTAAGAAGTGAAGATTATATGAATAAGGAGGACATGATGACTGGGCGTAGCTATATAAAAAGTCTATGAGATGATAATCCTGAGATGAGGCATTGGTAGGGCATCTGAAACTTTGTTGGTTTTCAATTAAATTGTTAAAATACAAAATACAGGCAAATGCAGTGACTGCTCAATCTCAGAAAGTCCTAAATGCAATTTCATCTTTATGTCAATTCATTGTCTTATGTCAATTCCTCATGTTATCTTTTCTCATTCAGATATCTAATGTTTACTTGCATATGACAAAGTTAAACTGTTGATAAGACTTCAACATCTCATTTTATTGAAAATATATCCATTATGAAGGCATAATTCCTACTTTCTTCTGGAAAACTTTCATAGTTTGACATTCATGAACCCAGTTGATATTTTTCTGAAAACTTAGATATGTAAACCATTTCTTAAAAATAATTAATGAACCAAGTAACACTGTTTATTAACATGAGTTCAGCTAGAAAGACAAGACAACGTTCTAAACTTTCCAGTTTCTATAAATATCAAATAATGATTGATAGTTTTTCCTTCTGGTATATTTTCTTTTATAAAATGTAATTTAACAAGTATTATGAGTTGAAATTTTATTGCTAGTTTTGCAATATGCTTTTATAGCCAAGCTGAGGACCTCCAGCATTGAACAGTATTTACACATGTAGCCCTTCATAGAATATTCACAGATATGCTTGATGGTAACACTCTCCTTACATGCATTACATTAGTTCAAATTAATGAATGCAGCAAAGATATATACAGTCCCACCCTCCTTACATTTGCCTTGATAAAGTCCATCAAAGGACAAAATGCATCAGCTAAGATAAGTTTTCATCTTTTGTTTTTATTCATATGTATGTATGTATGTATGTATGTACACACACACACACACACACACACACACACACACACACACACAGATATATATATATATTTATTATATGAATGTGCATGTGACCAAGTTGTTAGAATGTTCACCTTATGACCAGGAAATCCCAGTTCAAATTTCACCATGATTGATTTGTCAGAAAAGTGGCTTATTGATATTATCAATTTGGGGAAGTAATCTCAGCATGTGGCACCACTAGAAAATGCCCAAAAAGCCATGCCAGAGGTGAACCCAAGTCTTGTGCATGAAAATAAGGAGGCAAAACTTTACAGAAGCTTTCATTAGTTGTGGTAGTATAGCATTACAAGTCATTTTGACTGAAGATTTGAGTGTACTGACCTTGTTCAAACTGCTGATCATGACAAATTACCTGCCTTCTCCCAGAAACTGTAACTAAGGTCTGCTTAGTATAATTACAGTATAAACCACAAGTTAATTCTCTGGGTGTTGAAATAACACAATGTATAAGAGTAAGTGTCTACAACAAGGATTAATTAGCTAACCACCATAATATGTGGATGTACTTGGAATTGAGTTGTCAACTACTACTACTACTACTGCTACTACTCTACTACTACTACTACTACTACTACTACTACTACTACTACCACCACCACCACCACCACCACCACCCTCCTCCTCCTCCTCCTCCTCCTCCACCACCACCACCACCACCACCAAATAAGTTTATTATATAAAATACTTTAAAGTACTTCATCTGTGATGCAGAATGTTTGATGTCTTCCATATTGTGATAACCAGTAAATGATTTTTTTTAAATTAACAGATGAACATAACTTGTCTCAGATCTGACTTTCAATTAACCAAAGTGGGTCTTACCAATATTGTTGATATTTATCCACAAATCAGATAAAAAGTCATGAATGAAATCACTTTTCTGTCAAAAACTTGCTTAAAGATTGCCATAGATTTTCCCATTACTATGCCATCATTCATTTCCTGGCTTTCAACCCTTGTCTATAAAAGTAGCACAATAAGTTCATTAGGAACCTTTCTTTAGTAGTGGTCTGTGTTGTCCAACCAGTGCTGCATGTGAATATAGCCATTTTTTAAGTCATGGAATTTTGTACTGTCTTTAATGAATAGATTATCTGCACTGAACTGATTCTTATAAGGAGGGCAAAAACCAACCATAACCATTGCATCAATAATCTATGCTGCATTTTTAGTAGAAGTCAACACATCTGAGGTGGAGGTCAGTAAAAGTCAGTTATACACAAAATGTATGTCCTTTTTTGATTGTGGGGTTACAAAGGTGAAAGGGGGTTATCTGATTCATAGTGATAGCTAATTTTCAATCAATATAACAGCAATAGGAATCCATGTCTGAATAGGCAATGTAAAAATAATACTTTTTTGTAGATGTATGAATTTCTTTGTGAATACCAGTCATCACTTAGTCCCAACCTGCACATTAAAATATGTAAAATGATGTCAAAGACTAAGAATTATTTTTATAGAATTGGTCGAACCACTGCCCGAACATCAGAATTTGTTTTAGAATCCTTGATTATGTCAATACATTTTCAGCACCCACTTATATATTGCATATATATGGTGTGGCTTCCCACTTAATAACAAGAATAGCAGTCTCTGTGCCATACATTATTTGAAAAATTCAGTCAAGAATTAAATGGGTAGACCTTGTTATTTCTTTTTAATCAAACACGTTTGGAGACATAATATATATATATATATATATATATATATATATATATATATATATATACTTGTCAAGAGTGAAGACTGAGACTCGGAAGATAAGTTAATCCAAGCTTTATTCAGCAGGGTTCACATCACGTGCTCCTAGTATTCTCGAATATGGCTGATTCGTAATCCAGAGAAAGGGCCGTAAACGAATATGGTGTCGTAAAGGAGTCTCACAGTCAATCTCTTATTTACGACAATACTACTAATAATAAATATACATTTGTTCCACACCTTTTGGTAAAACTGATTTTCATACATATGGCAAGCATCAAGACTGATAGTTGCCATGTATATGAAACTTAGTGTTGTACAAATTGGTGAGGAACAAATGAACAGGAACCTCTCTCTCTCTATATATATATATATATATATATATATATATATATATATTAGTGTTCATTCTCATACATATTCATAGCTTATATATTTAGACGGTATATCTTCATTCAAGCATGTTTGGTTGAATAATCTAGAGATATTAAATCTATTTATTCTTTATAATTATATCAACCATTTCTCTAACATTAGTAAATAAACTTTCAATGCCAAGTGGGGCTATGGTTTCATTAGTAGGTTTTAAAGATTTGGATGAGTTGATTTAATTCTGTAGTTACTAGGTATGTATGATGTAATGATTTTGGTTAATTGAATAACTGAAGTGGGAATTTGGGATATGATAGGACAAAGAGGGAAGTTAGGTCTATGCATTTTTATAGTTCCATACATGTATCCAGGTTTGTAGTTACCAATTATTTTGGAAAGTTGTAAGTAGTCTTGCTTGGCATTGTTGGCTGTGATTAATCAACTGCAATAACTCTTCTCCTTCAACTAGTGTTTTGCAAAAGACCAACATCATATATCAATTTAAATGTCCTTTGGGGGATTGTATCTCTGACAAAAATGTAAATATATATGTTAGTTTTATGACTACGACTTTGTCAAGGAGACTTACATTTCATATGAATGATTATAGTTCAATCTCACAACATTTAAAGGAACATTCCTGTCCACATTCATGATTTAATGAAATATTAAACAACAATACAACTATATTCCACCACAAAAATAAAAAAAAATTCAACTTTTGGAAGCCCCTTATATAAAAAACTTATGGTTAAAAATAAATAAAATCAATTATGAGTATAGTAACGAAATTCTAAAATGTTTATAACAGAAAGATTTTAAAATATCTTAATTGTAAATGTTAAAAACTACAATTAAAACAATATTTTAAAAATATGTAATTACAATTTTTAATAAGCATTTACATAAATTAGCTAGCTTAGGTAGCAGTCAGTTTTCCGAAATTTGATAGTTTTCATGCTCATACATATTCATAGGTTACATTAATTCTTTGTCTCAGTAATTCACACCTGAAGATGATCTTGGATGAGATTGAAAGTATATGGGAAAATAAAAACTATAACAATATTTACAGCATTTTTCTTACTCAGTTTAGTATGAACACTAAGTAATTGATCTGAAAACGTGAGAGGATTAAAATTAAAATAAATAGACATAATATGTCTGGATTATTCAACCAAACATTTTTCAATTCATATATATATATATATATATATTTATGAAAATTTTAAACAGAATTAGACTTGCACATGTAGAAGTAGCCTGTAGATTTACAGATATTATATGATAACTAGGATTTTTCAGCTTAATAATGATGGGGGCTTCAATAAATAAAAAAGCAGAGCTTGCAAGGAGATTTAAATATAAATAAACATTTATTGTGCTATTTATCACTAAGCTAGGGTCTTCCCACACCCCATATGTTTATTTTATTTTTTTCTGCTCACATGTAGATAAATTTTTCATGTTTTTTTTCATTCTTTTTTACCTATAAAGTTGTTTAACTTTTGAGCTAATATGGTTTGCCCATGATCATAATCATCTGATTTATTTTGGATGTTTGATTGTCCTGTGTTTTCATGATTAATATTTTGTAGTTTTTTCATGAATGGTGAGACCAGACTTGTTTTTACATTAATTATGACACAACATACAAATCAAGTCCCCTGTTGATGGTAACATTTATATTCAATCTGATATTCCTGCACATTACTCATGATATATATCTACACGATGTGCGATGGGTAAATTGTCGCCATTTTATATTTTTAACTTTGTGCATTGTTTGTTTTTGATTTTGTTGACTGCACACTATAGTAGTGTCAGTTGGGCACCATCTGTGAGAAAAAGGGTACCATGATGCAAATCACTCCACCAGAAATTTTGAAACGATAGGAGATTCCAAAGTTGTTTGGAGAGCATAATTAAAGCCAATGACAATTTTCTTAAATAAATTTGCTCTTTACTATTTCAAGATATTTTTGTGTAATTTTGGCAAATATCTCTGTTAAAATGAGTGTCAATGTTGTTATCATTTTTGTCTAATTTAGACAACAATTTATCCATCCCACATTGTTTATATATATATATATATATATATATATATATATATATATATATATATGAGTTGAAGATCAAATGTATATCAAATATGGACCAGAATCTAAAAGGATGATGAAATAAAGGAATAAATAGGAATGTGTAATAATCTAACATGCTTCACTTTTATTAAAGCTTCATAAGAGATTGAGAGAAAACATATATATATATATATGTATATATATATATATATATATATATATATATATATATATATATATGATATTGCACATTCAGTGCTGGTGTCAATAAAATAGTACTTGAGGTAATAAAATTTTGTTATAGTTTTAGGTCTGTTTATTTGATTGATTTGAAATATCTGAACAAAGTATTTAAGATGGAATTTTTGAAAACTAGTTGGATGTTTAAATGTTTTAATTGTTTTCTTGTTAATATTTTACTTTGCATGAACATTTTTAAGACAAATGATAAAAGAAAATCTATAGAAAGTAATCATTACCATGGTTACCATGCTACTCAAAATCCCTGTGAGTAATTAGCAAAATTTTAACATTCAAAAATAAATATCAATGAACAAATTGATATTTGTACTAAAGAGATATGCTAAAATAAAATGTAAACGTGGTGATTAGATATAAATAAAATGAATATATATATATATATATATATAACCGAATAGATAAATATATGTAGGTCTACAAGTGAGAGAACAAATACAAATAAATAATCTATAGTGTAAGTGCTCAATGTTAAGTAACAGAACTATTTAATATATACATATATGAAGAAATATATATAATATCTTACATTAATTGCACAACATTGAGTTTCATACCGAAGCTATTTTCAAGTGCTAAAATTACTATATTCATTTTTATTTATATTTTTGGGTTGGTCAAAGCAAAATATAAATAAAAACAAATATAATGTGTATGTTTGCGTGTATCTATACATATGCACATAGATAAGGAGCAATGCATGTATATATCTTGTATTTAAAATCTGCAATCTCTTTCAGAAATGCGTATGATTCTGAAGGAAAAGGTGCTTAGATATTATCAGGATGATAATTAAGTGAACATCAACAGCTACATTGTATAACGGCCTACATGAAAATATTTTCTTATGTAACTTGTATTTTAATCAAAGTTATGCAGAAATCTATGAGAATAACTGTAAAAAAAGTGAACAGTTGTAAATTGAATTCTTATTTCAGTATGTGCATTATCTTGCAAAAATCTTTTATGAATTCAGACATTTTACATATACGTTTTTGCTAATATGATTAAATAATTGATATCAGACTTTGAGGAGTGATTTTCTTTTGAAAATTTTGTTAAATAATTATGCTTACTTTCTAAGAAAACAACTTTTTCAAGTTACGCATTCATCCATTTATAACCATTTTGAATGATAAGTGTTTTCAGTCTTAAAATGTATTGTATCTGTTAAGAAAGAGTATTTATCATAGAATACTTTCAAATCGCTGCCATGTACTGAGACAATGTAATGTTTCCTGTCAAAATAAAGACTGAGATGATGAAATAAACATTTTAAATTTAGAAATTGTGTTATGAAATCATTTTTTACAAGAAAAGAGAAAGATGATGTTTGCAGAGAAATGAAAACTTAAATAAAAAAAAATATTTATGATGTGGATAAAATTTTCAGAGAACAAAGAAATTCTGTAAACCGACCTTTAAAATCAAATTTAATATTTGGCAGGATGGAAATGGTTCTTTGAAAAGATGAGAAATAACTTTCATAATTAAGCATATTTAATGAAAGATGTCAATCTTCAAAGATGTACAAAAACTCATGCTCAGAAAATATGATTAGCCTGCAAACTTTGACATTAAATAAGTTCCCATATTACAGCATGCAATCTGTAACATCAAATGCAGAGATAACATTTCAGTAAAGCTGAACTGCTATGTAATATCAGTTGTCCTATATGGCACTGAATGCTGGATAAATTCCTCACAGATTGTGAGGCTACTTGAGGCAATCAAGATGCGGCTCAACAGAACAATGCTGAGAATATCATGGATGTAACATGTGAGCAACAAGAAAGCTTTCAGAAAAATGAAAATAAAAACGGACACATACTTAGAATCAGAAAAAGACAGTTGAAATTTCTAGGATACATTATGAAGAAAAAGAACTTGGAGAATTTGAAACTCACAAGCCATATCAAAGCCTGGGTGAAACAGCAAGTAATCTATTTAACAAGCTTATATAAATGAACTAGAAGTGCGAGGGATAGCAAAAACATAAACCTTAGCAAGAGCTACAAAAGACAGGAAGTTGTAGAGAGCTATGACTGCCCACATCCTGAAGGGACATAACACATAGAAGAAAAAGAATCATTACTGTTTTGACTGTGACTCATCACTGAAAAGAGCATGTTTTGTTCTAGAATAATTCTTCTTAATACTTTTTTACTTTTATTTTGATGAATGATGAAAAGTATTTGGAGGAAGCCCATGGTGTCTCTAGCTATGGCTGGCAACCAGTCTAGGAGAAGGAAAATCTAAATTCAAAACAGGTTTGACATGGAGATGGCAGAGATAGCAAAAAGACAAACACTGCTTAAAGCTATAAAGGATAGGAAGTTATGGAGAGCTATGCTTGCCCACTTTCTGACAAGACATAGCATATTAACGAAGAAGAAAGAAACATTCAAGATGAAATGTCATGATACACATTTAAAGAAAAATAAGTTACTGACAAGAGAGAAATGTGAACAAACTTTAATAAATATTTTCTGTATCATGACAATTTAGTTTCCTTCTATGTGTTGTGCCCCTTTTGGCTTCCATTGCTAAGTAAACTGATCTGGTTCAAATGAATAGGAGATTCATTTTGCTTTTATATTTTTTTCCCTTTTTACTACTAACTGGCTAATCAAGGTAACAGTGGATTCTGCTCTTAAAGTCTTTAAGATTAAAAATAAAACTTCCTAACTTTAAGTTAAAACTTTCTTTCATCAAGAAAAAAAGAGATTAAATAATAGTTTATGAATTTTTCATAAAAATAACTGCTTAGTAAAATAGGAAATAATAATGCAATATCTTAATGAAGAACAATGGCTTGGAGAATTTGACACTAACAATTCATATTAAAGGCAAGAAGGGTAAAGGAAAACATTAAGTAACCTACTGAATGTGCTTGTGTAACCGAATGGCAGAAAAGGGTGTGGGAGGTATCGTAAAAAGACAAACATTGTTTAGAGTTACAAAGAATAGGAAGTATTGAAGAGCCATGCTCAACCATGTCTTAAATGGAGCCAGCACATAAAAGGAGGAGGAGATTAATGAGATGAGACATTGTAACTATGGAGATAATCCAATATGAATGTAAGAAGGGCTTTTGTATAACAAACAAAATAATGATAAAGACTTCAAAGTAAAGTGAAATTTAAAAGACAATTATAAAAGAAGTTCAGGTACTTGAATATCTTGAGCCAAATTCAAATCAACCTTGAGAAAAGTGTCGCTGAAAGTTGTAGTTAAATTTCTCAGATAATAAGCAAATATTTAAATTGTTGGCAATTAATGTTCAAAGAAGCCTTGTTTATTATTATACATTTGCCTATACTGAGAAAATTCTTTATTTAGGAAAGAAAACCTTGGGCTTGTCAGCAACATCTTTGTTCCCAGCAACTAGATCATTTCTTGAGTTCTAGCCATTGTCTGATTTTAACAATGATGTTAATATAAGAGTATTGTGATGCCAGGACACAATTACAATTGTCAAGATTCAGGAATCTTAGAGGAATCACCAGCCAACAATCAACTTCTATCTGTTTTAGATCTTTCAATCACTGCTTTGATAGTAATAAAAAGGTTTTATATTGAAAACTGTACTTTAGAGCCATCCTAGGTAGGCCTCTGATTGAGAGGTTTTGAGGAACATGGAACCACTTCTTAATTGCTTTTGTTCCCATGTCCACCCTGACCAGGGGTGGTAGCACCTGTTAGGGTCCCAGCTATGGGCAAATAGTTAACCCCCAAACTGAAGTCAAAACACTATGAAAGTATAAATATTTTTAAAGTAAAAATACCAGCAATACATTTGCATAGTAAAAAATTTACAAGCAATACATTTTTGTAAAAGAAATTATTAATGCTCCCAAGAAAATTAAATTTCAGCATTAAATGACCCATAAGGAGTTGATATGTCACTAAACAAGTAAATAGAATAAGTAAATAGCATATATGAGAGTATGACAACTTCAAACCTATTCAAAAGAATAAGACCGTTATATGGCAAGCAATATCACACTTTATGTTTTCTTTTCAGTTCAGCAGCAATATGTAAACCTCTTCTTATTATTTATCATGTCTGATTTTCATTATGAGCACTGGTATATTACTATAAACCTTATCTGTTAACAGCATCTCCCTAAATCTACTTTCAAGAACAGGTTTTTAAACTATATATATATATATATATATATATATATATATATATATATATATATATATGTATATATATATATATATATATATGTGTATATGTATGTATATATGTATATATATATATATTTATATATACAGTGTAACCCGGATATAAGAGAGTTGTCGGGACCGGAGAAGAAGTATCTTATATCCGGGTTTGGTCTATTTTGTTTTATTAACACAGGCTCTAATTTGGGACCAGAGAAAAATCACTTTTATATCCATGTTTCTCTTATATCCGGGTTACACTGTATATGTATATCTATATATATATATAGATTTATATATATATGTATATCTATATATATATAGATTTATATATATATGTATATCTATATATATATAGATTTATATATATATATATATATATATATAGATTTATATATATATATATATATAGATTTATATATATATATATATAGAGATTTATATATATATATATATATGTATGTATGTATATATATATATATATATATATATATATATATATATATATATATATATATGTATACACATTCTATTAAATAGAATGGACAGGGAATGTCTGCTAAGACTTTTGGTGAGTTTCTCTTGGTGTGAAATAAGTCACTTGATGTCAGGTGGTTATCTCTTGATTTCCTATCTTCTTTCCTTGAAACCAACCAATGACATTTGTAAGTACTCAGAACTTAGCACAAAATTCCAGCAAGTTCCTTTACAAGTTTTCACCTGACATCAAATGATACCCAGGTAATACCAAGGGAGCACTGCCAAAATGTTTTGAAGAAATAAAAAAGAAAATGACATTGAATGATTAAAACACTGCCTCAAACAAAACTCAGACTGGTCTTTTATGGTTTGAAACACAGACCCTGTGGCCTTAACATGGAAGGTGCACCAATAAGGTTCTGGTCACCAAGCAGAAATATTGTAATCTGATTATAACAGCTCCACTAAGCATTGAATAGAAAGGTTTAAGCAAGAGCCATTTTGGCATTAATTTCAGTGCTCCTAAATTCAGCTACAGACACCTAATTCTGTCAACTGAAATTGATGGCAACACAAATGCCACTTGTTAGACCCAGTGATGGAATGATTAACAACCAGAGTTTGACACATTCAGCAAAAGAATGACTGAAATGCAATAAATGCAAAGTTATTTCTATTGAGTTTTAATTCAGCAGTAATGTTATTGAATAGAAATGGTAATTGGTTTAAAGTTTCAGCAAAACAAATTTAGCAACAATGCATTCATCCTTGTCTAGAAATATATCTGTTATTTAACTCAAAAAAGACAAGCAAGATTTAAAAGGTTATATAGAAATCTTCTCTTTCTCACATGTTACATGAAAAACAGGTCATAATTTTGATCTTTAAAATATTACCCGATTACTAATGAATACAAGTTATTACAGAGAAAATGCTTAGAAGGCAATATTAATAAATAATTAATGTAGAATAATTACTTACAAAACACTCTTCTTAATTTCACCTATGTTCATTCAAAATCCATTGCAGATGATATCACCTAATATTACACATTTCATTTCCAACATTCATCATATTCAACACAATTTTTAATACACACTTAAACTAAAGTAATATTTTAAAATACACACAGATAATATGAGATATGAATATGGCGTTCATACAACCAATGAATGGTAGCAGCTCCAACAAACTGGGATAGAAGTGTACAAGAGGATAACAGCACACAGAAAACAGTCTGCCTGCCCAATGTGAAGGGGTTATTGAAAAAAATACAAAGAATCTGTGGTCCATATAACATCAGGACAACCTTCAAAAGTGGTTCAACACTTCTCAGACACCTCTTCCGAGTAAGACCCTCCATAGAGGAGCACATGACTAAGGACCATGTGTACGCCATTCCATGTAGCTGTGGTAGGAAATACAAGGCAAAGCAGCCCCCCCCCACACACACACACTTAAGGTAAGACTGCAAGAACATTGTAAAGTGGTAACACAAGGGGAAATAGAAAAATCAGGCATAGCTGACCACATAGAGAGAGAAAAGGGTGATTACCACCCCCTGTGGGATGAGGGAAATAATAAACAGAGAGTATCACTGGAAAATATGAAAACTTAAGGAATCAACACATATGCTAGGCCACAAACATCTCCTGAACCGACTAAGCATAGATATGAATACAATATGGGAACCAGTAATAAGGAGTGCTAGAGAAAAACAATGAATAACAACAAAAACTGCACTATAAGCTCTGGTAAAAAATACTATAATAATAACAGAAAAATTGCAATATGAGCACTAGTAAAAAAACTGGTTGCTGAGACATTAGGTTTAAAGTCCCAAAAATTCATACACGAATGTCCTCAAGGCATGTGTCCTTGAGGACATCTGTGTATGAATTAAAGATGTGGTTAGATCCAGTGACTAGATCCATAGAGTTGTGAGTTCAATACCAAGCCACAACAGTGGTGAACCAAACTTGGAGAGTTGAATTAAAGGGAAGTAACTGAGACATCTGGTGGATGAAATAAAGGGTTCAGTTTGAAATTCCAATTACCTGAAAATGGCTGGAATGTACAATGGCTGAAACATTGTGAATATGGCAATGAAGATTAGGATAACAGACTGAATAATGTAAATAATGTAAGTAAAATATAGAATGTCAAAATTAATACAGATATGGCCCAGTGCCCATTCTATTTACCTTGAACTCCTTGATAAAACTCAAAGAAGAATCAGCAATATTATTGGTTCAGATCTGGCTGCTTGGCTTCAGTCACTTTCCCACAAGGTTTCATTTCTGTGCTTTTTCTACAAATACTCTCATGGTAATTGTTTAGATGAGTTCTTTGCTATTGTACCTAGACTTTTTGAATTTAAGCACAGTACTAGATTGGTGTCAAAATCTCGTCAATTTACAGTTGAGCTGTTTAGACGTAGCCATAACTTCTATGGGTTTCTTATCTTGCACTTCTCACTTGTGGTATTCCCGTCCGGTTCCATCGTTTCCAGCTAACTTTAATCAGCAAAAATTTAAATACAATGTCAATCGCTATCTACTGTCCTCCTGATAACTCTTTTCTCTTCCCACTCATTATTAATGTTTCTGTTCCTAATTCTTCCACACCGTGTAACCCCTTGTGTCTTAGTGGCTTTAAAACCATGCATGAGGTGATACCAATTAAAAAAAAGATATGAACACCAAAACCAACACAAATATACAAGTGATGTCTGTTTTTCTACTAATGTTTACCAATACAAGGCTCAAAAGCCACCCAAGATAGAGGGTTACTCTATGGAATTATATTAGCTGAGGAAAGAACAAGAGTTTGGTGTATAGAGCTGAAGCATGCTTTAGAAGGAAACAGAAACCTAATCCTAAACAAGAAACAAGGGGTGAAACATCTTCTCCTGTTCAAAAGATCAGAGAGGAGCGTAAACTGAACAATAGGTGAACCTGACTACACGACCAACAATTTGTGTCTTCTGAAATCTCATTCTATTATTGTTCTCTCTCCTTAATAATGTTTATTTCTTTTTTCACACTCAGTAACCCCTTGCATCTCACTGACTTTATTGTCATGCTTTGGGTGAAATGATTAAAAAACAGAAATTAAAAAACTAATCAGATATGACATTCCACACAGTAAATGAAAACATAGCATTTAAAAATTGATAGTAATATAAGACTAGCACCGAAATACATGTGATGTGTACACACCCAATAAAAACAAAACAACATAGAATTTAAAAATTGATAGTAATATAAGACATGGGGTGTACCAGCTAGCCACAATTTAAGGGCTATTTCGTGTTACGAAGAATAATATGCTTTAGCCTTCCAATAACTGGACACCGATACTAATATTGGCATTAGTGTAGCCACTGATACACTAACACCGAATGAGGATACAGAAAGACGAAATATGGGACCGTACCCGACAAGACATTTAATAATGCAAACAAATTATATACACATATTAAAAAGGTTTACATGTCCCAAACACAAGATTATTCATATAGTCCAAAGGACCAAGGGTGTTTAATGAGAACAGAGAAATGCCATTGGTATGGCATTTCTCTGTTCTCCGTTTTTAGGAAGCTCTCCCCTTTTATACTTGCGACGCAAGTATAAAAGGGGAGAGCTTCCTAAAAACGGAAGTGATGAAAGGGAAGAAGGGACAGGAGAGTTCTCGTCTCTAAGGGGCTGAACTTCCGTTAGCCCGACCCAAGGGAAACAACTGTAGTCTCCCTACACACCTATATACATGTGATGTGTACACATCCAATAAAAACAAAACAACATAGAATTTAAAAATTGAAATATAAATCCCAAAATTTCTGATGAAGCTAAATAAATAGCAAAACATGTCAAATTTAGAAGCGCTTTCTACTTGTTCCTTGTTTAATAATTCTATCTGATTCAATCCATATTTTCAACTAATGCACCCACACACACATACACACACAGGAACACACACACATACACACGCACACACATATATATATGTAAATATTTGAACACATCTTGGCAATAAAGATATACAAAGCACTAATAAATCCATTCTTAGCTATCTATTATTGTTGTTTGAATCTCTCTTAATATATAAATGGTCTGCTCGATCATCATTACAGAATAGCATAAATATCAATATTTAAATCATGCAATGGTCAGTTTTCAATCCGCATCTGTTGATTGCATTGCCCATGAAACTCAAAGTTCTGGTACTGGTGAGGAAAAAAAATGTATATTTATTATTGTTCAAACTGTTGTTTCAAATTTAAAAACATTACCACCCACCAACACAACCATTAGAACAATACAATAGATTACCCACAATGCATCACTAAATTGTATATATAAATAGTCGATCAAAATCACAATGCATATGGCTGACAATCGGATTGCTTATAAACATGAAACAGACTATCACGGCAGGGTGTTGACTTGAATGTACATTTTTATATATATATATATATATATATATATATATATACTGTATTTTCTTACATATCACATGACCTTTGAAGACCTAATTTTGAAGCTAATTTGACTACAGTAAATGGATATATAGTTTGGTCAATGGCATAGCCAGAACCAGCAGTACATACACTAATTTTATATCTTATATATAATTTGACTCTTTTAAATTAGCTTCAAAATTAGGTCTTCAAAGGACACATGATACATGAGTATATACAATATATCATTCTAGTGGGCATTTTATATTTGAAATAGACACACCATTTTTATTTATTAAACATTGTGTATTAAGTTTATTTGCATTCCAGAGATTTTAGTAATGAAAATGACTTTCTTGGAGATTTCTTGAATGTGCAATCTGATAGATGCAATGCTTACTGTTTAATAAATAAAAATATGTTATCTATTATTTCCTCATTAATTTTGGAGGCATTAGAAATGTCAAATTAAAAATAAATCCATTCGTTAGAAATATTAGGTTGGTGCAAAAATAATGTCGTTTTTTGACGTTCAACTTATGTGAGAAAAACGACATTATTTTTGCACCAACCTAATAAATATATATGAGTATGTGTGCATGTGTGTGTGCGTGCATGTGTGTGTGTGTAAGTGCAAGTACTTTCTCTTGGTTAAGAAATAAAAATTATTTGCTCAAGAACCAAAAAGAAAACTGCACCTAGTAAAGGTAAACATCTCACTTTGATCAGTCATAAATACAGAAATCTTTTGAATTTATTGTAATATAACAAAGCAGATTTTTTATGTTATATTTCAACCTTGAATGTTGTTGCTACCTTTTATTGTTATCAACATCATTATTCTTTTTCTTCCATTTAATTTCCTTGGGCCCAATGCCTGTTGGTGTCAACAGCATTCTAGATAATCACTCTCCAGTATTCTCTCGAGAGCCAAGCTGTTCACATGTTGCACCAATGAACAATGTTGTCTGTCCTTGGCCTGCCTATACTGTTGTTGCCATCCACATTTCCAGACACTATTAGCTTCACCAGCCTTAAGCTATCCATTTGGCAGATGTGTCCAAAGAGGTCCAGCTGTTTTTCAGATGATGGCTTTAATGATGTCATTATGACTTTTCAAAAATCAACATACACCATTTCGAGCAGATTTTTATATACATTAATTATTGTCAATTACTATTTTAATTGTTATTATTTATTCATGATTTATACATTTAACCTAATACTAGGCATCCATTTAACTGCTAAGAAAGTCAGTTCACTGTTGTAGGAGACAATTTTTCACTCCAGAATCTATCTAACATATCTATAAGTCTACCATTCATCCATGCTTAGAATATTGCTGCCACATTTTATTTACGTTGATCTTCTTGATAAAATTCAAAAAAGAATCAGCAATATTATTGGTCCTGATCTGGTGGCTCAGCTTCAGTCACTTTATCACCATTTTAAGGTTGTCTCAATGTGCCTTTTCTATAAATACTTTCATGGTAATTATTCAGATGAGCTCTTCACTATGGTACCAAGACTTTTTGCATTTAAGTGCAGTACCAGATTGGCAGCAAGGTCTCACTGTTTTACAATTGAAATGGCTAGATGTAACTGTAATTTCTATAGTAATAGTTTCTTTCTTCACACTTCTTTCTTGTGGAACTCCTTTCCAGCTCCATGCTCTCCAGCCAACATTAATCTGCAAAAATGTAAATGCAATGTCAGTTGCTATCTACTCTCCTCCTGATTACTCTTTTCTCTTTCCACTCATTATTAATGTTTCTGTTCCTAATTTTTACACACTCTGTAACCCCATGTGTGGCTTTAATGTTTTGCATGGGGTGATATCGATTAAAAAAAATCTTCAGTCCTTTTCTGGTGTGTCCACTCCAGCGGTATATAGATGCTGTAATTAAATTTATTAATATAAGAAAATAAGTAGACAGTATTTGATCTTGTGCACACTTGCCTATTAATATTGCTACATTACTTGAAAATACAAGTAAAATGCTATATGCAGCTATTCTTTAAAATGTTTTAAAATTTTGCACCATTTCAAACCATGTAACTTTTACTTTAAATTTTTGTCTTCATTTCTTAAAACCTGTCCTTTTATTGAAAGCTTATCATAAGCCTCAAATGGAAGACAAATCAGTATTTGAATGTTGTATGAGAAAACAGCATCAAAGAATATTTACATGGTTAAACCAAATCTAAAAGCATTCTCCAACAAGCAGATCAACTTGACAGATCAAGCATGAATAATCCTGCCAGATAAACTACTATTGTCGTAGACCTAATTCCCTTTCCTCATGGCATCATGAACTTAACTGAAGCAATATTTAAACTTGTTCAGCTGCTTATCTTGTCTACTCAATTTTAGTTGCATTTTATTCATATCTATATCTTTCTCTTTGTGCATATTAATGTTGTAGACAGGCTTATCTTTTCTGTTATTTTAGAATTTAACTATAGCTAGTGTTTGCCATTAAAAAGGTCAGTGACAAGATAAGTTAGAATGAGCTGAAAGAAGAGAAAAAGGAAAATTAGCTTGAAGGTCTACACAAAAATTACTTGAATATTTATGCAACTCTTATTCAAATATAACAGGGAAAATATATTTGTGCACACAATATGTCAGATTTTATTATGCAAGTCAATGTTTTCAACTCAGAGGCATACATGAAGTGCCTTGAGGAGGTAGTGCTGCCCTGGGTCAAGAGGGTGGTTGCTGGAAGATCCTATGTCTGACAACAGGACTCTGCACCATACCACACAAGCAGGAGAACCCAATCATGGCTGTCAGACAATTTTTGCAATCATATCACCCCTTATATCTGGTCACCTAACTCCCCAGATTGCAAGCCCCTTTATTATATGTGGGGCGCAGTTGAGCGAGAGACCAACAAAAACCCTTGGAACACCAAAGATGAACTGAAGGCAAGGATTATGACTACATTTGATTCTAAGTCATAATGGTTGTAGTTCAGTATTCATCACTACTATTACTGCCGAGTAATAAGTTTTCCTCTATTTCTTTTACCTATTTACACAAGTCTCTTTGTGATGTTTATGTAAAGGTGGCAGTTTGGTTGCTTTCATGTTTTTAGCAATGTTATTAATATACTGCAATATTTCTCTCTGTTTACATTTGTAACATTAACTTCTTCAAATATTTTCTTGATGTCAAATCCAGTATTCTTGCTTATTAATCTTTTCATTTTTCTCAAGTCTCTTTTTATGACATTCTTTAAAGACAGCTTTTTCTGTCTTTATTTTGTCAATGTTTGCAATTTATTTTTTCATTATTCGCTGATTTCCTCAAAGTTTTTATTACTTCCAACAATTACAATTAATTTACAATAACTTTATAATATCTTGTTTCTCTTCTGATGGTACATTTTTTATGACTCATGATAATTTTTAGTTAAAATTTTAAAAAATAGATATCAATAACTATACGATTACATATAGATTATTCGTATATATCTTTTTTTACATATATAAGAGTGCTCTAGTTTTTATTTTTTAAAAGAGGTTTTTAGTACACAAATACACATTTTTATTTTATTTAGCCATTTACAGCACTGTTTTATGTTTACCAGTTTTCCAAAATAAGTGGCTGAAAATGTGAAAAGAGCAATAAATATTGGGGACAGTATTAAAAAACAGTCATCCATTTTGAAAAGTTGTTAAGCATGAAATATCACTGTAAATGGGTAATTAAAAAAATGTTATCTTTTATGCATATTAACTATACTTTTATATATATTTATTTACACTATAATGAAAACCCCTCAAGTTCATGATAAAACCATATAGCCCTAAATAATATACATATTTCTAATCAGAACAGATATTATAAGCTTAAATTTACATAGTGTATTCATCATATACAGTGTGCAATGGGTAAATTGTTGCCATTTTATATTTTTTATTTTGCGCATACATGTTGCTTGTTTGTTTTTGTTGACTGCACCATGTAGCAGGGTCAGTTGGGCACCATCTGTGAGAAAAAGAACACTATGACACAATTCACTCTGCCAGAAATTTGGAAACGGCATGCTGTACTGCTTGGCACTTGCACCAGAAGCTCAAATACAAACATTTCAGAGTGTTTGGATGTCGTCTGAGAACAGTTCAGAGGATTTGGAAAGAGCTGGATGAGTCTAATGGTGATTATGAAGGCAGACTGGAAAACAAACCCCTTGATTATTATGTGTAGGGTGCAGTTGAGCAAGAGACCAAAAAACTCCTTGTAACACCAAAGATGAACTGAAGTCATCACCAACTTAAACGAGGGCACCATCCAGAAGAGTTGCAGGAGATTCAAAAAACAATGATAATTTAATTCAATAGATATACTCATTAGTATTTCAAGATATTTTTATGTATTTTTCATAAATATATTTCTTAAAATGATGTGTCAGTGTTATTTTCATTTTTGCATAATTTAGATGACAATTTATCCACAACACCCTGTAAAGATAAGTATGTTCTGAATAACCTTTTCCATCATTAATTGGTCAATATGCATTTTATTGTGAAAACACTGAGTGACATAATAAAAGCTGACATTGTGCATTGTAACAAATTTATTTCTGACAACTGGTTTGCACTAAACTAAGTTCAACACACTTCTTATGTTCAAAATTTGTTTTTTTTATATCTCCTATAAAACTTAATTTTCAATTCATATTTTTGAATGCAAACATCTATTTTTATTAAATACAAGAAAAAGTACACATAAATATACAGTTACAGAAATATTTATCTATATATAAAAATGTACACATACACATTATATATATATATATATATATATATATATATATATATATATATGTTTGAATATATATGTGTGTGTGTAAAACCAGGAAATTGTACACATGCATAGACACATCCGTATGTGTGTGCATTAAATTTGTTTCAAATTTGACTTTTTTCTTTTTTGACCTCTCATCTCTTTGACTAATTCTTATTTTCCTCTTTGATAAAGAAATTTTGTATTGTCAAGTGTATTTTCAAAAGTTTTAGAATATTTTGGAATTTTATTTTCACAGAATTATTTTGGTAACTGAATATAAATAAAACATTTCTAATTTAATGAGTTTTATTTTCTGCATACATAAAAGTCTTTATTAGTTTTCAAAACTTTCCAATCTTCTTTGGGAATACAAACTCATAAAGGAAAATAGATTTGATCTTAAGAGATTCCAATGTTACTTTTTTCAGTTTTTACTTCACATTTTCTAGCATGTGATTCACAATATAATCTGAAAGTCAGAGCCAATGCAACATTTGCACTGGATATTTCATGGTTTAAACCTTTCTTCATGGCACTTACTTGAGATAAATGAAAATAGTGGTAAATGATTAGGAAATCACTTTATTAATTCCACTTAATATGGTTCAACATCTCAGGCCACCATAGACTTTTAAAATTACTGTTCCATTAGGATTAAAACCTTTGCAAAGCTATTTGAGAAAATAAAAATATTAGTATGTTTTGCTCAATCACACTTCAGAAAAAATCATATATTAAAAAGAATTCATTGCTTTGATACACAGCTATATATATATATATATATATATATATATATATATAGTTGTAGAGTGAATAAATGAAACGGCCAAATATAAGGAGGCGTGTACGCGTGTGCTGGTGTGCTTACGCATGCAAGCAAATAAATAATCGTTAAATTTATGCATGGGGTGTAAACATAATAATGCTCAATGCAGTTACACAGAGCAAAGATATGTATTAATTAGTGCATATACGCATATTTACGTTTTTGGCATGTGACTATAGTTTTACTGGGTGGTGTTCCTGTGCCTGACGAACTGGGAACACCACCCAATGTAGGTACGCGTATATGTACTAATTAATACATACATACATATATATATATATATATATATATATATATATATATATATATATATATATATATATATTTATATATAAGGAGGAACAGTGTAGTAATGGGTAGCAGCTCGGATTGATGAATAAGAGAGCTGAGTTTGAATTCCATTCAAGTTCTTTACATTCACTTGCAAATACCTCTGGGAAAGGTATGAATTCATCTCTTCTCCCCCATATACACTGCGTGCCAAATTATTATCGAGATCACTTTTTTTCTAATATTTCAAAAACCATCCAATCAATTCACACAAAATTTTCCCACAATGTTGGCAACACTGACCTACGCAATCACTGAAATTCTCGTACTGATCTGCACAAGGTAAACAAACTGGCACCATATTTGTTATCAGCACGGTGATTTGACCGTGCCAAATTATTAGGAAGGTTTAGTAAAATTCCCAGAATTGAGCAAATAAAACGTTTATTAATGTTACACGTGAATGTTTATGATCAAAAGAAGCTAATAAATGAGATAATCAAACAAATAATAACAGATACAAACAAAGGCACAGTTTTAAACAAATTAATAGTGAATGTTCTTTCCCTGTTTTGAAATTACTTGAAGAAGTCGACGATCCATAGAATTTGTTAATTGTCGGATGTCATCTGCTGTAATGCTGCGAGATATGTCAAGAATTGCTTCCCACAACTCAGCGTTGCTCCTGAATTGTCATCCGTTGGTGTACAGTCTTCGCTTCATGATGCTCCAGAAGGTTTTCGATTGGGTTCAAATCCAGAGAATTTGCTGGCCACTTCATTTTTCGAGTTCCATCGAAGGCTAACTGTTTCAAATATTCAATAGTCTTGTGAGCAGCATGTGAGGGAGTATTATCTTGCATAAAAACAATGGCCCTTCTGAAGGCAACTCTTTGCCTTTTCATCCACGGTTCAAGATGCTCCTTTATAAATGCTATGTATGCATCAGCAGTCATTTTGATGCCATCTGGTACTCTCCATGGGCCCACTAATGTTTTTCCAATAATACCACCCCAGATCATTATGCCTCCACTGCCTCGTTGGCGTCTCAAATGCTGATGGCGATTCTGTCCGTTCAAGTCAATCTTCATATTGTCCTCGGCCCATTTCAATAGATTTTGAATGTGATTTCTCGTCAACAGAGGCTTCGATACAGGTTTTTAACTATTGTTGCTATTTCCCTCAGATACCGACGTCGAGTACTTAGACACAGTAGGATCCCCAATGCGACTGAAAAGCTCTTGACTAGTAAGTCCAGGGTTCTTCGTGGCCTCTCGTTTAAGTCGTGACATGAGACGACGTGAAATAACCCTCGGTTTGCCTTTATCTGCCCTTTTGCGTACTTGTGTAGAGTCGGCGGTGGACTTTTTCCTAGTTTGATGACACCTCCCTATCATTTTAGAAATTTCTAGGGTAGATTTACCTTTTGAGAGTTCTGAGGTGATAGTTTTCTTTTCAGCATTACTTAAACTGCTTTTACGGCCCATCTTTTCACTAAATTCTTACACTTTTCTAATAATTTGGCACACTCAAATCACCGCGTTGATAACAAATATGGCGCCAGTTTGTTTACATTGCGCAGATCAGTACAAAAATTTCAGTGATTGCGCAGATCGGTGTTGCCAACATTGTGGGAAAATTTTGTGTGAATTGATTGGACAGTTTTTGAAATATTAGAAAGAAAGTGATCTCGATAATAATTTGGCACGCAGTGTATAACTGATTTACTTTACCTTCATGATCGAAAATGACAGAAGAGTAATGAGTGTATCTGTGTGTGTGTATATATATATATATATATATATATA
Organism: Acanthosepion esculentum; assembly: GCA_964036315.1. NCBI lineage: Eukaryota > Metazoa > Mollusca > Cephalopoda > Sepiida > Sepiidae > Acanthosepion > Acanthosepion esculentum. The sequence continues at coordinate 40,095,758 of OZ038494.1, read as the reverse complement.
TAGAGAGAGAGAGAGAGAGAGAGAGAGAGAGAGAGACTTGACTCTCCTGTCGAATTCGATGTATAAGGGTCAAGCAGCTCTGTTCCTAGGAACCAACAGCCTGACACCAGCACATATGATTTGATTATAGTGGTGAAGGCTTTGTGCAGAACCAACCACACTTTTTGAAGGGCTGAATACAGAGACCTGGTGCACTAAGTGCCGCAAGGTCCCAAAATGACCCTCTGCAGTTTTTGAATTCAGAGATGTCCTTCTCCTAGACCAGTTGCTACCCAGTCTGTCCTTCCTGCTATTTATCCATAGCTGGAGGGAGAAGAAGAGGCTACATACCTTTCCCAAGGGTATTAGCACATAAGTGAATGTAATGGATTTGACTGGAATTTGAACTCGGCTCCCCAATTCCTCAATCCAAGCCACTAATCATTACCACACACACCCCCCCACACACACACACACACACACACACACACACATGCATGCAGTGCCCACCAAAATAATGTATACACACTTCAGGAAAGGAAAAAATTGCACAGATATTGTAATATAATATTAAATGTATTCAGACAAGTTTCCTTTGGAATCTACAATCACAAGAGATGCTCAAATTGTTGGCCTTTAACTTCCAGACATTTATTAGTACAGCTACTAATGCTTGGCCAAGACTAGCCAAAGCGTCCAGTGAGATTGATGCATGTGCAATTTCTATTTCTTATCTAAGGGCTGAAAATGTAGTCAGTTTTCTGAGATATACAACATCCTTTAGGGTTTCCCCATAGGTAAAAGTCTTTTCCTTTCCTGAAGTAGCAGGCTCTCTCTCTCTATCTATCTATCTATATATATATATATATATATATATATAATTATATATATATATATATATATATATATATATATATATATTAAATTTCATACATATGTTGTTTGTTTTTGATTTTGTTATCTGTACAGTGTAGGGATAGTTGAGCACTGTCTGTGTGAAAAAGAGCACCATGACACAATTCACTCTGCCAGAAATTTGGAAACAGCATGCTGTACTGTTTGAAATTCATGTCAGAAGCTCCAAAAGAAACTTTTAAGAGTATTTGGGTGTCAATCTGAGGACAATGTAGAGGATATTGAAAGAGTTGGATGAGTCTGATGATGATCAAAAAGTGTTTGGAGTGATGGCAAAATTATGCCTCCATTCAGATTCCCACAGGACTCAAATCCAATGGTGATTTTATTGAATAAATTCATTCTTTAGTATTTTTGCATAATTTTGGTAAATATATCTGCTAAAATGAGATGTCAGATGTATTTTCATTTTTTTGTAATTTAGGTGACAATTTATCCATCCCACCTTAATATATTAATATATATATATATATATATATACATATATATATATATATATTATACATTTTCATAGTATAAAACATTGTCACCTATCTACCTCAAGAGTTGTTTAGGCTACTGAATTTACATTTTATATTGGTTTTGTTGCTGCTGCAATGGTTTAGCCTATCCATTTTACAACTGACTTCAGGTGTAACCACCAAGAAAAGACAGGAGTCTCTTTTTTTACTGTGATTGGTGATAGGCAGAAAAGAAATGGTGACAAATATATTGATCTGATTAGCTTTCCAGATACCTGAAATTGATTTCATTCTCACCGAGCCATGTGGCACATGGCATTTTGTATTTAAACATATTGCTGTTCTCCAGTTCCCTCTCTGCTGAGTAAAGAAATCCATGCAATGTTTAAATCCACATTGGCCTGACATATGCATATCAAATTAATTTGCATTGCTACTCTCAATTTTCTTACTTTTCAGCAATGTTTCTTGATCTATTATTTGGTCCTGATTTCACAGCAGGAAATATGATCCCTTTTCTTTCCAGGTATGACCTACTATATGAAACAGGTATTTTGATTGTAGAAGGGATCATTTGAAATGTAGGAGCAACAAAAGCAATCTAAATTAGACAAGCTTGGACCTTTGTCCCTGCAAAAGAGTGGAATGTCAAAAGGACGGTTTTTCCATGGACACCACTATTATTTTAAGTATTTCCATTCTTCGGCAATGTTTATTGTAATTAGAATTGTAATAAGACCTAAACATATGAAAGTGAATTTATACATTTTCTTTGTTCTTGAGAACTGACCACAGAAATAATAAACACTATTTATTATATTGTTAATTGGAAAATGGATGTATCAAATATTTTGTTCAATCAATCAATCAATCAATAATAATAATAATAATAATTAAATAAGGATGATGATGATAATAATAATAATAATAATAATAATAATAATAATAATTAGTAGTAGTAGTAGTAGTAGTATTTTATCAGTATTAAATATTTTATACAGACTTTAAAGAGTTGTCTCATGTGATGGAAGATAATATGAATTAGGCAATCTTGGACCTTCGTGTCCCGCAAAAAAACGGTGTGCCAAAAGGACGGTTTTTCCATTGACATCGCTATTATTTTAACTACCTTCACTCCTTGGCAATGTTTATTGTTTTAAAAATCAATGATTAGAATTGTAATAAGACCTAAACATATGAAAGTGAATTTATACATTTTCTTTGTTCTTGAGAACTGACCCCAAAAATAACAAACACTATTTATTATATTGTTCATTAGGATGGCTGGCAAAATATTGGTTAATTGCCAATAGATTAGAACTTCATAAAGAAGTAAATAATAAGGATTTCCTTACAGTTGGTTCACATATTTTAATAATTTAGTAAATGTTTATGAATTTATTAATAAAATTGTTTTCATATTTATTTCTCTATAAATTGGTAAATATTGCATTGTATTACATTTTAGAATGTTATAAATATAAAATTATTCTCGTAAATAAACAATCCAATAAATAAATAATGTTTAATAGTTTTGTTGTAAATTCTCAAAAATAAAAAAATGTATAAATTCCTTTTCATCATATATTTAGGTTTTATTACAATTCTAATCATCACGTTTTAAAATAATAAACATTGTCGACGAGTGAAAATAGTTAAAATAATAGCAGTGTCAAGGGAAAACCATCCTTTTTTTTTACATTCCATTTTTTTTGAGGGCACAAATGTCCAAGTTTGCCAAAAATTATTTCTACCACCCAAGCAGCTTTTGGAATGAGGATAATTCTTATCAAAAATATATAGGGTATCCATGACAATGATGGCTGCAGTTTGATTTTAAGTAATGCCAATGTCCAATTTATTCTCAAATATGATCAGTGCAGATGTGGGGTTTTAGTCCTATTTGGATCCTACATCCTTTTGTACATACATATCAGTACTTTGTGATTTATTTGCTGGAACATCCCTCTACTGTTTTCTTTTTCAGTAAGCCAATTTGATTATCTAATTTAACAAGTTATTTTGATAATAAAAATAGTTAGTTTAAATTCATACTATTTATACAGAGAATGAACAATCGTATCTTCTTTTATGTAGCATATTCCCTCAAGACATGGCTTACCCTGGCTCTCCCCTTCTTCCTATTATTTGTAGCTCTAAGTAATGTTTGTCTCCTTACTATCCCACACACTCCATGTTCTTATCAGGTATGCTACTTGCTGTTTCCCTCTGTTCATCTTACCTTCAATGTGTCCTCTGAGTTTCAAATTCTCAGAATCCTCTTTCCTCATTACATGTCCCATAAATTTCAGTTATATCTTTATGATTCTAATTTCTGATTTTTGTTTCAAATTCTTTTAAAAATTTGCTCACAAGTTGCATCTATAGCATTCTAATTTGTTACCTCAAGTCTCCTCTTCATCTGTGAGAATATTGTCCAGCATCCATTGCCATATAAGAGGATTGATATTACATAGCACTTAACCCAACCTATATTTGCTGTAATTCATCCATTCATATCCTTGTAAACTTTGTAATGCTCTAGGATACAAAGAAATCCTTTCTGCATCTCAGTTAATGAAGCTGTTTGCCCTTTAATTAATTATGTACATATCTTCATGCTTAAGAAGGAAGGAAGGAAAGAAAGAAAGAAAGAAAGAAAGAAAGAAAGAAAGAAAGAAAGAAAGAAAGAAAGAAAGAAAGAAAGAAAAAGTACCTAACAGAATACACTGGTTAGGGAGCTTGTTACACTTGCCATTGATATAATTTTCTATAAATATATCAATACACTCTCTTTAATACAGTGAATGCAAAATTCTTAATTTCATTAACATTTTTATTACAGTGATGTTCACAAGCCCCAAGAGCCACTTATGGTAGAGGGTTACAGAGTAAGAGACACAGTTTATGGGGATATGTGGGGAAGATGATAGTTAACCTTTAAACTTGAATAGATTAAGATTGTAGTGATTGGGGAAGCATCCTTTTGGGAGTCAGTTCCACAAAGCAGCACTTCATGGGAAGAATCTGCTTGAGTGGAATTTACATTTCATCAATTGAATATGAAGAGAAAGAGGGGGTTTCATTACAATGTATGTGGCATGGCAGGTCTTAGTCATAAAGGTTAGAACTGGTGGAACAAAGGAATGCAGTTTATCTTAACACTATCCATGGAAATAGTGACAGAGTAGAAAGGGGTTTGTGGTGTTTCATCTCTGGGAAAGGTGTCAAAGTGTGGAAAATAATTCATCACCCACAAGTCCACATAAATGCTTTTGGATTCTATCACGATTGGAAAGTGAAGACTGGGGAGTTTCTGCCCATATATGACAGTAGTATTCTATTTTTTACCTGATCTGGTTTTTGTAAAGACAAATAATAGCAGGAGTCAGGTACTTACTGTAGTGGTACAAGGAACTGACCATTTTTCCAGTAACTTTAGCAGTTAATTGTATGTATGAGTTCCATTTGTTGAGTTTAAGTCCCAATAAATGTTCAAAGTACTGGGAAACCCTGAGAGAACACCGACAGAAAATAAAGATTCCACAATACAACACACACTGTTTAAATCAAAATGTCTCTTGGTTTGAAATTAACATCACCATATAAAGTATTTGACCAGTCAGGGAAAACTAAAACCCTATTTTTCTCAAGTCTACTATCAGGAAAAATCTCTTATAAAACCCACAGATTTAGTTTACAACAATGACAGAATGGATGTTCAGTGAATCTTCGGCGATTACAAACAAATCATCATTTGACGATCAAAGTTTTTTCTCAAATACAGTTTTTTTTTCTGTGAAATAACTATTTAAAGTTTTTTTTAAACTAGAGATTTTACTGTGGACCAACAACCCAAAGACCTTAACTCAGTTAAACACTATTTTAAATACTTTTTGACTCCTTTGAATTCATATACATATGTTTGTAAATACAAATGGATTTATTTAACAGGCATGAGACCATGTTTTCTTTATTTTTATTTTATTATTGTTTGGAATTTGGACACACAGATTTTTAATATAACAGAAACTGAATGATTGCATTTCCTGCACACCCATCCATCATAATAGGTGAAAATTCAGTGTCTGCTTACTGATGATGGGATATCATCAGCTTGATATTCTAGGCATTGAATGTGACCAGCCAACTTTTCCCTCCACCGAGCTGTTAGAGCTAGGTCAGAGGAGAGATCTGCTACCACTTGTAAAATCTATAATCCTCAAATGATAAATCTCTCTCTCTCTCTCTCAAACTATTTCTTTCTCTTTTCCTCTCTCCATTTACCAATAATGTTATAATTGCATTTTACTGTCATTGTCTGTTAACTAGTTTATGTTTCTGTATACAAGCATTTTCATCTGCTTCATTTTTCCTAATGGCTTCTGGCTGATTCATCAATATATTTGCCCATTACCCAAGCTGAAATATTATGTCCTGCCCACTTACCTTTCTTGTTTGACACAAACAACTACTACTCAACGTAAAACAGTCTTTTATATCAATTCAGATATTGAAAAGATAAATCTTTCATTCACCGCTGGTCAAAGACTTGGAACCATTTGAGCGTGCGAGAATAGAATTCTTGTGAATAATACTTTTACAACAATTGGTTATGTGAAGAAATGACAAAAAATCAGAAAATAAGGAAGAAAAGAAGAAAAATGATAGAAGAGGAAGTGTAAAAGAGAGTAGCATAAATGATAAAGAGAAGGATAAATGAAAAAGGAGGATATAGGAAAATTGTGTGAGAAATTGAGAAGTTAAAAAAAATAGAGGCTTGATCATAAAAAATTCTAATTCTGATTCACTTAGAGAATAAAAATAAAATAACTATACAATAAGCAAAACCCGAGTTCAAAAGAAATTTAAGAAAGAAGGAACGGAATTGAAAGTTCAGAAAATATTGAAGATGTGAGTGAAAAAGAGGAATTAAGAGATTACAGTCTTTGATGTGACGGGTGAAAGTAAAAACAATCAAAGAAGGAAACACCACAAAAAAAGCACCAGCTAAAAAAAAAAAAACAGTAAAAAAAATAAAAAGCAAAAATAAGTGATGAAATGAAAGAAGTTGAAAAGAATGAAAGCAGGAAAGAAAACAAGAATGAAAGTTAAATATTCTGCTTTTAGCCTGTTCTTTCTTTCATTTTTTTGAATACTAATGTTTACCCAATACCAGGCCCAAGAGCCACTCAATGTAGAGCGTTACTGTGTAATGTTGTATGAGTGTAAGAAAGAACAAGAAGTAAAGTTCATGGAGCTATGCTGGAAAGATAATGGTTAACTCTAGCCTTGAAGAGGTCAAGTTTGTAGTGAATGGGTAAACATCCTACCAGGAGTCTGTTCCACAAAGAAGCAGTTCTTGAGAAGAAACTGTCCGAATGAAACTTACTTCTTACTATTGAAATATGAAGGGAATGGGGATGATTCACACATGTGTATGTGTCTTGACAGGTCCCAGTTGTAAAGGTCAGGGCTGGTGGGAGTAAGGAATGTAGCTTGTCAGGACACATAACATAGAAGTAATGATAGAGCAGCAAGAGGCTCACAGCATTTTATCTGTGCAAAACAATTCATCACTCACAAGGCTGCAGAGATGCTTTTGAACTCTATCAAGACAGGCAAGTGAGGACTGAGCAGCTCCATCCCAGATATGGCAGCAATACTCCATTTAGCAGAGAGAGTCAGATAGTTACAAGGAACCAAATATTTTTCCAGTATATTCAGCCATAGATCAGATATAAGAGTTTTACTGGAGGTCTGAGGAGAGCTTGAATCCAAATAGACTTTCAAGACAAGGAGCCTCCTTAAGCAAAGATTCATCCAGCATGATGGGCAAAAGACCAGCTCTGCTTAGTGGTGGTGAAATTGTAAATGAAAGTATAAGTTTTTTGGGGGATGGGGGTACAATACTTATCACTTTGTATTCTTGTTTTGTATCCACTAGTCTCTACAACTGGGACTTTTCAACCAACACCACATCAGTATCATTTTTGTCACTTATGCTCACGGCAATTCAGTAGCATATAATGTTCAAAATCATTTTTTTTATAAAAAGCAACAACCATCGAGGAATGTTATTCTCAGGTTATAAGTTGCATTTAATTATTTTTCCAATTAAATTCAAAGCACAGTGAATGTTATGTTATAGCACTGTGGTTAGTGGTGATTCAGTTTCCTTGTCCTCTGATCCCTTGGATTCAATATTATTGTAAGTTATCCACTTTTCATATCCGCATAGCAAGTAACTAACAAAAAACAAGGTAGTGCAAATAGATTATAATTAATTGAAATTGGATATTTTGTGTATGTTGACTATCTCCGACAGCATATGATAGTGATTATCTCTGCTACCATATAATAGTTATTATTTCCAACACCATATAAAAGTGAATATTCTCAAATTATATCTCGATTTAATTGTTATCAACTTTCGCAGGTTTAGTTAAACATGATGCAATATTCATCAAGAAATCTTCAGATTTTGCAAACCTCTTTTGAAATTTAGGCATTCATGGTACCTTCTCCATAAATTCTATTTTGTATTTCAGTTACATTCTTAAAATAACAAATAAATATATGCTAAAAATGCTGCTTATTTTCTTCCATCTTCAATATTAGAATCAATAAAAAAGTATATACAAATTTCTCTTGCATTTTAGCTGCCTTTTTTAACTTTTTATTATACAAAAGCATAATATGTCAAAAACTGCTTATTTTTTTCATCTTCAATGATCCACTTTTAAAAAAGTTTTTAAAACTATATTATAGCTCTCCCATCGAACTCGACGTATGAGGGTCAGACAGATCAGTTCCCAGAAACTGAAAGCCCGACAGCCACACAGGATTTGATTATAGTGGTGAAGGCTTTGTGCAGGGCCATTCACACTTTTTGGAGGGACGAATACAGGGACCTGGTGCAACGGATGCCACAAGGTCCCCAAACGACCCTCCGCAGGTTTTGAATTCAGAGTTGTCCTTCTCCTAGACCAGTTGCCATCCAAGGCTATAGAACCAAGTCTGTCCTGCTATTTAACCATAGTTGGAGGGAGAAGAAGAGGATTCACACCTTTCCCAAGGGTATTAGCACGTAAGTGAATGTAATGGAATCGACTGGAATTCAAACTCGGCTCTCCGATTCCTCAATCAAAGCCGTTATCCATTACTCCACCGTGCCTCCTAAAACTATATACTGATTTGACAACTGTCACAATACATTCAGAAGTGATCAATTTTAATGAAGTAAATTGTATATGTTTACAGAGTAAAACATGCAGAGACATACAAACACAACAAAGCTACATGGACAACTCTGTAGAAACTTCAAGAAATCTTGATACCATTTTCATGTTTTTCTCATCTCACCTCTGGTAGTTATTTGCTGTTCCAAACATGATTCTTGTATCCAATGAAAGGACTGAAATCAGTTCATCTACTGGCGCCAGTGGTATGTCATAATCATGTACACAGAAATTCTTAAGCAAAATGTCTTGGCTACAAATTGAAATATAAGAAATTTTTTTCACCTCTGTCATGGCATAAAGGCTTTTGGATTTTTTATCTGAAAAATCACAGGAATTGTATTTTCATCATGGACCAGTGATTTTTGAATATCAAATGCTGAAGGTAAACAATAATTGAAGACAGAATATATGTACAGCATAAAGGTGATATTCTAAGCAATGACTAAAAAATCTTTGGCTTCTTTATTTCGCTGATGGATGGTGAGAGATATCTCCAAACACATACATGTAGATATAACTCCATTGATTAAATGAAGATTTGTTTCTGTATTTCCTATGTTGATAATTTGATTTCAAACTGGATGAGAATCCAACAGAATGGTAAATATGTAAGACAATTTGGTAAACTTTTATTTTAACATTGATTTTCTGATCAAATGACATTAGAAAAACAGATTTTATTTAAACAAAATCTTTAAATAAATGCAAAACTTTTTAAACATTTAAAAAAAGATAAATCAAGCTTTATATGATTAACATAAATCACATTCTATTGAAATCAAATCTGTTCTGCTGGGGCTGTTTGATTGGTGAAACATGTCAAAATAAACATTTTCTATATTGTGTCATATATTTATGAACCTTTTGCACAAGAATAGGTCACACTTTTCTTCACTAAAATTTCAATAAAAATCAGGAGTGCAACCTATTCACTTGACATAATAGAGGATCTGAAATAGACTGTGGCATATCAGTAGTTCAGATTATAGTGCAACCTATCTGTGAGTCAGCAGCAAATACCCATTTTGACAAACTAAAGCTGCAACTTATATGCAAGTATATATGGTAACTACTTCATTTGAATGAGTTCTTTTTTACTTTAACCATGATAGTCTCATTGCAAGAAACCAAAGTAGTGAATGAGGACTGTGATAGCATCATGCACTATTGAACATTACAAAATGTTCTGTGCAGCTGCAGAAAATTCCCTCTTAAATATTTTCATGATAAATTTTAATTCAATTGGAATCTTTTTTTCTTCCATTTATATTTCATTTTGCATTGTATGTTTGAAAATATATATTTTTTCTTGGGAATTCTTAATTTTATATCAGAACACATCACCTGCTTAAATTTAAAATAAATCTAAGAATCAGAAGTTGATTAAATAAATATTTTGCAAGCATCCAAATATTTATTTTCTCCATTGTCTATACAGAAGTGATGCTGAAAATTTGTCAGCTCACCCTACATTTTGAATATCAGTATAATGATGTTTGGTCATTGAAATGGTGCAAAAACGACTTGTTAATTTTAACACATCTGGCACTTCTGCTATGTATCTAGAGATTTTTGGCAAAATCCAAAAGAGAATCTGCAATGTTATCAGTCCTAACCTGGCATTTCAGCTTCCATCACTTTTTCATCACCTTAATGGCGCTTTCCAGTTTCATTTCTATAAATACTTTCATGACAATTGTTCTGTGAGCTTTCCTCATTGATAACTCAACTACTTAATTGGCAGTATGATCTCATTAATTTTGAATCCATTCACCCCAAGCAAGGCAATAATGCCACTAAAGTGCAAGGGATTAATGCATGTATCAGAACATAAGAAAAAAAATTATCAAGGAAAGTGAACAAGAAAAGAACAAGAATTATGAAGACAGAAGCTAACTAGATGTCATCTTAAGTTCAACACTAATAGCTTCTTATACTACTTACTGGTATAACTCCCTGTTTTCTGTCAACTATGATATTCATAAATTTGAATGCAACTTCAGTTGTCATCTTTTGTCACCTTGAATTCTGTTCTTGGTAAATACCTTGCATTTTAGTGGCTTTAGCTCCTTGCTTGGGGGGAAATGGTAGAAAAAAAGAAAGAAATATTTCATTTTAGCACAGGATTCTGACATTTGTTAATAAGTACAACACTTGCATTCATATTCTTTGGTTACTAGAATTCTCAGAATTATTATCATTTGCACACACACACACACACACACACACACACACACACGCACACATGTGTGTGTGTGTGTGTGTATGCTGAACTCTCCTGTTGTATTCGATGTATGAGGGTCAAGCAACTCAGTTCTTAGAAACAGACAGCCAGACACCTGCACATATGATTTGATTATCATGGTGAAGTATTTGGAGAACCAACCACACATTTTGAAGGGCCGAATACAGAGATCTGTTGCACCAAATGCCACAAGGTCCCCAAACGACTCTCTGCAGGTTTTGAATTCAGAGCTGTACTGCTCCTAGATCAGTTGCCATCCAAGGCTATAGAACCCTGTGAGAAGAAGAGGATTCATACCTTTCCAAAAGGTTTTAGCATGTAAGTGAATGTAATGGATTTGACTGGCTCTCCAATTTCTTAATCCACGCCAATATCCATTACTCTACTGTACCTCCAATATATATATATATATATATATATATATGCTTATTAAAGCTGAATCCACTTTTTTTTTCAGTCAAACTAAAATGATAAAATTGCCTTTGAAAAGATTTACAGATTTTATTACTTTATATTTTATTTTGACTGAACTCTATATAGATTTCCATTAATAAACACCATCTCTAAATAAATGTAAAACCTGTTCATCATCTCCAAATACATGTGTCTATTTCATGTCTATTGCTGCCTTTTTGCTAACAAAATAACATTTTGCAAAGTGCTTATTTCTGTTATGGTTTGAATATGATAACATGTTTTTATGCATAAAACTCTGAAAAATAATTGCATTGGGAGATAATATTAAATCAAAAATGTAGAGTTTGTACTAGCAACAAGTCTAAAAATGTGTAGCATTTTAATTGTACGTCTGCATATATGTGGGCATTCTTGAAGAAAAACTTTTTGAAATAGGGTTGAAGAGGATATAAAAATACTCCTTTTCATGTCTCCAAAATAGAGACATCAGTGTATTTTTACCCATGTCTCTGTGTAACTCAAGGACTGATTTTTAACCACAAGGAAAGTTTGTTCTCTGTGTCACAGCAGAAGGTTCTTCTTGCCGGAGCCCATCCTTCAAATCTACAAATCAACCATTCGTCCTTGCATGGAATACTACTGCCATATATAGTCTGGTGCTCCCGCTGTTCATCTCGAGGTCCTAGAAAAAATTCAGAGAGGGATATGCAATGCAGTTGGTCCTGGTCTGGCATTCTGTCTACAATCGCTATCTCACATGTGCTGTGGCTTCCCTCTGCCTTTTCTACAAGAATTTTGATGGCAACTGCTCCAACAAGCTACTTTCACTGGTTCCCGAATTGCCTGAATTTAAGTGTGCTACTAGGTTGGCATCTTGGTCCTACCCTTTCACTCCGAAACAGCTAAATGTAGCCATCTCTTCTACTGCAACCACTTCTTGCACCTCCCATCAGTGGAATTCCCTCCCTATCACTTGCTTCCCTGATAGCTATAATCTTCAAATATTCAAATGTAATGTCAACTGACATCTGATGTCTTGACTTTGATCCCTGTCCTTCTCTTTATCCTTTTCCCAAACACTCCCCTTTACACTTACTCTCACTCTCTGTAACCCTTGCATGCTAGTAGCACTCCCACCTTGCTTGGGGTGAATTGCTTAAAAAAAAACAATACCAATTAATGTTAATAATTTTTTGTTTATTTATCTAAAATCATTATATAAGGTATGTGTTTTTGTTGATCAATGCTAAGTACAAGAATTGCCGAGCTATTATAAATGATGGCTTAAAAATCTATTTATACTATTTACATTGTTTGGACTGTTGTCCTTACCTTTTTTATCATATTCACAATATTTTGGCCATTGTATGCTTCAGCCTTCTTAAGGTGATTGGAACCAAACCCTTTATTTCATCCACTGGGGTAGAGTTCGAAAAGGGTTTGGTTCAAAATTCCACTCACCTGAAGAAATGTTGTGAATATGACAATAAAGATGAGGACAACAGCCCAAACAATGTAAATAGTGTAAATAGTTACAATACCTCATCTCAGAAATAGAGACAGATTAAATAGACAGACTTAAAAATCTAGTATTTCATTTTATAAAATATACGTTTATTCAGGACATAGACAGTAGTAGGGATAGATAGTAGAGTAGTTTCCTGTTGCCTTCTCTGTGGTTTGAAATTCAGTGTTTTCCTTCTCTTAGATTGACTGCACACAAAGGCTAGAGAATCCAGTCTACTCTGATATTTAACTTTAGTTGAGGACGACAACAGGTGGCCGGTTCATGCCTTTCCCAAGGGCATTTTTGTGAAAAGGAATGCGGGTGGCTAGGCTGGAACTTGAACTCAGCTTGCCAATTTCACTTTCTATACTGTTAACCATTACACCAGCCCCACATTCTTTATATAAACATATTCTGAATTTGATTATTTCATGATCAAAAAATTAAAAAAAGAAACAGTTATTGTTTCTAATTAACAATAGTTTTTCCTTGTTTTGTTTTGTTTTTTATTTTGTTGGATTCTGTCAATAAGAATTTTGATGACAGCAACTATTTATAGTTACCTCCTGCAAATACCACCAGATAATGCTGTCATCATTTCAAAAATCCACTATTCATAAGCAAACATCAATGAATTCCATAGACAGTTGGACAGAAATCTCCAAATGTGACATAGTCTTGGATACTTTCTGTACTCACCAGAACTTTACGCTGGCCATTAGTGGCCACTTCTTATTTTGGCTATCAGAACTTGCTGCATCACAATAAGATCAAACATAATGTCTAGCCACTTGTCCTACTGGCTTTTAACCCACTGACCCTCTGCACATGGTGCTACTTTCTTAGACTACAAGAACAAATCTACAAGACTTTATTCTTTATACTTCATCTGAGTCTGGCATCAAAACAACATCTGCCAAACCTTGGTGCTTTGCCAAAAAAATGAAAGCCATTTTAAGTATGTTTTCTTTTGGTTCATGTTGAATGTGATGATTTTATGAAAAGTACTTTTCATATCTGTTTTCATACCAATATTTGAAACGTTTTATTCAGGAGCCTTGAAAAATATATATCCTAAAAGTCTTATTAAAAAGAAAATTGATTTCCGGTTTTTTTTTTTGATTTGTGATAAAATTCTTTAAATTTTTTGGCATCAAGAACCTTATAGACATCTTACATATCACTATACTTATCATCTGGGCCAAAAAGAAAAATTAACAAAAGAAATGAAAAAATAGATTTTAATTGATTTGTAGATATTTTAGAAGCAATATTAATATCAAAGGACTCAAAATATGTTGTATTTACACTAAATTAATTATTAATAAAATGCAGAATTCAACAATTTTTTTATCATTAAGAACTATTATGTAATATCAGTCCTCTTATATGGAAGTGAATGCTGACTGCATGAATTTAAGCATGCTATAAGATTGGCATTTAGGTCCCATCTGTTTACTGTTGACAAAGCTAAATGCAACCACCACTTCTACTCCAACAGTTTCTTTTCTCACACTTCCCACCTGTGGAACTCACTTTCAATTACTTGCCTCCCTGATAAATACAATCTTCAAAAATTTAAATGCAACATCATTTGCCATCTTCTATCTTCTTGAATCCTGTTCATCTTTTGTTGTTTCCTCAATCCTCCCTATACTCAGTCTTTTCTTTCACTTTCACTCCCTGTAACACCCTGTGTACTAGTGGCATTCCTGCCTTGCTTGAGGTGAAATGATTTTTAAAAAAATAAGAGAATGATATTACTAGAAGACTTTCAAATGCATTTTTGATTCCTACAGAAGTGTGCCAAGAAGTTTAAACTCATAGAAACCTTCAGAAATGGTATTATTTGAAGAGTGACAATTATCTTCATATGCTATTGTTTTAGCTGAAACTTCAATGACATAATATAAACATTTCAGGAGAGAAACAGAAAGAGAAATTTATGAACCTCCAGCAAATCAAGACAGAAATACAGATGACAGTTATTGAGATGGGATGCTGGTGGAAGAGCAGTTTAGACACAGAGGTCATAGACCACTGTAGTATCACTGTACATAATCTACATAAAATTCACAAAACAAAAATGATACCCGGAAAACTGCTGAAGTGTGTTTGTTTCTCTTGAAAAACTCTAATACACCACTGACACAACAATTCTCTCAAAAACTGCTGAAATATCTTTGGGTTTCTTTAAAGCTTCTGTGTATTGAGGCAGCAAATGTTCAAGGAAAATGTTATTAAAGACGACAGACATTTTGTGTTGATTAATTTTATTGATCAACTTTTCAAGATAAGGAGGAAATTCCGTCAGAAATTGTCCAAAGTTCATTTCAGAAGAAATATGGTCCAAGTTTTCTATTTTCTTAAGTCATCATCAGGGTAGGTAGTTTTATAGAACTGGTCAGTGTAGTGACATAGGCGAAGAGTGTTGTGATGTAGGCAAAGAGGTATTTGTGTGTTTTTTTATATACATTTGTGGATGCAAGTTCTTAAATTATAACTGTATTTATTTATAGATGCTTGTTTTTATTGTATGAGTATTGCTTCGAGAATCATAAGTTGTTTTTTACTCTTTTGATTTTGCTAGTATTTTGGTAATGTTTATGAGTAGGTGTCTAATGTTACTATGATCCTTATGCTATTTATTAATGTGTTGTCTGATGGCACTCTGGTCTGATACGTGGCAGATGAGTCTGTGAAAGTGTGGTTGTGGTATATTCTATGTAAGAGTTTTTTTGTTTTTGTTTTTTATTTATAGTGAAGCATTCTTCGATTAGGCTAGTATATTTATACACAACATTGTTCTTATATAGCAGACTGGAAGTTTGGGATATATTAAAAAATAAAAACACAAACACACACACACTTTGCCTATATTACAACATTATTTGGCTACATCACTACATTTACTAATTCTATGAAAAACTCACCAATTGTCTTTACCTACCCTTGATGACTTAAGTTGAATGCTTGGATCATACTTCTTCCAAAATGTATATTGGACGATTTCTGATGGAATTTACTCCTTATCTGAGAAGGATTATTTGTAATTTTGAAAAACCAATCAATAAAATTAATTGACACAAATGTTTGCCTTAAAAAACTTGAATATACCACTGATTCTAACAGAATGATTATCTCAAAAACTGATGTAATATCTCTAAGTCTCTTTAAAAAGTTTAAATTTGGTAAAACTGCTTATTTAGACAGGAAATTTTCTTTATGGAAAATACTATTAAAACACCGGAGATTTTGCATTGATTAATTTTAATAATTGACTTTTCCAATTTATGAATAATCCTTCTCAGTCAAGGAGGACATTCTGTCAGAAATTAGTATAAATAAATATAGTGTTGTTACACCATTTCAAAATTTTACTAAGGTTACCAATTGTCTCTACCTACCACGATGATTTAAGAAAGTTGAAAGCTTGGACCATATTTCCTGTACTATTTTTTCAAAAATGAACTTTGGACAATTTCTGACAGAATTTTCTCCTTGTCTGAGAAGGATTATTCATAAAACTTGGAAAAATCAGTCATTAAAATTAAGTGACACAACTGTGCCATTTTTAATAATATTTGTCTTAGAAAAACTTTAGGCAAAGTTGGACCTTCGTGCCTACCAAAAAATAGAGTGTGAAAAGGATTTTTTTCCATTCACACCACTATTATTTTAACTACCTTCACTTCTTGACAATGATTAGAACTGTAATAAAACCTAAAAATTTGATGAAAGTGAATTTATACATTTTTTATTCTTGAGAATTTACAACAATAGTATTAAACACTATTTATTCATTAGATTGTTTATTTACAAGAATAATTTTATATTTACAACATTCTAAAAACTAATACAATTAGAACTAATGCAATGCAATATTTATCATTTACCAATTTATAAAGAAATAAATATGAAAACAATATTTTATTCATACATTTGTAAACATTTACTAAATTATTAAAATATGTGAACCAACTATAAGAAAATCCTTATTATTTACCATTTTATAAAATTTGAATCAATTGGCAATTAGCCAATGTTTTGCCAACCATTCCAATAAACAATATAATAGTGTAAACAAACAATCTAATAAATAAATAGTGTTTATTATTTCTGTTGTTATTTCTCAAGAACAAAGAAAATGTATAAATTTGCTTTCATATGTTTAGGTTTTATTACAATTTTAATCATTTCTTTTTAAAACTAACATTGTCAGTGCCAATGAAAAAACTCATACTATTGACATTCTGTTTCTTTGCAGGAATGAAGACCCAAGTTGCCAAACATTAATATACCACTGATTCAAATATCCAGCAGTCTAGTAAAATAAATAGCACATGGCAACATAAAATCCCCTATTAGTGAAATTGTTTCCAGGTTTCTCATGATGTTCGATTACTGAGGAAAGCAAGGTTTAAAATGATAATTTTCATAGTCTTTGGTAGATTAGTGCAACACAATTTTTATACTCATTTGGAAATCAATACACTTGTTACATGATATGTTTTTCAGGCTAAGAACTTTATATTTTAATACAATTTTTTAACTTCTAATGCTGACTAAACAGCACACATCTGGGGAAGATTAAAAACAATGGTTAAAACAGTGTGTTAAAAACAACAAAGATGAAGATACCAAAATAAAAATGTGTGAAATAATGAAAATCTTCAAGCCATCACTGTACAAGTATTGAACAAATTACCTACATGATTGGTTGAGACCAACTTGATAGCCATTTCACTATCACAGATACCTTTTCTTTTTAAATTGAGATTTTATTTTACTTTTCAAAATACTGAAAATCTAAAAATATTCAAAGGCAGAGCAAGTGTTAATTCAATGATAGCTCAGTAGTAGTATTTTTGAAACACTGGTTCTCATACAATCACCAAAGTTAAGCAATGTTGAGCCTGATCAATACCTAAATGGGTGACTGCTTGGGAATACCAGGTACTTGGATGTGCAGGTGTGCTTGGATGTGCAGGTGGTGTAATGGATAATGGCTTGGAATTGAAAATCAGAATGCTGAGTTCCAATTCCAGTTATATCCAATTACATGAAAATAACCTTGGGAAAAGAATGAATCCAACTCTTCTCCCCCTCAGCTATGGGTTAATTAGTAGGACTTGTATCAATAAATCCTTATTATCTCAAAAAATGAAATTCTTCCAATCTTAAAATATTTTCTGGCTTTAAATAACCTACAAAAGGTTGATAAGCTGTAAAAACAACTCAATCAATTTACAATAAGTTGCTGAGGCTCCAGCTGTATCTTCAAGTGCTATGGTCATGTGTATTGGTAAAAACATGGATTTTTCTGTTACTTGTAATATTAACAATAATACTAAGACACTGAATTTAAATAGTAAAATTTGAACTGAATAATTTGGTTTTAAACATAAAAATATTATTTTGAACTTGTAGTTTTAAAACAAGTTTAATATTATGCCTAAAAGAGTTAATTTGTATACAAAGTACAGTTAAAATCTTATGTTTATTATAAGATTATGTCAGGGAAAAATGGCACATCTTCAATGGAATGTAGTCTTTAAGACTGGTGTCTTCATAATGAAAACGCTAACTTGCTCTTCTTTGTAAACTTATTACTAGTGTCGTCAATAATAATTCACTTTCTCATACTAATAGTATTAAAATATATTGACAGAAGTCACTGGATTCATTTCGGTTTAAAAAAAATATAATAGCATTTTCAATAGAAAAATCCGTGCACTCATTGTTCTAAACATTTTATTTTTGGTTGGTTCATTAGACATTTTCAGACAGAATTTATCATTTATGACGTAATGTGCAGGAAATGTGCAGTAGCTATGAAATGATTACAAAATAAACATTACTGCAGTAAAGCAACAAATTATGTATAAATTTCAAAGTTTGAAAATGTCTTCCTAATCAAAATTATTACCAATTCAAACTATAACAGATTTGTATTAGTGCATGACAATAGAGTCTTGGTAACAAAAGATTCTATTTCTTAGTTCTTGTTATAGTTTTTTTTTTTTTGAAACAGAATTATTTCTTTGCAACAGGGAAATCGTAGATTTTACAAGAATGAGAATATTGGCTCATGTGAAAAGCATTAAAAAAGCATTTTCTCATTTGTCTGATTTCAGGTTGGTGACAGTGTGATAAAAAATCAGACTCAGTTAATTTTTCTTCAGAAATTTCAGATTGTGCAACTTTTCTTTTTAAGATAGAGAATATTTCCTCATCGTTCTATGAAGATGAGATGCAACACATGGACAGTATTTTATGTGCATACTTACATGCATTTGTGTAAAAATTGGTAAAAATTGCAAGTTCCATTGGAATATTGCTGCAGGCAGCAAAGTGTACTGTCTGATGATATCTAATTAGTGTAATGAAGAGGTGCTCCCGAGAAGACAGAACCTAATGAGACAAGTCTTCTGAATATTGCCTGTATCACTCAAAGATGCGATAAGGCCAGTGGTTAACACCTCAGACTCAAAAGAGCCAATCGATAAATGTTTGTGATTGGAGTCTCTTCAAACATAGAGTGTTGCTAACATTAAATCATTCAAACAATCCAGGTAGCATGAAAGAAAACTAAACTGACCTGAAACCTTTATGATGATAATAAAGTGGAAAAAAGAAGTATATTTGCTAATTCAATGGCTAAATAAAAGCCATGTATCATTAAGTATTACATCATATTCTCAGTATATCTTGTTTTTATATACTGTGTATATATATATATATATATATATATATATATATATTAAAAAGAAGAGAGAAACTGCAAACATTTTTGGTTGTAATGTGGATTTAAAAAAAAAAATATATTATGCTTTACTTTCCAGAAAAGCATAATATATATTTTTTTAAAAATCCACATTACAATCAAAAACGTTTGCGGTTTCGCTCTTTTTATTAATATATACACTTTTCTCTTGTTGGAACAACTATGACCTCTTCCCTTTGTATATATATATATATATATATATATATATAAAAGCAAAAGACCTCTTATTAATCGTATAGATTACAATATTTCTGGTAACATATTACAATGTTTATAATATATTTAAATTTTATAATGTATTCTTCGATCTTTTAGCTTGTATAATAAAAATCTTTTTCTCGCTGTCACATAATAAAAATCTTCGTCATGCACATGATAACATCATCGTGTCTTTTGAAATTAAAAGGATTTTAACGTTTATTTAGTTTGTAAAAAAGTAGCAATATGATTACAGTACAAGATAATTGGCAAATGTTTGTTAAAAAAAAAAAATTTTTGACAAAAAATATTGACCCTGAAGATGAACAATGATGTTCGAAAGCGCTAGGTCATCGTATGGACAATACTTATTACGAAATCATTTTCAAATAAAAAGTCTCATTAGAGAATATGAGAAAATTCAAAAGAAAATATGCAAGACTATGTTGTCTTTAACATTCAATACTACATGTTTAAAAGAAAAGTTGCTGCCAAATTACACATATATATATATATATATATATATATATATATATATATATATATATATATATATATATATATATATATATATTTGTCTGTCACTCATTCTTATACAAAAATCAAAGTTAAGCAACATTGAGTCTGGTCAGTACTGAGATAGGTGACAGCTTGGGAATACCAGGTGCTTTAAATTTGGATGTGTGATGTAATGGATAAAAGTTTAAAATTGAACATCAGGGTGCCAAGTTCCAATTCCAGTCAGGTTTGTTATATTCACTTATGTACACCTACTCTTGGGAAAAGTATGTATCCCTGCCAGCTATGGAATAATTAATAGGACTTGTATCAGTAAATCATTATTATTTCCCAAAAATTCTAACAATCTAAAAATATTTTCTGGCTTTAAACAATGTGAAAAATGTTGATAAGCCATAAAAAATGAATTCATCAATCAATCAATCAATATTTGTCTGTCAGTGAATATTGAGAGTGAGCCCTCCCCCCCCCACACACACATACACTTACTTAATAATAGTCTGTTTTCAGTATGTCTAGGTAAGTGACACTGGCAGCTAATTTACTTGTGGTAATGAATGGCTGGCCAATTAAGACTAACCTCTTTACTATATAGGTTGGTTGCTTTTGGTAGAGATGTAATGTTAATATTAAGCAGATAACTTTGTTGAAATTACATATCTGTCAGTTGCCTATGGTTATATTCATGGAGTACTCAGAAAAATAATGAATTCAATAAGAAAGTATAATGGGACTGGAATTGTAATCACTGGCCTTTATTCTTGCTATAACAAACAAATAGAAACAATTTACAAATTAAATACAAGAAAGTTTTAAAATAAATATGAATCTTTACAGGTTATTCTTTATAAGATGTTTTTAAGGGAAGGTGCTGGAAGCAGTTGTTTACACTTCATTTTTATTATTGAATAAATATATGAATAAATGTTGGCTTCAGTCAATTTCCAATTGCCAGAACATAGCTAACCTAACCTGCACTCATCATCATGACAGTTAGGTTTAAGGCTTCAAGTTCTCCATGGAGAAGTGTTCTATAAAGAGCCCAACAGCCAAAACATTGTGATAACAACAATAAAGATGAGGACAATAGTCTGCATGTAAATAGTGTAAATAATGATAATCCCTCATCCCAGAAATTCAGACAGAAATAACAGTGGTTGCCAAACACCGTTTTGAGCCATCTGCCCAACCACATATGATGTTGTGTCAATATCACATAATAATGTATTTTCAGACCCTTCCAGAAAGCAGAGAGATTAGCTAAATATAATAATGCCTATTTATAGGCACTAATTGTAGTTTTGAAAAAGAAATGTAACAAACTTTAAACCAGAATTGATGAAGAGGACCTGAAAAATGAAACACATGAATATTTTCCATAAATAACATGTGCATTTGTAAAACTGAATAAAAGATAAAAAAAGAACTTGTTTGTCAATGAGCAGCTGGTAAATAAACAATACAAAATAAAATCAACAAAATATATAATTTGAAAGTAAACTGAAATGAAATATATAATCATATTCCAATGATGAAAACAGTAAACAAACAATACTTTGCAATAAATATTTATCCAAACAGGGATAATGAAAATCATTATGACTGTTACCTGACTCCCAAATAAAAGACATTTTGCTCTAGTTTAAGATCTGAATATTTACTTACCATAACATTATATCTTTAATTTAAACTAAAATAAACAGCTTTTCCTAAGAAATCTGTAATTCTCAAGTAGTCACATATAAATAAAAATGAAATAAAAAACTTTTAAAAACTCGCATTAAGATTACTGCAAAACGTTATCTTTTAGTAACCTTTTCAAAATAAAACTACTGTTAATGGACTCACATTTCAACATAAGTTAATGACAAATTATTTATTGATAACGAAACAAGATAAGTAACTCATAAACTTTAAGTGAAAAGAATCAATCAGTTGCTGCCTCTTAAAATACTTGGACAAAAATATTGGTTAATCTTTTTTTAAAATAACTTTCTCAATAAACATTTTGATAAGTGGTTGATTGTATCTCACTTAAGTTATAAATTGGTGCTAAATTATTAGTCAGAAATGATATCATGAACTTTTAGCAAAAATAAATTCATAAATTCATCTTATTTTTTTTTGCTATTGAATTTAATGTGATCATCATTTAAGAAGGTTTCTGATAATTGAAAAAATTTCAATGTTTATTACTCACTAAAATGATTAAAGCATTAATCACTGTAGTTTAAAAATGATTGTTATCTAAGAAAAATGCTAGAGATGAAATTTCAGGAAAAAAAAAAGTAAAAATAAAACAATGTCTATGATAAAAGGTAAATATGTAGGAATTGTTTAAAACACATCATAAAGCAACTTTTTACAAAAAAAATCTCAAGTTCTGAATATTTCTCTTGATGAACAAAAATATTAAAGATATATAAATGTAGAAGGGTGTATACCTATGTTTCATAGACAACACAAAAACATTTTATAAAGTATGGCACAAAGATCTATTTGAACTGCCAGGAAAATTTAAATTATTCATTAAAAATAATAGAATAATCCAGTAAACAGCCTGCACATGAATAGAAAAAAGTAAGTATACAAAAATAGAATGGACAGAAGACAAGAATGTCTGCCTACCAGAGTTATTTAACCTTTACAGTGAGGTGATCCCAGGAAAACTAAAAAACCTAAGTTTTATTATTGGTAGGCACAGACTTAACAACATAAGATATGCAGATAACAGTGTTGATGGCAGGCACAGAAAGAAAATTGCAGGAACTTATAGACAAGCTAGTAAAGGTAAGCAGGAAGAAAGGACTACCCTCAATTATAAGAAAGAATGTCTGATTAATAGCAAGTGGAATAGTTTAAAATGTGAGCTACTAATTGGAGATGTGAAAATCAAATGAGTACAGAAATTTAACTCTCTGTGATGTTTTATAACAAATGACAGAAAATATAACATCAAAATCCAATAGTATATTAGAATAGCAAAATATGCTTTCTAAAAACTAAGTAATGTATTAAGAAACAGTAAAATTTCATTGGAAACAAATTTAAGAGTGCTCAACTGCTATGTAATATCAATCTTCCTAAATGGGAGTGAATGGTGGAAAAATTCCTCACAAAATAAAAAAAACTTGAGGCAATAGAGACACCATTCGACAGAGATTCTGAGAATACCATGGACAGAACATGTAAGCAATAAGGAAGCATTAAAGAAAATCAGGATGAAAAGAACACTTGCACTTAGGATGAAAAAGAAACAGTTGACATTTCTGGGACACAATTTGAAACGCAGAGGTCATGTTTCAGGAAGCAGTGAGCAACTTGCCCAATGAACTTGTGTAAATGGATGGCACAACATGGACTGAGGGGGACAGTAAGTGAAAGAAAATATTGTTTACTGCTACAAAAGGTAGTAGTGGAGAGCCATGATTGCACATATTCTGAAGGAAGATGACACATAAGAGAAGACAAAAGAAATCTACATTACATTAAAAATGCTTTTTTTAACATCTTGTATTATGTAATATATAAAACAGCTATCATCTGGTTCACACTCTTCCCAACTCTTTTGAACAGGAGTAGTGGTTTATCCTTTTTTCCTGTTTATGATTGGATTTCCAGTTTCATCTAATGTCTACTTCCAAACTATACTTCTAACATCTCCATTTGAACTCTGAAATGTTATTCACTAATTAAATCTTGACCTCTCAAGTCTAGAGTTAACTGTTATCTTTCCTGTACAGGCCCAAGAACTTCATTTCTTGTCCATTTTTATGCTCATACAATACCATACAGTAACCCTCTAACTTGAGTGGCTCTTGAGCCTTGTATTGGATGAACAGTAGTAAAACAAATTGACAATTGAAAATACAAATGACTAAAATTTATTAATACTTGAATTGATTATTTTCATGTCAATTTATTTTTTTATTCAAAGTTCATTGCATTAAGTAAGACAGTATAACCTTTTTAACTTTCTTTAAATTTAATTTCATATTCTACTATATATGGTGTTTTGCTTATAACTGATATGGCTGCTTCTGTATTTACGGTCATATTCTTTCTGCAGTAAATCTAATCTCTTATAACTAAAATCATTTTCATCTCTTTTGCAAGATTGGTATGCATAATGACAAATGTTCATCCCACTGGGAGTAAGTAACAAAATACTTTCATCCTTTATTTTGCCTTGCAGATACTGGCTGATAACAATATTGTTTCAGTATTGAACGGGTGTAACAATTCTAAACATCATTTATTTATGGAATTAACTTTTGAGAGTTATCCTGACTAATAACCAATAAAACCAAAATAACACATACCAGACATAATTAAAGGAAATAAAAAAAATAACATTGCAATAATCTTGGGCTGTAATGATTAACTGTCCTAGAAGAATAGAAAACAAACTAACCTATGATTTTTATGACATTCTTCTGCAAATGTTTAATAAAACATTACATCTTTTTCAACATTTATCTGTGCTGATATGTTGCATTATTCCTTTCCTGAAAAATGCCAAACATAGGATATGTAAATTACAATTTAAATCAAGTGGCAGCATTTAACAAATTAGTAAACCATGACCAGCTCCTTACATGTGTTGAAAATTGCACCCTTTGTAGATATTAAACAAATTAATAAATAAGGGATTAGTTATTTCTCTTGGACCTTGGACCTTTGTTTTTCAAGTTGTAGAGGGTGCATGGACCTTTTTGTTAATCTTCCCTTCTTTTTCTTTAGTTGTTGTAAGAAAGCCATGCTGAATAAATAGATTAATTACCGTGTTCTAAAACCATAACAATGTCGCGTTTGTTATTGTTTCTTGTATGAATGTTATTTGTTCTGTCATCACCAAAAGTTAAGGTAGGACATGTTTTATTCAATCATTCTATTATAACGTGGTGTTCCCACTGACTATTTTTTCTTCAACAATATAAGACTCAGTTAGGAAAATAGTCTAGTAAATTAAAGCATTGGTTCATGAATTTGGGGACAGAGTAATTGTGAGTTCAATTCTTAGGCCAGGCAGTGTGTACTTGGATCCAGTGGAAACAGGATGAGCAATAACTGAGCACTGCTAAGAATGAAAAAAAAACTAGATGAGATATCCCTAGATATAGGCAGTGGAACAAGAATGATCAACCTCCATGGATTAAATAAAGTGTTCAGTTTGGAATTCCCTGTAGTTTACCTGGATCAACAGACACCTCATGAAGGCTGGAAACAGTCAAAACATTGTAATAGCAACAACAAAGTGTCTGTATATAAATAGATTATACAGTTGAGAAGTTGTAAATTATTTAAAAATTAATCACCATTTGCATTTTGAAGCTTGTTATGCAGCCATTTTAGTGTTGTTCAATGCATACAAAACTGTGACTATAACAGCAACAAGAATCAACTTTATCTTTAAAAAGCTTGAAGTAAGCACTAAACTGAGCGTGACAAGTCATATCAACTTAAATGTTTGAAATAAGATAACATGCCACTGGGTGAATTTATCTTTTCTGATAAAGAGTGAGAACAAAGGAAGAATAATCAGGAGGATAGCAGATAGTGATTCGCGTTGCATTAAAATTTTTGCAGATTAAAATTGACTGGAAAGCATGGAACCAGAAAGGAGTTCTGGCTCCATTCTTATACTTAGAATCAGGAAGAGACAATTGAAATTACTAGGGCACATAATAAGGAAAGAGGACTTGGAGAATTTGACACTTACAGGATATATTGAAGGTAAGAGAGATGTATTGTACAATGAGTATCTTACCTAAAAGTCTTATTTAAATGGATGTCAGATAAAAGAGAAAGCAAACAATGGTAAGAGCTACAAAGGACAGGAAATTGTGGAGAGCCATAATTGCCCTTCTTTGCATAAAAGAATATAATATTGATGCAAGCATAGTCTTCTTTTTTATGTGCCATGTCCCTTCAGGATGTAGGTGATCATTACCTACCACATCTTCCTGTTCCTCATCAAGTATGTTATGAGATGGTATCCTCTGTTCCTCTTTTCCTCAATCTGTTCTGTGAGTATCAGATTTTCCAAAGCTTCCTTCCTCATTATGTGCCCTAGAAATTTCAACTGCCTCTTTCTGATGTTAAGTATAAGTTTCTTTTTTGTTTCCATCTTCTCTAAAACCAGGTCGTTGCTCACATATTCAGTCCTTGGTATCCTCAGCATCTCTCTGTAGAACCACATTTCTGTTGCTTCAAATCTCTTCTTCATCTCTGAGGAGATTGTCCAGCATTTGCTGCAATACAGGAGGACAGATATCACATAGCAGTTCAATACTATTTTCATTGTTTCTAATGAAATTTTTCTGTCTCTTAATACTCTGGTTAGCTTTTGAAATTTATCACCGAGATAAAATTACCAATTAAGGAAGGAAGATACACTAAAGAAAGCAGGGATGAAATGCAAAGACACACACTAATGTCTGACCTAGAATTACCATTTCCGTCCATAATGATACCACCAAATTCACTAGTGTTCTTTACCTTCAAGCATGTCTATGATCTAACAATAATGGATGAAAGTACCAAACTAAAGATGGAAGCCATATCTATGGATATTAGTGAATGACTAACTTACAATTTAAATTATTTCTTTTATTACTGAAAAGCAATTGAAAATAAAAGGGACTTTTTTACTCATCCTAAATTTGCAGTTAGATTTTAATTCTCAATTAATTCAAGCAATGGAAATAGCCAAAGCTGTCAATAAAATTTTAAAATATATAGATTTATTAAATTTATCAAGTAATTTTTTTTTTCGTATAACTGTAGACTTCAATAAAAAGATGTATTTCATTTTGTTCTAAGGAAAAGTATGTCATTTATTGGAGTTTTACATTTGTTTTTTAAAATCAATTTAAATTATTTCAGTTAGAATCTCAGTTTTTTCAAATCAATTCCTACTTCCTTAATTTTTTTATTAGACCCATTAACTATAGAAAATCCTTTTTCAATATTTTCTTTCTTTACTTTTGTTTTTCTTGCCATATTTTTCTATTTTTAGTCACATGACTTCCATAATTTCTATTTTTCGAGATTTTTCTTCCACAACATATATTTTTACAATATTCTTTTATTTTTCTTTCATTTCATCATTCATTCTCAGTCTTCTTTTATTCCCTTCATATTTCTAATATATCTTTCATTCCTAGATTTAATAATACAATATTTTTTTCCAATTTTTTGCTCTTTTATTTTACAGTTAAAAATTATGGAACAAATTTGGTGTACTGACAAAATAATGACACATGATGATATGATATCTTGAATCTTTCATGTTTAACTTTATGATTTCACTCCAATACTACACATCAGTTACTTTCAGTGAGTGTGTATGGTGCAAGCATCCCTGTAGAGCTCTCAACTGAATGTTGTCCAAACATTCTTTAACTGTGATGTCTAAGAGATTGCCCAATTCATCCCTGAAGTGATTATTTATATTTCTATCTGTCCAATGGGTTTTCTCATGCACACATATATCAGATGCAGTCAGGCCCACAAGTGTTCACCTCTAGGTTGACCACTGACAATGGCTGAATTGTGGATCTTGCCCCTTCAGCTGGGGTCATCTCATGTCAATCTTACACCTGGCTTCGTTGATTGTCTGGTGCAGTCCAGGGTGATACACACATTACAATTATTTCTCTATTTTCTTTGATTACTTATTGAAGATTGCCTCATAAATGGGAGAAACAATGAGGGGAAGAAGAAAGAAAGAAAAATGTTTGAAGCAATTGGTGGAAGAATGACCAAAGAAAAAGAAATCAGAATAGCAACCAGGAGATGAATATAGAAAAAGATAAAAAGAAATTGGAGAAACAGTTACAGAAAGAATTAAAACAAATTAAGAAACAGATAGAAGGGAATCAATTAGAGGAAGAATAAAGGAAATATTTCTTTATTCTTCATCTTCCTTCCTTGTTAGTTATGCTTTTTGATTTGATTTTTATTCCAGTGGTTTCTCCACATGTTTTGTTTTCTTTCTTTATTCTTCTAATTGCTTTCCCATTTCCTTTTCTTTCTTTTCTTTATTTCTCTAATTGCTTTCCCATTTCTTTTTATTTCTTTTAATTATTCTTCTAATTACATTCCCATTTCTTTTTCTTTCTTTTCTTTATTTCTCTAATTGCTTTCCCATTTCCTTTTCTTTCTTTTCTTTATTTCTCTAATTGCTTTCCCATTTCTTTTTCTTTCCTTTCTTTATTCTTCTAATTGCTTTCCCATTTTTCTTTCTTTTATTAATTCTTCTAATTACTTTCCCATTTTTTTTTCTTTCTTTTCTTTATTTATCAAATTGCTTTCCCATTTCTTTTTCTTTTTTTCTTTATTTCTCTAATTGTTTTCCCATTTCTTTTTCTTTCCTTTCTTTATTCTTCTAATTGCTTTCCCATTTTTCTTTCTTTTCTTTATTCTTCTAATTACTTTCCCATTTCTTTTTCTTTCCTTTCCTTATTTTTGTAACTGCTTTGCTATTTCTTTTTTTTTCTTTTTTCTTATTTTTCTAATTACTTTGCCATTTCTTTTTCTTTCCAATCTTTATTCTTCGAAATGCTTTCCCATTTCTTTTTCTTTATTTTCTTTATTCTTTCAATTACTTTCCCTTTCTTTTTCTTTCCTTTCTTTATTCTTCTAATTGCTTTCACATTTCTTTTTTTATTATTATTCTTGTTTTTCACAGTTCCTTTTTTCCTTTCTTTATTCATCTTCTGTTTCTCACACTTCTTTTTCTTTCCTTTCTGTTTCCTCCATTTTTCCCAGTTTATTCTTCTAAATGCAACCACACATTTCTTTTGCTTTTCTTTCTTTATTCTTCCAGTCACTTTCCTTGTTTTTTTTCTCATTTTTTTTTCCTTTGCTTATCCATTATTTTTTCTTATTCTTTTCCCCATTTCCATTTCTTTATTTATTAGTCTTCCTGTATTTGCCTGCTGTAATTCCTTTTAATGTTTTGTTCTTTTTCTAATTTCTTGGCAGATTCATTTTTTCTTTCTTTTTAATTAAGGATAAATATTAGTGAATATATTTCTAAATTTGTGACTGATGTGAAATTCTGTTTCATCTTCTGAAATAGAATTTTATTGATTTACTTATTTTGTACTTATCTTTATTATTTAAAAAAAAACAAACATTGTTAATTAATAAATTTTAATCTATCGGATTTTTGCACTGAACATCTATTCATAAACAAATGGGGAAAAAAAGACATTAAAGAAAACAAAATCGACTTCATAAATTTTTTTTTTTTTTACAAAGTGAACAGCTGAAAAATTCTATTGAATATTTCATGGATATTTGAAAAGGAATAATTAGAATAGGTAAATTCTACCAGAAGAAGGATAATTTCTTTTGTCATTCAAAAACACTTTGGAAAAACTTAACAAATGGCTTGTTGGTTTAATTGTCTGAAGTTCATTACTGTTTGCTGAGAATAATGCAATTAGTCTTAACAATATCTGACATTTGCAAAAGATGGAAATTATTAGAAACAAACGAGTGATACTTAGACTGATTTGGTTTCTTTTTCCTTCTTCTTTTATGTGTCACGTCCCTACAGGTTCTTCACAACTTCTTATCTAATGTGGCTCTCGGGGGTTTTTATCCCTTTGCTAAGCACCCCCTGACCATTCTGCAATCCATTCACACAAACTCATTAGGTAAGTGACTCATTGCCTTCCTTTATCAGTCTTGTTCTCAATATGCCCAATGAGGCTTAAGTTTTCCTCCTTCCTCATTATATATTCAAGCAATTTTAGCTGACTTTTTCCTGATTCTGAGCATAAGTGTTCTTTATGTTGCTGTTTTCTTTATAGACTCTTCCTTGTAGCTTACTTACTCCATCCATGGAATTCTCAGTATCCTTCTGTAGAACAACATTTCTGCTGTCTTTAGTTTTTTTTTTTTCCCTCATCTATGGGGAAATTAACCAAAATTCACAGCTGTATAATGAAATTATTAAGGATGATCTTTACTAATATTGCAACTCATACACAGCAAGACAGACACGTGAATCCTGTTAATTTTATAAAACAAATTATTCTTTTTAATATTATTACAGAATGAGAAATTAATTGTCTGTGTACATTAACTCGGACCTGAGCTTTCTTTAATCATGCTCACGGTAGTAAAGCAACTATGACTAAAGGTCCCATAGCCAACTCTCCGAAAGCCTCAGGAAACTTGCTATCTGTTGAAAAAAATATCTGATCACATAATTGTTGCTGAATTCAAGAGTTACCTTCAAAAACATTCATTGCTTGTTACTGCCCAACTAAAACAAGTGACCAAAAGTAGATGACTTTTACTCCAATCTGAAGTGAATAACAGAAAGTGTCCACTCCAACAACTTTCTCATTATCTCAAGTGATTTCAATGGTCAAATAAGGAATTATTCACACAAGATTCACCCAAACCATCTGGGCATTCTAACATCCATTTAGACCTTGTTCACAAATTGATTACATCCTCATGAGAAACAGGTGGAAAAACAATGTTCTTAATGACTAAGCATACTCATCATTCTCTTTTTTCAGTTCTGATCATAGAGCTGTTTGCATACATAAGGTCATTCTAACTGCTAGTACCAGACTCCAGGAAATAAGTTGATTGAGCCAATGTATCTTTAAACAGAACTTTCAGACACTCCTTTTGCTGTAGATGATAAGAATCATTATGAAATGCTGATCAATCTGATGGCATCGAAACATGATACAACTTGCACTCTCAAAACTGCCAAAGAGGGTAAAGTTAAGCACATCCACATCAGTTCAAATCTCTGTGTGAGAAAGGCAAGAAAAGATCTGCAAAGAATGAAACTGATATATGAACAAAAGGCTAATTAGAAGTACTTTTAAAGATAGCACTAAAGCACAAGGCCCATGCCAACGAGGATGCAGAGTATATCCAAGGGGAGATCGACAAGATTGTAGGACTGCATACAGAGAAATAACATGCTGCAGCCTAGAAAACAAAAAACACACTTTCAGGAAGAAAATCAAAGCCTTCCATTCAGCTCAAAGGTGGTTCCACTGAAAAGTGTAAAGCTAACTGTTTTGACCACTTTAAGAAACTCCTGGGAGAACCACTACAAGTCATTGGCCTTCCAATCCGTCTACATCAAATATCCAATACACTGGTCATAAACACCAACCCATTCATGCTCAATGAACTCAAAGCAACACACAAAGATTTTGCCAACAACAAATCTCCAGGTCCTAACAACATACCAATATTATTGTGGAAAGATTTAACATTTCATAACCTCCTCCTTGAGTTTTGCAACCACACATTCATACACCATTCACCGCCTTCATCTTGGCTGAACGGTGGAATAGTCTCTGTTCCAGAAAAGTATAGCTCTCATGCCAATTACAGCAAAAGTTTACAATAAACTTCTGCTAAATAAGATTGTCCCTACAATCAATCCACTCCTCTGCAAAAACCAGAATGGATTTAGAAGGGACAGGTTGGCAAACACTCAAGTCCTCTCCATACTGGAAGAGATGAAAAATTCAACAAAGAGGTCAGAATCTATGTTGTTATCTTCTGCAAGGCGTTTGATTCCATTAGCAGAGATCTCATGTTCAAAATTCTCCAACTCTATGGAATACCCTCCAGAATTGTGGGGCAATTAGAGCTCTGTAAAGAAACACCACTGCAAACATTGGTACTGCCTGAGGTTGAGACTAATTCCTTTGAAGTTAAAGCAGGAGTTTTACAAGGTGAACACACTTGCTCCATTTCTGTTTATAGTTGTTCTGAACTACATTCTGCATATTTCTCTTGACAACATAGAGGAAAAAGGACTCCTTTCGAAACCTTGTCAGAGCAGTGGTTACTCTCCACAATACATGACTGACCCTGACTTTGCTGATGAAATTCCATTAATTTCTCAGTGTACCAAGGATGTAGAATCCTTGCTGCAATTACTTGAGCAAACAGTGAACCAGGTAGGTCTCTATTGCAATGAGAGTAAGACCGAATACATCACAACCCCACTTGAACTATCTGAGTTGAAATCATTCAATAATACCTTCATCAAAAGAGTTGAGGACTTCAAATATCTTGTACCTCACATCATAGATTCCCAAAAAGACTTCAACATCTGCAAAACAATTGCATAGGATGGGTGTAACAAACTTGAATCTTCTGTCCTCCTTAAAAGTTCAAACTTTTCAAATATTGATTGAACCAATCCTATTGTATGGATCAGAAACTTGGACATTATCTGTTCATCTTGAAAGACAACTGGATGGAGCATATACAAATCTACAAAGAAAAATCAAGAACATCAGTTTGAGATCCCATGCAACACTTAACACAATCAACAGAGAACTGAGACCAATTTGTCTTAAGCTCAAGCAAAATGACTACAGTTTGTTGGCCATAGCCACCAAGCAGACAAGGAAATTATTGCATCTTTACTCCTATGGCATCCTTTTCAAAGTGTCTTCTCACAACAATTGACTTTCTCAGACACCATAGCTTGGTACTCAGGGTTAGGCATTGGGGATAGTAGTACAGGACTGAACAGTATGGAAAGGGATTGACCAATCATAGGGAGGTCGAGGGATGATGATGATGATGGAGACAGGGGTTTAGAAAACGGAAACATTACTAATGAGAGACAGAACAAAAGAGGAATAATCAGGAGAACAGTAGATAGTGATTGGCATTGCATTTAAATTTTTGAAGATTAATGTTGACTTGAAAACATGGAGCCAGAAGAGAGTTCCACAAAGGAGAAGTGCGAGAAAAGAAACATTTAGCCAACTCAAATGTAAATTGGTGAAACCTGGTCACCAGTCTAGTGCCACACTTAAATTCATAAAATCTAGGTTCTATGTTAAAGAGCCCATTTGAACAATTACCATGAAAGTATTTATAGAAAGGACATAGGGAGTCAACCTTATGGCAGTGGGAAAGTGACTGAACCTGAAATGCCAGATCAGGACCAATAATATTGCTGATTCTTCATTGGATTCTATCAAGGATATATAGTTAGTGAATCTTCTTTTATGTATCAAGTCCTTTCAGGATGTTAATGATCATGTCTTTCCACAACTTCCTTTTTTTGTTGTTCTAAGTAATTTTTGGACCCTTTACTATCATTGTCTCTGTTCTGCCATCCATTTGTATTAAGTTTTAAAGTAAGTTACTGTTTCCCCTTGCTCCAGTTGCCTTCAGTATGTTTTGCATGCATTAACTTTTATAGGAAATATTTTATCATTATGTGACGCAGATATCTAAGCTGTTTCTTTTATCAGAAAGTTTTTGTAATTTTTTTGCTGTTCTTATTTTTTTAAGATTTCCCTATTGATGACATGTTTTGTCCATGATATTCTCAGCATTCATTGGCAGAACCACATCTCTGTTACTTTAAGTCTTTTCTTCATCTGCCAGGGGATGGTTCAGATTAATGAATACATTTTTTATTTTTGAAATATTATCTTAGGAGAAATATAATATAGAAACTCTATATATCAAATGAATTGTGGGTAAGAAAATGAAAAAGAAACTCTATGTAGCATGTTTTGTCCTTCAAAAGGAATTCATCAGACCAAAATAATGTTCATACTGATAGAATTACATATATGTTGGGGGTAAAATATAAGAAAAAACATTGGTTATAATTATATACCTAGAACACTGAAGAGGTAGGGTTGTTAAACTTTAAATTTTAAATTTCTGGCATCTGATGCATCTAGATGTACATTGTTCAGCTTTCCAAACAAAAACATTGAAGAAAAATCTTTTACTTAGAATTTTTCCATTGTGTCATTCAGTTGCCAAAGGTATTATTGACTTACATAATAAAATCTGACAATGTTTGTTTTTTAATCATTTCACCCCAAGCAAGGCAGAAATGCCACTAGTATGCAGCAGATTACAGGGAATGAAAGCAAAAGAAAAGACTGAGTATAGGGAGGATTGAGAAAAGGACAAAAGATGAATGGGATGCAAGAAGATAGAAGATGGTGAATGATGATGCATTTGAATTTTTGAAGATTGTATTTATCAGGGAAGCAAGCAAACCAGTGTGAAGTGCAATAAAAGAACTGTTGGAGTAAAAGTGGTGGTTGCATTTTGCTATTTCAACAGTAAATAGGTGGGACCTAGATACCAATCTAATAGCACACTTAAATTCATGTATTCAGAGCAGTTAGTATGAAAATATTTGTAGAAAAGGCAGGGAAGCCATGCCATGTCAGTAAGAAAGTGACTGAAGTCGAGATGCCAAGTTAGGATTGATTATATTGCAGATCCTTCTTTGGATTTTGTCAAAGACATCAAGATGAATAGAAGGAGTACCACACCATATATGCCAGCAGCTTTCAATGCACAGGTGAATGGTAGATTTGTAAATGTGCAAGATGGATTCTGCCAGGAGAATTTTTCTGGCATGACACACTGTCACAACTTTCCTTGCCGTAGATGCAGCAATTGTTTCCATATAGATATTTGTTTTCACCTCCTTTTTGACTTAATCTTCATCTTTTCTTCCACCCTTTATCCATTTTTCCTCTCCTTTCTTTGCCTTTTTCTTTTCGTGCTGATGAATACAATGTAAAGCTGAAATAATGTTCAAAGAAATATTTTAAGTATTCCTCTGCCTTCGAAAAATTTTCTATTAAAACTTGCTTCACAAACAAGTGCGAAAAGATTTTAATGAGAAATCATTCTGAATGAAGCATACATAATAGTGAAAGTATAAAAACTCAAACAGCCATTTTTTTGTGGCAGAAAACTACAGACACACAGACAGATTTAAGAAGGAAAAAAAAGATCATTTGTAAGAGCAACCCAATTAGACTCCTTGGCACTAATGAAAAAAAAAACCCACCTTAATTAGTATTTTTGTAAAACTAACCTCATCCAAGCATCTACATGAGTGATTACCAAATATAAAGAATGCACCTTTGATTTGATTTGGTTTTTTGCAGGTTGCACAAAGAAGTAGAAACGTTTTCCTAAAAAATAAAAAATTGCCGGAATGTATCAGAAAATTAAAGCAAAGATTCTTCTCACACAAGTCTGTTCTTTTTCTCTGGTTTGCTGATTTTTATTTTTTACATTTAACTAAAAGTGCAAATGTAATTAAAACAAATAGATGCTCTACCTTTGATAGGAAAGAACTTAAAACACAAATATTCAGAATTGGAAGTGGATGGGTTCCAGACAAAAAAAAATATACATGACAGAACTCAGAATTGCAACATTTTGAAGAACAATTTTGATTTTAATTTGAGTATAGTATGTGCATGCCAAGGATAATAGATATTTTGAAAAAACATTTTTGAAGTCTTCAGCTATCACATGACAGAAATACTTTTGTTTAAAAATCTTATTTGTTTGTGTCAATGCTGGGGACCAAAGATTAGTTAATGATTAGTATAGGAGTTTTAGTGTCCTTTTTGCAGTAAAAAACACAAGGATTTGGAAATTATTACAAAGATCAAATAATTGTCTGATTTGAATGAAACTTTCAGGACTTCTTAAAAAATAAATTAAATTATTTTGAAATTCTTTATTTTTAGAAAATCTTGATCAAAATATTTATTTTGTACATCTGCTATCCACTACTTAATTTTATTAAATTTCAAGAATTTCATCCTCTTAATATTTATATTATATAAAAGCAGAACTCCATGGGAGAATTAAAATCATGTTTTTGTCAAAGCGAAACGCCATTTACTGAAAATCTGCTCTGAATTGTAAAATAAAAAATGCAATAAAACTAAGACATTATTTACTTAAAAAAGATTTTAATTGCTTTTATAAATAAGATATATTAAATACACTATTCAATCAATAATGATTTTGACAAGAATTGTTTTCATTTTTTGTAATTAGAATAATTTAAGTTTTAAATCATTTATACTTTTATTTATAAATTTCACCCTTTTAGTGATATTATTATTATTATTATTATTATTATTATTATTATTATTATTAAGTAAAAACTATATTTACTAATCATAAATTGAAAAGCATAGTACAGTTCATCAAACATCAATATTTTTAAAAGAATTTTGAATTTTTTTTGTATGTGTATAATGTTGATTTTTTGTAGATATGGAAGTACATACATGATATTATCAGAAAATAAGGACAATAATTATAGTAAATTTAAAGTTAAATTAAAATTTTATGTATCTAAAATTTAACAAAACATTATTAATCATTATCTAGATTACATCCATTGAATCTCTGTGTAGATTAGCAGTTATTAACATGAATATTGAAATCAATGAGACAAGTTCAAATTCTAGCCTGGCTTTTTGTGTTCACTTTTGCATGAATTCCCTAGGAAATGGAATTAATCTTTCTATTCTCCCCCAGCTATTGGTTAAATAGCTGGGGGTAGAATGGGGTTTCAAGCATCAAATTGAAGCCATTCTAGAAATAGGATCACTCTGAATTCAAAACCATGGAGTCGGCAACAATATACCCCTCTACTATTATTCCCTAGAAAGTTTACATGCTTTTCACAGATGAAAAAGAAAATATGGAGTGTCATGGTTGCCTAGGTCCTGAAGGGGAATGGTATTAAAAAAAAAAAAGAAACCAGATCAGAGGATAAAAACTATTTAATTTTAAAATATAGAATTATAGCATTTGCAAATTATGATGATGCATTATATAAAGATAATATAAACACCAAATTCTTCACTGTTCAATCTATTTATCAGTTGTTTTATACTTTCAACATTTTTACTACCCAAATTGAAGAGGATCTTATTTAATTTTTGATTTTATGATAAGGCTTCAAGAAGCTGAAGCCTTCTTTTGCAAGTTACATTCTGCTTTTATATGGATCTTTTAAGCAGCAAACATCATTTATTATATCAAGTAAAATTTTCAATAAGAAGAAGTCATTCTATCTTTTCTACAATATCAAGAACCTAGGAAAAACCATTTATTTGATCTTATAAAGCTGAGAAAATTGTTACTTGGAAAGATAATTTACAATGGATTAGATGTTTATTCATATAAATTGCAGTTTAGTCTCACACAATCACAACAGAGATAGAAAGATAAATGATTGAAAGCAGAAGAGAATTAAAAATTTTCAAACTTATACCTACCTTGATCTTGAATTACACAACATGCTATTATATGTAGCAA
The DNA here is from genome assembly GCA_964036315.1 of Acanthosepion esculentum. NCBI lineage: Eukaryota > Metazoa > Mollusca > Cephalopoda > Sepiida > Sepiidae > Acanthosepion > Acanthosepion esculentum. The sequence continues at coordinate 40,058,344 of OZ038494.1, read as the reverse complement.
TTTTCCCCAATGAGCCAACTTGACCTTTTATGGAAATAACTGATTACTTTGAAATTTAACAGATTATATTGTAGAGTTTATCAACCAGTTTTCTTCACATTATTCCAAAATCAAAATTCAAATAACTATTTGTAATACAACTAGGATATAAACAAAAACACATTTATCAAAGGTACTGGCATATATCTTATTTTGAATTTCAGATGAATCAAACATAAAACAACTGCTAAATAGTTTTTCAAAGAAAAGTGAAAATGGAGTTTCATTCAGTTAAAAGTTTTCTGAAAGACGAACATCAAAATTTCTAGGTCTTATTTTGTTTTGGTTGAAATGGGAGAATGGCGGGAAATTTGAATATTAATTATTTCTATATTTAATGCATAAACAAATCAAGAGATATGAAAATATAAACAAATTGCCCATGATTCTGCAGGCTAAAGCGATTCTAAAAAGAAGCAAATGAAATTTAGGAAAGAAAATATATAATGACTTCTAAGACTTATTAAATTAACTGGAACAGGTGAAATTATTCACCACACAAACAGGAGTTTGAGTAAAGTTAAAACCTAATTGCTCAATTAGATAAAATTGATTAGAATACTGTAAATTGACCACTCAAGCAAAGAACAGTCTTTCATTGTATTTGTTCTGTCACAGTTAATTTAGATGCAATCAGTAAGATCAGCTTTACCTTATTTTTCTCAAGATTATATCAACTGTTTAAAGCTGTTAGGGATCAATGCAAACAAATTTAATTGAAAAGCAAGTAAATTCGGCTTTCTTCTTTAAGTTGCTTGATGAACTCATATATCATCTAGATAAATTTGTTTTTATCAATAATCTCTTGATTTAGTTTCATGAACTAAAATCAATGTTCCTTTAATACTAGATCGTAATGAGAAAGATTTAAGACTTATTTGTATTGTGTGCTTCTTGTAAAAGTCTTTTTTTCTATTATCTTATTACCTTATTTTTACTTTTGGGACTTAAACTTGATATACGGATGTTTAAGTTTGAAAACTTTAAAATATGGCACAAATCTTTATTACAAAACAATTCCAGATAGTCACAAATTCTAGCTTAATCAAGTAGAACAGAACTCAGTACACTTACGACTATATATATATATATATATATATATATATATATATATATGTGTGTGTGTATGTATGGGCACATGGCTGAGTAGATAGAATCTCATTTTCTGACCATGAGACCCAGCTTCCAATCTCACCATGTTTGATTTGTTAGGAAGGTGACTTCTTAATGCTATCAGTCTCAGTGTACAGAACCTTTGGAAAGTGCCCAAAAAAAATACCACAGTAAAATTTGGGTAGATAGAACCCTTTGGGAGCTGTTGATGGCTGTACTAGCACAAAGTCACAAGTCATCGAGACTGAAGATTTGAGTGTGTTGGCCTTGTTCAGACTGTTGATCATATCAGATAATGCACTCTTTCCCAGAAACCATAAGGTCCATTCAGTACAAACACAAATGTGCCTGAGCAGGCATCTGCAACAGGGATTGGCTAGCTGACCTAGTAGACAGCCACCCGGATATGAGTGGACATCTATATATATATATATATATATATATATATATATATTTTCAAGCCTGAGTAATGCTGCTGAAGCATGAAACAGACTGTCACTTTTTGGTATTAACCTCAGTGTCCACTTTTATATATATATATATATATATATATATATATACTTGCACACACACACACACACACACACACACACTGTGTCTATAGAAAGTTCCTAAAAAAAAGCATGAAAATATATCAAATAAAAAAATGAAAACTCTTTGCAGCTTCATCCTATTTTAATTAATTCTTTCATTCTTAAAAGAATTTGATTGGAAGTAATTTATAACATTTTTAAAACTATACAAAATCACATTTACATACATATATATAGACAATCTCGGATTTTATTATGCCAATCAATGTTTCACAATAACATATTAATACATATATATACATATATATATATATATATATATATATATATATATATATATATATATATATATATATATTTATATATATATATATATATTTATATATATATATATATATATATATATATATATATATATATATATATATATATATCTATTGAAATAAATTGAAATACTGCTTGGGTTTTATTATCCTCAGAGGCCACACATTTATGATATGTTTGCTAGAAAGAAATAGTTTCCAATAGGGAGTAGAAAATACAGTAAGAATTTAAAGGCTTAGAGCATACATAACATATTTTTTTAATTTTGTATAAATAAAAAGTACAGGAAATTATGGAGAGCCATCATCGCCTATGTCTCAAAGGGACACAGCGCATACAAGAAAAAGAAAGTTGACTATTGGAGCATACAATCTGCTTCATCCAGCCTTATCATCAGCTATACCTTTAGTAGTTATAACTTTATACAATTATATTTTGAAATTAATCTGACAAGTGGCACTACCTAGGAGTAGAAAACTCCAACAAAAACATACAACCTAGTGATGTTACAACCATTGTCTCAATGCAAATAAAGTTTAATAAATCAGGTTTAATAATTGATAATGCTAACTTACATAATGCACCCAACCAGAAAAATTTATTTAGCCCAGACTTGAGGGCTTTTCACAATTTCAATCTGTAGAGGAGTGACAACGCTGACAAACCAGAACTCTTTCTGTCTGCCAGGCCGTCTCCAACCATTCTAAAAAAATCTTGCCTGTCTTGTGTGGGTCCTGCTGGTTCAAACAAGTGCAGCAACAGACAAGGAATCACTCCAAAGATTTATCTGCTAAGAATATGAAGCTGCATCAATAAATCTGCAGCTAAAGACATAGCTGTTAATTGAATTTTAGTACAAAACTTTTACTGCCTTACATTCAATACATGTTAATAATTTTCACAAACAAAATTAAGTGCATTGACAAGGGAATTATATAGAAAAATAAAATATTTTTTATGTCAGATAAATGCATTTTTATTGCAGATTTATTGATGTACTTACATACATGCCAATAAATATATATTTCTGTATGTATTCAGATGCATTGCAGCTATATATGATTATTTAGTACAAGTTTAAAAAATAATCATATATATATATATATATATATATATATATATATATATATATATATATATATATATTTAAATGGACTGCCAATTAAATAATAACACAAGACTTTATTATTTAACATTTTATTCAGTCCAATATTTTGTCACTTACTTCTGGCCAGTCTGGAGTATGCGGCCCTTGTTAAGCCCTGACGTCCTTACATTTCCATCAGTATTGTTTGAGAGACTGCCTCTGAATTTGGAGCAATTGTTTATATATCCATCGCTTCAACATTCGGATGCAGGTATGAAGTCATATACTTCTGTATTCAGTGGCCTGAAGTACCCCAAATTCAAACTTGCACCTTGCTCCCTTTTACAATCTTGAGTGAAGTTTGAGTGTAATGTCTATTCCAGCATAATATCCCATATAGCAGCAGTGCACAAATCTATAATACTGATGGTCCCAATGAGACCCGAGTACACTACACCAGAGAATTTACCAAGAAAACATGCTTGCTAACTATTACAATATTGTAGGCATTCACTGAAGTTACATGCATATGTATGTGTGTGTGTGTGTGAAAGAGTGTATGTTTGTTAGTGGTGAGTTTATATGAAATTGTGTTTTCATATGATTGAAAAGATTGCTATCACGAACACAAAATTATGAAAATCAAAAGCTGAAAATTCTTGCTGAACTGAATTTTGTGTTTTGTATATTGTAATTCCTTTTTTAAGGAGTGTCACTATGTTATGTAATATAATGAATAGGAAAACAAAAAAGGCTACAATTCAAAACATTATAACATTTTTGGAACACCAGAACATGGAACAGTGTTTGCTGGTTTGTGTATCAAATGCCAAAGTGATGAAAGAGAGATAGAGACATAGACTTTGAGAGTGAAAGAAGAAAATGAAACACACACACACATTTTTTATATATGTGTATGTGAATAGAATCTCATAAATATTTGTTCATTATAGAAAAGGTTAAATATTCAGAGAAAGATAGACATTGAGGGAGAAAGCCTTGGGTGTAATCCAGTCTAAGAGAAAGCCTACACTGAATTCTAAACCATGAAGAAAATAACAGGTAACCACTTCATTATCTTACCCAAGAAATCAGAGTTTTTACAGATAATAAATGTAACCTGTGGAAAGCTAAGATATCCTCCATCCTGAAAGGACATTGTATTAAAATAATATATATTAACAGTAGTAGTAGTAGTAGTAGTAATTGCAGGTAATGAAATAATAGTAGCATAGAATTGTAATAGTAAATATTAAAAAGGGAAAAATGAGTAGTTAGAGAAAGTTGTATAAGTGAAGCTGTGAAGGAAAAATGATAATTCTATGAAATACCAGCAAAGAAATTAAAGAACTAAAAACTGGAAGTAATCAGACAAATGGCATGTAAAAGAAAGTGAATCCAGCATTAACAGAATAATTAATAATTATGAAGACCAAAATGAAAAGAAAAATCATCCAAGAAGTAAAAAAAAAATAATTTATAAGATAATCAATTAGATTTTTCAAGAAATTTATTGAGGAATTGAGCATTAAATCCTAAGACCTGAAAAGTATAGTCAGATATCAGTCAACATTACCAAAATTATGATAATTTTGATTATCACACGGTTCTGTAAAAAAAGGGTATAATGTCAAAATGTCTGCAAAATAGATTCATAGATATAAGATGATTCTAGTCCAGGAAAAAGGTGCCCAGTTATACATAGTTGTTTGGCTGGTTGGTTTTGTTTAGTGGCAAGTCAACACCTCTATGGGTTACTTAATGCCAAAACCTAAATAACCTGAAAAACAATTTTATGTCTTCAACTAAATATATTATGAATGCAATACTTTCAACTATAGATAAAATGTATTGCTGGTTATTTTGCTTTAACTGTGTATTGTTGGTCATTTTACTATAAATTTACATTGTCTGTCCTTTTTTATATAAAAACATATCGCTGGAATTTGTTTTGTTTGGGGGTTCACTATATGTCCATAGACTGGACCCTAACAGGTGCTACCACTCTGAGTTAGGGTTACCTGGGAACAACAACAATTAAGAGGTGGTTCCACATACATCAAAACTTCCAGTCTCCCAATCAGGAGCCATACTGTTGGATGTACCCAGGACTCCTCAGTTAAATATTCAGGCAGTATGAAAAGAAAAGACTAAAAAATCAAATATCTGTCTTCAGGATGTGGGCTAACATGGCTCTCCCCAACTTCCTAACCTTTGTAGGGTCTTAGCATTGTTTGTCTTCCTCCCACTCTCTGTTCTGACAACCATTTACAAAATTGTTAGGTAGATTAATCCTTGTTTCCAACTCTGCTACTCAGGCCTTCAATATGACTTGTGTGTGTCAAATTTATCAAGCCTTCTAATTGTGCATCTCTTTGATATTTTAAAACAAATTGGAGATTTTAGAGCAAAATACATCATTGACCAACAGCTTAATATATATGTATATCTCAGATGATAAGCAATGAATAAATCAAAGATAACAATAAGTGATGATAGAAAAAAGGAAATCAAAGAATAAAAGGACATTTCTAAAGACACTTATGAATAATAAAAATATTGCTCTTTTAAACATCATCATAAAGAAGATGTACGATAATAATATATCTTCTTCAAAGAGAAATTTAGATCAACAATTGACAAATTATCGAAGATGGTGTGTGATTTTAGCCTGGAAAAAAATGGCAGTTCATTTAATGCCTTTGCCAGCTGCAAAAATATTGCAATTCCAATCATTGATTGAACTAAATAAAATTTTTTAAAAATGGAGAAACATTATCTCAGGCCTCTAAGAAATTCAGTTATTTCTACTTCACAAAAATAGAAAAATGAAAGCACACATAAGATCATGAGGAAAAGATTGTCATAAAAGTCAGTTGGTAATTGTAACTGATAAAAAAAATTAGCCTTTCAAGTCAAGTAGTCATGTCCTAAACTGGGGATTATTCAAACAGATAAAAAAAGAATTGAAGTTCAAGTATCTTTTAAGCTAACTTGGGTATAAAAATTTATAAGGATATCATAAAAGGCATTGTTCTATTTCATAAAAACTGACCAGCTCAAATATTACAGCCAAAATGTATGGAATAATGTCAAAAGTTTGTTCACTTTATAAAGTAAAACTAAAACTTTATTGAACTTCATATTTATTATTTTGTTTCACTGCAATACTTCAAACAATTCTCTCTTTCTAGAAATGTTTATCTTTCATAGCAAGGAACTTTTACAGTCTTCCAGAGAATAGGCATCTTTTTCATAATTCTCCATAGACATGAATAAATGGTAAGATGAAGCTGCAATATCTGGAGAATATGGTGGATGCATGTCAGTGAATGCTGAACAATTTCCTCACAGATGAAGAGGAAAGATGAGGCAACAGAGATATAGTTCTGCAGAAGGATGCTGAGAACGCCATGAATGGAGCAACAAGGAAGATTTAAGGAAAACGGAAACTAAATGGTAGTTAGAATCAAAAAGAGACAAGCAAAGTTTCTGGGATACAAAAGAAGAAAAGAGGGCTTGAAGAATTTGACACACAGGGCAAGAGGAGACAGAGGGAAACAGTGAGAAAATTACATAGCAAGCTTGTGCAAATGGCTGGCAGATCCAAGAGAATGTGAAGGATAATAAAAACAAAAAAAAAAACAAACATTGCTAAGAGATACAAAGGCCAGGAAGTTGTGAAGAGCTATGATCACCCACTGGCTGAAGAGACATGGCATATAAAAGAAGATATAAGTCTCCCAGCCAAGCGGTAACAAGTTTTACCTAGTCGACAAATAACCAATAGTCTGGTATTGTCCTAATGGAATATTACACACTTTTTCTGTTTCTTTGCAAGATAATCATTGTGGAGAACTTCTTTCAAATTTTATCTTATAAATATCTCCTTCCATAAACTGTTTCAGAAATGAAATGTTTTCATTTTGTTTAGTGAGTGTATTGATTGACTTATTTGGAAATAATACATGAAAACCACTAACCTTACAAAGTGTAGCAGTTGCTACACCGTGTTTAGCTGGATGTGCATGGGTTAAAAACATTATTAACAGCTACTCTTTTTAGCATTATGGGCATGTGTAAAAAAATGGGAGTATGCAAACCAGGAATTTCAAGAGAGCATTCCACTCCAAGTTTCTTATATGATCACCCAAGTTAAGTAAAGTTGAACCTGGTTAGTACATAGATGGGTAACCTCTTGGGGTTACCAGGTGCTGTAAGCTTGAATGTGTGGTGGTGTAAGGAATAATGGCTCAAAATTGGAAATCAGGAGCCAAGTTTCAATTTCATTTGTGTTTGTTGTATTCACTTATGTGCAAACACTATTGAGACATGTATGAATCCACATTTTCTACCCCCAGCTATGGGTTAATTAGTAGGACTTGTATCAGTAAATGAGTATTATCTCAAAATATTCTTACAATATAGAAATATTTTCTGGTATTAAATAACCTGCAAAAAGTTGATAAGCCTTAAAAATCAAAATCAATCAGTCACTAAAGAAAACTTTCCAGGTAGAACTGCATGGCACAAATCTCTGCACTTCAAGAACACAATGTTGACCTTGATACTAATCTCACTCACTGAGTCAACAACAAAGTAACTTCAACCATTACTTTCATTTTATAGAATCTATCATAAGATAACTTGAGTCACTCATTCATTTAAGCATTATTCTGAACATTCTTTGTTCTTAATAGAATAAAATTTCATTTTGATAACTCTTTGTTTGTCAAATTTCTTCTAACCAATTCAGTGCAGAAGTTTTATTCACCAGCATCACAACAACCTCTCAACCTGAAAGTCTAGGAAAAACAATACAAGACAGTAAAATGATTTTAAATGCTAGATTTGAATATTTTCACAGTGTTGAATATCTCCACTGTCAGACAAAACTGATTATTCTTATTTAATATCTTGTTTTGATCACAACCTCAACTGCTCTACCAAACAATAAAACATTTTTCATTAGAAATGATAAGAGTTATAACTATCGTAAAGGATATGAGTTGAAGTATTATAATACTTCAGACTGTTTGAAGAATTAATCTTGCTGGCATTTTTCTGGCATCAAATACACTATTTACATTGTTTGGATCTGCTGAATAATCTGTTGAACGCCAAAACAACAAGCATCTTTTAATGCAAAAGAAACCTACAATTATGAAAGTTATAACTCATATAATTTACAATATTTATAACTAATATTGTTTACACTATTTACATTGTTTGGACTGTTGTTGTCCTCATCATTGTTGCCATATTCACAACGTTTCACCCATTTTATGCTCCAGCCCTCTTCAGGTGATTGGAACTTTGAACTAAACCTTTTATTTCATCCACCAGGGTAGGTTGTTCTAGTCCTACGTGCCATGCCTCTTCTGGATATCTCAGTCTCAGTTATTTCCCTTTAACTCAACTCTCCAAGTTTTTTATTCCCCTCTGATGTAGGCAGGTATTGAACTCACAACTCTTTGGGTCGTGTCATTGGATTACTTCAATACTTTTATCCACTGAGCCATGTGTCCCTCAAGAAGGTTGGAGTGTACAATGGGTGAAACGTGAATATGGCAACAAAGACGAGGACAACAACAGTCCAAACAATGTAAATAGTGTAAACAATATTAGTTATAAATATTGTAAATAATTATAGGTTTCTTTTGCATTAAAAGATGTTTGTTGTTTTGGCTTTCAACAGATTATTCTTGCAAATCATAGTATGTGGTCAATTGCTTATCGTCATTATAAACTTTAGAGTAACAAGCAGACAATACATTTTCATTACAAATCATCAATTAAAACTCATCAATTAAAACAAGCAAACAATACATTTTCATTACAAATTCAATTAAAACTAGGAAAATTAAATTAAGTTTTCTTCTATTGAAAAGAATAGATTATAAAGTAGTCACTAAATAATACAGTCTCCTACAGGAGACAAAAATAATAAACAGTATCTTTTCTTTAAAGAAGGAGATTTTTACTACATACTGTTGAGAATGAATCTGGCTTTCCTTTCATTTAGAATCAGTTTTATTTTTCTGGGTTATCTGTTTAAGGAAGCCTGACATCAGTCACCTATTCCTCTCTGCTGATAGAAATTTATGAATGAAACATGATTCTCCTTAATTAAAAGGATGAAGTAAATCATTTAAGGACTTTAAAGACAATAAGTTTTTCTATTAAAAACAATCAATCAAATCATACTTACGATTACAAAAAAAAAGAATAGCACTGATGTTGGTTATTTCCAAAAATACAAAACCATTCAAATGATACTAGGTCTTCAAAGACTTCATGACTGTTATCATAGAAACTTGCAGATTAAATCAAGAATCTAATACCATCAGGTTCCATGAACACAAAGATTGTTCAGAAAGTGATATTGCTCGAATTATATATAAGGTAATTCAAGCCATTACTCAAGATCAATACCTAACCACAAAACACAATCTCTAAAAATTTCTTCAAGACATTATGAGCGCATCATACGAGGGACATCTTATTATTTTCTATATTTTTTTTTAATTTGCCATTTAGTAATTTATTTTCCTCTTCAACAAACTAAGAAATCAAGCAACAATTCCATAAAAGTTGTAAAAATATTTAAATAAAATGAGAAATATCATTGAAGTCTAGATTTCAATTTCCATACATAGATTAGAAATGGTAAATGGTTGTTCTTGCTTCGATTTTGTAAACTGATTCAGCAAACTGGTGCCTAAATGATTGGTAGGGAAAATGCAGTAATTATAGTTGGTTCAGTAAAAGAAAGTGAATTGCAGAGTAAAGAATCAAACTGAGGAAAAAGACCCTGCAGGAAATTTGAATAAGCAGAAGGCAGAAACAAATTCAGACTGTTTGAAGAATTAATCTTGCTGGCATTTTTCTGGCATCAAATTTGGTAGGGAATTGCAAACAAAGTTTTGGATTTCATGTTTAAAACTTTTCTCTATTTTTTCTTCCTGTTGAACACAGATTGAAGCTTCTACATTTAAAATCTAACATAATATTCATAATACAGTTATACACATATTTAATTGTATATAGACATGCACTTGTGTGTGTTTGTGTGTGTAGTTGTAAATGTCCAGAAAGTTATATAATTACATTTACTGACTGGATATATTGTATTTATATGTATTGCATATATTTATGTTTGAGTCCATATCGAGTCAGTAAATGTAATTATATAACTTTCTGGGCATTCTCTCTCTCTTTCTCTCTCTCTCTCACACACACACACGTGCATATCTATATACTATATTAAATATGTGTATAACTCTATTATGGATGAGTATGTTAGATTTTAAATGTAGAAGCTTTATATATATATATATATATATATATATATATATATATGTATTATAAAATGGATTAAGTCCAATGATTATTTCAATATATTTTTTTTGTTTATACGTTATTTTTATAGATATAAATATTTAAATAATTGCTCTGTTTATAATAAACTGTATTAACAAACATTTACAGGCCTGAATGTCAGAGAAATCTCAAAGAAAATGTGTCCACAGACAAGAATCGAACCTGTATCCAACATGGTACTGTTATAGCCTGAAGTTCTTGGTGAGAGTACAGAAAAGTTTTTGAATTCAAAGTTTTCCGTTTCATACAATTTTGAATGCAAAGTTTTCCTTCTACAAAACGAGTTGCCACCCAAGTCTATAAAATTATGTCTGTCCTACAAGGAATTCTGAAATAAATCCTGATGTTTTGTCATGAAGATATTCCTTCATTAAACCCTACAGACTGATACAACAAAGTCACAAAGATTTTTACCAAATAGAAAAATGTACATCACATCACCTAAAATCTTCCAACATCAACAACAACAAAAATGGATAGCACATGTAACTAAAAGAGATAAAACATTTCCATACTACCTTAAGCAGATATATTGGAAAGGAAATTTGTTCAATATTAGAAAGAACTATAACATTTAGTGGATATGAGAAGTTTAATTTCCGGAAAGATTTTATCAATTTCAACTGACTGTAATGCTGTTTGGCCAGGGAATGTCAAATGTCTCCTGCATGAAAATGGTTCATTCTACCATTACCATTTTTACTGATAAACATGTGTGAGTATAGAGACTTTGCAAATTAATTAGTCAAGTAAAAATTTGAAATCTTTGCTCAGATTTTGGGAAATGTGTCAGGCCAAGAACTTTTCACCATTAATTTTATATGAATATGAACACAATCTAGGACTTCCCCGGCATGTGTTTCCAAGTTGAACAAATAGATACTAAACTGACAAAAATTTGTCTTCTTTGAATAAATTTCATTGTCTATACACCATAAGCTGAGCTCTTGTTTATATAGCAGTAACAGTTAAAACCTCTTGAAAAAATTTTATTAATGTTAAGTCCGTAGTATTTGGGATGGTTCATCTTCTCCCCCATCTAGGGGTTAAATAGTATGGTATACCGGGCCCTCTAGACTTGGTTGGCAACCAACCTAGTCAAATGATAACTCTGAATACAAAACTAGCTTGTTATAGAGTTGGTTACTCTACTCCATGAAAAGCCAAATAATTTCACCATCTCAACTGATACTGATAACATAGACTTTACATCTTTATTCATTGTATAATCCTTTGACAAGCCACTAACTATTCAATTCTCAGTGTATATTCTTTATTTTAAAAGTTTTTTCTTTCTTAGTATGATGAGCAAGACATTTTGAACATGTAACATTCTTTATTCAGTTAAAGTTTTGATCAGAGGATTACACATGAAAACATAATTAAAGAATTTAAGTTGTGTCAACATAATCCTGTTAACAACCTTTCAGACACCTGTAAGAGACAGTAGAATGATTGTCAACACATAAATTTGGCTACAAAATTTAACAAGACAAAAAAAAGAAGCCAACAGTAATTCAAAATATCTTGATAAATAACACTACTTGTTCAATTTTAAAACTGTTCTTGCTACATGTGAAGACTTTATAAGATTGGTTGTTTTGTATTGCAAGGGAGCCAGCAGCACAAAACATTGTGTCTGATAAAATAGCAGGACATTGAATTTTGAAAGAATATTTACTTGGACAGACAAAGGCTATCAATATTCAATTGATAATCTTGTGTGTGACTAAATGAGGAAAAAAATTCTGTAATTTCAAATATGGAAGTGTTGGCTTAAAGATATGCTAAAAGTGAATTCTCTCACACTTAACTCTCTCTCCTTGCACACACATACACACACACAAACATATATATATATATATATATATATATATATATATATATATATATATATATATATATATATATAGATCAAGAGATATATGTATATTGAGAGAAAGAGAGAGTGCAGATCTCTACAGAAATATGTATGTAATAAATAAATTTGCTTACTTAACAGTTGAATGTCTCTACTCTGATTCCAAGAAAATCAGAGCAGAGTTATTCAGCAGCTAAGTGAACAAATTTATTTTACTTATTATTATTAATTAACCTGATACTGAGAAGTGTAATCAAAAAGATTGCTTGCTTTGAATTTATTATCTTCCAGAATTATCCTAGTTGAATGATTTTTGGTAAAATACAAGTTTTGTTTAAATTTATATATAGGTATTATTTTGTGCCGATAATAACATTATATATATAGGGGTAATATATAATATAACTCTATATATCAGACAAATGGTGAATAATTGAATTACAATATGGAAAAATTGTATGTTACACATTTCATCCCTTGAAAGAGTTTCTTTAGATTAATTGCCACCATTATATATTTTTAATTCCATACATGTACCCTGTTTGTTTTTGATTTTGTCAACTGCACAGTATAGTAGGATCAGCTGGACACCATCTGTGAGGAAAAGAGCACCATGAACAATTCACTCTACCAGAAATTTGGAAATGGCATTCTGTACTGCTTGGCATTCGCACCAGAAGCTCCAATACGAACATTTCAGAGTGTTTGGGTGTCAATCTGAGGAGAGTGTAGAGGATTCAGAAAGAGTCTAATGGTGATTATAAAGGTACGGCAGCTCAGAAAACTCACTCTGATAATTGATATAAGAAAAGAACTCCCAAATTTGTTGGTGAGGGCCTCAGACTCAACATGGAGCGCTACATCAAGTGCCTTGAGGAGGCAGTGCTACCCTGGATCAAGAGGGTAGCTGCTGGAAGACTCTATGTGTGGCAACAGGACTCACAAGCAGGAGAACCCAGTCATGGCTGTCAGACAATTTTTGCAACCACATCACTCCTTATATCTGGCCACCTACCTCCCCAAACTGCGACCCACTTGATTATTATGTGTGGGGGTGCAGCTGAGTGAGAGACCAGCAAAACTTCTTTTAACACCAAAGATGACCTTAAGACAAGGATTGTGGCAGCATTCACCAACTTAAACAAGGAGACCATCCAGAAGAGTTGCAGGAAATTCCAAAGCCCTGGATTAAGCCAATGGCAATTGTATTGAATAAATTTACTCTTTAGTATTTCAAGATATCTTTGTGTAATTTTGGTAAATATTTCTGTAAAAATGAGAAGTCAGTGTTATTTTCAATTTTGCATAATTTAGGAGTAATTTTTCCATCACACTCTGTAGGGTGTGAAATGAAATACAAAAAACATTGGTTATTGTTATACATCAAGAGAAAAAGAGAAGCTGAAGGAATAGTTAACTTCAGATTTACTATTTCTCTCAATGTATAATCATAACTGCCATGTGTTGTATGTCCCACTGTATATGATTCCATTTAAGTTCTTTGAAAGGACATGTGTAATATGGGATTTTTTCTATTTTGTCATTGAATTACTCATTATATATATATATATATATATATATATATATATATATATATACACATACATGCATACACACACACACACATATATACACACCCACATATATAATGTATATTTAGGCAGCAACCATTCTTTTAAACATCTTTCAATAATATGGCAAGCAATGAAGATTTAATTAATTTTTTTTATTTAATCTTTCCATTATCCTTATGTTTTTCCATTTTGTATGAATAAGGGATTACAAAAATTTTCCATGCCAAAAAACAAAACGCCCTTGAAAATGGCTATTGAAGTGGTCAAAACCACTTGGGACAATGAAAATTATGGTAAATTTTTGCACTTCCTTACTCCTTCAAAATGTAAAAATATAAGGATGCTGGAAAAACTAGATTATATATATATATATATATATATATATATATATATATATATATATATATCAATTATGTGGTGCGGGTTCAATTTATATTATGCAAATCATTCATACGAAAAGCAGATAATGAAGCATTATCTGCTTTGCATATGAATGATTCGCATAATATATATATACATACATACATACATATATATATATATATATATATATATATATATATATATATATATATATGTATATATATATATATGTATGTATGTGTGTGTGTGTGTGTGGATTGCCAAAAAGTTATTGAACCAATCATGAAACCTTTCCCCCAATATTGTTATTTTTGGTCATTTATTCAAATTCTGGAAAATATTTCAAGCACAATCTTTTCACCATTCCTTTTATATGTATATCGACAAAATCCAGCATTTAGCCTACCTGTGTTGTTTCATATGTCCTGATTCCAAGTTGAACAAAAAAACACTAAACTAGCAAACATATCTGGAGCAACAAGGCATTCAGGAGAGCCAAAAAAGAATTCTATGAAACCATTGCATTGTCTGTTCACCTTAATAGAGCTGAGCCCTGATTCATATACCAATGTAAGTTACAGCTTTTTGAAAAATGTCTATCAATGTTATCTTTGCATTATTCTCAATATGAACTTCTCAAATCATCCTGTTCAACATTGGGAAATCATAAAAACATACTGGAACCCTTGTTGACAGACTTCCTCCTGATTTTTAATCACTCAACTATTGGAGAGAGAACTTTTTTTACAAGTGAAATGTAGTCATTATAAAATAACTGTCATTGATGACAATCCATTAAACAATAACACTGATTATTGGCACAGAGCGACTGAGATCTGCATTGTTTTCAGATCTTCACAGTAAAATTTATATTAAGGTTGCTAAAGTTTTCTGCATATACTTATAACTATATAATTAATATGTCACATGAATCTATTTCCAGAATCTATCATACATATCCATAAGTCTACCATTCATCTATGCTTAGAATATTACTGCCACATATGGTCCAGTGCTCCTGCTATATACTTTGAGCTCCTTGATAAAACTAAAGAAGAATCAACAATATTATTGGTCCTGATCTGATAACTTGGTTTCAGTCGCTTTTCCACCACCATAAAATTGCCTCTCTATGTCTTTTCTGTAAATAATTTCATGTAATTGTTCAGATGAGCTCTTCACTATAGTAACTAGACTTTTTGAATTTAATCGATTTACAGTTGAGCTGGCTAGATCTAGCCGTAAATTCTTTCCTAAGAGTTCCTTTTCTCACACTTCTTGCTTGTGGAACTCCCTTCCAGCTCCATGCTTTCCATCTAACTTTGATGTGCAAAAATTTAAATCCAATGTCAATCACTATCTACTGGTCTCTTGATTACTCTTTTCTCTTCCCACTCATTATTAATGTTTCTGTTCTTAATTCTTCCACACCCTGTAACCCCTTGTGTTTTAGTGGCTTTACTGCCTTTTATTGGGTGATACTGATGAAAAATATATATATATATATATATATATATATATATATATATATATGCTACAGAAATATATATATATATATATATATATATATGCCACAGAAACATCTATTTGATTAATGCAGAATCCCATATAGCTTAATAAATTATTTTATACATTAATATGGGGTTCTTGTTATTCTGTAGCCATTATCAGTTTTTCATCTGTTGATTATAATTTTTTTTATGGTTTTGATTTTAATAGTTAAAGATTTTTACCAGAATATTGCTTTCCATCTCTTTTAATGATTTACAAGTTTTATTGTATTATTATTTGGAGAGACTGATAGTCATTCAATTAATTTACTATTTTTGAGATATTTTTTGGCAAGGCAGCCAATACTAGCATTGCAGGATGGGAAGGCATATTTTTAAACATGAATATACTCAAAGCTACTTGGGGTGACACACTTCTCAAAAAATATCATGTTTGAGAACTGCCAATAATGCTTTGCATTTATCTTGTCACCATCATCAATTTTAAAAGGACCTATAATATAAACTGAAAACTGATGCTTCACCTCGTGACTGTTTTCATATAATAAAGGACTAAGCTTCTAGCACAGCCATCAGGTCCAACCAACATAGCTCTAGATTCATCACTAAAATCTTCTTAGCAATTTTCATATACTTCTCTGCTCAACATACATGTTTTCTGATGCTTACTTAAGATGATTGGTTATTTCATATGTTTATGCAATCTTCTTCATATTTCCCATCTTTTCTGTTTACATTCAGAACATCAGCTTCTTCAAATGTTTTCTCACTTATTATTCTTAAAGCCAGGTCTTTCTTGTTCGTGTTAATTTTTTCAATTTCTTTTTTGATTATTTATGATTTCTATTTGTTGTTTTCACAATTTCCAGCATTGTGTTTCAATTGTTCAATAACTTGTTTGTCTTCTGAGATTATATCTTTCTTATTATCTAACACAATCTTTATATAATTAAAATTAAATAAATATCAGTAATAATTCTATTATATATATTTATAATACAAAAAAATATCTTGAGTTGCATAATAAAATCTCACACCACCAAAATGTTATTGTAAATATTTATAATAAAGACATAATGTATGAATTCATAAATCCTGAAAATTTACCAACATTAATGGGCTAATACCAATTTAATTTTGAAAACTTTGACTTGTATCTCTTGTATTTTGGTTGCTTCAATTATAAAAAAAAATCACACTTTTCACAAAGTCTAAACTTTGTCAGAGGTACAGTGGAGTAATGGATAGCAGTTCTGATTGAGGAATCAAAGACCTGACTTCAAATTCCAGTCAAGTTCATTACATTCATTAATACCCTTTTGAAAGGTATGTATTATTCTTTTCTCCACTCCAATATAGTAACCCAACTTTCCTTGAAGTTGATACAGCTATTGATTTGATATAGCAATTCCACTTCATGCCTCACATTTTTTACTAACATGAAGTGAAGTGACTATATCGAATCAATAGCTGCATCTACTGCAAGGTCACTGTGTCATGTCAGAAGATTTTCCTTATCAGAATCCATCTTGAATATTTAAAAATGTACCATTCACCTGTGCCTAAAATACTATTGCCATATTTGGTCTGGTGCACATCTTGAGATTCTTGACAAAATCCAAAAAAGGACTGTAATGTAATCTATCCTGACCAGACAACTCAGCTTCAATCACTTTCTCACCAATATGACATGGCTTCCCTCTGTCTTTTCTACAAATATTTTCATGGCAAATGCTCTGGAAAGCTTTTTCCCCTATTGCCCTCACTACATGAATTTAAGTATGCTACTAGATTGGCATCTAGCTCCCACCCATTTACTATTGAAATAGCAAAATGCAAATGGCACTTCTACTCCAACAGTTTCTTTTCTCGCACTCCCCACCTGTGGAACTCTCTTCTGTTTCCTTGTTTCCCTGATAACTACAATCTTTAGAAATCTAAATGCACCATCAATTGCTATCTTCTGTCTTCCAAACCCTATTCATTTTATGTCCTTTCCTCAATCCTCTCTATATGCAACCTTCTCTTTCGATTTCACTCCTTGTAGCCCCCCTGCATACTAGTGGCATTCCCACCTTTCTTGGGGTAAAATTAATTTTTTTTTTAAATATTGATTTGTAAATGTTTCTACTGTTTCATCTTACAGATTACTTGCAGCAATCTTTGTTGTTTCCTAGAGAACTTTACATGTATATCTTTTTTAATGATGAAACATAAGTTTTCTACTGAATTAATATGTGAAGAGGCTGGAACTCATATCATTAAATTGGTACCTTGGAAACCTTTTTTGATGAAGTAGTTAATAATTATAATCAGTTTTGCAGAATTTGGAGACAGAATGTCGTTCATAAATATACTCTTTATCTTAAGGCTTCTTGGTTGAGACCTGTACCATTCAAAAAAAACTTATAGTAATTTTTTGTATTTTTTATTTAATAATTTCACACCAAGCAAGGTGATAAAAGCCACTAAGATACAAGGGGTTTACTGAGAACAAAGCAAGCAGAAAACAATAAAAAATAGAATTCAAGAAGACAGAAGATGATTGAAATTATATTTAAATTTTTGAAGCAGAAAACTAGAAGAAAGTTCCACAAGCTAGAAGTGTTGAAGAATTGTTATCATCAACTTTGAAGGTACCTAGAATTTCACTGCTTACAATAATAGTCCAAAATATTACTCAACCTCTATTTTATGACATAGCCATTGATTATTTTCATGATGGACCTACCTTCACACCAGCCATCACATCTATATTCATCATTGAAAATTACAATTAAGAAATCAATTTTCATATATTCATTGCCTAAACTATATTTCTAATGTAGTATTTTGGTTGCTTTCATGTCTTTAGCCAATGTTTTTAATATTCTGCATCACGCTGTTCAAATTCGCAACACCAGATTCTTCAAATATTTTCTTGCTGGTTAATCCACTTTTCCTGCTTATTAGACTTATTTTTCTCAAATCTCTTTTTCAAACTTTTTTCTTATTCGTATCATACCAATGTTTTCAATTAAATCTTGTAAACTAAGCTCTGTTAAACTTCTTTGCAATTTCTATATATACTACAAAAATCCAAAATGTTGGTATGATAGGTATGGCTACCTACCAAAAAACCTAAAAAAGAGGAATACTAATAACAAATAAAACAAAAAACCAAGAAAACTTAACACACACAAAAAAACAAAAACTAAGAAATAAGAAAAGACCAAAAGGCAAACACCTATCTAAATAACAGTGCTCAAGGCCTAGGCTATTCCAGACAGAGTAAAAATGCTTCAAAGCATCAACCCTTAGCATCTACTGCTCAAGTTGCTTCTTAATTTTCAAGTTTATATACACACACACAATACAATGAAAAGCCCTCACAATAAACAAATAATATAATCATATACATAATTATTGCAAATATTTCTACCAATGTCAGATATTGTAAAAGGGAATGAATATGACTTATTTATCATACATAACTATATCCTGAAAATATGACAAACATCAATTGGTTAATACCAACTTTATTCTGAAAACATTGACTTGCATGATAAAGTGTAGAGCATTTATTTTTATTTGACTGAAGTAAGCTATGTCAGAAATGTTGAAAAAATTTCATATCATGTGGCAAGGATTATATATAATTGATTTGCATTTACATTACTAGACAAGTTTGCAGAACTTTTTAACATCCCATGATTAATTTGCCTGGTTAGATATGTGTAAAATCTACTTAAATTACATAACTGCCTATCCAATTCTAAATTACAGAATTGGATATTTACAGAGAAGTGGACAGATTTAGATAAGCAAGTCTATGCAACCAACTAAGAATTAGTCTACTTGTTGTAATCCACTTTATTTTAAGTCTTCTGATGTTACAAAAGAACAAAGAGAACAATGCTCAAGAGTATCTAAATTCTGTTTCAAGTTGATAATGTTCAAACTTATAGGTGGAAAACAGCAAAAAGTCATCTTATTAGGTTGTTCAGAAAATAATATCTGGTTTTAGAATAAACCTTTTAACCATGTTCTAATATATTATTATGATAGTTACACAAAAATATACTACTCATTCCTAATGATTAAATTTATATCAGTCTCTTTCAAAAATTAACTTAAAACATTATATCACCCTCATCGTGAATATGAAAATATGTTTACTTTTTTGCATGAGTTCAAGCCTAGTTATAATGCTTCTCAAATTGCTGCCAACATTAACATAGCATCAGGTGAAGAATCCACTTGTGATCAAACAATACAGCACTGGATTCTGAAGTTCCACAATGGGGATATGAGTCTTGAAGGTTACGGTGATAGAGATCTTCAGTTGATAATCAACATCTGAAAACACTAGTTACACAAACCCATATGAAAGTGTCAGAAGAATCTGTTAGATAATGGGTATTAGCAGTTCAACAATATCAAAGCATCTGAAGAAAATTAGCAAGATGAAGAAACTTGATAAATGGGTTCTACATGAACTCAGTGAAAGTCAAAGAGTTCGACATTTTCAAGTGTGTTCGATGTTGCATCTGCAAAACAATCATTTCTTAATCAAATAGTGACTTGTGATGAGAAATAGTTCCTTTATGACAATCATAAACAAGCAACTCAACGGCTTCATCCAAGCCTGCAAACAATTTCAAAAAAGAAAATTGCACTAATAGAAGATTAGAGTGAGTGTCTGGTTGTCCACAATTGGCATTATCCATTATATCTTTCTGGAATCTAACCAGAGCATCACTACCAAAGTTTACTGTCAGCAACTGGATGAAATGCACATTCATTTAAGCAAAATGTGAACAGCACTAGTTAATCAACAAGATCCAATTCTACTTCATGACAATGAACAGTCACGTGTTACCAGAATGATATGAGATTTTGCCACATACACCATATTCCCCTGCTCTCTTGACCACTGACTACCACTTTTTCAAGCATCATGTCAATTTTTTAAGCTAAAAGACATTTCATTGCAAACAAGATACAGAAACTGCATGCAATGATTTCTTAGCATCCAAAATTTTAATGTTTTATTGTAAAGGCATAAATGATTTAGTAGCTTGATGACAGAAATATATAAACATTCAGGTTTCTTATTTTAACTGATTTAAACATTGTTTAAATATTCTGAAATTGGACTTTATTTTCCAAAAACATAATAGATTAAAAATAGTTATCTGTCCTTTTTTATAAATATATGAAATTGAGCATATTCTTTAACTGTTTGAGATTTACATGGTCCATTCATCCTTGCCATAACTATTCTTGCTTCAGATTTTAATATCATGGATCTTTCCATGTATTGTAGATCTTCCTCTATGTATTCTAGGTTTTCTTACATGTAGGTTTTCCTTATGTATTTATTCCACCTTTGCGGTACCTTTTCTTTTTATTTAATATGCATTCTTTCTTAATATTTTACACACCCTGGCAAAGAGAATGTTTTTTGTTCTGTTATTTCATTCATCTTATAAATTCCTGCTGCTTTTGTGTTCTGCAGTTTTTTTGGTTTTTATCTTGATACATTTCCTATTTAACCATTCTTCTTTTCACAATTCACAGCTGAAAAAAGATGATTACCTCACTGAAAAGTTTCAAAGATGATAGAAATTATGGTAGACACAAGAGAAAAAAAGTAAAAAATCTATATCGGCTGTAACAACAAGGTTATATATTACAAATTATGATCCTAAAAAACATTTTGTAGATTTTTTATGCTATTGTGCTTCCATAGACATCAGAAGTCAATAAGTCTCTTTTGAATTTTTACTTGACCTTTCCCTCGGTTATATTTCTATGATGAACTTAATCATCTCTCTACTATAGTTTTCTAGTTTTAATTTAGGTTTCTGCTTATTTTTTTTTATATATTTCTGGATCTAATTTGTAAACGTATTCCAATGCCTCAAATATTTTTGGCAACCACAAGATCGTAGTTTATCCATCTGTTCAAAGCCATCAATTACCACTTAGAATAATTTCATGTCAGTTGTGTCTTATTGCCTGTATTTCGAAAGGTGCTTTAAGCTAAATCTAAAATGCATTGCAAAGTTTTGCTAATCATAGACATAATATCCCTATTTTGTAAGTAATACTACACTTAATTCTTGACAATATGTTTTTTCCAGATTTTCAATGGACAGCACATGGATTGAATATCAAAGTGTACATAAATAAATATTCACAAATATGGCATTTAATCGTTACATTTTTTCCTAATCACCAGAAATATTTAGTTTGTTAGCAGAACCATTAACTAAAACTAAGTGGATTAGGGTAGTGACTAATTCTGCGGGGCCAGAGTAAAAACCAAAATCCTATACTAACTCTAATCCACTTAGTTTTATTTATACAGTTTAAAGCTGTCACTCAGTTCTAAAATACAAATGTGATTGCTTTTTTTTTCAACTTTCAGTAGAATTTTAAGTGTAATGATAAAAGCCATCACTGGATTGAATGAAAGTCTTGATATTACAAGTTATATAATGAAGCCAGATTTTATAATGCAAATTCACAAGAGAATTGGAATAACGTTTTCAGACTATACTTATATGAGGGATATATCATGTGAATTTCAGCTTATTATGCCTATCCTTACTAAATTCAGATAATGTTTTGAGTAGGTACCAGGTTATATTAAGCAAACAAAATGCAACATGAATTTTATATTTATAAATAAATCCTAAAGAAATAGTTAATCAAACAATACATTATCCTATATAACCATATTTAAGGCATATGGTCTGGTGCTCCTGCTGTACATCTTGAGGTCCTTGACAAAATCCAGAGATGAATATGCAAGATGATAGGTCCTAATCTGACAT
This sequence comes from Acanthosepion esculentum, assembly GCA_964036315.1. Taxonomy (NCBI): domain Eukaryota; kingdom Metazoa; phylum Mollusca; class Cephalopoda; order Sepiida; family Sepiidae; genus Acanthosepion; species Acanthosepion esculentum. The sequence goes on along the minus strand of OZ038494.1, from coordinate 40,035,732 downwards.
CTAGTCTGCAATCACTATCCCACATACGTCCTGTAGCTTCCCTCTGTCTCTTGTACAAATATTTTCACGGCAACTGTTCCAACGAGCTACTTTCACTGGTTCCCGGACTACATAAATTTAAGTGAGCTACCAGGCTGTCATCTCGGTTCCACCCTTTCACTGTCAAAATGGTTAAATGTAACCATCTCATCTTCTCAAACAGCTTCTTCTCCCACATTTGTGCTAATCACAATATATTAATATATAATTAACACAATATCCCATATATCTTAAATCATTTTATTAGTTTAGATATTACTATGAGCACATTAACATTCAATAGCCTTCATCTGTCTTTCAACCATTGATTTTCTAACTTTTTTCTACTGTTTTGACTTTAAGATTATTTGCAGCAGATTTTACTGCTTCCCACTGCTCATTTTTAATTGAATATTGTTTTTCATTTATATACATTCAAAAATTATCTTCTGTAAACCTGTATAAGGTTTTTATTCCTGTATCTGATGTAATCAATTGCTATGCCTACTGCAAGGAAGGTTGGTTCACTGTGTTGTGCCAGAAAATTCTTCTCAAGTGAATCCCTCTTGCACATTTAGAAATCTACCATTCAACCATGCATTGAATATTGCTGCCATATCTGTCCTGGTGCTCCTGCTGTATATCTTGAGATTCTTGAGAAAATTCAAAGAAGTCAAAAACAATTCAAAGGGTCTGTAATATAATTGATCCTGACCTGGCATCTCAACTTAAGCCACTCTCCCACCGATATTATGTGGCTTCCCTCTGTCTTTTCTATGAATATTTTCATGTTAATTATTCTGATGAGTTGTTCTAATTAGTAAGTCCTTAGGTATCAGCATTTTACTGTTGAACTAACTAGATGCAACCATCTCTTCTATTCTAATAGTTTCTTTTCTTGTGCTTCTCATTTGTGGCACTCCCTCCTGGTTTTTTTTCCCCTGCCACCTACAATCTTCAAACATTTAAATGCAATGTCAGTCACCATCTTCTTTTTTGCTGAATCTGGTTCCTTTATTGTCCTTTTCCTCACTTCTTAAAAAGACACATCGTTTGATTGCAAATTGAATTATAACTATGAAAAATAATATTTCAATATGAATGACAATATCATTTCCTTAGAAAATTACTTGACATGTGGGAAATAGTGTTAAAGGAAAATGTAAAAAATCTAATATTTATGAAGGAAAAATATTAGGGAAATTTGAAGTCCACATAAGTTCACATCTAAAAATGAAACTAAATCTCTAAGTGAATGATTTGTTTTATATAAGATCACAACAGATGATATTTAGAAATGATGAATTATGGGAAATATGTATGATGAGAAACTTTACAAAGATCATAATCTGTCATTTGCAATTAATGAGTCATATAATGTTGTTGTGTATATCCCAGGCTTGTCAAAGGTTTAGTTTTGCATACAGAAAAAAGATTAAGGAGAGCCATGATCACTCACAACCTGATGGGACACAACATAGAAAAGAAGAGGAAAAAATAATTTCTTACCAATTTATCTGTTAGTGTATTAGTAAGATTTTCCATAATACAATTCATTAGAAGTCATTGGATTTGTTAAAAATTACCTCATTGCCCATACATTCACTCAAATACAAATATATATATATATATATATATATATATATATATATATATATATATATATATATATACATATATATATATATATAAAGGTAAAAGACAGTAGGAAAGCTGTATTATTAGCAAACACATTTCATCTGCTGTGGACTTTTCCAAACCAAAAACAAGATGAATTTATTGAAAGCAAAATTCATTTCGTTTTCGCCTTGAAAAAGTCCCACATTAGACGAAATGCATCAGCTAATAATACAGTTTTTCTATCATTGTTTACCTTTATACATATTGTCTTTTTCTACAGGTTAATTCTGAGAAATTTTTCATATATATATATATATATATATATATATATATATATATATATATATATATATATATATATATATATATTAATAAAAAAGAATATTTTGCTCTACTTTGAGTTGAGCACTTTAAAAGTAAATGCTACAAACTGTGGATTTTTACTCCATTTGTTCTTTCTCTCATTTGGATATATATATATATATATATATATATATATATATATATATATATATATATATATGTGTATGTGTGTGTGTGTGTGTGTGTGTGTGTGTTCAATTAGGACCCATTTAAAAGCTTACAGAAACCTACCGAAATTTATCTGCAACATACTTGTGGAAAATATGATCATAATAGCCTCATCCTCATGTAAGAAACAGCTAATGGAAGTATGAATAAAAATAAGTAAATGCCAATATTCAATAATATAAACTATGAACACAGCAACCATGTTTAGAAAATAAAAAATATTGTCATCTGTAAAGATAAACATATATAAAAACCTGCATATTCTGTTAAACATTTAAAAACATCCTTGATAATGGCTAATACAATAGCCAAAAGCACTAGGAAAATTTCATAAAAGGCTTAACACAGTACCTTGTCAGTCATCTTTAATGAAACTTGTGTGTTTGTGTTTATATATATATATATATATTTATATATATATATATATATATATATATATATATATATATAAGATAAAAAACAGGAAACATGTTTCATTTTATTAAAGGTTCATGAAAGATTCAGAAAAAAGAAGATAAAAAACAGAAATTCTGGTATTTTCAATTTTGTGTGGTTTGATCTTCATTGGTTAGTCATTTATCACATGCATATTATAAATGTAGATAATTCCATATGTATGTAAGTTTTATGTCAAGTAGGAGAAGTTCTGATGTTTTCATTTTTGTGTAGTTTGATTTTCATTGGTCAGTCATGTATATATGTATCTCTCTCTCATTCTCTCTCCCACTCTCTCTCTCTCACTATATATATATATATATATATATATATATATATATATATATATAAATATATGTATATTCACTGAATAGTAAAGATAGAATCATTAATGAATCTATGAGCATTTTTCTCACCACTGTCAAACAGAGAAAAATGGTGTGGTTTGGTTTGGACATGTTACAAGGCACAACAGCCTATGCATGACCATCATGCAAGGCATTGTTGAAGGTGGACACAGGAGGGGACGCCAACACAAAAATTAGATGGACAATATCAAGTATAACTATACTGGAATTGCTGATGGCTGCCATTGATAGACTGTTGTGGAGAAGATTCAATATGGCTTCTGCATTTGTATCCTCTATACAATTACAAAAGTCAAGGTAATGATGATGATGGTGATGATGTAATTACATATGTTCAGTATATAAAATATATATATATATATATATATATATTGTGTGTATTTAGGCAGCATTTTTTCATTAATACATGTCTCATTAAATAATATAGATAAGCGTTGTCTATATATTTTATGCAAGTTTTTTTCATATAGTCTGATAATCTTAATAACATTATCATTAAATAATGAAAGAAAATCACAATATTGATACATACTTTTTTTTATTTAATCCGATCTGATCTTTCGGCTTACATAAGCCATTATCAAAGATGACAATTACACAATATATTTATGCAATACACGAACAAGAAATTGATGATAGTATTATTTGTTTACATGGATGATATCCAAGCAACGATAAACACGTGCATATAAAACGCTGAAAACGAAAATCGCACGACAGCTCATGACGTCACACATGACCACGCGAGAGTGAATCCGATGAGTATTGAGTATGGAAAGCCGTTGGTATGAACCAATGACTTCTGTTACTAATTATAGGCATTTAAGGATATTTTTGGAGATTTCATAGTTTATTTTGTTCAGGTTAGGTTTCAACTGTTTTATGTATATAGCTTCAAGAATTTTTAGTTTAGTCGAAAACACAATTATACTTAAACATGAAAACAATAAACAAAAACTAAAAATTCTTGAAGCTATATACATAAAACAGTTGAAACCTAACCTGAACAAAATAAACTATGAAATCTCCAAAAATATCCTTAAATGCCTATAATTAGTAACAGAAGTCATTGGTTCATACCAACGGCTTTCCATACTCAATACTCATCGGATTCACTCTCGCGTGGTCATGTGTGACGTCATGAGCTGTCGTGCGATTTTCGTTTTCAGCGTTTTATATGCACGTGTTTATCGTTGCTTGGATATCATCCATGTAAACAAATAATACTATCATCAATTTCTTGTTCGTGTATTGCATAAATATATTGTGTAATTGTCATCTTTGATAATGGCTTATGTAAGCCGAAAGATCAGATCGGATTAAATAAAAAAAAGTATGTATCAATATTGTGATTTTCTTTCATTATTTAATGATAATGTTATTAAGATTATCAGACTATATGAAAAAAACTTGCATAAAATATATAGACAACGCTTATCTATATTATTTAATGAGACATGTATTAATATATATATATATATATATATATATATTTACTGGCCTGAATGTCCAAGAAATTTTCATAGAAAATATGCGTCTTCGAACCTGTATCCAATACGGAACCATCATATAGCCAGGAGTGTTTCAGTTAGCAAGATCAATTTTACTGTTTTTAAGACATTTTTTTATGTTTATACGTCCTTTTTATAATAATTGTTGGACTTTGTCCATTTCATAATGTGTGACATCATTTGTTTACAATTGGATACGCATCAAGCAGTTATGAATGTATGAGAGAAAATCATGGAAAATTGTAGTTTAAAAACGGTAAAATTGACCTTGCTAACTGAAACACTCCTCTGTGGCTCTATTGGTAAAAGCACATCAGGCTATATGACAGTTCCGTATAGGATACAGGTTCGATTCCTGTCGAAAAACGCATATTTTCTATGAAAATTTTCTCGGACATTCAGTCTGGTAAATGTCGTTAATACTGTTTATTATAAACAGAGCATTTAGTTATATATATATATATATATATATATTACAGATTACATAATATTGTGTTACACAATATTTTTATAAATATTATAAAATTCTAAAATTAAATGATAATATTATTGTATATATGCAGTCTCGAAGTTCTTAAGGAAAATTTAAGCTAATGACTTTTTGACTTCCTTCATGTGAATAGGAGTTCCTTTTCTCAATAATAAGAATTATATATCATGGAATGCTGGTTTTTCATCAGGATTTTAGAGATGCTTAGTTGGGGCATGGCCAAAAAAGGTTGGGAACCACTTCTCAAGTAAAATATGGGTAAAAACTTATTTCTTCTTATTTGCTGTGTCCCCTCAGGATGAGTGTTATCATATCTCTCCACAATTTCCTATCTTTTTGTAACACTCAGCAATGCTTTTTTACTATCTTTCTATAGCCTTGTTAAGTCATCCATTTACTCAATTTAATTTGGGTACTCATCGTTTTTCTCTGTCCATCAATGTCCTGTGAGTGCCAAATCCTCCAAATCCTCCTCCTTCATTATATCCTAAAAATGTTAAGTCCTTCTTTCAGACTATAAGTGTCCTTTTCATTTCCATTTTCCTTAAAAATTCTTCATTTCCCACATTTTCTGTTCATGGTATTCTCAGCACTCTTCCATAGAACTACATGTCTGTTTCTTTATGTCTCCTCTTCATCTCTGAGAAGATTTTCCAGCATTCACTGGCATATAGGAGGATTTTTCTCATTAAATTTTCCTTTTTCTTTAGTTAGCTTTTCGAGGCTATCTTTTGCTATTCCAATGTAACTTCAGAGTCACTGTCATATTGTCTGTTAAAACACTTTTCAGATAGTTAAATTGGTAAAAACACAGACTTAAAATGTGTATTTTTCTCAAATTTATTGCATGATACATACTCTTTGGAATGAATATTTAAGATAGAAAATGTGAATTTCAAAATCTGAAAAACATTGCCCAGTGCAATTCAAAGTAAATGCGTGACTCTCAGTGAAAAACAAAATAATCAAGAGAAATGAGTGACTTGTTTTATATTCTTCCTTTTTGTTTTTATTAAATCAAAAAGGATTTTTTTTATGTTAGAACAGAATTTTTTTATTTTATCATCATTTAATACTATTTTTGTTTTTCATTAGTGGAAAAGTGAACTCTCTTTAAATATTCCCACGACATCAAATGTGTTACGCAATAAGATAAAATAAAAACAACTTTAATGAAAAAGAAATAGTGAATAATTGTTGTTGGATTTGAGCCCATAAGGTTGTTAGGCATAATTAACGAAAGAAGAAAAGGAAAAAAAACAAAATTAGGAAACAAATCAGTTTGTTTTACTACAAGGAGAAATTAATGAGAAATACTCATTGTGAACAATTATGCAGTAAAAACAAGAAATTCAGGGAGAGGCCCTTGCAATTAAAAAAACGAAATCTATTCTTGCCAAGCCTATGCACAAAAGTAACAGTTTTACTTTTTCTTTTAATGTTCCTCAATTTTAAACTACACAAAATTAGTTGGGCATCTCCACTAAAACTATATAACTTTAAATTTTAAAGTTTTCATTTAATAAACCAAATTTTTGTTACTAAACAATCTGCATTTGATGCATGATATAATTCAAGTCTTATTCTAACATTTCTGTATCATGGTTAGAATTCAATTGCAAATATGCAATCAAGAAGCATTCATATTATTTAACAAAAACAAGCTGGTTAGTTAATTTTGGTCACGTTGTTTTTAGTCAGTGCCAACATTTGGTTAAACATGCACCATTTTTAGTATTACAATGATCCTCTGTAATGGTTTGAATACTAAATGAATTCAAATATTATTGCTTGGCTTGGTTCGGCTGATTTTGTTTAGTGCCATACAAACCTCTATTGGTTATTTAATGATGAAATATTTGGAACACAATTTTATGCATTCAACTAATATTTTGTATATAATTTTTATATGTGTGGGTATATGTATGGTTTATAGATATATAGTTTATAGATGATCTGTTGTAGGTGTTACATGTTTTAGCATAAACCTGTTTCTTTAAGGTAGGGCATTATGTTGATAGTTTTATTATTTTCAAATAGTTTTCTCATCTTGTTTTCCTTATAGCATTTATGTCTTACAGGTGCTTAGTGAGTATATTCAGTTAAAATGTATTTCACTGTGAGTGCTGCTTGGCATGTTGTACTTGTTAGTTGATCTTTATTCTTTAGCAAGTATGAATGAGTGACTTATGTGTGGCCTATGTGCAGATGAGCCATTACCTCATCCTTCCTTTCTTTCCTAAAGACCTGCCTCCATTCACCCAGGACCAAACGGTGAGCCTCATTGGGGAGGGGGCATCTTATCCACTGAAGAAGAGCACTCAGTGTATTCTACAGCCCCAGCAGACAGAGCAGAAATAGTGTTGCATGCTTTCTATTAGCTGAATGTAATTACTCATGGATATCAGAGTTTTAAGGTTTATCACATATGAATAATTTTGTAAAATACAGACAGATATTCAATTTCCAATATAGTGGTTATAAATTTTATTGTTTATCAGAACTCATATCAGTTTTTTTTATCTTTTCTGAATATCAGCCTTTTCACCAGTTAGCACTGCCTATGGAGTTGTAATGAGAGAGAGAGAGAGAGAGAGAGAGTTATGGTAGAAAGATTTATTCTCCCATTATATTTCCCCCATTATAGGCATTATTATATCTGTGATATAATAATACTGTACTTCATGGACAGAACAGAACAGCTGAAAGGAAAAGGATTTACAAACAAACTTTGCTTTTTTATATCACTAAGACATACACAAAACTATATATACATATATACAAGTGTCCCACACAGAATAATATATCACATATATCAACACAGCAAAGCAGAGTATAAGGAGAAACAAAACACAAGGGTCTTACATATGATATGGAGATACTCCTGTGTCTGGAGAAGCCATGTTTAGGATTCCAGATTCAAATGGGCTAGATTCATCTATGTCCCAGGCAAAGACATATTCCATGAATGAGAAAAAGAAAGTCTTGGGTTCTCCCAAATTGATGACTATGATCTGGAATTTCATTCTATATTTGGGAAAGAAATATTTCCAAAGTGGAATGGCACCATGGGCTTGTAAGTTGCTGGGGAGGGAGATTTAGCCTCTGCCCAAGCCATGGCCTAAAGTAAGCATCATAAAAGTTTAGCTGCTGTAAACAAACTGAAAATAGGACAGTCACTTTAGTTTGTATGAAGTGTCATCACTATATGGCTATTATGTGATCCATGTGACTTATCTCCCTACATAGTTAAATGTAAGAAATGAAATGAATAGTTATTTTGAAAATTGCTGAAACGTTACTGATTTTGTTACTTTTGTTTGGTATTTGAAAGAACAATTTCTGAATGAAGAAATGCTTCTTTTAGGCACTGTGATCCTTCTGTATGTGAATGAATTTAGCTCTCCACAAAATGAAGTGGAAAGTTTAAACTGCTCTTTTTTAATCATCTGAGAAAACCTTTTTTGCCTTCCATTAGCATGGCTGATGCTAACAATCAGGTGAGTGACACCTTATACCTTTTCAGGATAATGTTTTCCACTGACATGAAGTAGAAAGAAATTATTGCCAGGTCTGCTGCTAGCAAAGTTAGTTCATTGTGTTGTGTTAGACAATTTTTCTCATCAGAATCTATTTTACATACTTATAAATCTATCATTCATCCATGCATTGTATATTGCTTCCACATCTGGTTTGGTCCTTCTGCTATGTATTTAGAGATTCTTAATAAAATCCAAAGAACAATCTGCAATGTTATCAGTCCTGACCTGGCATCTTGACTTCAGTCACTTTCCCACTGGCATAACATCACTTCCCCGTGCTGTTTATAAAAATACTTTCATGGTAATTGTTGTAATAAGCTTTCCTCTATGGTACATTGTCTTTATGAATTTAAGCATACTATTAGATATCACATCATTTTACAACTGAAATTGCTAAATGTAACCGTAAGTTCTAAGTTAACAGTTACTTATTCACACTTTCCAATTGTGGAACTCTCTTTCAGACTCTTGCTTTCCAGTCAAGGTTGATCTTCAAAAATTTAAATGCAATGTCAATCTTATGTCTTCTTAATTCCTGTCTTTTTTTATTGTTCTCTCTCCTTCATAATGTTTTTCTGTTTTCATATTCTTTCACACTCAGTAACCCCTTGCATCTTAGTAGCTTTATTGGCTAGTTTGGAGTGAAAATGATTAAAAAATTCTTGTCCTAACAGTACCTGGTAACTGTCATCAGTGAATAGGTAATTGAAGTTTCTTTAATAATCTTCTTTCAAAAATATTTATAGTTTCTGTTTTCTATATCATCATCATCATCATCATCATCATCATCATTATTATCATTATTATTATTATTATTATCACTGTTATTACAATCATTATTAGCAGAAAATATATTTACAATTACTTTTAAGCCAAATTCTTTTATAAAAATCTAAGTCTGTTTCATTATCTTTATTTTTCTAATTTTTTTAATAAGATTTCATAATTTTTTTTCCTTAGAAGAAAAATACTGATTCAACATCAACCATAAAGAGAATTTATTTATTTTCCTAAATTGCACAATTTTATGCTTGCATCCTTTTGAGAAAAGAAGACGAAAAAACCAAGAGGAATGAGTAAAGAAATTCCATTCAAACTGAAAACTGTCAGTGTGGAAAGTTCTAAAGGTAGGAAGTGGGAAAAGTAAAATGGCAAAGTTATTCAAATGAAAAAAAAACTTCACTGAGTGAAAGCAACCAAGCAAAGCAACCAAGCAAAGCAATTGATTTTTTTCTTTTACTAGAATACATGTAAAGTAAAAAAGTAAATTGCTTTGAGATTCTGAAATAGAATTATAGATTGGAAGATGATTCATTTTTTTTTAATAACATACATGAAAAGACTACGATAAAGCTTATAAAATTATTTAACATGTTTTTGCTTATTTTTTTAAAAATCCCAGCTTCACTAAAACACCTGCTATTGGAAGAAGTTGGTAAATAAGAAATGTGATGCTTGATTTTTTCCTCATAAAACAACTTTGAACATTACTGTAAGCTGGATTTGATAACATAGAAGGCAAAACTAGTGGGTTATAAGGAAATCACAGCAAATATTGAGCTAGTTAGTGTCAGGCCTATAATTCCATCTCTTAAAACGAAGTTACTTGTGTTCTTGGTGAAGCTCAGTTTAGAGCATGGTTTCTCAAGAAGGGTGCTTACTGCCAAAGGGAATTTCAGTGTTTCAGTGGAGAGAGACTTTTACTTTTTCTCGTTTTTCATTTACACATTTTTGTTTATTGAATTACAATAATCTTGGGATCTCTTGAACATTTTTATGCTTCAGTTTATTTATTTAATAATTACTATATATTTCTACGTATAAGGTGACCTTTAGATAAGATGGGGTCAAAAAATATATACAATTTTTATGAATTTATCTTCTACCTGTAGTACCAGACGACTGATGAATCTCATGATGTGTTATAGAAACTTTTTGAAACAGATACTGATGATTCTGAGAAATTTGATGGGTTTTACATGTAGCAGGGTTGTTTTACATGTAGCAGGGTTGTTTTACATGTAGCAGGGTTGTTTTATTAATATTGACAACTTGATGGGAAATAAATAGTTTTATAATATCTTTAAAATTTTAAATGCAACTACCATAAAACAATTTTCATTTGAAAAATAACGGCTGTATACAATCCTAAATTGTGTTATTATTTAACACCAAAATGATAATGAATTTTTAATGAGAAATGAATATTATGTTATCCAAAATGTTATTACTATTGCAATTATCACTACGATGATGATTATTGAAAATTTAATGAAAGATAAAGGTTGCTGTGAACTCAATCATAACTCATTGTTTACATTTTCTCAGCTGAGCTTGCATGGATACAATTTGATTTCATTGATATGGAATTATTCTTTGAATAAGCAATTTGAATAGCAATGAAGCTATGTATGTAATATATAAGGTAGAAATGGTTTTATTACTTTTATTATCAGTTTATTTGATAATGTGAATCTTTTCATGTACGTTATTGGTTATTGCACTGAGGCTGAGATTGGCCTACCAACAATCATCACTCAGAATTTAAGGTTTCTTTTCTAGAATTGCAGTATAAGACAACTCCCAATTTTTAAGGGAAATTTTGGCTATTTAAAGGTCATCTTATACATGGAAATATATGGTAGTTATGAATTAAAACAAATTACTGTATATATATACATGTTTATAAATCTATCAACATTTTGTATTGATATTAAATTTGTAAAACTATAAAAATAATCCATGTAAATGTGTAATGTACTAATATGGAAAAGAATGAAGATTTTCAATAATATATGCATATTATTTCGAATGCAAGTATTGAGACAAACAATCTTGGAAAGAGGAGGGGGATAACATTCTGACATTTTTCTTTTACTGTGTTCACCCTCTACAAGGCACAGGGGCCACTCAAGGTAGAAAGTTCCGGAGTAATAGGCACAGCTTATGTGGATATGTGGGAAAGATAATGGTTAACTCTAGACTTGAACAGGTCAAGATTGTAGTGATCAGGGAAGTAACCTCTTGGGAGTCAGTTCCATAAGGCAGTGGTTTGTGGGAAGAAGCTGCTCGAGTAAAACTTATATCTTACCAGGTGAACATGAAGGGGATGGAGGTGGTTCAAATGTGCATGGCATGGCATAGCAGGTCTTAGCTGTGAAGGTTAGGACTTGTGGGGCTAGAGAGTGTAGTTCATTTGAACACTCTCTATGGAAATAATGATAGATCAGCAAGAGGCAGGGTCAATTCATGCAGTGGAAACACCACTCATCACCTGCTCCAAGGAAGGTCAAGATTATTTCATCATGGTTTTCTGGGATGTAAAAGGTATTGTGTTTATTGAGTATCATCGAAAGGGTGACACCATCAAGGTAGAGTACTATGCCAACTTGTTGAGGCAGTTACAAAAGGCTACCAATACCAAATACCCAGGAAATCTAACAAAAGAGTCTTATATCACCAAGACAGTGCTCCAGGACACATTCCTTGGTTTCAATGGCTGCTGTGCACCACCTTCCCTATTTTCTTGATTTGGTCCCATCTGACTATCATCTGTTTCCCAACATGAAAAAACACTTGGCTGGGAATCAGATTCATAGTGATGATGACATTACATCTGCTGTTGATGACTTTTTTGGCCAACAGGATGAAAACTTCTTTACCAATAGGATCCAAGCAATGCAAGACCAATGTAAGAAGTGTGTAGACTGCAAGGGGACTATGTTTAAAAATGAACCTCATTTGGTCACATTCTCTGAGAGTGTCTTGGTAAGTCTATGAAGTTTTTGTAAATATTTCAACAAATACATTTTATAAAAAAAGAAGTAAAATAACCATTTATAAAAGAAGTAAACTGATATCATTATCTTCTATGGGTGATCATGGCTCTCCACAACTTCCTGTTCTTTGTAGTTCTTAGTAAGGTTTGTCTCTTTGCTATGCCTATTAATTCCTGTTCTGTTAATATGTCATGCGAGTGACAAGTTTTCCAAAACACTGGAGATTGTAAATTTCTTGATGGTTGATTCTAAACAATTTTGCTCATTCTAGTATGATGAAAATAGTAGCTAATGTTTTTTGGATGATAGTATGGTGTATCAGTTGTCTGCTAAGCATTGTTGTAGTAGCAACCATAAAGCAAAGCCCTAATGAACATTCTACACATCTTAGAGATACTGTAGTCTTTATTATAAAGGTAAAAGATACAGCACCATTGGTAATGAGTTATAATTTCATTTGTGTACTGTTGGTTTTATATTTCACAAGTAGAAGGAATGTGGCTTGACAGAAGACTGTCCTTGATCTCATACCACTTAAAAGATTTCCAGCCCTGCAGCAAATGGGATTATAAGAATGATAAAGAAGCTGCCAAGGATTATTTATGAAGATTTGGTAGAAGATATTTAAGCATCAGAGATAAAAGTTATACTTCAAACCGTCCTCAATACACTATACCAACATTATCTTGCAGAGTATGAAAAATATTGCTTCTAAAGAAATCATCTGAAGTTAGCCAAGGAACATATATGTAAGTTGGATACTTATTGGAATAATATTGTTGGGTCTAATGAGATCAATATATAGTTATTTGGCTTCAATTCAATCAAGTTTAAAGGAATAAGAATAAAGAATTCAAACTAGAGAACATGATCTCAGCTGCTAAGAACAGAAGAGATGATGAAATTGTATGGGCTGCTTTTTATCACACAGTACATTTTTATCACATATAGGAGGCATGATGGAGTAATGGATAGTGGCTCGGATTGAGGAATTGGAGATGCGAGTTCAAATTCCATTTGAATCCATTACATTCACTTACGTGCTAATACCCTTGGGAAGGTATGAATCCTCTTCTTCTCCCTCCATCTATGTAAAATAGAAATAGAAGGACAGACGGGGTTCTATAACCTTGGATGGCAACTGGTCTACCACAGAAAGAAATGGCAACCAAATGTGGGGAAAAATTTGCCTTGTCAATCATGTATCATGCATGGCACATAACTGACTGAGTATGGGACAACTTCACATAATTGAATGAATGGAGCCATATAATGAGCAAGAGCCTCTTTATATTAGTCAAGGATTTAACCTTTATCATGCTGTATATGACATCATTTGCTTTACAAAAAGTCTATCCACCACTGAAAGTGACTGAATTTGAATTTCATAGAAGTGTTACCATATCTTGCTATGGCAAAAGAAAACACCTTTGAGTGAAATTAATAATAAGGTTACTGTAATTGAGAGGCTGTGAAAAAGAATGCAGGAGAAAGGGAATTAATATTAATAATGCAGAATGCTAAAAGTTAATAATGAAATGCAACTGAGTGTTTCAGAAGGGTAGCAATCCAAAACATACCACCAGTGTAAATTATCAGTGGTTTGAAAATAAGGAAATCAACCTATTGAAGTGTCTCAGTAAGAAAAGATTTGTGCCCATGTTCATCAACCAAAAAAATGAAAAATAATTACTATGGCAAATGACACAAAATACTAACAGAAGAAGGTTCAAATCTTATGGTTACTTAGAGCAAGCTAATGGCAGCAGTTGTTTCAAGATGTGATTCCACAAAGTATTTGGCTTTGTTTCTTACTGCTTTGTGCCAGATATTAAATACATTTTTTTTTAAATATAGCTTATATTTGATTAATCTGTTTTTTATGGTTTATCAACATTTTGAAGGTTATTTAAAGCCAGAGTATATTTTTAGATCATAAGAACTGTTGGAGATAATTATGATTTACAGATATGTTCTACTAATTAACCCATAGACAGGTGGGAGAAGAGGTGGATTCATAACTTTCCTCAAGAGTATTTGCACATAAGTGAATATAAAGAACCTGACTGGATTTGGAACTCGGCTCTCTGACTTCCAATTATAAGCCATTATCCATTACACCCAGAGAAATCTAACTTTACAGCACCTGGTATTCCCAAGCGATCACCCATACACCCATAACCAGATTCAACATTGCTTAATTTTGATGATTTTGCAAGAATCATTGTCTCAAAGTGATATGACCAAAAGTCAAATTTAGTTTTTACAATTTTATATATTTGTTGAGACTTTTGTCCATATTTAATCTTGAAAAATGTAATGTACATGTGGTACCATTTTAAGATAAATATTTACTATACATATAAGTTAATAAGGCAATAAAATGGGTCTTGTACAGTATATTGAACAATCATTTCCACTCTGTATATTATAGTTATTGATATTAATTTTTTTAATTGCAGATATGAAATGATTGCCATGAGAAAAACAGAAATGCAACCTCGAAGGAAAAACAAGTTGGGAATGCAATGTGGAAAAAGTTGAAAAGTGATCAATCAGAAAACATATTTAAATTATTTAAAAGAACATGAAAAACAGACAGACTTTAAGAATGTCACATAAAAAGATTTGAGAGAAATTAAAATGTTAATAAGAAAGAAACGTGGATTGACCAGCAAGAAAATATTTGAAGAATCTGATGAAGGTTATAGAATGTCAAGGAAAGCAATTTAATATGCCAAATAATAGAATATTCATTTATTCAGGTATATTGAATATTGTATTAATCAAAAAAATGTTTCCATGATTTGAGTCTTTTGAATTTATTGATAAGTAATGATTAATACTACATTGTGCATAATAACACCTGATACTCCCAAATCAAGTGGTTATCAATATATTAAATTGGAATATGTAAGTTGAAATTTACATGAACTATAACTCATCTAATATAAGAAAATTTTATCAAGATCTATCAGTTAATATCATTTTTATTCTGCAACCATTGATTTGCCAAAAACCTGACGTGGTCTAGATTAAAATGTTCATCTTAATGTTATTATATTTCAAATAATAATTTAATCTATAATCACAATAATATTTTAATATTTCAGTTTATAATATATTTTATGAATGTTGTTTTGGTAACCATGAAAATAAATTTTAGTTTTATGGTTTCTGAGTTCTGTTCAGATGATTATGTAATTAAATTCAAAGAGTGTATAAATAATTTTGCATAAATCCTATGGAACATAAATCACAGTTATGGATAAAAGAAAGTGAAAAACTCCACAAATTCTAACTTTGTTTAAAACTTACTACATTCTTTTTCTCACAATTCAAATATTCTTCAAAAATGTCTTCAGGTAAAGTTTAAGTTGACATTTTTTTCAAGGTTCCAAACAAATAACATTTGACATCCATGGATTGTGAAAATATTTTAGCACAAAAAAAATAAAACAAGAACATTATAATTTTTTTTTTTGCTTCTCTTACAATAGATTATCAGCCCCTATAGAGTATTTGTGAAGATACATTTTGGTTTATTGCAAGAGTCTTTGGAATGCGAGTGACACATGCAAAACATAATGATCACTGCTGCGTGAAATCTGTAACTTTTATTGGTTGTAAGCCTGCAAAGAAATAAACTGTTGTCTAAATACATGGGGCATATATATATATATATATATATATATATATATATATATATATATGAATGACAAAGTGGGAAAACGTTTTCCTGTGATATGCTTCATCCTTTAGGATTTCATCAGATTAGAAAGAATATAATGGAAAAACCTCAAGAAGTTTAAATAAATTATATGAACACAAAAGGGACATTTTAAAAAAACACATTTTAAAAACATTAGTTGCTCACTTTAACAAGACTAACCATAATTTAAACATAAAAAATGCTACTCTAATTGAAAGAGAAATCAATTCACTAAGAGAAAAATGTTTAGAAAGTGCTTTAATAACTAATTCAGTCACAGTGAATTTACATCCAGGTTCAATGTTTCACCATTCTTGGCAAATATTCTGTTATAACATTGTGGGATATTTAATAACAAAGACAATGAAAACAAAAAGAATCTAAATGAAACTGGCTAGATTATATACACAAAACACACATAAAAGAAATTATTTATTTTACAATGTAAAATTCCCAGCATGTATATAGTTATATCAAAGCTTTTTTACATGTGGATGAGGCTATTATAGTTGAATTATCAATGAGTATGTTGTAGCTAGAGTTTGGTAGGTCTCTGTGTGAATTTAAATGAGACCTAATTGAGCTATGGTCAGAGAGGTGTAACATGAGTTTTCTTGATAAGCATGTAGTGCTATATCAAATAAAATTATCCATGAAATTGGTTTGATCAGGAACACAGTTCATTAATGGACATGTGAATTCATAAATAATATTAGTTCTCTGTAATTTGAATTTTGCATGTGAGTTATTATTGTTGAAAATGAGGTTAGCAGTTTTAAATTTTGTATAGTTCTTTTTTACCAACTGGAGTTGTGTGTGTATGTGTGTGTATGTGTATATATATATATATATATATATATATATATATATATATATATATATATATGTGTGCGTGTGTGTGTGTGTGCGCATGTGTGTGGACACTAAGGTCAACACTGAGTAGTGACTTTCTGTTTCAGGTTTGAAAGCAATCTTCATGGCCTGAAGTGTATTAAAGCATGAAATAGACTGTCGTCACTTGTTGACCTCAGTGTCCAATTTTATATTTCCACACACACTATCCCTTTTTAGCATACCTTTTTACCACTTTTATAGCATATCTTAAAACTATATTTTTATCATATATGTCTGTGTGTGTGTGTGTGTGTGTGTGTGTGTGTGTGTGTGAGAGAGAGAGAAAGACAGAGAAAGAGAGAGAGTACTGAAAAATTCTTGGCATACCCTACCTTGAAAAAGCTGATTAAATAAAACAACATCAGTGTTGCCTGTTATCCTGAAAGCAGGAATATAGATGATGATGCCAAGGGCTCTTTGATTGATCATGAAGAAACCTATTGTGGCAATTAGTTTTCAAAACATCATCCTGTTGGCTCTTATGTGATAGCAAAGTGGCAGGAGAGGGTATTTCAGACTTTTCTATATTAGTAGCTAGGAGTTCAGATAGAGAGTAAATAATCCCAGAGCAAGATTCACAATGCTTTGGTTGTGATTTATTTATTGATGGGCGAGAGATTATGACAACAATTTACAAAACAATCTGTTTCAAGAGGCAACTATTGTATTATATGTTCTGTGAAGATTTTATTTGTCCTGGTAGAAATTGAACACTGACAAGTCATTACTAGATAAGATAATTGGAATAATTGTATTGGATTCAGAAACAATAGGAACAGTTGCTGGTGTTAAGCAGTGTAATTATTTCCTGGAAACTCCGTCTGCATTATTGATAGAAAACATGAAAGTGAAACCAGGTTTTAATGTTTTAATTTGGAATTGGAAAAGAATATTCCATCAGAAACTAGCTTCCTCATATTATTGAAGGATTAAGAGTTGACATCAGTACAGGAGTTATTGAGTTTAATATCTCACTATTGTCCATGATGCAATGAAGAATGCAAGAACACATCTAAATTTTGAGGAGAAAGTTTCTCTTGGTAAAAATATCAAGCTGATTACAACTGAATCAGGTCACTATGACATATCTCTATCTAAACTATTACCTGCAGATGGTAACAGCATTGTAGCAAATATAGAATAAATGCAGACGGCACAAATTACTGGAAAGTTACATAAACAATTGAGCCATCCAGATGTTAGTAAAATGGCATCTTTGGCAATAGATGCTGTTTTAACAGATAATGAGTTCCTTCATATTCTAGAGGAGTTCTCATCTATATACAATATTTGCCTGAAATGCAAAAAAGGATTAGCGACATCCCATTGGGTTCTCTTTGGGGACAGTACATTGAGCAATTTAAACATGATATAAAGGATGTACAAGGTCATAAAGTTTTGGTTGGTGGGTTGTTAGTAACATATCAACCTATATAGGTTATTTAATACTGAAACCTAAATATTTTATCCACAGTTTTTTTTGGGATAATGTTTTAGTGATACACGACTTGCTATTTAACCCATAGAAGGAGAGAGAAGAGGTGAGTTCATAACTTTCCTAAGGGTATTTGTACATAAGTGTATATAATGAACCCAACTGGAAATGGAATTAGCTCTCTGACTAACAATTCAGAGTCACAATTACATTACAAATACAAACTATTACAATACCCACACATGGAAGCTTACAGCACTTGGTATTGCCAAGCACTCACCCATCTAGGTACTGACCAGGTTCAATGTTGCTTAACTTT
Source organism: Acanthosepion esculentum (assembly GCA_964036315.1). Taxonomy (NCBI): domain Eukaryota; kingdom Metazoa; phylum Mollusca; class Cephalopoda; order Sepiida; family Sepiidae; genus Acanthosepion; species Acanthosepion esculentum. The sequence goes on along the minus strand of OZ038494.1, from coordinate 40,017,078 downwards.
GGTAATCATTGGAACTGGTGTTTCAATATGATGTTGCCATAAGCCAAGGTCATAAAAAGTTCCATATGATGGATCATGGTACCAGATACCATGCTGCCACTAACATTCCTACTAAGAAGAGCTCTTCCTTTGTTAAATGCAGTTTTGAACATCAGAATTTTTATTTTGTAGCACAGTTTATTTTGGGGCTGAAAAAAGGACAATAATTCAAGAACAAATAGTTTAGAGATATTGCTCAAAATCTGAATATGGATGTCAGGATGACAATAGTTCATTCACTTTCAACTGATAGATTATGTGAGTGCAATAATGCTATTCTGGTGACAAAATCCATGGCTGATGTTCAGTGTGATTTTGATATTGCACTTTGGCCATAAGTACAATGTATTACACAGTGTGAATACTTAGAGTCCAAACCAATTTGTGTTTGGTAGGAATTCAAATATTTCTACAGTTCTGAATAGCAAACCACCAACTGGGATTTCTGTACGGGAACGAGTTGCCAGTTATTTGAATTTAATATATGCAGCTAGATCATTTATTATGCTTCATGTAAGAAAAATTTTGTGCTATTAAATATATCTAATATTTTCACAGAAGTATACTAATGGTGAAATATTGCATGTATTTAATAACACAGAATGAATCAGGAAAGTGGATGGGTCTAGGAATCGGTGCTTGATGGAAAGTGAAACCTGGAACATAAGTTAGCATACATCCCTGCTGGTTGATGCACTCATCATTCTAGACCAAACAATCAACATTTGTTGGTGAATTTGGCATTGTTAAAAATACTGAGGTTTTTTTTTTGCAATAAAGTTCACTCTGTACAAAGTGCAATAGCCACTCAAGTTAGAGGGTTACAGGGTAAGAGGTAAGTGGCACAGTTTATGGGGAAGATAATGTTTAAACCTAGACTTGAGCAGGTTAAGATTGTAGTGATTGGGACAGTATCCTTTTGGGAATCAGTTACACAAAGTACCGGTTTGTGGGAAGAAGCTGCTCAAGTGGAACTTACATCTCACCAATAGAATATGAAGCGAATGTGTGTGGCATGACAGGTCTTAGCTGTGAAATGGTGGAACTTAAGAATGTAGTTTGTCTGAGCAATTTCCATGGAAATAGCAACAGAGTAGCAAGGGGCTTGAAGTGTTTCATCTGTGCAAAAAGAGTTGTAGGGTGGAAAATAATTCATCACCCGCAAGGCTGTGAAGATGCTTTTGGACTCTGTCAAGACTAGAAAGTGGAGACTTGGCAGCTCCTGCCAATATATGGAAGTAGTATACTCCATTTTCAGTATGATCAGGTGGTTATTTTAAAAAGAGATGTGTTACACAATGGTGTCATATGCAACATAGGTGAGGATCCCACAACAGAAAATGAGTTGATGCCAAATAATCTGGTAACAACACTGGTGTTATTACTTATAGAATGGATGGCCAATAGGAACTGATTAGGTTAAAACAATTTACCTAAGACTGGATAAAGGGATAAGTAATTAATTAATCTAATAAGGCCACAGAGAGAAATTACTCATCATGCTTGGATTTTATTAATCATGCAATTAACTGAAGGTTCAGACAGAAAATAGAACCAAAATGTTCTTTCACACAAATGCTCTTGAGAAAGGTATGAATTCATTTTTTTACCTCCACAACCACCAGCAGCAAAATGGTACATAATAGAGCTGACAGGGCTCTCTAGACTTCAGTGGCAACCAGTCTAATAGAAGGAAAACTCTGAATTCAAAACTGTAGATATGTCAACAGAAAACTACTCCATTATCTTTTTCAAGAATGTATGGCAATTCACAGATAACAAAGAAAATTCTGTAGGGGCATGACTGCATACATCCTGAAGGAACATGGCATTAACAAAAGCTTAAATAAAAGCCATAAGTGGAGGAGGAAAGAGAAAAAGATGTAGAACAAAAATGTGCTGGAAAAGGCAAAGAGGAGCAAAAAGATAGGGATGCATTGAATTCATCATGTGAAATTGCAAACTAGACAGCAGTTCTTGCAAACTAGACAGTTGGATAAAAACAAAATTTATACAGATCTGATTGATTCAGAACAGCCTAGAATCTTGACAGGATGGATTATCATAGACAAAGAAGTTGAAGGAAAAATACAAAAGAAGGCAACATTGGTTGCAAGAGGATTTCAGGATGAATATGCCAGTATTGTCAGGACAGTCACCAACTTGTTCTAAATAGGGTTTCATGGTAACTCTTGTTATTATAGTATCTGATCATTATTCCTGTTATACCATGGATATTATGACTATTTTCTTGCAAGGCATGTTGATTAAAAGTGTGATTCATTTGGTATTACCAGAGTAACTGCTGGTAGACTTTAGAAATTACTGAGAGAAACAAAGACGTCTCAAATGACTGCAATTGACTAACTCAAGACTAAATCTGTTGTCAAATCTAAAAGATCACGGAGGTTTGTTAGGTTGGCTTGAATGTAGCATAACTCAGTCATAAACTAATTGTGAGTCCAAATGAATATATTAAAGGTTTCAAGCAGACTGAACATAAATAGACACAACAGACACAGCAAAGAGATTCTTAGTGACAAAGAAGTTACTTATGTTAGACAGCTAATCAGGAAAGTAAATTGGCTGGCAACACAAACAAAACATGATTTGAGTTTTGATGTGAATAATCTGATGAGTTATCTCGAAGAGAACAAAGTAGATTCTATCAGAAAACTGTTGATTATGTACAGAGATGAAATTAAAACTGATAACAAAGCAGCATTTATCAGGAAGGCTTCCATGACTTTCCTGCCTCCCACCATTTCTTAAACTTGAGTATTATGAAGATTGGTACAAAGAAATGATATTTTGAGAGTTGTCCACTAACATTACACCTGATATTCTTATCAATGACTTGAAAACCTAGAGAAGACATGAAAGGGACAAACCCTGACAATATGTAACAAAATGAAGGTGTGTGAGATTTATCTGCTGTGTTGCATTCTTTCCTTCAACATTATTAAGGCTATATGCAATTTGTGCTTCAGTAGCCCTTCTGTTGGTTCATACTTGACAGGAAACCTCCAGATACTTCTTGTATCAAGAAGTCTTTGTTTTCCAATATCTTATTGGCAGTTAGTGATTTTCACCTCCTTGGGCCAATGCTAACTGAATGTAACCACTGAAAAAGCCATGCTATTTTGAAAATGCTCTGACCTTGTCTACTGAACATGTAAAATTTTGGCATTATCAAATCTTTCTTCTTACACAGAACTATGTTATATACTGTGTATGGTTACAAGAATAACAAATGAAGTGGAATGAAAAGGAGACAAGATATGTTAAAATAAAATTATCTAATGTGCCAGTATAATGAATCAGGGAAGAATATCCCCTGTAGGCAAAGGAGGCAACCTGTATAGGTCTAGTGTTGAAGCTTGGGTTGGGTTGATTGACTTCGAGGTCATTGGTGAATTCTGTCAACTGCCTTGAATGTTGCCAAGCAGGTTCGTTTAAGTAGTCAGGACTCAGCATTATTTGTTATGCATTTGCTTTGGTTTTTGATGTGGAGTGATTCAGAAATGAAAGTGATCTACTTGGAAACATGATGGTTTTCAACACATCAAAATAAATTGGCACATATCTATTTATATATTTCTGATCATACAGTTGTTTTAGAAGTTGGTTTTGCTGAGAACTTATCAGTGCACTCTCATATGTGTGCATGCAGACATATGAGAATGAGGTACACACACACACACACACACACACACACACATATATATAACCAAATGGGCAAATATATGTAGGTATACAAGTGAGTGATCATATAAATATACATGTAAATACACTACACTGTAAAAAAAACAGTGCTCAATCTAAATAAAATAACAGAGCTATTTTATATATATAAATATATATATATATATATTATGAAATATGCATAATATCATACATTAATTGCACAACTCTGAGTTAAATGCCAAATAATTTTCAAGTACTGGAATTATAACATTTATTTTTATTTTTATTTAAATATTATAATTCCAGCACTTGAAAATTACCTTAGCATGAAACTCTGAGTGTGTATTTAATGTAAGATATTATGTATATTGCCTAATATATATATATATATATATATATATATATATATATATATATATATATATATATAAGAATCACAGTGTGTTGATACATTATGAGATGAGTTGAATGGGACACAAGATTGATTTCAAGACCAGAAACCCCTAATAATTCTCAGCTAAAAACTTCACTGATGAATTGTGCTAAAGCATGAAACAGATGTATTTAGGATTCAGTTCGAAATTGCAATCATCTGAAGAAGGCTGGAGCGTACAACAACTGAAACATCTTGAATATGGCAACAAAGATGAGGACAACAGATTGAACAATGTAAACATTATATATATATATATGTAGATATAGTTATATATATAGATATATATAGATATGCTTGTGTGTGTGTGTGTGTGTGTGTGCGTGTATGTGTGTGTGTGTGTGCAAATGTAAAGACCATAAAACCATTTTCAAAAATAGATATTAAACTATTTTCATCTTTCTTTCACTCTTCTTTTCATATTTATGCATATAGCTTACATATTGTAGGATTTTATAAGCTTACTGTTCAATCAATGAAGAATCAAGAAACTGCAAGTTTCATTTGCCTACCCATTTTTTAATGTGACCCTTCAGTACATAGCTTCCCCTTTTTCCTATTTCCCCACAATTATCTCATCACCCATTTTTCCTTCACCTAGAACAGACACTATATAATAAATTATATAATAAATAAAGTAGATATTACCGTAGGAAAGAGAGAATAAAAGGAAATAAAAGAATGAATAAAATGGCAACATATTCGATATGAGCAATTCATTATCATTGAACTGTAGCAGTAAGAGGTTTTTCATTGTACAATATTGTACAACAAACATATATTTACAGTAATCAGCCAATGTTAGTTTCTGTACTCCCATTTATATACTAAAGCTACTTTTGATGCAATAATTTGCTAACCACAAAATTGATAAGCAAATTAAACTAACCTAAATATTGCCACCTATGATACAGCAAAATCAAAATTTCAGCAAACCAATGTTACTTATAAATTTGCTTGTCCATTTAGAGATTGTTTCTCTACAAAAATAATTCAAATACTACATACATTGGTATCACAATCACTACATTATTTTGTCAATTAATATGAAATTTATCTCATGGTCATTCAGTCAAGTTACTTGTCACCAAACAACACAAGAAAGACAAGAAATCCTTACCAATAACAAAAAAATACTCAAATAAAAAATGACTACAAATATTTACACCATTATAAAAACAAACCACCCACTATCGGTAAAATGTTATCAAATTCAGGAAAAAACATACTAAATATATTTTATAAATGATTTTAAAAAATCTAGTGTCACAAGTGATATTTGAAAATGATGAAAAAGAAGTCGTACAAAAAGATCACTTTGATAATTTTTTATGAAAGCTGAAAGTATTCAGACACTGGATAATTTGTATTTGAATATATACCAGAAACCAGGAATAGCATTTCAAATACAGAAAAATAAATTTAAAAATCTTTAACAAAGAACTTTAATTGGTCTTTAACTAAAATTATATAAAGGAAAAACTACTGCCCAAATACACCCCTCTGCACACATTTTTTGCTTAAAGTTGAAAAAGAAATAACCATCAAAGATGTCACATGCAAAGAAGTCATTGACTACAAATTTATGCAGCATTTCTACTTGCAAGTATCAAAAAGAATGTGCCTTAGTTTCTGGATTAAAACATCATATTAAAGTTCAAAGTAACAATTACTGCAAGAGTCATCCAACATTGATACATGTGCACAAGAGAATGTAAGTCCCTAGCAGGTCAGAAATCTGCATCTGTACTGCCTATATTGGAAGATTAATCTTGTGATGGCATTATTTAAAATCTAGTTGAAGTCACATTAAGTTTCTTTTCTTGCTTGTGGAATTCACTTACAGCGCCATGCTTTACAGCCAACTTAAATCTACACAAATTTAAATGCAATATCCATTGCTATCTTCTGTCATCCTGATTACTCTTTTTTCTTCCTGTTCATTAATAACGAGCATTCCTAATTCTTCCACACCCAATAATCCCTCATGTCTTAGTGGCTTTACTCTCTTGCTTGGGGTTAAATAGATTTTAAAACACACACACACACACACACACACACACACACACACACACACATATATATATATATATATATATTTTAAACAAAGTTGTCTTTGGTGTTTAATACAACGTGTTTAAAAGAAAGGATGCTGCCTAAGTACACACACACACACACACACACACACACACACACACATATATATATATATATATATATATATATATATATATATATATATATATATATATATGTGTGTGTGAAGAAATATAGTCTTAAGATGTGCTATATTTATGGGATAAAGTTCTCAATATCAGAGATAGAGCGTGTGTAAATATAAAAGTGAACATAGAAGTCAACACTTAGGCCACAAGTGTGGCCTGATGATTGCGTCTAGCATGAAACAGACTGTTGCCTCTAAGTGTTGACTTCTATGTTCACTTTTATATTTATATATATATATATATGTGTATGTGCATGTGTGTGTATTTATGCAGCAATCTATCTGTCATGCACATTTCATTGACTAAGCTTTTGGAAAGAAAGAACAATTGGACAGTTTTTATATAATTTATCATCCAAAAAGAAAACAATTATAAGATCACATGAGAAATTTTATAAAAAAATAAATCAAAGCAGCTTGTCTGTCATATTCAATGAAATGTGCATATATATATTTATATATATATATATAAAAACTATCAGCTGTATACAACTTTCTTGCTTAAAAATGGGTGTAAGTGAGTGAAGTGTGTAGGTTACAGTGAGGTCATCTTTACTTTGGACCTCCTAGACTGGCGCTACAGAATCACAAACCAATACCTGTACCAAATAACAGGAACCACATTACTTGAGGACTTTCAAGCACGTGTAACTTGAAGATAGAATAATAACGTTGTTGTGGAATCACTAGTATAATTGAGTAAATATTTAATCACCATTCTGTTGCAGTAATCAACATTTTGGATAGTAAATATTTACAGGCTACTGGAAAATTCATCTCACAAACAATATCGGTGGACTCAATGTAAGTCTAAGTAAAAAGGAGTAACAGTATAAAACAAACGACAAGTAATTTCATGTATTGACAAAAGGAATTACAATTAGACTAAAAGAAGAAAACACTTAATGACTAATTCCATAGAAAAAATTTAAAGACTAGAGAATGTGCATTTTTGTGCGTGTGTGTGAAATTTGTGTAGGCCTACATGATAGACATGTGTGTGAAAGAGTACAAAAGTCAAGAGAGAAAAGTAAAACCATGAAAATGAATGTGCCCTAGTTGGAGATACTTTTTCCCCATGTGCAATTATATCTTATAGCCAGAGTTGTAAAAGAGGAAAAGAAATTATGGAACAAAATGTACGGTTTTTTATAGGCTTAAGGAGGGCCCCTTATGGACGGTCTTTTAGCAAATCAAGTCGGATAAGCCGTAATATAATCATTATGCTGAAGTTCCACAATACTTCAAACAAAAGGCAAGGAAGGAAACTTTCATCAATACTAGAAAGGGTAATAATGACTATTGAACTTAAGAAACCTATTTTCATGAAAAATTGTTTTAAGAGAAAGATTTTATAAATTTCAACTGACAACTTGGTCAATGAATGCTAAAAATTTTCTTTATATGGTCTCCCTAAGATTCACAAAATTCTATATACAGTCTCCCTAAGATTCACAAAGATGGTATTCTGCTCAGGTCGATTGTTAGTTGCCAGGGCTCTGTGTGCCACCCTCTGAGTCACTTCCTTGTAGATATAATTGACCCATTGTTCGGAATGTCCAAAACTCCGCCCACTTCGTGGAAAAAAATCAAAGATGCTCCCATCCTATCCAACCAGATAGTGAGCTTGGACGTGGTCAGTAGTCAGAGACAGATTGGCCTCTAACTCATCCCTAGAAGAATAGACCAGTATTCCAATAGATAAGCTGATGGAGATGTTGACTTTCTGTATACAAACAACACACTTGGGAATGGGATCACACATATATCAACAGGATGAGGGCTTAGCAATGGGCTCACCATTATCACCAGCAATGGTGAATATATACATGGAATACTTTGAGGAAATGGCATTAGAATCTATATCTCTAAAGCAAACTATGTGGTTAAGGTACGTAGATGACACCTTCATACTCTGGCCACACCAGGAAGATGTTCAGGTTCTACTGGACCATGTGAACTCAATAAGGCCTTCGATACAGTTCACAATGGAGAAAGAGAGTAACAACACACTCCCATTCCTGGATGTTCTAATATCTCGAACAAAGCATGGGTTCAAGACATCCGTATACCGTAAACCGACATTCACCGAACAGTACCTCAATTTCAACTCCCACCATCCATACAGCATAAAGAAAAGGATTGTCTGCTGCTTACAACACCGAGCAAAAGTCATAAATGGCGATCCAGAAACATTAGATAAACAATTGGTCAGTATAAGTAGTACCCTACAATGTAACAACTACCCTGGGTGCATGGCAGCAGCTCCAAAAAACTGGGATAGGCGGGTACAAGAGGAGGACAACAACACTCAAAAAACAGTCTGCCTGCCTTATGCGAAGGGGTTATCAAAGAAAATACAAAGGATCTGCGGTCCATATAATATCAGGACAACCTTCTAAAGCTTGACAACACTTCACAGATAACTCTCCTGGGTAACCCCCCCCCCATAGAGAAGAACATGACTAAAGACTCTGTGCACGCCATCCTGTGTAGCTGCAGAAAGAAATATAAAGGGGAGACAGGGCAGTCCTGAAGATAAAGCTTCAAGAACACCAAAAAGCTGTAACAGGAGGGGAAGTTGAAAAATCAGCTGTGGCTGACCACATATGGGGAGAGAAGGGAGATCACCGCCCTCTGTGGGATCAGGTTGAGATCATTGAAAAATACGTAAACTTATGGAATCAGCACATATGCTAGGCCACAAAAATCTCTTGAGCCGACCAAGCATAGAAATGAATACAATATGGGAACCAGTAATAAGGAGTGCCAGAGAAAAGCGATAATAACAACAAAAATTTCAATATGAGCTCTGGTAAAAACATAGAGTAATAACAGCAGAAATTGCAATATGAGCACTAGTAAAAAAGGTTGCTGAAGACATTACGTTTATAATACCCAGAAATTCATACACAGATGTCCTCAAGCACACATGGTACTTTGGATAAAGGTGTTGGTTAGATCCAGTCACAGGACCTCAAGAGTGTCAGTTCAATACCCGGTTAAGGTAGTGGAGGACTTTCAGAGGGAAATCAACAGGAGATAACTTAATTAAACATTGCACAGTGAATGAAATAAAGGGTTCAGTTTGACATTCCAACCACCTGAAGAAGGCCGGAGCGTACAATGGCTGAAACATAATAAATATATTGACAAAGATGAGGACAATAGTCTGAATAATGTAAAAATTTTCTTACAAGAAAATGTCTGATACAGGTTGAGAATCCTTCATCCAAAATTCTTGCGACCAGAAGTTGTCAGATTTTTCAGATTTTAAAATACACTCTATTTTGTTTGTATATAGCATCTATAAAATGGGGCAGCTTGGGAATGGAAGTCAAGCATAAACACAATATGCCTTTACATTTCATAACACTGCTTATATCCTGAAGGTAGTTTTATATAAATAACATACCCTGAAGGTAGTTTTATATAAAATGTAATAAATTTTGTGTACATACAGATACAAGTAATAACACTAGTCATGTAATGCTTACACAGATTTTTAAGTGGTGAAATTAAGATTTCATGTAAAAATAATGTTTTGTACTTTCTGTAGGCGTATAAAAAAACATGATCACTACTTACAAAAAATATATAATTTTAGCATTTGGAATAATATCTTTACTAAGCATAGAATACTCGGTAAGTAATCCACAAATGAAGGTGTTGCTGTGACAATTGATAACAAAAAACTGGAGCCAATGTAGGCTGCATAGGTGGGCTGGAGAACCCCCATCCAGGGCAGATGGGGTCACTTCCAACAGTTGTGCATCACTTAAGAACCTTCCCAGTGCTTTCTGAAATTTTCCATTTGTGACAAGCCATATCAGCACCCAAAAAACTTTTGGATTTTGGAGGCTTTTGGGTTTTGGAATTTCAGATAAAGGATACTCATTCTGTATTACGATTACGATAACTGACTTACGTAAACAATGACAAAGTTTTAGAGGAAATGGAAATAAAAAGGAAACTTGTAATTGATATCAAGAAGAGACAGTTGAAATTTCTAGAGCACATATTGAGGAAAGTGGATTTGGAAAATTTGATACTCATATGACAGATTGGAGGCAAGAGGAACAGAGAAAACCATGTATAACCTCCCTAGATAGCTTAAGTAAATGAATGGCAGAACAAGATAACAAAAAACAAAGTTTATTAAGAGTTACAAGGACAAAAAAATTGCGGAAAGCCATGATCACCTACACCCTGAAGGGACACGGTACATAGAAAAAGAATGCTGTATTAACAGTGTCACTCAATCAATTATAGTAAAAAAACAAAACAAAAAAAACTAATTCTATAAAACATCTGTAACCTGTTTCCAACGTTAGTTAATTTGACACAAAACTGTTAATATCTTTTAGACTTCCTAATGCTTGACTTACTTCTTAAAATCATTGTCCCTATATAATTTTATTATTTCATCCTTTAGTATCTAAATGACGAAAAAAGGAAAATAACACCGACATCTCATTTTAACAAATATATTTACCAAAATTACACAAAAATATCTTGAAATACTAAAGAGTAAATTTATTCAATAAAATCACCATCAGCTTGAAACAACAGCCTCCAGATGACTTCAGAATCTCCTGAACCTCTTCTGGACAGTCTCCTTGTTTAAGTTGGTGAATTGCGTCATGCTATTCCTTTTCTCACAGATGGTGCCCAACTGACCCTACTATACTGTGCAGTCAACAAAATCAAAAAGGAACAAGGCTCATGTGCAAAGTAAAGATATAAAATGCCAGCAATTTGTTCATCGCACCCTGTACAAATAAATATAATCCTTTAAATAATCGTAAAATATAACAATCTGAGATAAAATCTACTTAGACATCAGTATTTACAAGTGAAAATGTACTCAGAATTACCATTATACTTACTCTCATTCATAAGATATTTACAGGTTTAAATATACATGAAAAGAACTAAAACACATACAAAATGAGGAATAATAATTCTAGCCTCCATGTAACTTAGAATGGTATCCTCAAGTTCCATCTCAGAATTTGTCTAGACTAAATAATGTACTAGAATATCAGTTTCAAAAATATTGATTGGATATACATTGAAAATATAAATAAATACGTATATATATATATATATATATATATATATATATATATATATATATATTGCAACAGAACTACCTTCAACATAGTAGTAAGACATTCGTGGCAATGTTGTCTTCATCTAGCTAATGTCTTACAATTATAGCAGAGGTTTTTCCGCCACACCTTGACTTCTTTTTCTATGTATATAGTTTTGTAGACCCAACAGAGAATTATAACAGCATGATTTGACATAGTTACATAAGTTACAAAATATCTTACACAAGATATCTCCTTTGGTAACAGAAAATTCATATAACCATCTTGTTAGTTAACTTAATGTGGCAAATGTCTTCTTCTTCTATATACAGTGTCCCTTCAAGACATTTACGATAATGGCTCTCTACAATTTCTGTCCTTTGTAGCTTTTAATAAATTTTCTCTTTTTGTGACCTCATTTAAAACTTTTTCCACTATTCAAGCTCATTGTTGCAAAAAGGTACATCTGTTTGGAATACCAGTTGTACCCTGTCTCTTTACAGTAACAATCGGTGAGACTGCCACAAAACTCCACAAACAAAGCACAAGCACACAACTCGTCAGCCTTTGCTGCGCCTCTGTAGTTCTCTCACTCATGCTCTTTTTATTGAGTGGCAGAAGCTTGGAAAGTCACAAGATCATCTCACAAATTCTCTGAGCTATGAGATCAGGTTATTCTTAAATTATAGCTTTTGGATTGTCCATGTTTTCTTCCGAGTATCTTGCATGCATGAGACATATATGAGTATTTTGTTCCAGAAGGTAAGCTATTGTCCTTACTACACACATTGAGTAGGATATGCATTGTTTTTTGCTGATCCTCTTGCTCTCAATCTGTCCTTTGAGTATCAAATTTTCCAATCCCTCTTTCCTCATTATGTTCACTATAAATTATATAACACTTCAGTATGAACTTCAGGCTGTTACCTTTCATTCAAAAGAGAATTATACATTTTAGAAGAAGGAACATTTTAAAAATTCCGGTTATTCTTCAGAATTATGTGGAAATTGTCCAAATGTTCTGTATATCTGATCACTTTTGACTATACTTTTAGCCATTATCAAGGATGAATTTATTTTTACTTTTAAATAAATGTGTAGATTGCTTTATATAGGAATGTTTTATTTTCCAAACATGATGATTCAGACAATTTTTACATAATTTATGTCCAGAAAAAGAACACAAGAAAAATTATTAGAAAAATAAGCTGTAGTACTTTGTCAGTCATTTTTAATGAAACTTGTATAAAATAGGGATAGCTGTCCAAATACATAATATATATATGTGTGTGTGTTTGTGTGTGTGTGTGTGTGTGTGTGTGTGTGTGTGTGTGTGTGTGTGTGTGTGTGTGTGTGTGTGTGTATGTATTCATCTTGATAAAGGAAATAATTGATATTTTGTACCAAAGATTAAAAATCAGAAAAAAAGAGAGAGCGAAAAGGAAAAGAGAATATTGTTAATCAATTCTGGCACAAACCACATCTTTATTCAATTGTAATAAAACATTTCAAGATTAATAAATATTTTAGAAGAAAATATTGTCAGATTATTGTTGATGTATATAATCAAACACATATTGTATGGGTTTGTGGATCTTAGTAAGGTGTTTGTTAACTGTCATAGATAAAATGTCAGACAGATCAACTAATGCAAATTTGGCAAGTGAGAATTTAATTTAACTAATGCATGCTTATTTTCTGAATTATGCCACTCTCAATTACCAATTTATATATCATCATTATAGACATTCATCTAAATCTATGACTTTATATCTGCACATATAAATCTACAACTTACAGTGAAAAATACAAACATCAATATGCATGTTTGTATAAATCATTCTCTCTCTCTCTCTCTCTCTATATATATATATATATATATATATATATATATATATATATATACACTGTCCACTCTAAAAGTATTGGAATGGCAAGACCAATTCCTTCTTTTTTTTGTTCACTGAAGACATTTGGGTTTAAGATCAAAAGATGAATATGAGACAAGAGTTCAGAATTTCACTTTCTATTTCCTGGTATTTACATTTAGTTCTGTTAAACAGCTTAGAACATACCAGCATTTGTTTCTAGATCACCCCATTTTTAAGTGTGCAAAAGTAAAGCAACAGATAGTATTAATGTATATAACATTTAATATTTGGTTTCATAACACTTGCTAGCAATAACTGCAACAACCATTGACATAACCAAACTGTTTCATCCTTCATTTGTGGTGCTTTTCCAGACTCTTTCAGTTCTTGTTTGTTTTTGTTTTTTTTTGGGGGGGAGGGGGTCTTCCTTCAGTCTCCTCTTCAAGAGATGCAATGTATGCTCTATTGGGTTATGGTCCAGTGATTGACATGGCCAGTGTAAAACTTTCCACTTTTGTCCCCCGATGAAGTCCTTAGTTGTGTTGGCAGTATGTTTGGGATCATTGCCCTGCTGCATGGTAAACTTAAACCCAATTAGTTTGGATGAATTTCTCTGTAAATTGGCAGACAAAATGTTTCTGTAGACTTCTGAATTCATTCTGCTGCTACCATCATGAGTTACATCATCAATAAATATGAATAAGCCTGTTCCAGAAGTAGCCATGCAAGCCCAAACCAAGAAACTAACTCCATCATGCTTCACAGATGGGCTATATGCTTTGGATCATAAGCAGATCTTTTTTTTTCTCCACACTTTGGCCTTTCCATCACTTTGGTAGAAATTAATGATGGTCTCATCAGTCCATAAACTAGAACTTTTTTCACTTATCTCTGTACATCCTTGCAAATTCCAATCTGGCCTTCCCATTCTTACTGCTGATGAATGGTTTGCATCTTGTGGTATGGCCTCTATATTTTTGCTCTCAAAGTCTTTTTTGACTGGTGAATGGTGAAACCTTCACACTTGCATCCTGGAAGTTGTTGGTGATGTCACTGACTGTTGTTTTGGGATTTCTCCTCACAGCTCTAACAATGTTTCTGTCATCAACTGCTGTTGTTTTCCTTGGCCAACCTCTTCTGTGTCTGTTGCTTTGTACATCAATAATGTTTTTATTTTTCAGGACATTTCAAATTGTTGTGTTGATTATGCCCAATGTTTGTCCAATGACTTTGATTGATTTTCCTTCTTTTCTCAGCTACAAAATGGCTTGCTTTTCTACCATAGACAAATCTCTTGTCATCATGTTGCTTTATCGTTTTTAACAAGAAATGAAGTCTTTGTAGGTGAAAACCATGACTAAAATCAAGAGTAGTCAATCAGAGTTATTTAATGTTTAAACAATCAATCTAAATGGCAACACCTCGGCAATAAGAAACACATGTCAGTTGCATATTCCAATAGTTTTGCTCACTTGAAAAATGGGTGGGTTCATACAAAAGTTGGTATGTCCTAAGTTGTTTAACACATCTAAATGTAAAAGCTGAAATTCTGAACTCTTGTCTCATATTTATCTTTTGATCTTAAACCTAAAGTCTTCAGTGAACAACAAAAATAAAGGAACTGGCCTTGCCATTCCAATATTTTTGGAGGGGACTGTATATAATGTAATGGTTAGCAAGCTTGTCTCACTAGGTCAATTAAAACTTAGTGAGTTTGATCTTCACTGGGCACCTCATACTTTCTCACTTGTGACACATCTAAGCTACATTTAGAAAATCACATTAAAGGATACTTCAAAAGTAGTGTCTACTATCTACACAGAGTTTACCACAGGCAAAAGAAACACAATTATCAAATAGTTTCCACCATTTGTCATCACTCTGCATTTTTAAAGGTGCACTTCACTTCATGGGTTGACAGTTTTCAAGGGCTGCTCAGAATGTGGATGATCACACACATTACTATTACCACTTGCTGAAACATATTACCCACTGCCTAACTGTACTCACATCCATTGTTTAGTCTCTATAAATGTTCAGCAAGCACTGATGAGTGTCAATGGGTATCATTTTCTTATACAAAAAGGCATCCACTTTCATTTCAAAACTACTATCAAGGCAAAGAAATTATGGGTTATACACATACCAGGCCCAACATCTGTCATCACTGTGTGGGATGCCATAAATTACAACTATCATTTATCTTTGATTTCTGTAGAAGAAATACTGAACTGTTCATTCCATTCTGCCTCCATTCCTGCAACAGGAAGGTGATGTGCAGTTCCAACAAAATAATGCCCACTCACATGATATCTATGCTACTGAACATGCTTAGCCAAAGATGTGTGTCACTTACCTGGTCAACACTTTTCTAACACCCTACTGAACATATATTTCCTATTTTTCCTACTGTACATATATGGGATAAGTTTTTTTTTTTTTTCAATCATTCCACCAAAAGCAAGGTAATAAGACCACTAAGATGCAAGCAGTTAATGGGAGTGAAAGAGAATGAGAAGACTTTAGTGAAGAGAAAAACAATAAAGGGACAGATTTCAAGAAGACAGAAGATGCTTGATTCATTCAGTTATCCTATCTACAGCTCTTTCTATATTGTTTCAAAAGTTGCAAGCAGCAAGGAATATCACATAATGATATTTGTTATCACTATGCATGTGAGAGCACAACCTTATGTTAATATCTAAGGCGGATATATAGTGTATTAATATGGCGTATAAGTAGAGGTGTTGATACACCCCTTATTTTTGGATGTGTGTATATTGATCTGTATATGTGATCATTTATTGTAATACTGTATGTTTAATCTTGAGTAAATTGAAGTACTTATTCAAGATGTTGCAATTTTATTTTCCATCATGTATATCTTAGAATTGCAATGACACAAATGAAAGTAGCAGAATATGGCTAAATTTAACCAGAAAAGAATTTCAAGTTTATATCTCATTGCTCCAATCAATAATTAGATTAACAATTATTTGTCATTGCTGAATGTTGATGTTTCAATAATTGGTCCCTCATCCAATAAACTAAGTAAGAAGAGTTTTATCAAAAAACTGCCAATTAATTTCTGATTTATCGCTTTTTGCTTTTTAAGTATGTGGACAGAAATTGCCAGTCAGGATTGTCTGTGTATATTTTTCAGTAATTTTCTTAAGGCATTTCTATGACTACATCCAGCTTTCTGTAAAGAATATTTACAAAAATGATTGTCCATGCCTGGAGTGTAGAGTCAGCAATTTATTTCTCGTTGAAAAATTTGGAATGGCAGGGCAAAAATCAGAGAAGATAAATTGGAGAAAAAAGAAGCAAAATTAAATTGGCAGATGGGGACTTTGCTTCTCTAAGTGCATCCATGGAATAATGAGTGCTTCACTAGAGGCAAGCGCATTCATTTTGTTAGTTGCCTTTATGCATGTTTCTTCTTTCTTTTCTTTTTTGTCCTTATTTTCGTCTTGGTTTGCTTGAACAGAGTTTATCTTTAGTTTGCTGAAGCAAAGTACAAAATCCATTACATATTTGACTGACAAAAACAAGAACCGAAGCAACAATGTGATGAAGAGGAAGAGAAAGAACAGAATCAGAAAAGAAAAAAAATGTGTACATTATAATAATAAGAGACAAAAAATCTTGAACAGTAAAGAGTATGTTAGGACTAAGAAGGAAAAAAAATCAAGATTGAGCAATAAAATTGTTAGAAAGACACAGAATAAATTGAAGGAGGATAAAGTAAAATTAAGAAAAAATATGAGACAAAAATAAAATAAGAGTAAAGAGTAGAAAAATGAATTATACTGAGAAGGAAAAAGAAAAGAAAACATGACATCAAATGTGAAATTAGATAATAGTAATAATGATAGTGTGTGGATTTTATCTGGA
Source organism: Acanthosepion esculentum (assembly GCA_964036315.1). Lineage (NCBI taxonomy): Eukaryota > Metazoa > Mollusca > Cephalopoda > Sepiida > Sepiidae > Acanthosepion > Acanthosepion esculentum. The sequence continues at coordinate 39,999,831 of OZ038494.1, read as the reverse complement.
TATAAAGCTATGTTTGGCTTAAGGCATCACATTTGTTGAACTCATAAAAGTATAAACTCACTGTGCATGGTTTGTGAAAAAGAAGTCAAGGAAGAAGGAAAAAAGTAACATTTGTAAATGGTCCAAAATACAAGTATAAAGATGGCAGAAATTTACAAGTGGTATGGAAATCACAAGGAAAAAGGAAAACATTCTAAACTAATGAAAAAGGTGCCAGAAGAAGCTGTAGAAGAAGAAAGGAAAACTAGAAAAGTGAGAAAAAGGAGACAATTGCAAAACAATTTTTTATTATATTAATACATACAAGTTAGACTTGTGGAGATTCCACGTGTTTATAACTATATCATATCATTTTATAATGCAAGTCGATGCTTTCTCAATAAAATTGGTATTAATCAACCAATGTTGATAAAAACTTTCAGGGTGTAATTTACATGATATATTACTTTTATCAATATTTATATAAGTAAAATCCTATGTCAGTTTCAGGTTATTCTATCTATCCTTATTAAAAATATGGATAATGTTTGAGAATGTCAGATTCTCTTATGCAAATTAAGTGGAATGTAACTTTTTTTAATAAATAAATATAAATGACATAGAACATACAAACATACTTAATTAATAAAATATCCTATATAACTTAATAAATTATTGTTTTAGATGTTAATATGGCCTTCTTGATATTCTCTAACCTTCATCAGTATTTCAGTCATTGATTTTGTTAACTTAAATACTCTTGCCTTTAGTTGAAGCAGTTTTAATTGCTTCCAAAAGTTCTTAGCTTTATCATTTATTTCCATTCTCCTTTTCTCATGATGGATCTCAAGTTTACCATTGGATTAATATTTAAAAAAGGCAAAGGTTCATTTGTATATTTTCATGTCTTTAAAACATTTTCTTTCAAAATGGACAATAATCAGCTTCATACAATTTAAAAGATCATTGTCTTGCCTGAATATGATTTTTGGTGTAAAGCTTCTTTGTTGCTACATATCCCATTCAAAATGTTTTGTCTAAGAACTTAGAATAATTATCAACATTTATCTTGAGTTAACATTAACTTTGAAGAGACCAATATTTTTACTGCCTACAACACTAACTGAAGGTGAACATTACTTCACCTCCTCTTTGCTGTCCTCTAACTTCTACAGCTTAAATATTTCCACAAAGAATCTCACCTCTAAGCCAACCATCAATGTTGCTCTATACACATCACTAAAAATTCAGAATCCATCATGCAGTTATAAATCTTACCATTCTTCTGTTTATTGAATATTGTTACCATATGTGATATATAACATGATATTCTCAACAAAATCCAAAGAAGGGTTTGTAATATTATCACTCCTGACCTGGTATCTAGACACCAGTCATTTTTCCACTGTTGTGGTGTGGCTTCCCACTCTCTTTTCTATAAATATTTTCATAACAATTGTTCAAATATGCTCTCCTCCTTGATAACTCAAGTGCATGAATGTATGCGTACTACTAGGTTGGCATCTAGGTCTCATTCTTTTACTGTTGAAATGGCTAGATGTAACCATAAGTTCTGGTCTAAAGGTTTCTTTTCACACTTTTCACCTGTGGAACTCTCTTCCAATTTCTTGTTTTCCTGCCACCTATAATCTTTAAAAATGTAAATGCAACATCAATCTCCATCTTCTCTCTTCCTGAATCCTGTTCTTTTATTTTATTTTATCCTTACTGAAGTTTTCTCATTCTCTTGCACTCCCAGTAACCTTACTGAAATTAGTGACTTGCTTGTAGTAAAATTATTTTAAAAAGTCAGTTTTCATGTACTTCTTCACCCAACTTACATGTTGCTCATTATAATGTTTACTTAAATGTAGTCATTTGGTTATTTCTCTGTCATTAGCCAATGTTCTTAATGCATGTTTTTCTCTTTTTACATTTGCAACACCTGCTTCTTTAAATACCATATTGCTGGTCAATCCATTATTCTTTTGAATTTTCTCAAATTTTTTTGGTGATATTCTTAAAGTTCATTCTTTTTCTTATCTTGCCAAAGTTTTCAATTTCTTTTTCATTTGTTCTTTGATCTTAGCTAGCTTTTTTTCCAATTTCCAACTTTGCATTCCCATCACTCAATGACTGTATCTTATCTTGCATCTCTACTGTGGTTATATATTTCTTATGACCCATTCTGATGCACATATATATATATATATATATATATATATATATATATATATATGAAACTGAAAAACAAACATCATTCACTATATTATTATATATATTTATTTAAAATATGGTGAATTCTCACTACTAAATAATTTATAATTTATTGTCAGTATTCATAATAAAAACAGATATTCTTAGCTGAAATTCATGTGGTCTATTTATCATAGAAATATATCAAGAAAATTATACCAACATCAGTTGGTTATTGTCAATTTCCTTGTTAAAATATTGATTTGGATGATAAAATCTGATATAATGTCAGATTATGCATTATCTCATTCTTTATCTGTATCTTCTTCTTCTCTCCCTTATTTTTTCCAATCTGCATTGCCTGTCCATATTTTATTTAAAGGCTATATAAACATGGATGACTTGATAATGATTTTCATTCTTGACATATATTTTTTTTAAATAATTTGTTCTTATTTACAACACATTACTTAACTTTTGCTAAACAAGCAAATAGATATAATTCAAAATGTATATAAAAATTATTGAATGAAAAATTTAGTTAATAATTAAAGAAAGAATGGGTAATTGATTAGACAAAAGTGTCTGAACACACCATTAGGGAAAGCTATGATATGGATTATAATCAAATAAAAATCATAATTAAAAGAATCCGGCAAAGACAAGAATAGCACATTTGAGAAGCATATGGAAAAGTAATTGAGAAATGTCATAATAATGCTGATGGGGATAATTTTTAAAATGTCAAGTAATAATGAAAGGACATACACTCTCCTACTAATAGTATTGTTACTGCATTATCGAATAAAAGTCACACTTATAGCACTCAGTGCCATTCTTGCTGATAACATTTTTGTTGATAATGATGAAAATGTATCAATTGAAATGGCAGTTTTATCACAAGTTATAATAATAATCATTAGAAAACTGTTAATAAAACAAGGCTATCACATGCGTCCTATTTTGCTGCATTTTTATCAATAATAATGTTAATTGTATTGATGTGAAAGAATAAAGACAATCACACGAAATAAAAATGAGAAAATATGACTGCAAAATTATTGCTGCTATCCTTTCTTCATTTGTTAACTTTTCTGAGTATTTCGACTGCCATCAGTGAAGATGATGTGAAAGATGAGAAAAAGAAAAGACACAACAATCATCAAGCAGAACTTTTACACATTCTTAAGGACGGGGACAACAACTTGTCAGATAATTTGTGCTGAATAACCAGACACAATAAATTGAGAGCTTATTTATATACTTTCCTCATTTTTCTTTGCTTTTGCAGCCATTCTTATTCTAATATTTGTAAAAGTTGGACAAAACAAAATTCTTGCTTCAAACCAACTAATGTTAAGGTTTACAAGCACAATGGATTTTCTAAAAGATTCTTTTATCATTTTTTATGCTATTGTGGAAAGATTCAAGTTGAAAAAAAAAGGAAGGGTACAGGCAATTGTTGATTATCTTCATTTTGCAGACAGTTTTTTTTTTTCATTGTAAAGAAACAATATTCCAGATTTGTTTTCTTTTTGATAATTTTTTTTGCAAAATTTATTTATTTTTTTATAAATATATTCAGTTTCCTAAGAAAAACTGCTGTTCTTGTTTGCAAAGCTTGGCTTAAAACTTTTACCCTACTTGTCAAGAATAAAGTTATACCTTTCCATATTTTTTTTATTGCTTATTTTTTTCATAATTTTTTTCTATGCTTTCCCTTCAGATTATTTAAAAAAAAGAAGAATTATGGGGTTGCTGCAAATCCCTATTACAAATACCAAATAGCAATTTTATTCTATTTTCAACATATCTATGGTGTTGTATTCTGGTACTATCATAAGTTTTCGAACATAAAATATTTTCTCATTCTCTGTCCATTGAATGACAAATAAAGTTTTCATAATCTCATTAATCCATCAGATGCAGTGCAAGTTATTTTTTAGTTATTTGTAACTCACAAGTCTGAAGAGTGATTATATGTGTTGCTATGGTATATTGTGAAAATATGAAGAAAGAAAAATAAATGGAAATAGTTAAAAAAATACAGAAAGAAAGGAAAAAAAACAAAGAAAATGTAACCCAGAAGGAAAAAATGGCAAAAATAGAAATGAGACACTTGGGAAATAAGAAAAAGGAGTTGAAATAGAATATGATAAAATAAAAGTGTAAAAGTTCTGTGAGGAATTTGTCTTTGAATTTTATTTTATAATATTATACTCTGCTTTCAAAATTCTTTTAATTAATCATCTTTTTATCATCTTTTTCATTCATATATCTCTGTTGACAGTTTTTTTATCATTCACTGCAAAAACTGTAGAAAATATATTTGCCTTAGCTGAAAGAAGCCTCAGTCACTTTCACCTCGAAGAAGTTTCTTTAATGTTTTCCTTTGTTGTATTGTGCAAAAGCTGCTGTTTTAAAGATTAAATTAAAAACAAATTCACTTGCATTGATATTCATTATGGTAATGACTATGCTATGATACAAAGTCTTAAAAATGATCATTGTATTCAAGATAGAAATAGCATCGATACCAAAGTGAAATTTCATGAAATTGGCAAATTTTTGAAAACTGTCAGCTCAAGTCTGGCTTAGGTCTGCTACTGGTAACATGTAACCCAGTACTAACCTACCATATAGACGAGTGGGGAGCATCTAAACCAACTAAACCACTAGATCTTCTATCAGTGCATATATATTTACCCCACCAATACACACACATACACACATTATATATATGATATACAACTATATATATTTGAATAACAGTGGGTAACTGGATGACAAAATGGGAAAATGCCTACATTATATGATTCATTCCATGAAAGGATTTCTAAAGTACTTTTTGTTCTTTGAAAGAACATCTTCAGAAGAGGAAATTCTTTCAAAATGCATAACATAGGAGTTTTTTCCATTTTGTCATTTCATTACCCACACATAAACATGTACAGTGCCAGATTATCCTTTAGGCTGGTATAGGCTGCAGCCTTGGCCCTCTCAAGTTTTTATAAAGCAATGATTAAAATTTTCTATATGGTATAACTTCTAAATAGTTTCATAAACTGAAATGATATCAATATGACAAGCTCATATTTTTTTAAATTGTTTTATTGATATAATGCTGGTTATAAAACATCATTTTTTTTTACAGTTGTGTTGAAATATGTGCATTACCACAAATTTCCACACAAGTGTAATAAAAAATACAATAAACAGTGATATTACTTGGTATGCAATAAATAGTGAAATTTAAAAAAAATTTTTTATAGACAAACAAAAGATAGCTATTCCAGTTTATTTAAAGAATTTGCAATAATTAAACAATTATAAAACTGTTATTGGTCAGAGTTGAATTAGATTAGGAAACAGTTGTATTAAAAAGTACACAATACACATATAAAGAAAATAAAAAATAAAAATTTAACATGCAGAGCTTTTAAAATTTTAAATTTGGTTGATCTCCTAATTTATATATATATTTATACATATATATATATATATAATTATATATATATATATATATATAATTATATATATATATATATATATATATATATATATATATATATATATATATATATATATAGATGCATACTTATATATACCTCTATATATCAGACTAATAGCAGGTAATTGAATGTTACATGTTTCACCCTTGAAAAGTACTTCTTTTGAAGTCCTTCTAAAGAACTCCTTTCAAGGGATGAAATGCATAACATAGGGGTTTTCCCCATTTTTTGTATTAAATTATATATATATATATATATATATATATATATTGTCATCCACAGACAGACTGTTTCACTGTATCACAGCTCATCAGTGTGGCTAGACGTCCGATTGCCTCTGGCTAGAATCAAAAACCGGCTGAATTCGCATCAGTCGGAAATTTTACCCGGAAGCCGTTGGCGCACGACAGAGAAGGTGAATTTAAGCGTATTTATTTTTAGATAAACACACAGTGAGTGAGAGAACTCAATTCGATTTACTGAAGAGTATATTAATATTGGAATAAATTTTAAATAGATTTAAATCTTCATAAGATTTTTTTTTAATGGTTATATTTAGATTTAAAAAATTTTCCATTGCTTCATTTATATAACAATTTTTTTATTTTCTATGTTTTTTTTTTTTAAATGCCATTCCCCTTCAGGGTGTAGGTTATAATCAGTGCCCCCGCACATACTAAATCTGACCCATTACCACTAAATGTGTTACTCTTATGTGGGCAATATTTCTGGGAGGTATATCTATGTGTGTGGGTATTTCAGCTACACCCGGTAGTATAAGTATTAATAAGTGTTAAACAAATTTAAATCAATGATACAGAATATCATAGAAATATTATTTTATAGATAATGCATTCTTTTATTAATAATTTATACAAGACAGCTGCATTGTATAAAATGTTGATATGTATATAAAATGTTATTGTATAATTTAGTTAAATAGAAATGTTTACAATCTGAAGAAGTGACCTCAAATTCCTCCAATAAAAATGTAAACAAAACACTGAAAGTATAATAATGACAGATTAAATACAAAATAAAATCTGTAATGCAAAGAGAACAGAATGCTACAGATATATATATATCTATTTTCATTAATCACAACTGATTAGGAAATGAACTGACCGAATTATATAATCCAGCTTTATTAGAGAAATATTCCTGATGATCATCATTCACCGCAAATGTCTTCATGAAATAAGAACAAAAAGGTTTAATCTGAGATCTCACTTCAAATCCAACAGTTTCTTTTCTCACACTTCCCCCTTCTGTTTACTTGCTTCCCTGATAACTACAATATTCAAAAATTTAAATGCTATGTCAATCACCATCTTCTGTCTTCTTGAACCCCCTTCATCTGTTTTCCTCTTCTCAATCCTCCCTATTCTCAGTCTTCTCTTTCACGTTCACTCCTTGTAGCCCCAGTGCACTAGTGGCATTCCTGCCTTTCATTGGGTCAAATGATTAAAAAAACAACTTTTATTTCCTAATCTTACTCTGTAAAAGCACAGCACAGCCGCACCTTGGAGGGATGGTTGATTTTGTTTAGTAGCATATCAACCTCTATGGGTGATCTAATGCCAAAATCTAAATATTTTGTATGTAAGTTTATGCTTTCAGAGTAAAGGTATGTCTTTTTAGATATATAGTTGGTAGATCATAAAATGTATTGTCAGTAATCTTACTATAAAAATGTATTTTCATATTTTTTAGTGTTGCATTGATTGACATTTTGCTATAAAAATGTATTGTTGGTAATTTTACTATAAAAATGTATTTTCATATTTTTTAGTGTTGCATTGATTGACATTTTGCTATAAAAATGTATTGTTGGTAATTTTACTATAAAAATGTATTTTCATATTTTTTAGTGTTGCATTGATTGTCATTTTGCTATAAAAATGTATTGTTGGTAATTTTACTATAAAAATGTATTTTCATATTTTTTAGTGTTGCATTGATTGACATTTTGCTATAAAAATGTATTGTTGGTAATTTTACTATAAAAATGTATTTTCATATTTTTTAGTGTTGCATTGATTGACATTTTGCTATAAAAATGTATTGTTGGTAATTTTACTATAAAAATGTATTTTCATATTTTTTAGTGTTGCATTGATTGACATTTTGCTATAAAAATGTATTGTTGGTAATTTTACTATAAAAATGTATTTTCATATTTTTTAGTGTTGCATTGATTGACATTTTGCTATAAAAATGTATTGTTGGTAATTTTACTATAAAAATGTATTTTCATATTTTTTAGTGTTGCATTGATTGTCATTTTGCTATAAAAATGTATTGTTGGTAATTTTATTATAAAAAATATAATGTTGATTTTTGTTTAGGGGTTCACTATTTGACCATATTTAGGACCCTAACTAGTGCTACCTCACCAGGTCAAGGTGGACCTGGGTAACAACAGCAGTTAAGAGGTGGTTTCCCTCTCCTCAAAACCTCCTATCTGCTGATCAGAGGCCTTGCTACTGGATGTAGTTTATCATCATACCCAGGAGGGGATGGTAAGAGGAATTTAAGATAAGAATTGATTGCTCATGTCTTGAAGAGACACAGCAGATAAAAGAAGTCATTGCTGATGTTAATCTATCATAAAAAAATAAATGAACTGATAAAGTTATCTAATATTTATTGTTTTCACAAAATACTACATTGGCTATAATATCTGACTGATGAAATGCATTTGAGAAAAATATTTTCTGAGATCAATAACTGCCTGCATGGTTTCATATTTTTGATCTAATAGACCCAAATCTTTTACTCTACCTTTCTCCAATATCAGCAAGCCTATTGATTATTACCTGTTCATGTTGTTAATTGAAATGTGTCTATATTATTAATTAAACTTGTTTCATTCTTCAGTAACTTTACTAGAACTGGAGGACTACTTATTAAAGCTTTTTAAAGCATCATTAGGATTAGAAAAATAAATAAAATGAAAGTCAATATATGTTAAAATGTATCTCTAGCATTAACATTTGTGAACACACAGAGAGTTGCAAAACTATTTTTTGCTATATGTCATTCTCTATTACTCAAGAGAATAACCTAAATTCATTCATCTTCTGAGAATAATTCTCTATTTAATAATATTATTTCTTTCTGTTATTGTTTCTTGGTTATCTTGCTTGCTGACCTTTCTCAAGCTAAATATGTAATCTCTTCGCTTTCCCTAATCTTTTTCTCTGTATTAGAGTATATCCATTTACTATGTGTGAAAATGATATATAAATTTTTGATATATCAGAACAATTTTAGGAAAATCTATGACAAAGTGGAAAAATCTTTTGTGTAACACATTTCATCCTTTGGGACATCATTGGACTAAAGTGATGTTTACAATGCTGCAATTATATATACGCATGAAGGAGAAGGGATATAATGAAATTAAACTGTTTTAAGCTGATTGTATATTTATTGTCATTGAATCTTGGTCAATGAGATGATGAAACATAAGACCTTGTTTCTCTTGCAGTATGTGGAAGCAGCTGCAAATCTTGAGAAGGAAAAAAAAACAAACATGAGCTTGTTTTTCTTTTTTATTGAGATTTCACCAACTTATAGTTTAACAAGAAAATATCCTTATCTCTTACAGAGAAGCTCAATATATATGCACATACATGTTTTAAATGACAGTTGAACAACCCAAGTCAAGCAACTGGCCAAGTTCACTGCTGTTTTTCCCTTTTCAAAAGGAGATTAGAGTTTGTTTAACAATGTCTAATTTCACTTCCATGGTGATGACTTTCCTTTTTCTTCAAAGCACTGTGCTCAGAAAAGCCATAATGAAGGGCAATAAGTTTCCACAAAGACAACACAAAGAAAAGAAAGTGAATGCACAACAATCTTATATGGCATATAACCAGGAACTTATCTACACCACTTTATGTACAAGGCAAACAATATAACTCAAAACAAGTTTAATAGAGATTGTGTTGTGACAGTAAATCGTTGTTGGTCAAGACTGCTGTAACCTGGGGAAGGGACTACTGTATTCATAACTTATAAGATTTATAAAAGCGATATTTGTATTTTTTTTGCTGACATCAGAACCAGTTCTTCAATTTGCTTAGTTCAGTTACATTTTTTTTTAATTACTCTTTTTGAAAAGATTGCAGATTTCTACTCTCATCTCAATCATACTTTTAGGAGGAGGAATTTCCAACATAAAACCCATGACTTCAGGACCTTATTGTCATCATCCCACCTTACTGTCATCATCTCACTTTACTGGACTATTGCACATGATACACTGGTTTAAATGTTGGGTCAGTAACACCAAATGCCCAATTTCACTATAAAACTTCCCTTGCATAAGTCAGTGAGTTATTTCACATTCTCTGCAATTGATGCATGTAAAAACCTTCAAAATTTGTTCACAAATTTAAGCTATGAATGAATTAAATAATGAAATTCCAAATGAACTTTGAACTTTCACATAATAATAACAATGAGATATTTTTCAGAAGCCCCATCAAGAGATTTTATTTGTAGAAAGCTACATAGTGCAGGTTTTTCCTTAGTGCCTCGACTGCATGAATTTAAGTGTGCTACTTAGATGCAACCGTTTCTTCTAAGAGTTTTTTTTACTCACACTTCTAGCCTGTGGAAATCACTTCTGACTTCTTGCTTCCCTCCCACCTCAGTCAGTTATGTGCCATGTGTGATACACACTTAGGCAATCAGGTACCTTTCAATACGTGACTCATGAGGCAGATTTTTTTCCCGCAGTAGATTGCCATTTTTTTCTGCAGTAAACCAGTTGCCATCCAAGGCTATAGAACCCGGTCTATTTACCCATAGCTGAGGGGAGAAGAAGAGGATTCATACCTTTTCCAAGGGTATTAGCATGTAAGTGAATGTAATGGATTCGACTGGAATTCGAACTCAGCTCTCTGATTCTTCAATCTGAGCCACTATCCATTACTCCACCATGCCTCCTCCCCTCCCACCTACAATCTTCAAAATTTAAATACAACATCAATTGTCATTTTCTCTCTGAACCACATTCCTTTATTGTCCTTTCTGCACATCTCCTCACAAAAATATTTTTATTCTCCTTCACAACCCTGTAAGCCCCTGTATCCTAGTGCCTTGCTTGGGGTGAAATGATTAAAAAAATACAGTTCAGCTTTCACAAATAATTTTGAATGCAGTAAATGACTGGAGAATCTGATAATATGAATTTATATGAATGTAACAATAAAATTAAATTTGCCTCTGTTGCTATGAGCCAGATTTCAAGTCCAGCTATCAAATCCTGATTAAACGATTTCCATATATAATTGTCTGAAAGTACATTTTAGATCTTTGCAGTTTGAAATGTTTAAGGACCAACATACTAAAAAAACTTGAGTTTTGTGTTTTTTGTTAGTGATAATTAATTACCAAAGCAAACAAAACCATAACTTACATGAGAGAATAGTGAGATTTCTTAGTTAAAGATAACAATCATTCAGTCATAGGTAAACTTCTATTAGATACCATGGAATAGCATATAATTCAAAATGTCTCAAGATTTAGATTATGATTTTACAAATACAATACCAATTGATGGTGTTTTGTGTTGTTTTTTGGCTGTCAATTTCTAGAATTTTCAAATATGCTTTTATTTGATCAGCAATTGCGATGAAACTTTTACAATGATGAGTGCATGATAAGGAAGAAATTTTCCTAATAAAAATCAGTAAATGTATCTTTCTTCTTCCTTGTGGCATAACTCTTTTGAATAGCAAAAAGTTTTGCCAAGTTTACTATATACCCATTTGCCTTTGCACGCAACAAGGGGTATGCCGTAGAATTTATCCACAAGCTTCACATGAGCTGCTTACCACTGCTAAATCATAAAAAAAATATTAAAAGAATGAGTATATATATATATATATATATATATATATATATATATATATATATATATATATATATAAGTAAAAAGTCTTACAAAAAAACTGACTAAACCTGCCACTGGCATTTATTGCTCATGATCATATATCAAAAACCCAATGTTTTGGTAAGCATTCTCTTTAACAATCATTGGCAGATGCAGCTAAAGTGTTAGATAAATAAACCATAGACACCTATTGACAAATAAATTGATGCATTAGATGTACTTATAAATCAAAGTATTTCATTTTGCATAGACAGAACACCTAGCAGATTGTTAATGACTAAATCAGATTCCCAGAAATTGCTCTGCACATTATCAGGTCACTCTGGAATAAAGACAAGAATTCATACTTATCTCTTTTGTAAACCAGGTACTTTGATTTGAAGAAATGTTTTAGATTTGCAACTAAAGTAAAATATCATTTAAAAACTGTTATATTCAGTTAAAATAATTTATTTACAATAACTGTTTATCCATTTAAGTATTGTTGAAAAAAAGGATGACATGAATTCATTGTTAAGTTTTGAATTCATTATTTAAGTTGATGAGAAACTCTCAAGTCCTGAGTTCAATAACCCATTAGAGCCATAGGTGCACCATATGAGAGAGAAAGTGAATATGGGCATTGGCATAAACACATTATGGTGAGTGTCAGTTTCAGGCCTCAAATGATTTATAACCTTCATAATGTCTGAAGATTGCTTTAGGCATGAAACTGACAGTCCCTATGCAGTATTTATATGTCCACACTGTCTATACCTACAAATGTCATATCTCTAATATTAAGCCTTTTTCCTCCTTAAAGGTAGCAAATTACATAGTTCTGGTGAGAACAACACATGACTACACAGCTCCACAAGACTATTTCTCACCAGACTCAACATGATATGTTCACCCATTCCCATATGTTAACCAAGCTATAGCTGAATTCTCACCAACTCACATATACCTAAAGCCATCTTACCAACCCATTGCACTGACTTATACATGAATTATCAATATGCTGACTTTAGTCAATGACACATTCAAATATCAGTAACAATGTATATTCATTATTTGTACCATCTTCCTTTGTATATTTATGATGATTCCTACTCTTTCAGAAAGTAGGCAGACCATACAAAAAGTCTCTACTACAGAGGTTTTTGAAAACATTAACATTTCATTTTTATTATTAACTCGCAGGCTTCACTTGCTTGCTATCACTTTGCAAAGTAAAATATATTTACTACTTGAAATCTTTGAAACAAAAATTTTAAATGAATATTTCATTCATAAATTAGCTTGTTATAGTTAAGGAAAGTTTTACAAATAGATGCCAACTTTTTGAAGGCCAAGTAAAATGCAAATTTCAAACACTTTTCTGCAATATATAAGACAATATTCCTCAACAGAAATATTTTTATATGAAAATCAAAACAATCCTTGAATAAAAGAACAGTAATGAATGACAGTTAATTAATGAAATAAACTTTTTAAAAATTAATATGCAAATTAGTTAAACCTGAAGAGTGATATTGCCTAGAAGTAGATAATATATAATACAGCTATTGAGCTTTTAATGCATAAATTATGATTCCGGGGATTGTGGGCAATTTTTGTCCCTTGCCCGGGTGTGCATGCTTGGGTCCTCACTTTAAAAACCCCTGTCTCACATCTAGTCCTCGTTGGGGGAACGATAACGAGTAAATACCTCATAAATTACTATAAAGTAGTTTGTAATGCATTTATCTATCATCTCTCACTTGCACCTCTGTGTTTGGGCAGAGTGCACTCACAGGCGGCTCAGTTGAAGGAATTGCAACTGAGGAAAATTATACTGAGAGGTGCCCCATTCTGGGGAACAGCTGCCCAAGGCCACACCCTCTCATTGCACCAGAGAGAGGGATTAGGGCTCATACCAAAGCCAGCACAGCTAAAAGTTGCAGGGGCTTGGAATTTTTGTTCCTAGCCCAGGTGTATGTGTTCGGGCTCCCCACATTAAATTGACCTTGTGTCCCAATGCAACTTCATGGGGAGGTCGAGTAAATACCAAATAATATAGGTTTTACTTAATTAGCTATTATGTTTCTCTAACTCTTCAAGTGTTGAAATTCTAATTTCTTTTTTCCCATCTTTACACTATATTAATTTTATCTTATAAATTATCCCCTGTTTTGTCACCTATGAAATAAAAATAATTGTTTGTATGGAAAATAAGATTTATGTACATCAAATCGTTTTTAAATTAAGTGGCAGCAGAAGAATTATTGTTGAACTTTTAAAAGATAAGCTTAAACATTAATTCAATACAGTGATAATTTTGAGTTCTTCTGTAGTTTATTGGTGCCTATTGCATCTACTCCTCCATAGTTATTGTGATGATGGCCAAACCAAGAGTCTTCCACAGGGGCTAGCTTAAATGCCACCCTATAGGGAAGCTTAAATGCCACCCTATAGGGCAGCTTTTAAGCTAGCTTATAATAAAATATGCACTGCAATTTTGGATACAAAAGGAAAATAAGAGTTACTTGAAGCATAAAATCAATGATAATGGCTAGTATAATATATTAATATATATTTTTAACCTCACATGATCTGGCAACCATGAATCTGAGTTCAATGAAAATCGTTCCCTGTGCCTAACCTTTTTAGGGCTTTTGAATGAGCTATGAATCATTGAAACTGGACTAGTGGGAGTGGAGGAGTTGCTTGGACATGCACATGCACAAACACACAGCTATACACTGTACTTTATATATGTAAGATACAAATGCTTCCTATACAACAGACATAAAGATTTTAATTTATGTTGGTTAAATATAGTTCAATAGGCTACTGATGTAAAAATATGATTCATGGACAGAATTTAAACTAAACCCAAGCTATATTTTTTATTTCTCACAATTTTATTTTAGTTCATTGATTATAAAGGGTTATTAATTTTCTCAGGTTTCATCAAATCCTTCCCTCTTAGAATTGTACAAGAATGGATTTTGAAGTATCCAAAAGATTTGCATCTTATTGATTTTCTTTAGAAAAAGGATCCTCATTGAATGACTGTGAATATGAAGTTGATATTATCACACAATGGATCACTTTAGTCAACTGATGATTAATTATGGATGCTGGATGAAATATAGGAAATGAATTTGTGAGAGAGGAACCTCTCAACTGCTTTACATAGTGTTTGAATTAAAGCCCAGTCACCATCAAGACAAGAGCATATATTTACAGAGAAAGTTAGGGTGGAAAAGAAGGAGTGAGAGTGTGTGATAGAATGAGGGTAGTTAGAATAGAAAAATATAAGCAAGAAATAATCCTCCAATTATCATCTTGTTCTTAATCAGAATTAGACTAAGCATATAGCTTCATGAATTGTACAGTGTAACCCGGATATAAGAGAAACCCGGATATAAGATAGATTTTCTCTGATCCCAAATTAGAGCCTGTGTTAATGTATATATAATAGACCAAACCCGGATATAAGAGAAACCCGGATATAAGAGACTTCTTCTCCGGTCCCGACAACTCTCTTATATCCGGGTTACACTGTATTTCAATATTTGTTACCTTTATGAATACAATAAAAATACATTGTGGCAAAAGATTTTAAACATTACTTCACATTAGATAAACAGATTATTATTGAAATTTAATGATATTAAAAGTGATCCAGAAAGGAAACTGAAGTCATTTCCAGGTCATGTAGTGAGTCTATGAAATTATTTTATAGGTGAGATTTGGTTGTGCCACACGGCTTTTCTATGTGCCATGTCCCTTCAGAACAATGGAGATCATGGTTCTCCACAATTTCCTTTGTAGCTCTTAATAAATTTTGTCATTTTGTTATTTTTCCTAAACATTGTTCTGCCATCCATTTACTCAAACTCACTAGGTAGGTTATACATTGGTTTTCTCTGTCCCTCTTACCATCAATATGTCCTTGTAAGTATCAACTTTTCCATGTCCTCTTTCTTCATTATATGGCCTGGAAATTTCAACTAGCTCTTTCTGATGTTAAGCATAAATATCTGTTTATATTTTCTTGGAAAATTTGTCATTCCTCTTATGTTCAGTCCTTGATATTCTGAGTATCCTTCTGTAGAACCACATTTCTGTTGCTTCAAATCTTTTTTCATTCATGAAGAGATTATCCAGTACACACTGCCATATAGAAAGACTGATAATATGTAGCAATTCAGTAGTCTTTTCTTTGTTTCTAATATAATTTTCCTATTTCTTAATATTTGCTTAGCAGTTGAAGTGCAACTTTTGCTATCACAATGCACCTTTGCATTTCAGTGTCACACTTCCTGTCCTACGTTAAAATACTTCCCAGATATTTAAATTGTTGGACTTGCTTGATTTATAATTTGCATATTGGTCTGTTCCTTTTGCTAATAACCATGCATCATTCTATCTTCTTGCTATTGGCTATATATAACTGCTTTCTCAGATCAATGTGATTTAAAATGGCTTTGAGCAAGAGAAGCACAGAAGCACCCTCCTTCTTCAAACCTCTTCTGAATCCCAAACCAAGAACTGTATCAAATAACAGAAAGTACATCACTTGAGAACTTTCAATAGCAGCAATAACTAAAATGGTTCACACATGTAACTCAGAGAGAGAATAATGACAGAATTCAGATGCAGATATTCAACACTACTTTAAACAAAAGATTAGGAAGGAAACCCACATCAACATTGGAAAGAGTAATAACAGATATTTGACTTGAGAAACATATTTTTCTGAAAAACTATTTTCAGAGAGAAATTTATTAAATTTGAACTGAAAGTAGCACTTAGTGCTTGGTCAATGAATACTGAATGCTTCCTTATAAGGAAATAGCTATCACCATTACTAATGGGGTTTTAGGTGAGACAGTATACCCCAGGTGGCAAGTATTTGTGGAGACAATGTTTAGATGAATTAGTATAATGAAGTAACATACAAAATTAGTTGTGTCATTTTTACTCTCCTTCCATCAAACAGATTCTGATGTTGTGATTCAAGATTTTGCAGAGAGAAAGGCCAGAAAAATTACCTTTTATAATTACAGTGTTTGCTTTTTCTTTTTTTTCTTTGTCTGCAAACAAAACAAAACAAAAAAAACACCATGATTGTTGTCTTTCTTTCTTATTTTGTATATTTTGGAATGTTGTTCAGAGGGGCAACAAATTCTATGACCACCCCAGAGTAGCACAAATGTGAGAGTCACCATTGCTTCTAACACTTGTGCATTTAAATTATTTTTCACACCCACCCTGCTGTTAAAACACTGATGGTTCTCTGAATATTGAGTAACATGGCCAGACAACCAGCAGCTTTAAAACAAGATATCTAGCACAATGGAGTAGACTGAGCACAATAAGCAAGTCTAAATGATATAATCAAGCTGTTAACTTTCAAGACTACCAAAAACAAAATATTTGAAAGGAAATTTCCATCAATACTGGAGTCTAATTTTCTGAAGGAAATATTTTTTTTATAATGAAAAGGACCAAGATCCACTTGGAGTAGAGGATTACAGAGTAAGGGACACGGTTAACTGGAGATATGCGGGAAAGATAAGAGTTAATCTGAGACTTGAACCGGTTACGATAGTAGTGATTGGGTAAGCATCTTCTTGGGAGTCAGTCCCACAAACAGCAGTTCATGGGAAGAAGCTGCTCAAGTGAAAGTGACATCTCACCAATGGAATACAAAGGTGGTTCACTAGAATGCATGTGGCATGGTGGGTCTTAGCCATAAAGGTCAGAACTGGTGGAATTAAGGAATGTAGTTCATCTGAATACTTTCCATGAAAATAGCGATAGAGCAGCGAGAAGATTGTGACATTTTATTTGTGGGAAAAGGTTTATAGGGTAGATAATAATTTGTCACCCATGATGACATGGAGACGATTTGGGACTCTAGTGAGACTGGCATGTGAAACCTGGGCAGCTCCTGCCCATATATGGTAGCAATACTCAATTTTCAGCCTAACCTGACTCTTGCAAAGGTAACTGTTTTAAGAAAAAGCTTTTATAAATTTCAAAAGACACTGTTTGGTCACTGAATGCTAAATATTTCCTGTATGGAAAGGGTTAATTTTACCACACACTTCCACAGTGTTTTAATGAGAATAAATATTTCTAGCTTTTCCTCTTAATATTAAATGCAAAAGAAGTAGCATCATTTTTAAATACATTATTAATCGGGATGAACAAATTATTATCAGGATTATGTTGGGTCACTCTCCAAATTATACTGATACCAAGTAACCCATGACTACCTGCAGCATAGTTGGATCATTGGTGACCAAAATGGTTGACTGAATATTGAGTAACATGGCCAGACAACCAGCAGCTTTTAAACAAGATATCTAGCACAATGGAGTAGACTGAGCACAATGGCTATGTATGCAGCCAATGCTGGCTGGAGAGTTTTCTCAACAGAAGTCAATGGCCAGGGCTGATGGTAGTCCTCATGAAATCAATGGCTATGTGTCTATGACCAAAATGAGTATTCACATTTGAGGACATTGTGATTTGATCTGAAGAGCGATAGGCCCATGACTGAATACCTCTTCAACTTTTAATCGAGATATTTTGAGAGAACTGATCAGGTTTTCAGCTGTGCAGTGACCCTGTGAGAATGAGGAATACAATGTTTTGGGGCAATTTGTAGGAACCTCATCCCTTTTATTTATTTACTATTTTCTGATGTAATAAATGAGTAATAATTTATGATGTAAGAAACATCATCAAGAGCAATAAGATTTATCGTTTTACCTGTTTTCCAAATGAAGATTGTTAATTATTTCAGAACAAAGAGAAAAATCTTGCTTTGAATATCTAGGAATAGAAAGTCACCTTGGCTGCATATATTACTGATAGTTATGCTTTGTTCTCTTCAGCAGAAGCAGTGTCATATGAACAGAATCATGTTTAGGGAAATAAAGCCATTACTAATTTAGCCATACATTCTGTGTCAAAATCTTGGATGAAAGTAAATCCAAGTGTGATTAATTACTTAAAGCAAACATAAAGTAAGCAATGGAAAGCAAAACCAAATTATGAAAAAGTAAGGGAGACAACTAGACACTAGAAATAGTTTGGTTCAATCAGACAAGAATATAAAAAAAACAAAGATTTGTTGCAAAGACAGGGTTAGAATTAAGGTTAGTTGGTTGCCAGTGAAAATGACAAATTGTGTAATAACACAAGAATGATTAATGGAATAGTATCAATCCTTTTCTCTTTCAAAAGACTGATGATACCAAGAAGTAATAGAATAACAATAAAACTAGCCAGGAAGCATTTTGGGATCCTCAAACCCTTGATCTTATATGTTAAAGCATTTTTGTGAATCTTGTTTGGTCTCTTGCTACTGTCAGGCAACAGACTCTAAAAAAACAAAAACAAATTTCTAGTGGGCAATTTAAAAGCCTGTTATTTGTTGGTTGTTCATCTTCACTTTTTCAAATAAAACAGCGAATAAAAGTGTTCATGTTTGAGCTCTTTACTCAAAAATTCTTTAAAGATTTTTTTAATGAGTTTCTATTGCTTGTCAGTAACCTTTGAAGTAACATTATAAAGAAGTTGTGAAATGAACTGCCTATTTACTGAGTTTGGCTTCTGTGTATAAGGTTTTGTATTTTTTTATTAATAGTTTTCTAATGTTTATTTTCAAATTCATATCAGATGTATTTTCTCTTACATACATGTAAAGACATTTTTTATCACCCTAAGCAAGGCAGTTCAACCACTGACACCTAGGTAGTTGCAGGGTGTGGAGGAATCAGGAACAGAAACATTATCAATGAGTAGGAAGAGAAAAGAGCAATTAGGAGAACAGCAGATATCACTTGACATTGCATTTAAATTGGCATAGAAGTTATGGTTACATCTAGCTAACTCAACTGTAAATTGATGAGATCTTGCCCCCAGTCTAGTAGTGCACTCAAGTTCATAGAGTCTAGGTACCAGAGTGAAGAGTTCATCCAAACAATTACCATAAAGTATTTATAGAAAAGGCACAGAGAGGCAACCTTATGGTGGTGTGCAAGTGACTGGAGACGAGCTACCAGATCAGAACCAATAATATTGCAGATTCTTCTTTGGATCTTATGAAGGAGCTCAAGGTAAATAGGTGCACTGGATCATATATGGCAGCAATATTCTAAGCATGGGTGAATAGTAGACTTATAGATATGCAAAGATTCTGGAGAGAAAAATTGTCTCACTCGACACAGTAAACCAACTTTCTTAGCAGTTGATGTAGCAATGGATTCAGTATAGTCTTTCCACTTCATATAATCTGAGAACATCAGCTCGATAAGTCATTTTCCTGGAAGATAGCATCAGCCATGCTGATGGAAGGCAGAGAAGGATCTCTCAGATGATTAATGGAGAGAAGTTTAGTTTTGGAGGAGTTAAAATTGACAAGCCATCTTTTGCCCTAGTTAACAATGGTCTTGTGGTCATTTTGTATATCAGCTGCCATTTTGACCTTTGTCAGACTGATCAGCCTTACTATCTAGGCAGGTGTAAATGGTAGTGTTGTCAGTGTAGATGCTAATTTGAGAGCTGATGTCACCAGGAAGGTCATTAGTGGAGATTAAAATCAGTGTAGGACCAAGGATGGAGCCCTGGGGAAACACCTTTGTTACTACGGAAGATTATAGACAAGTGGCTGTTCAGGACAACTTTCATTTCATGATTTGATAGGACTTGCCTTTGTTTTTAGTGTAATTATTTGACAATGGTTAAACCTGATTTAATTGAATGTGAGAAAATATTTTTAGAAGATACAACCTTTGATCAAAATGCAGATTTAAACTAGCATTTAAAAGTGTGATTTACATTAAATAATAGTTTTTGTTCTTGTAATCTCTGATTGTTTTGATGTCCTAGTCTTTTCTTCTTTTCCTCTTTCCACTTGACTTCCTCAGTAATTCAACAACTGTCAAAAATCCCGAGTGGGTTTAAGGCTGAATCATAAAGGTTCTACAGGCAACAGACAAAAATAAAAATGACTAGAGAAAAAGAAAATAACTTGGCTTTTATAGAGCTCCACTCAACAGGGGTGATAACTCCATTAAAAGCTGGTTGCCTAAAGGTTGTGAGGTCAATCCTTGCACTAGGCAGTACATTTTTATTTTTATGTTTCTCTGCAACCATAAGAAGACAGCATGTTCCTAAATGAGATTATCAGCACGTCATATTGCCCAAAGAAGCAGGAGATTGGCAGAGATGTATGAGTGTCAGGAGTACTATATGATTCTCAATGAGGAAATAATGAAAGGTGACTTCCATTCTGAACTCATTTTAATCATTCACTTTTTTGTTCCCACAAATAAATAGATTGGGAAATTCTTTCAGGCATTTCAAATATGAAGTTCAATAAAATATTGTTTAAATGTAATCTTTTGACCCATGCAATTTACAAATACATTAAAAAATTAATGCTTAAAGATGATATATGTTATATATAAAAATATAAAATTAATATTATCTATACCTTATTTTATTTCAATGTCAACAATTGTTGTTTAATGTGACATTAAATTCATTTTGTCTAAAAAAGAAAATTAAAATTCTTGGTTTTTAAAGCAAAATTTTATTTTATCTTTATAATGATACATGTTCTGGATTAATAATTTGAAATTGATTTATAGTCTAAGAAAGACTCATAAGTATGACTGTAAGCATTACCAGTGAACTGTTCCAGAGGATAACAGGTATTTAAAACTGAGAATGCTATATCAAGGGTGGAACAACTTTAGAGAGAAGTAACTAAGAGAATACCAGGTAAGAGGTACATTCCGAATGGCTCTCCAATCAATTCCTAAAATTAATTGAATTGACAGTCACTATTTAATCATCTCAGAATGCAGCTATTTACAAAAAAATAGCATGGATGCTGCTATAAGTGTATCTCCTTATATTTACATGAAAAATTAGAAATCATCAAATTTGATTAAACCAAAGGAGTGAATTAACTGTAATTGCCAATAATATCGAGCAGATATGAATATACATGAAAAAATCATGGACAATTGTAGTTTAAAAACAGTAAAATCAACCATGCTAACCAAAACGCTCCTCTGTGGCAAAATTGGTAAAAGCACATCAGGCTATATGACGGTTCCGTATAGGATACAGGTTTGATTCCTGTCAGAGGACGCATATTTTCTATGACAATTTCTCAGACATTCAGGCTGGTAAATGTTGTTAATACTGTTTATTATAAACAGAACATTTACTTAAATATTCGTATCTATGAAAAAGAATGTATAAACATAAAAATGTCATAAAATAATTGTCGGACTTTGTACATTTCACAATACATATATATGTAAAAAAATTTTTGTGTCACACCAAACTAGTAAATTTTTTAAAATGGAAACATTATATTAATCAAACTCAGATACCATAGTATTGTCTTGATTAAAATAGAAAAACTTACGGTGCCTTTTGTCTGACAGTTCAACCAGAATGAATCAGGGACTCACTAAAAGTGACAATTTATGTTTAAGTTCTCTCTGTCCACACAGACCTGTATGTATACATAAACATGCTCCAATAACAAACAGGCACTCACAAGCACATGACTCTGCCATTGGTAAGCATTTATTAAATACTGTCACTTGCAAGTCCAATTATTCAGAAGGGTTCTTCTCTGTGCTCCACAGAGCCTAGACTAAACATCATCTTAACATCTTGAGCTGGTTGTAATCAACACACAGTGTTTGACTTTGTGTCGACAGAGAGAAATTAAACATAAATTGGCACTTTCTGGTGAGTCCCTGATTCATTCTGGTTGATCTTGAAAATTTTTTCCCCCCTCCTAATCTTTTAGGATCTGTTGCAATGAGATTTTTCCTTTCAGTGATTTAATTTTAATTATGATGATATTTACTTCTGATGAAGCATCAGACAAAAGGTGCTTTAAGTTTTTTTTATTTTTAACTGAGACAATACTTTGTATCCGAGTTTGATTATTAAAATGTTCTCCATTTAAAAAATTATATATATATATATATATATATATATATATATATATATATATATATATATATATATATATATATATAGAGAGAGAGAGAGAGAGAGAGAGAGAGAGAGAGAGGATGCATGGTGGAGTAATGGATAGCAACTTGGATTGAGAAATCGGAGAGCCGAGTTCGAATTCCAGTCAAATCCATTACATTCACTTACGTGCTAATACCCTTGGGAAAGGTATGAATCCTCTTCTTCTCCCCCCAGCTATGGGTAAATAGCAGGACAGACCGGGTTCTATAGCCTTGGATGCCAACTGATCTAGGAGAACGACAACTCTGAATTCAAAACCTGCAGAGGGTCGTTTGGGGACCTTG
Source organism: Acanthosepion esculentum (assembly GCA_964036315.1). Taxonomy (NCBI): domain Eukaryota; kingdom Metazoa; phylum Mollusca; class Cephalopoda; order Sepiida; family Sepiidae; genus Acanthosepion; species Acanthosepion esculentum. Next base: position 39,976,894 of record OZ038494.1, on the reverse strand, counting down.
TCACACGTAGTGCACCAAGTCTCTGTATTCAGCCTTTTATAAAGTGTGGATGGTTCTGCACAAAACCTTCACCACTATAATCAAATCTCATGGGCTGGTGTTGGGCTGTCAGTTCCTAGGGACTGATCTGCTTGACCCTCATATGTCAAATTCAATGAGAGAGTCGAGTATATATATATATATATATATATATATATATATATATATATATATATGTATATGTATGTATGTATGTATGTATGTATGTATATATATATATATATATATATATATATATATTAGCTATGTTTATATATGGACATGTGACTGAATGGTTAGAATATTCACTTTCCAACTATGCGATCCAGGTTTTGATTTGTCAGAAAGATGAATTCTTGATGGAAGCAATCCCAATGTACCACACCTTTGGAAAGCACCTAAAAATTAATACCAAGGATTAACCCAAGCTTTGTGAGTGAAACTGAGTAGACAATAGTTGTGCTAGCATGAAGTCATAAATCATCATGACCGAGGGTTTGAGAATAGTAGCAGTGTTCAAACTCTTGATCATGCCATATTATATAAACTCTCCCAGAAACCCTGTAACTCAGTTTCACTTAGCACATTTGTAGAATAAACCACAAGTGGTCTCTGTGGGTGGTGAACAAACACAAATATACCTGAGCAGAGTGGTATGCTTGAAAATGAGTAGCTGGCACATATATATATATATATATATATATATATATATATATATATATATATATATATATATATATATATATATGTATGTATGTATGTATACTATTTTAAAAATAAGAAATTTCTTAATGGTAATAGTCTCTAAGGTCCTTTCAACCAACATCTCATCAGGAGAAAATCGTTAGAAAACTGATAAATTAAACGAAAAGAATAACAATGAAAATGAAGAGCAAAAAGGGGGGGGGGACACACTAAAATGACATATAAGTATATATACTTATAACGAGGGGAGGGGAAATTGCGTGTAAATATAGAATATATATATATATATATATATATATATATATATATATATATATATATATTGTTACGAACCTCCATCTGAATTTATTATAAAAACTATCCCATTGCTTATATTTTAGAAGCATTCTAAAATAAAGAGCCCAGTACATGCAGAAATGTAAAGACAGTAAACCCAAAGAGATAGGTAGACTTAGTGGCGACAAAGATTAACCAGAATGTACCCTTTCCTTCTCTTTTGATCACCGTGTTGACAGCATGATTTATATGGATAGATTCCAGATAGAAGAAGTTGAAACACTTTAAACTAAATTTTCTCTGACCCTGCAGACGAGAGAGAGGGTCAATGACCTCATTCCACCCATAATGGGATTAAGTTTGTATTTTAAAATTGACCCCGTGACAAGAAGAAAACGGAAATGAATAGTGAAACGGAAAAGTTAGTTTCGTCTAGGCCTGTGGGCCGATAAGATGTGCTCACGAAATTTGTCTAGGCATAAGGGCCTAAAAGACGTGTTCACAAAATTTGTCCAGGTGCAAAACTTGTCTCGGCATAAGGGCCGATAAGGACGTGTTCGTAAAATTTGTCCAGGGGCGAAACTTGTCTTGGCATATGGGTTGAAAAGACGTGTTCGTGAAATTTGTCCAGGTGCGCAACTTGTCTCAGCATATGGGCTGAATAGACGTGTTCATTAAATTGCGAGGAGAATTCATCTCTGAGTGGAATAGATGGACCCATTTGATGATGTATGCGGAATGCAGCTATATCAAGGTGAAAGAGAGACAGAAAACAGCTTATAGAAAAAGAAAAGAAGAAAGTGAGGAAAGATCTCAAAAGGAGATACTAATGGGAAAAGGAAAGAGAGGAAGAAAATATCTTGAAGGATGTCATGCCGAGGAGGAGAAGGAGGAGAAAGAAAGCAGTTTCAACTGTCACCAAGCCCTTAAACAAAGGACGAAAGGGAAAAGAAAGAAAGAACAGACCACCTCGAACGAGATTGCTGCTACAGTACACCGAGACGAAAGAGAGAGGGAAGGCATTTTCAGCTTAAGCATTGGCCAAGCCCCTAGACAATGAAAAGAGAGAGAGGGTAAGAAAAGACCTGAAAAGGAGATGCTTATAAAAAGAAATAGAAAAGGAAAAAGAAAAAAAAAGAAGTAGATATGAGACATTAGTGGAAAAGAACTATTATTACGAGATAAGTTTGTTGTTTTTCTTGTGCTTCGTTTTTGTTTAAATGTACTTCTTTTCATGCTTGTACTTTCATGCAAGTCCAGCATGAGATCTTTTTATTACATGTTTCTTTCTACTTGTCTTAAAATTTTGATGCTGTGTAAATTTGTGCAAGTATAGCACATGTTCTGTAAATTCATGGAAGTATGGCACAAGGCCATACGTTGATTTGTGTTTTACCTTTCTTAGAGGATGTTCTCCTTCCACTATTTTGTCCACAATGTTTAAATGTTTATTCTTGACATATTGACATTTTTGTTTTGGCCATTTTATTTTATTTTATCTTTTCCATGTTTTCCTGTTTGTTAATAAATTTATATTTCCTGTCTCCATCATTGTATGTCGCCTATCATGTTTGTTCCTTAATCGATTCCGCTCAGCTGTGTCTGATCAATCGGAAAGAGACCTTTAGGAAAGAAATATATTTTACGAAATTTGAGTAAAATGTAAATCTTAAAAAAAAATGTGTTGAAAAAAAAGACACAGATTACAATCCTCCTCTACCTCTGCTATCGATAGGGTTGAAGAAAAGGAGGGGAGGGTCGTAAGAACACATATATATATACATATATATATATGGAGAGTCAGTTTCACAATTCAGTGTGTGAAACTGACAACCAAATCAGACATTGCTATTTTCAAACCAAGTCTGAAGATTGCATTTTAACTGACAGTCACCATACTGTGTTGTCTTATGTCCACTATCTATATATGTTTACTAATTCACTCAAACTTCAATATAGTTCAATACACATTTTGAAAGTTCACATGAAAAATTTTCACACATCATATATTTTGTCTTCAAATTACCATTACAATCATTTACTGGCAATCAACCCAAAAAAGGACTTTATATATTTGACTTAAAATATAGAAACTTCTGGGAAATTTTGAACACCCACTTAGATTTTGTAATCTTTCTGAATAAAAAATTATACTATATAATTTTTTTTGTGAGAAGACAAGCAGAATTCTTTTGTCAGTCATCATAGAAACTTTGAAAATTAATTTATTGTCTGGATGGCTGCTGGCTTTGCTTGATTTGAATCTGACAGTTGATATTGATAATTATTGTGGTGCTATGGCAAAAATATCAAAAGATGAAAATTCTTTTTTGCATGTCTGCATAAATGACTTAAGTGCCTCAGTCGAATTTTCTGCTTACTCCTATCCATTTACAAGGGATGCTGAGAAACTTGCAAACAGATTTATTTGTGCTTTCGTATTTATATATTCCAGTTATTGTTGATGTATATTTTGTTTGTAGCTTTTGTTATGATAAAAATCTATTGGTTTTTGGAAGAATTTCACCTGTTTATGCAACTTCAGGCACTGTATTTAGAAGTTGGTGCAGCTTTTCAGAAAAACATCTATAAATTCAGATATTAGTTTTATATAGAGGAATATCTGAATAATTTTATGTATATATTTTCTGACTTATAATTCTTGTATCTGTCTCATTTTATATTTCTTCTTTACCACAATATATATATATATATATATATATATATATATATATATATATATATATATATATATACAGTTGCTAATATCTAGATATTTAATTTATCTACATTAATATCTATGTGTGTGTGTGTGTGTGTGTGTGTGTGTGAATTACAGTTAATGAGATCCAAATGATTTACCTCGTACAGATGATCATTTCATCCATGGGAAAGTAGTTTTTTCCTGGACTTATCAATGCAAATACATTTACTAAAATGAATAAACTGTTTCTTCACAAGAAATTTGAAAGGCAATGGAAGGAAAGAAAGAAAAAAGAAAAAGGAAAGAATAAAAGGAGAGGGAGTAAGAATTGGCCTATAATAGAGTTATAATATAATTGGCCTATAATAGAGTTATAATATAATTGGCCTATAATAGTTATATAGATAAAGAGGATTAAGGGACCTAAGGTGGTTGTGGTGGAGTTGGGTACAGATAAACACTGATGGTTGAAAATCAACACTGATATAAATGTAACTTAACACTTGTGCAAGGAAGAAGAATGATCAAAAGAAAGGCTATGAAACATTTTAGAGAGGAGCTTAAAATTATTATAGAATGGGAGTAAGAATTTAAAATTAATACTTTTATAAAAAGATATTAATATTAATCCATTCAATGCTACATCTTTAACTATATAGTAAAAGTTACAGTAAAAATATTTAAATAAATTATTAATATATTAATTTCATTTAAATCTAACCAATCTCATTATATCAATATAATATTAATAAATTTTCAAATTCTAATTCTATAATGTAAATTATATCATATTTATACAAATTATTTAAAAATACTGTAAAGGATTAAATTTAAATTCAATATATAAAACAATTTAGCATTATAAAAACAATTAACTATAGAAGAAAATTCCACATATAGAAAACATGTAACAGGGAGAGAAATATTTAGATATAGAAGGAAATTACACATCTCAAAATCAATTTCATATATAGAAAAATAATTTACATATAGGGAAGATGTCACAATAGAAAAAAATCACATATAAAAATATAAATAAAAGAGAAGAGTGAGAGGTTTGGCTGATACTTTGTTAGTTGAAATTTGTTTGTGTGGTGACACTTGGATACCAATTCATTCCTTTTGTTTAGTAGAATACCTTGATTCTTAAATTTAATGATTTTAATTTTTTCCTCCAAACATAAATTATACCTACCCATAAATCTATTTGAAGTCCGAGCAAAACCTATAAATTCCCAGTCAATTTGAGGGTTCAGGTCTTTCTCCCACAATTCCTCAAATTTTTGGGAGAGAGTAGTTTGGTGGAAAAAGAGTGTGTGTGGTTATAAAGCTTTTTTTCCATTCCCCCACAGAAATCCCAATATAAACTTGGTGGTTTGATTTATTTTCTTTAGGGTAAATGGTGGCTTAATGAATAACATTAGATGCTCTACATTTTTCCTCAACTGGGCAAAGGTTGCTATTTCTACAACTGCAAGGTGGGGGTATTAGAATTCATGTTGACACCATTGAATTTGTTAAGGATATACTTGTTGCGGGAGTCAATTACTCTAGACATGTAAGTACATGAATAACTTATTTTAATGGTTTTTCTGTTGAAGATCTTACCTAGAGGTTGTTATTCTGAAAATGTTTGTTTATAAGTTTCATGAAAATTTGTCCAATATTAATTCTAGCTAATCTACAGAAGGGGGTGAGTGAACCAAATAATATTTCTTTATCTATTTTTGTGTGGATTACTACTCTTAACTTCACTATGATTATTTGTGCAGTTTAAATAAGATAGTTTATGTGCAAAATGACTTTTCTAGAGGGCATTTTTATACAATGCTTTATTCTTATAAAATATATTCTTATTAGATGACAGTTTATTGATTCTAGAACCAACAGTAAATGGCATCTGCTTCAAGATGCTATATGGGGGTGGTTCGAGTTAATCTTAATATAATTAGGAGTTTCATGTTCCTTGTGGTAAGGTTTAAATGTTTTATTATTTAAGCTAAATGTGATGTCAAGGTAATCAACTATTTTTATATTGGAAGTGATCTCTATCTTGAATCCCAGGAGCTTAAAAGCTCTAATTATTTTTTCTTTAATTTAACAGTAAGAGGGCCATTACTATTGGGGACATAAATCAGTCCGCCATCTGTATATAGACCAACTAGTTCCAGCTCAATAAATCTACGAATTATCTCCAAAATGTAAATACAGACAAGATCAGCTAGTTGTGCCAAATCATATGAACCCATTGGAATGTCAAAGTCATTACTCCCACATTTAATCCAGGTGGAGTCATTAAGGGATAGAATTGACTTCCTGGCAGCAAATATGATATTGATATCTTCATCAGATATCACTATATAGTTCTTAGCAAATCAAATGTAATCATTCAAAAGGTCACTAGATATAGAGGAGTAAAAGTCGATGATGTCAAATTTAATAAAGGTACCTTTCTTCTTCCTCCTCATATTATTGACCCACCCAATGGTACCCAATGAGTCTTTTCAAAGATTGACACCAGTTGAAATTAGTAGTTTGTAATTTTTTAAATTATATTTTTAGAAATTAACGCTAGCTCAGACTTAGTTGGAATGATCAACCTAGATTGGGTATTATTTGAGAAATTGAGTTTATGGTCTTTGAATAATATATATGCATCTTTCATATGGATCTTCCCCATTCTGCCACTAATATAGAGATTACTAGTTTTTTTACTATTATTTAGTATTATGATTGTACAATTCACTAATGAAGGAAAGGAAACCATTGGCTCTCTTTTAAGTCAATCTGTATCATCAGAAATGTGTTTTCATAATATAAAGTAGGACATTTTACAAAATATATATTTTAAGATATTGGACAATTCAGAGAGGTTGATATAACAAAGCAGAATATGATCAAATCACCCCATCAATATATATATATATATATATATATATATATATATATATATATATATATATTTAGTTTACGAAAAACTAGGTAATCCGTATGGGTAGACCCAAGGAGGATAAAATCCAGAGAGCTCAATGTAAATCAGAGCTAATAATTTAAATAAAAACAGACCACTTTAAGGTTCCATATGGAACCTTAAAGTGGCCTGTTTTTATTTAAAATATATATATATATATATATATATATATATATATATATATATATATATATATATGTGTGTGTGTGTGTGTGTGTGTGTGTGTGTGTGTGTGTGTGTATAATGATTCACTACACAAAACTGAGTGTATCTGTCTGCTAGGTTGGCTAAATAATAAATATTTATGTTTCTTCTGCATCCATTAAGCCAAAGTGCAGTGTGATGTAATTGATAATGGCTTAGAAAAGGAAATTGGAGAGTCGAGTTTGCATTCCAGTTGGGTTTGTTACATTTGCTCATGAGCAGATAACTTTGAGAAAAGTATGAATCCATCTCTTTTGCCCCTAGCTATGGGTTAAATATCAGGACAGACTGGGCCCACCAGCCTAGGTTGGCAACCAGTCTATCACAGAAAGAGCTGTCAACTTACAGCAGGATATCTTCTGCCTAGTCAGTCATGAATTGAAAGAGACATGATTGCACAGTTGTTTGTCATGTCACTTGATTTATACTAAGCAAATTTTAGTTACTGATTCAGGGAGAGAGTGCATAATTTGGCATGATCAACAGTTATGAACAATGCCAGAATGCTGAAACCCTTGGTCACAATGACCTAATTCTAACACAACCATCAACAGCTTCAGAGCAGTTTCATCCTCCTAATTTCAAGCACAAAGTCATAGCATGATTTTCAGGCACATTCCAATGTCACATGTTGGTCTTGTCTCTCCAGGCCGATAACATCAACTTCTCTGAGAAATGACTATGCTGAGATTTGAACTTGTATAGTCAGAATGCAAACATTATAAGCACCTGGCCACATGCCCATTATAAATAGATAGATAGATAGATAGATAGAATGAAAGTGACACAGATACCTAAAGTGACAATTACATTTCTAAATTGCATCATCCATAACTATCACAGAATTCTATGATAATAATTATAGTCTACAGCTCTTATTTCATATGACAGAATAATAATCTGTTCAAGTGGTTTACAAAAGTAATAGAATTATGTTTGTTGCCAAACTGATTCTCTATGACTGTGAGATAAATAGAAAATGTTTTCCATTGTGTTAATGTCTTCTGTGTGCCTTCTCCTTTAAGGACGTTGGTGATCATGGCTCTTCACAACTTCCTGTACTTTGTAGCTCTTAAAAGATTTTATCTTTTTACCACTTCTCCTAAACAATGTTCTGAAATCCATTTACACAAATTTATTAGGTAGGTTATATACTGTTTTCCTTTGTCTCCCTTGCCTTCAATGTCCTGTGAGTATCAGATTTTCCAAGCCCTGTTTCTTCATTATGTGCCTTAGAAACATCAGTTCTCTGTTTCTGATGTTATGTATTTTTTTACATACTGAATGTATGTATTTTTGTTTACGTTTTCTTTAAAACTTCCTCATTGATCAGTCCATGGTATTCTTGCATCCTTCTGTAGGACCACATTTCAGTTACTTCAAAACTTTTTTCATCTTTGAGGAGATTATCCAGCAATCACTGTATGACTGATGATGCATAGCAGTTCAGTACTCTTTTCTTTGTTTCTAACAAAAATTTTCCTATTTCTTAATACTTTGCTTAGCTTTTGGAAGGCATCTTTTACTATCGCAATGGGTCTTTGGATTTCAGTGTTCCACTTTCTCTCTTCTGTTAAAACACTTCCCAGATATTTAAGTTGTTTTACTTGCTTGATTTTGGTATCCCCAGTTTGTAATTTACCTATTGGGCTCTTCCTTTTCCTTCCATCTATTTTTTTACAATTAATGATTAGTCCTTTCTTCTCATTTTCATTTACTTCCTTCTGTAGGAGATCTTGTAATTTCTTTTCTTTGCCTGCTATCATCACTGAATCATCTGCATATCTTATGTTATTAAGATTGTAGCCCCGACTCTTGATAGAGTTCAATAGTGTCTCCGAGTCCTTTTTGGAGAAAACATATTTTCCACCCTATAACCTCTCTTTTACAGGCGGCATGTGGCAAGTCTCTCCTTGCTCTATCACTACTTCCATGAAAAGTACTTGTATGAACTACATTCCTTGTTTCCTGCCAGGTCTAACTGTCATGGCTAGGACTGCCCATGCCACTTACATAGTAACAAAACTACCCACATTCCCTTTGTATTCCATCGGCAAGAAGTAAGTCCACTCAAATAGCTTTTCCAACAAACAACTGACCTGTGGAACAAACACCCAAGAAGATTTTTTAAGTCTAGAATTAACTATTAACTTCCCCTCGTATCCATATAAACTACCCCTTAATGTAACCCTCTACCTCAAGTAGCCCATGGGTCTTGTACAGAGTGAACCTTATTGTAAAAAAAATAAAAAACAAAAAAATTTCTAATTCTCTTAGAATTGCTTCACTGTATAGGTTGAATAAGTCTGGTGAGAAGACACATCCTTGTCTTAAACCTTGTCTATAAAACATAGATATATGTCCTTCTGCATTTGTATTGCTCTTTCTGATATCATTCTGAGCATCAATATTAGATTCCTTGTTTCTTTCACAAAATCACATTTCTGGTCTAATTCTGCTCCACACTTTATTCCACAGAATTTGGATCTTGAGATAAATATGCTGCAAAGAATACAATAACTGAAAGTGTATAACATGTTTTTGATAATTGGTTATGTTTAACTACCTGGAAAATCAGCATGAAAATTCTGGCTTTTTACCTGGACTTAAATACAGTCTACCATTATTGCAGAACCACTTCAGCAATAAAGGAGTTTCAACTCAAGTTTCTTACAAGGCAAAATTTTCAAAGCAATAGATGGAAACGGGGTTCATTTTCAAGGACATTGACCACTTGTGAATAATTTCCTTTGAGAAAGAGATACAAATAAAAAGAATTGATGAAATAGCATTATTACTGGTTTAGTTTTATGTACCAGAAGTATGTGTAAGTGACAAGAAATATTTTTCACACGTATCACCCAGATTTCACTTAATGCTTTCTAAATGTGACAACTGTAATTGTAAAACTAATGTTGTAAGTCTGGCTTCGTCTAAATTAATTCCAAAAATATATTTTTGTGTAATTATACTTGGATGATGCATTAAGATTTTGGTAGAAGTTGAATTAAATGATTAAAAACTAATAAAATATACTCATATTTTAATAACAACAAAATGCATCAGTTTGCTTGCTGTAAACTAGATAAAGTAATTTTGTAAAGTGAGTGCATATAATGTTATGTTGAGGATGCAAAATCTTTTTTTTTTCAGATTTAACAGATATGCTCAAAGACTATAGAGACTGCTGGAATATATGATCTGAATAATGTTTAAAGATTTCATTTGAAAATATCACTTTTAAAAAAAAATTTTATATGAACCAAATCTTGATAAAGTATTTGTAATTATTACTATCTTTTTTTGTCTTTAGGACATATGTGATCATAGCTCTCCAAGGATTTCTTTTCTTTATTATCTATGAGATGCAATTATTTCTTGGGAAAAATAGTGGCGTGGCTTTCCATTGCCTTCTCTCTGGATTTTTAATTCAGTGCGGTCCTTCTCTTAGGCTGTCTACCACCCCAGTTTTCCATGCTCTTTGACCCACAACCAGGGATTTTTTTTTTTTTTTTTTTTTTTTAAGCGTATCACCCCAAGCAAGGCCGGTGGCCACTATCACGCATGGGGTTACAGAAGGGTTGGAGGAAGAGCAGATAGGAGTGGTAAAGGAAGGGATGTGGAGAAAGAGAAGGACGAAGGGTCGATCGAGGCAGGGGGGTTACGGGAGATATAGAGCGAGAGCAGATATGAATGAAAGATGTCAGGAAGTGGATAGATCAAGGCAATTGGAGATGACGATTGACGCTACACTTAAACCGTTGGAGATTGTATTTGTCAGGGAAACAGTAATAGGGAAGGGAGTTCCATAGGCGAGATGTGCGAGACATGAAGCTATTGGAGTAGAAAAGACGTCTACACCTAACAGTTTCAACGGTGAAGGGGTGGGAATGGGATGCCAGCCTCGTAGGACGCTTAAATTCACGAGGCTTAGGGACAAGCGAAAGCAACTCCTCGGAGCAATTACCGTGGAAGTACTTGTAGAAAAGGCAGAGTGATGCAACATCGCGTCTGTGAGAGAGCGACTGCAGACGAGATGACAGATCAGGGCCAATCACATTGCATATCCGTCTCTGGATCTTATCAAGAACCCTGAGGCAACACGCAGGGGCCCCAGACCATAAATGGCAGCAATACTCCATGCAAGGTCGAATGGTAGACTTATAGACTTGGAGGATCGATTCAGGGGAGAAGAATTTCCTGGCTAGAAGAAATGAATTCATGTATTTTGCAAGGGCAACAGTGTGAAATGAATTCAACAGAAGTTGAATTCCCGATGCCAACAATTCATATGCCAAAAATGTATGATTTTTATAATCAGTTTCATCCCATGCAAGGTAGTAAAAGGACTAAGAAACAAGGATACAGAAGAATTAGGAACAGGAACATCAGTAATGATCAGGAAGAGAATATAGTGTATCAGGAGGAGAGTAGATAGTGAATGACATTGCGAAATATTGCAAAAAAACATTATATTGCAAAATACAAGATTATAATAATGCATGCATCATACACATATTAAGCAATTTCTGTCTTGAGGACTAATTGTAATGATAAATGTATCATTGTAACTATTCTGTAAATATAACAGGTAATGAAAAAAATAGCAACATACAACTATGTAAAAGGCATTGGATAGACAAGGATAAATCTCCACAACCACCCTTATGTTGTTAAGATTGTGTTCACCAATAATGAATTCTGGTAGGACTTCTAATTCTCTCAGGATTACTTCACTATATTGATTCAATAAATCCAGTGAGAAGTCTTACAGCCCTTTCTATATTTGTATATTTACTGAATTCAAATTCTAACTTTATCCAAGCATGTTAACTGCCAGTATAGATTCTGGATTATTCTAATATACTTCTCAAATGTGTCAAGGTTGCCTAGCAGTTCAGTTCTTTATGATATACTTCATCAAATGCATTTGGTCTTTGTGATATCATTCTAAGCATAAAAGATCCCATTCCTTAATCCAGTATCTTTACCAAACCTGCACTGGTCTTATTTCCTTTCTGATTCCGCTCTATGCTCTGTTAAAGTAACATAAGCCAAAGTTTGTAAAGAAATTTAGTTTTGAATCAATTGTTATTTTTTATAGAGGAAAATGAAATAAAGATTTTCTATTCAAATTAATATCCTCATTTTTGTTGTTATTATGTTTCAGCTTTTTTACCTTTTGGTTTTCTTCAGTTATTTGTATTTCAGATTAATTTTTAGTGAAGTTTGAACTTAACTTTTTATTTAATCTTCAGGGATAGATTACTATTGTTCTGTTGCCCATGTCTAGTAATATCTCATCTTGTTCTTATTTGGTACTGCTCAGTTATTTCTTGACCTGTTTCTACTGAGTTCAAGGATCTGAGTTACCAGGATCAAGAGTCACCTGAAGAAGGTCAAAGGGAAAAAAGGTGAAATGCTGTGATGATAATGACAAAGATGAGGATATTTGTCAAAATGTAAGATTTTAACATTATTTAAAAGCATAGAAAGATAAATTATATCATTAAAACTTAGTCAAAAGATGAAAGAAATTCTTAAGCATTTTTTAAAACAAATTTCATGCATCAAGGTAATTTTATAAGATTTTCTAAATTTGATTCCAACATTATCTGCTTCCTTCATTCTTGAATTATTTTCTTTATCCTTTTATCTTTATTTCCTTTTTGTTGCTTCAATTGCAGATGTTCAACTTCATTACCATTTAGTTCATCTTTCATTAGTTTTTTCTTTCTCTTATTATCACTTTTAGTTTATCTTTCTTTTGCTATTTCTTTCTTCTTTGCTTCCTTTTCTTTCACCTTGTATTTCGCTGTCCTTTCATGTTTCTGCTCCATTCTATTCACACACTCAATATATGCCTTTTTTGTTCCTACAATATTTTCTTTCAATTTTTTTCTTGTTTCTACCTTTTTTCTATATCTTTTTGTATCTACTCTCCTCCTTTTTATTTATTTCCATTGTGTTTTTCCTACTCTCCAAGTCTTCACAAAGAAAAGAAAATCCTTGAATAATCAGCTCCTAATGATTAAATTGCGAACCAATTACAGTGTAAAACTTGAAGACTCAGTTAAATTTTCTGCTTACATTTTTTTAAATACTTTACAAACCATTGTTCTGGCCTTTACTGATTCCTCAAATGTGAATTGGAATTTACGTTTCTTTTACTTTTGTCAAAGTGCTGGGAAAATGGCAAATAGTTTATTGCCCTGTAATGAAAGTTAACACAAGGAAAGTTATATGTGATAAAAAATCATTTTCTCCATTTTCAGATATTATAGAAAAAGACTGTTGTTAAAAATAAAATGAAAAATTATACACAAAATGTAAACTATGTTTTGTTCAGACTTAGTTCTAATTTCAAAGTTGTCTCAGAAGCAGAATGTTTTGAACATCCCTGAAATGGATTTCACTGGTAGTTTTGAAGGTTCAGATTGTGATTTGAATGTAATGTTCATTAGTTTGTCAGTATAAATGAAAACCTTTTGTGAGAAATTGACATTTGATGAAATAATGGAAAAAAAAAAGGAATTTATATAAAATTTAATTTCATCATCAAAATTTTAAGTCACAAGTGAGGAAGATTTGGGAAAATTTTTATATAAAAAAATTTGTCTAAAATTATTTTTGAAAGTGACAGTTTGAAAAATTTGTTATATGCAAACAAAAAATATACACAATAATTTACATTAGAAAATATTTAAGCAAAAATAATTCTAATTTAAAAATCCATCAACAATCAACTTAATTTTAAATCTAGGTTTATTTAAATGTTCGGTACTTAATAAATGAAAAAATGAATTTAAAGTAGTTTCAACTCTAAATTTTGCAGAAAAATAAATTTATAACATGATTACACCCAAAACATAATTTGATTTACTTATACTATTTACATAGTCTGGACTATTATCCTCCCCTATGTTGCCATATTAACAAAGTTTTGGCCATTGTACATGTCAAAATATCAACATGTCAGGATACATGGCCCAGTGGATAAAAACATTGTTTGAATGCAGTGACTTGACCCAAAAGAGTTTTGAGTTCAATACCTGTCTTCAGCTGAAGTGAACAAAAATGGAGAATTGAGTTAAAGGGAGCTAACTGATACTGAGACATCTGGAAGAGGCATGGCACATGGAGCTAGAACAATCTACTCTAGTGGATGAAATAAAGAGTTCAGTTCAAAATTCTAATCACCTGAAGAAGGCTGGAGCATACAATACCTGAAACATCATGAATATGGCAACAAAGATGAGGACAACAGTCCGAACAATGTAAATAGTGTAAATAATTACAATACCTCATCTCAGAAAGAGAGACAGATATAATTTTACTTCTTTTACATATATAATTACATATATGTAATCATATTAGCAATATGATAAAGATAAGTCCCTAAAGTTCTGTTACTGTTTTTTTTAAAAATACAACTGGATCTGTACCGATGCCTTAATTTGAAATTATAAAAGAACTTGGAAATAAAGAAAAGTAATGTACATTGTGCCAACATTTTAGTTCCATTTGACAACTTACATTTTATTTTTTTGTGTCAAGTCATTCTACAAGTTCTGTTGGCACCATGTAACCCAGTAGTACTTGGCACGTGATTGGGTCATCAGTGATTTTGTTTTTAATCTTGCTGGGTGTCTATCCACCCTTCTCATGGAGGGTGGATAGATACCCAGCAAGATTAAAAACAAAACCATTTAAAAGGATAGATGAACCTTCTTTTAGTGTCAATGGCCATCTAGCACAGAGTAGGGTACACTGGGCTCTATAGCTATGGATGCAGGCAATGTAGTGATGACACAGAATAGCTGATCAGAGGGTCTTCTAGACTGGAGTCAACAGCAAGGGTGAAAGGTTCCCATCTTGAAATCAATGGCCACATGTCTGTAATCATGGTGAGCCTTCAAGTTGGAGGACATTAGCTATAGTTTGACATGGAAATGAATGTACTCCACCTGGTCTAATTGCATAAGACATCCCGTATAGTTGTGCTGTGACCCTATAGTCACAGGACTGAGAATTAGGATTTCAGATTTTGTTTTAAAGTAAATAAATATCTGATATTTGCATGCAAAAGTTGGTTTATTTTTATTTGCTTTTTCAACTTATTTTTGTTTCATGGTATGACAAACTTCAATTGATTTGTTTTTTTTACAGAAGATGGAGTAATGGATAGCGGCTCAGATTGAGGAATCAGGGAGCCAAGTTCAAATTTCAATTGAATCCATTCAATTCACTTACATGCTAATACCCTTGCTAAAGGTATGAATCCTCTTCTTCTTCCCCCAGCTGTGGATAAATAGCAGGCGAGACCAGGTTCTATAGCCTTGGATGGCAACTGGTCTACCGCAGAAAGAAATGGCAACCTACTGGGGGAAAAAATATGCTTCATCAGTCATGTATCAAAAGATACATGATTGCCTAAGCATGTATCGCACATGGCACATAACTGACTGATCAACATTTTGCAGGTTATTTAAAGCCAGAAAATATTTTTAGATTCTAACAATTTTTTCAAGATAATAATAATTTATTGATACAAGTCCTATTAATTAATCCAGGTGGAGCTAGAAGCGGTGGATCCATACGATTCCCAAGGATATTTGCATGTATTTGAATATAATGAATTTGACTGGAATTGGAACTCAGTTCTCTGATTTCCAGATCCAACCTATTATCCATTACACCATCTGTACATCCAAGCTTACAGGACCTGGTATTCCCATGTAGTCACCCATCTAGGTACTGACCAGACTCAATGTTACTTAACTTCAGTGCTAATAGGAGAACAGTTATTTTAATGTGATATGACAATAATCCCACTTATACTATAGGACAATGACAACCTACAAACCTTAAGGATTTGGAGAGGATCTGCAAAGAGGAGTGGGCCAAAATTCCCCCTGTGATCTGTAAAAACTTGGTAACCAACTACAGGAAATGTCTGGCTGCTGTACTTGCCAACAAAGGTTTCTTCACCAAATACTGAGTTGTTTTGCTATGGAGTGAAACATTTATTTTTTCATTAAAAAAGAAATAAATGTTCAAAAATTAATATAATGTGATTTTCTAGAATTTTTTATATTCTATCTCTCACTTTCAAGACGGACCTAAGCTGAAAATTATAGACCATTCCCATTTTTGTAAGGTGGCAAACTCAGAAAATCATCAAGGGATGAAATACTTATTTTCCCCACTATATATATATATATATATATATATATATATATATATATATATATCATATTATATTATGTTATATAGAAAACAATTAAAGTACATCAATAATTCATGTATACATATTCGGATACTGAAAATATAAAATGGTTTCTTCCTACAGGCTGTTTTGCTAAGTGGCTTTCTTTCTTGATATATAATCAAAATTGTTGTTAAATTAATTGTAATTGTCATAACAATTCAAACCTGAAACCTTTCAGAGTCTAGTCTGCAATTGTAAAGCTGAGTATCATCTATGGCAGATTGAATAAATTATTTCCAAACATTCTAAACTAGCACTGAAATAATGTAACAGGTGCTGTTTATGGTAGAACCAAAAGAATGCAGGAAACATTTTTATGATTTGACATAAGAAATAAGAAATATATATCTTTAAAAACAAAATTAATTTTACCACAATTCAGGTGATTTTTCGCATGTCAATTTCAGCTTACCTGCAAAGATAGAAGAAAAAAAGAATCAAATTCATGTGAACAAAATATTGTTTATTTTCCATTTTAAAAATCAAACAATGGATTTTATTATCTGATAAAAATTAAAATGGTAAGCTATAAAGTTATGCATAAAAGATCAGAGGCTAATATCAGTGAAAAGTAACAAAGCTGTTTTGTAGATGTATTTTATAGGAAAAGTATTTTAAAGGAAAAGAAAAGTTATACACTGAGAGAAATAACATAGATTTGTTTAAAAGCTTATTTACTCAATCAGGGTTCATTAAATGTAAGTGATGGTCATAATGTTAATTTTGGGTAATTTAATGACAAAATGGAGAAAAAATCCCTTGGCAAGTTTTATCCATTAAAAGGACTTATTCAGACTAAATAATGCTTTCATTGATGAAATCATATACATGTAAGGGAAGAGAATAAACATACAGATAAACATCAGTTACAATTATATATCAAAAGAAACAGTGGAAATTTTAAATTTCTGGTATTTGATGTGCATAGATGCACAAACTGGCAAATGTCATTCAGCTTCCTACTGCGTTCATTTTGTTTTTATTACTGTTGCTTTTAAATATCTGTAATAACATAAACTATGTTAAGCAAGGTGACATGTCATATGATCCTGGACAATAATTTACCATGGAAGATTCAGAAATTGGTGTACTTTCTATAAATTTTGCTTTTCTCTTAATTATTGTTAAAATTATCTGGTAATGGTTTGGATGAGCTCTTTGCTATGGAACATACACTTTTGAATTTAAGTGCAGTACGAGACTGGTGTTGAGATCTCCTCAACTTACATTCAAACTGGCTAGATATAACCATAAATCCTATGCTAACAGTTTATTTCACTTGTGGAACTCCTTTCCAGCCATCTGCAAAAATTTAAATGCAATGCCAATTACTATCTACTGTTCTTTCGACTACTCTTTCCTCTTTCAGCTCATTATTAATGTATCTGTTCTTAATTATTCCACACCCTGTAACCCTTCGTGTCTTAGTGGTTTTACTGCTTTGCATGGAGTGATACTGATAAAAAATTACTTTCTCTTAATTAAAACTTCATTCTTTAAGTCAAAATATTCATTTTGTAACCATTGAGGTTGTTCCTCACTAGAGGATCCATGAATTTAAAAAGCGGCTTGGAGTGAGGAATTCCAGTCAAATCCATTACATTCACTTATGTGCTGATACCCTTGGGAAAGGTATGAATCCTCTTCTTCTCCCACCAGCTATGGATAAGTAACTGCCAGAAAGAAATGGCAACCTACTGCGAGAGAAAATCTGCCTTGTCAGTCATGTATCAAAAGATGCATGATCGCCTAAGCATGTATCACATATGGCACATAACTGACCAAACTTAGTTCATTACAGCAACTATATATTGATATGTAAACTGGAAAAAATATCAGTTTTATCTAGACAATTATAGTGGAACTAATTTTTCTATAATGGCTGCAAAGACAAAATGGGATAAAAAATAACAGAAGCCATTGCTACATCTAAATATCTTTAAAAAGAGCAAACTATCAATGAAAAAATGGCAAACGAGTTATTACATTGATTCACAGATGATATTAAACTAGGACTAGGCGTCTTTTTATATATCAGTTAATGTGCTGAGTAAATTAGGATCTTCATCTGAACCTTACATGGGTTTTTACAAGAAAGGTTACAAGAGTGTGACCACATCTTCAGCTTAATGTAGTATCCCTTTCCAGTTCACCAGAACAGGGTGCCATTGAGAAATTTAGATAAAAGGCAGAAGTGACCAATTTTGACATAATTGTCAACATGAAAGCAATGATGTAGTTTTCATAAATAGCAATTATCGGAAACAATGCTGTTAACACTGCACATTATTATTACTTTGGCATATAGTCAGTTCTTGGTGTAATAAGTACTTTGTGTTGGAAAGTAAAAAGAGTACTGAACTGTTACATGATATCAGTCCTCATATATGGACAATCTCCTCACAGATGAAGAAGAGACTTGTAGCAACAGAAAATAGATTTAGGAAAAATGAAAACAAAAAGAAAACCTATATTTAATGTCAGGAAGAGACAGTTCAGATTGAGGACAAGAGGGACAGAGGAGAACAGCACATAACATACTTGATGAGCTTAAGCAAATAGATGGGGGAACAGGAGTCAGGAGAAATGATGAAAAGGTAAAGTTTATTAAGAGCAACAAAGGACAGGAAATTGTGGAGAGCCATGATCGATTATATCCTGAGGGGACTCAGCACATAAAGGAGAAAACTATCTATGCTTGCATCAACATTATATTCTTTTATGTGGCACATACCTTCAGAAAAAGGGCGATTGTGGCTCTCCACAATTTCCTGTCTTTTGTAGTTCTTAACAATGTTTGCTTTTTTACTATCCTTTCACTCTCTTGTTTGACAGCCATTTACATAAGCCTTTTAGGTTGGATACTCATTATACCCAATGTCTCTATTGTGTTCAATATGTCCTACCAGTGTCAAATTCTCCAAGTCCTCTTTCCTCATTATATGCCCTAGAAATTTTATTTGTCTCATCCTGATTCTAAATATAACATCCTTTTTGTTTACATTTTCTTTAAAACTCTGTCATTGCTCACATGTTCAGTTCATGGTGTTCATAGCATCCTTCTGTAGAAGAAAATTTTTGCTGTCTCAAGTTTCTTTTACATCTGAAGAGTTTGTCCAACATTCACTGCTATATAGGAGGACTGAAATTACATAACAGGCCAGCACTCTTTTCTTAGCTTCAAATGAAATTTTCTTGTTTCTTAATACTTTCCTTAGCTTTAGGAAGACATCTTCCACTATTTCAATGTGCCTTCAGATATTGGTTTTGCATTTTTATCTTCTGTTTAAACACTTCCTAGATATTTAAATTTTTTTAGTTGCTTGATTTTTATTTCTCAAATTCGCAGATTGCATCTTAGACTCTTCCTTTTGCAAAAAACCTTAAGCATCGTCTCTTCTTACAACTGATGTGTAGTCATTTTGTCACTATTTTCTGCATGCATGTGTGCGTATGTATGTATACATATTTGTATGTGTATAAGCATATATGCAAACACAAATTTGCAATATAAAGATTGATATACATACATGTGCGTGCATACATATATGTATGTGTATATGCATATATGCAAGCATAAATTTGCAGTATGAAGAGAAATTCATTTATATTTACATACATACATACATACATATATATATATATATATATATATATATATATATATATATATGTATGTATGTATGTATAGATTGAGAGAGAGATATGGAAATGCATAGATAGCTCAGTAAAAAGAAATATTGTAAATAAAGTCACGAAAATGTCATTTCTACTTGCCCTTGGGTTCTCAGTGTGTGTAGGAAATTTGCTTCAGGGACAAACCAACAAACCAAACTACTTTGTGACTTTGGGACACCTTATGTGCATATTTGATATATATATATATATATATATATATATATATATATATATATATGTATGTATGTATATATATATATATGTGTGTGTGTGTGTGTGCATGTGTGCACGTGTGTGTGTGTATATATATATATATATATATATATATATATATATATATATATATGGGGGACAATTTCTACACATACAGATATAGTCATGTACATAGATCTATCTTGTGGGTGAAATCCTCTCTCTCAGTAGTATTGATACATTTTGAAGCTGTTAGTAAATTATTTTTCATGGAGACCTTTCTGTTTTATATTTTTATATATTTTATTATGCATTGTACTACATGCATAAGAAAATATATAAAAATAAGTTTATTAATGAGAATGAAAAATAAACAACTCTATTATATATATATATATATATATATATAATTTTGCATTTGTACAGCAATACCTCTTTTATGCAAGTTTCATTAAAAATGACTGACACAGTACTGTAGTTCCAGAACTGTGTCAATCAATTTGTACACTTGAATCTTTTCAAGGATCAGTTGCAACAATTTTGAATTTTTTGAATCATTTTTTGGAGCAAGAATGTCTCACACACAGTGACTGGCAATTTCTGTAAATTTGAGCCATTTGTTATATTAAAACAGGTATTTTTTTCTTCTAAAAGTTATTCAATGTTGAACAATGTTTTACAAATAAAAAAGGAAAAAATAGTTTTGCTCTTTAAGTGTATTTTTTACTGAAAAACCACTGACCACCAATAACATCCAATACCTTTGGAGAATAGCACCACTGATCCACGTCTGTTTTTCTGCCCATATTGGTTTCATGTACCAATTTACCTTCAAGAATGTAATTGTTTGGCTACATTACACATCATAAAAGCCACAAATTTTATCTCCAGTGACCTTGGAGGTTGAATTTAACCCAAATTGACCTACAATTTGTGAGGTCAGAAACACTTTCTGTTATTTCATAGAAAACACAGTCACTCACACAATTTTGCTTGAGATTTGCTGGCTATTTTGCTAAAATTTGCTTCATTTGGTTGGAAATGACATATTGTACACTTTGATGACCGCTGGTGACCTCAAATGATATTGGTAGTCAACCTCATATAGGCCTTGTCGGTATTAATGCAAAAAGTAATGAGAAAGTTCCCTGGGGTTTTCTGATTGGCCATCATGTCTGAACATACACACATACATACATACATACATACATACATACATACATACATACATACATACATAAAATTATTCAGCATAGTAATATATATATAAATACCATATCACACCAGAATATTGATGATCATGGTTCACTTTTCTTTTTATTATCACCAAACTGTACATTGCCGTGTGTGTTATTGAGAAAAATAGTGGAGTGGTTTCCCATTGTCATCTCCATGGTTTTGAATTTAGTAGTCCTCCAATATCCCAACAATCTCTCCACAAGAAAGAGAAATGTGGTTTTACAGAAGGATGGATAAAAAATGCAAACAACAACAAAATTTTATAGAAAATGGAAGCAAAAAGGTCACTCATACTTAACATCAGAAAGAGAAAGTTGAAGTTTCTATGGCACATAATGAGAAAAGAGTGCTTGGAAAATGTAATACTCACTGGACAGATTGAAGGCAAGTGAGACAAAGGAAAACAATGTATAACCTACCTAGCCAGCATGAGGAAATTTTTAGGAGAGATAACAAAAAGCCAAAAGTTATTAAGAGTTACAAAGGACATAAAATTTTTTGAGAGCCATGATCACCAATGTCCTGAAGGGACATGGCACACACAAGTAGAAGAATTTTTTTTTTCTACCAAATATAATCTACTATTTTAGCACTAGCTGTGAGGAAAGATGAATTCATGCCTTACCAAAAGACAAAGTGAATGCAATAGCCTCAGCCAGAAATTGAATTCATGCTGCTAATTTCATTTTTTTACACTTATAATGGTTATCCTACCAGCATCTGCTTGAAATATTTGCTTTTTTGTAAAATGAAAATATTCATAAATCAAAGAAAGAGTTCTGCAGAATCAATTTTTCTCCTGCAATTGGCAGTGCTTACTTCTTTGTTGTCTGGGCAGAAAAAAAAACTGACAAGGTGAACACCTACATGCATTTTGTTCTGTTTTTAAAAGAAAAAATCACGGATTTACAGATAGATAAACTGCTATTAGGTGTGATATATTCAATGTTGATTTACTGTATTTGATAGGGTAGTGGTATTATTAGCTGTTTCTTTATATGGCATTCTCTGGTCAAACAGTGTGAGTTACTTTTAGTTAAAATTTATAAAATTAAAGCAATTTTTCAGAAAAATAGGTTTCTCAAGTTCTGTAACTGCTATCACTCTTTCTAGTATTAATGAGACGTCTTTCCTAACCTTTTGTTTGAAGTAGTGAGGAACATCTTGATTATGTCATTATTTTCTCTCCGAGTTATGTGTAATATCTACATTATTCTGCCTTGTGTTTTTTCATGATTTCTTCAATGTTTGGTTAAATGTGCAATAAGCAGACTCATTTCTTCTTCAGTTCAGTGTAGATTTTCTTGCTTCTTATTTTTCATGTTATTTAGTGTTGAGAAGCCTAATTCACATAAATAAGAAGTAGACAATTGCAATACAACTGATAAAGCCTTTTTAGCTAATGTGGGATAAAGATTTAATACTTATTCATTTTATCAAATACTAATTCTGTACCATTATTCCTTCCAGACATACATCTATATGTATGCCATGACAAAATTTTACAGCACACTGGTGTGTTGTGGTAGGATCCAATGAAGCTTTAATTACTAGGTCAATGTTTTGGTTTTGTAGCATCCTGTTGTGTTGTGCAAAACTACCCTGTGTGCAGCTTATTCAATGTTCAATTTCCTTATCTCTTATACTAAATTTGTTTTAATTGATCCATCCATCAAGTTGATTGAAGTGTTTAGTATTTATTAATTACTGATTTTTTATGATGGATTTAGTGTATGAGCCATTACTGCTTTCATTCCAGTTTCAGATCATAGTTTCTGTTTTGGAAAGCCTTATTTTGAGCCCTACTTCTTGGAACATTTGTTAGAGTATGTTGATTTGTTTTCAAGATCATTCTTATCCTAAATATGAATATACCTATCTCATCAACATAGCCTTCCTCAGCATCAGCACACTGGCCTCGAGAGGGAAAACATGAATGCTTTTTTTCTATTGGTAGATACAGAAAATAAAAATATAGCTTGTAAAACTTTAGTGACATGAACTATCTCAATTTATGTCATATACATCATCTACTTAAGTTGAAGTGAGATGATTTGTATTCTAGACAGCATCATCCAATTTTAATCAGCATTTTGTTGATTTAATTTCCCACTCTTTGACTTTTGGGTTTCTATTTCTTCCAATCTCTTGAGGAATATGCAGTTCCATGTATACCAAAAGTAGGAGTTTAAAAATGAGTATATTAAGAGATTTTCGCAAACAAAAATGGTAAATTACAGAGTACAAGATGGTGAAATTAACCAGAATGTAATAAAATAACAAGATCTCAATGAAATGATGTAGGTAAGAATAGATAGTTATTAGTGCCTAAATTTGAACCGATTTTTAGTTCATGCTTTCTTTGATGAGAAGATGAGAATGCCAAAAATGGAATTGGTAATCTGTGAATCAAAAGAAATTGTAATGGTGGGAAAAAGACAATCTTCAATAACTATTTGAAGTAAAATAATGAGTAGAGACCTGTTCGTATAAGTCTTTTTACTTTGTTTTAACAGCAAATTTCAAATCATTTTTTTTTTTTTTTGGCTTGATGTTGCTTAAGATCAGAATATAAAATCTTCATATCTCACTTGAGATGAATATTTGTTTGAACTTTAGAAACCATTCTTAACTCAGTAAAGGCAATAGGTAAGTCTTTTCAGTTTTGAAGAAGAAACTGACAATTCCATATAAAAAGTAGTGTATATATATATATATATTAATTAAAGAAAAAGAAAAACCGTTGTTGGAACCAACAGACAACTTGTAAAACCTATAACTCTTATCCAGATCCAGTCTCAAATAAAAACAGAGAAAAAAAGGCCTAAATGCAGTAAAGTGCTCGAAGCTCAGATTGCCTAGACTGAGCCAAGAATGCTTACCAACATTCAATCCTATGAAAGGATGGCTCTAGTCCTAACTCGAGTTTTACACTCTTCTGAAGATTGTCTGAGCATGAAACTCGAGTTACAACCGGAGCCATCCTTTCATAGCATTTAACACACACACACACACACACACACACACACACACACACACACACACACACACATATATATATGATGGACTCTTCTGTCGTTTTTGACATATAAGTGAATTTCAGTTCAGTTTTTATGTATTTATGTTTATGTCTTGTATAAAAACTGAACAGAAATTCATTCATTCTACAATTCTACACGGGATTTGCAAATAAGTCCACATGGGAGACATGTTGAAGGGTTGACCATTATATGGACTGATGTATTGGCTTGAGATTTAATGTTGGTTCTTAATGCTGTGAAATGATTGAGACAATTTTTTTCAAAGTTGGTTATACCTCAGTGGCAGGTGTTTCTCCAGTTTGCTCAGTTTTCAACAGCGAGTTCAATCTTCTCTATAAGGATGTTTGCAGCATTTAAATTGTATATGAGTTTGTCCTTGAAGTGTAACCAAGAATGGCCTACATTAAGGTTACCATGAAAAAGTTGGCTATACAGGAGAATTATTGGCATCCGATCATCACTCATTCTGATGACATGACCAGCCCATCTGAACTGTGATTGCATCAGAAAGGATTCAATATCAACAATGTCACATCTGAGGAAAAGATCGGGGTTAGAGATTTTGTCCTGCCATGTATAACTGCATATTGAGCGAAGACAGCGTTTATGAAAAGCATCAAGTTGATTGATGCGCATCCTGTATGGCGTCTACAAAATCCATAAATAAGTGTGGTGAGAATGATTGCTCTATAGACACTGATTTTCATTTTCAGTGAAATCCCATGACCATTCCATAGCTTAAGCTTCCCAAAGGCATTGGTTGCCTTTGATATTCAGTTAACTATCTCGTCATCCAAACAGGCACTTGAATTAACTTTGCTTCCTAAGGACATGAACGATTTCACATACTTCAGATTGTTGTTGCCAACAGTAATGGGAATGGCTGGAAAGGTATGGGCAGGTGGTTTTTGTTTTACACCCTTGACTTGCTTAGGTGTAGGCCTTGGTTGATGGACAACTTCAGTTTTCTTTATGCTTATAGTTGTCCAAATGCATTGCAAATGGTGGAAAAACGATTGACAAGTTCTTGAGCTTCTTTGATTGAGGTGGCCGCAAATACAGCATCATCAGCAAACAAAAGATCATGAATAATGCTTGCCTGAGACAGTGATTTTGCTTTGGAACATTGAGGGTTAAAGAGGCTGCCACATGTGTGGAATTCAAATTTCACACCCATGTTAAGATCACTAAAAGCATAGTGTAGCATGACTGAAAAGAAGAGCAAAATGTACAGGAGC
This sequence comes from Acanthosepion esculentum, assembly GCA_964036315.1. Lineage (NCBI taxonomy): Eukaryota > Metazoa > Mollusca > Cephalopoda > Sepiida > Sepiidae > Acanthosepion > Acanthosepion esculentum. The sequence continues at coordinate 39,951,357 of OZ038494.1, read as the reverse complement.
TATGACCCAACCTTGCTGTGTTCCGTTTGTTACATCAAATGCTTCTGAAAACTCTCCATTTTATATATTTATATATATATATGTGTGTGTGTGTGTGTGTGTGTGTGTGTGTGTGTGTCTATACACCACAGTTCAAAAGTTTGAAGCCACCCCTAGAATTAGCATGGGATGAACTTGACAGAAGAGTGAAGAGCTCTTAAAGTGAATGAAAAAAGAATGGAATCAATTATCAAACTTCTACTTTGAGAAACTTTTGCAACAAATGCCAAAAGTTTGTGCTGCAGTAATCAAAGCTAAAGGAGAATATTTTGCCAAGAGCAAAATTTAATCATAAAATGCTTTTTTCTTTTTGTCATAATAAAATTTCTAATAAAAAAAATCATCTCATGTTTTTAACAATGTATGATAATTTTCTCTTATTTAAAGTAAAAAAACTACTTTTTGGCACAATTTAGAAAATTACCAGGGGTGGCCTGAAACTTTTAAACTGTAGTGTATGTGTGTGGAATCTTTCATACATAGCTATAAGTCTACCATTCATCCATGTTTAGAATATTGCTGTAACTAAAGTCTGTTGAGTATAGTTGCAGTATAAACCAGAGGTGGACTTTATAGGTGTTGAACAAACACAAATGTCACTGAGTAAGTATCTGCAACAGGAAATGGCTACCAACCCAAGTAAACAGGTGTACCAAGAAACAAATAGCTAGCTATTATTTCATACATACATGAAAATTTTGGATAACTATATTTTTATCATTCATAAAGAGATTGTAAGAAAACACTGGATGATAATATTGGTTTTTATTTTTTTATTGAAGAATAAGATTGAAAGATGATATTGTTGTGAATCATAAAAAAATGTTCTTAATATTTGTAACTGAACATTTCTATATGAGGGTACATATACATCTGTCTACAAATCCCTAGATTTGGGATGCTGATTGTAAAATCAATCAGCTAAGTGATAAAGTTGACTCACATTAATCTGTATGTATGTATGTATGTATGTATGTATGTATGTATATTACAATGAATCCTTCATACAAAAAATTAATGATATAAAATGGTAAAATCCCTTTAATTAAATTTAAAAATGCATTAACCCACTAATCACTCGATGAATGCTATGATCCTTGTTTTTTAAAATTGTAAACTGTATTAGGTCTTCCTTAAATATGCAAGTACTTTTGATGGTTCCTCTGGTCATCATCAGGCATGGAAACTATTTTTTTTTTGTAAAATTCAGGTAGCATCCAAGAAGAAAAAATATAATGCAAATCGAAATATATTTTTTTGAAATGTGTTATTGATAACAGATACATATGTCACCACATATTTGACATATATATATATATATATATATATATATATATATATATATATATATATATATATATAATTGTGTATTTGTGTAGCAATCCCTTTTTTATACAAGTTTCATTAAATACAACTGACAAGGTACTGCAGTTAAGTTTTTATTCAATTTTTCTTGCGTTCTTATAATTTTCTTCTTTTCTGGACATAAATTATGTATGTAAATTATGCCCAAATATTTTGTATTTCTGTGTACTTTTGATTATACTTTTAGCCATTATCAAACATGATTTTATTTCTAATTTTAACTGAATGTATGGATTGTTTTATGTATGTATTTAGAGTTATAAGAATCTTTTATTTTCCAAACATGATCAGCACATTGTGGCCTTGTTCATAAAGTTTTGTAAGTCTCCATTTGTATTTAAATACACATAGAGACCTACCAAACTCTATCCAGAACATACTCATTGATAATACAAATATAATAGCATCATCCACGTGTAAAAAAGGATAAAAATAATGGAAGCGCTATTAATGAAAAAATAAAGGCAACCCTCAATAATATCAACTATAAATACAGCCACAATGTACTGACCATGTTTGTAAAATAAAACATCCTCATCTTCATGTGTATATGTAGTTGAATCCACATAAGCATCACTTTAGTCCAATGAAGTCCTAAAGGATGAAAATTGTCACACAAAACCTTTTTCCACTTTGTTTATAAATATATATATATATACATATATCTATCTATCTATCTATATATAAGTATGGAAAAACAAAACATGAAGTTTTATATATTAAGAACAATTTTAGGGGAAAAAAAACTATGACACAGTGGAAAAAGTTTTTTCTTTCTTTTTTTTTACATATATATACAAATCCAATTTATTTTAAATGCCAAATATATTTTCTTAAATTAAAAAAAATGTGATCCCATTATATATATATAACTCTGCCAACATTGCAATAACCAGATATTTTTATTAAAATTTAAATTAAGTAACACTCAGTGTGTTGTGCATGAAAATCCAAGTCATGCTATGTACATTTATTAATATAAACTTAATAGCTCTGTTGTATTACGTCAATTAAATTCACTTAAACTACCAGCGATTTACAGCGAAAAATGCTAAAGAACGCTTCTATCATCAAGAAATCTAATAAAATAACTATCAAAGCAGATAAGATGGATGACCATTACAAAATCAATGTGGATATGTACCATAAAAGTACTTACAATGAAATTAATAAGTTTTATAAAAAGGTACCCAACAACTGGGAAAATAACAGCAATAGTGAAGCCAAGAAAATAGCCATTGAACTAGGGTCTAGAAATTCCACAAACAACAAGCATTCATCACAGTTAAAAACCACAAGGCAAATTTCCTAAACAACCATCAGTACCTATCAGTCAACCCAGCTAAAAATAATATCGGCAAAATCAGCAAAAACATCCTTGGAAAAGCATGAAAATTGCTCTCGGAATTAGCCAGTAGCATGAAACAGTAGAAGTCATAAAATGGTTTGCTAATATGAAAAGGAAGAATGAATATATATTCATCCAATTCAATATTTGTGACTTTTATCTGTACCTCACCAAGAATCTGCTAACGTCTGCTATAAATTTAGCAAAAAATTATTGTCCTATTAGTGATTGTGAAATAAATATCATAAAGCAAGCACAAAAGCTTATGTCATTCCATAATGGTTATCTGTGGACCAAAAGAAGTAAACCATAATTTAATATTGCTATGGGAGCATTTGATTCAGCATAGGCATGTGAATTAATTAGAATCTTGTTATTGTGGCAACGAAGATTTATTTTTGACATTAAGTACACTGGACTCTATAGAGATGACTGTATAATTTTCTTCCATAAAACAAGTCTAAGAAATATAGACCGATTGAGAAAGGAACTGGTAAAAGTTTTCAAAGATCAAGAGCTAAATATTACAACTACCACCAATACTAAAGTGATCAACTTTCACAATGTGGCCTTGGACGTGATTAATGGTATATGTACCAAAGATCTATATAACCATAAATACGTCAGTAAAGAATTAAACCACCATCATAAAATTCTAGATAATTTACATAAATAAGTTAGATTATCTACCAACTCCAACAATAAGGAAATATTTGATAATAATAAAATGAAATATATGAAAGCTTTAGAATTAAGCAACCATAAAATAAATTTAGAGAAATTAGAAAAAAACAAAGAAGGTAAAAATAAACAGAAAACCTGTAAGTGTAATATCATGTGGTTTAATCCACTCCTTAGTCATAATGTTCAAACTAATACGAGAAGAATTTTCCTAAATGTAATTCATAAGCACTTTAAACCATTGCCAACACTAAAAAAGATTTTTGACAAAAATAATGTTTAGATCAGCTATAGCTGCATTAATAACATCAATAAATCTATATCCCAATATAACAACATTAAATAAATGTATTTGCAACAAAGACAACATCAGTTTTTTCAAATATAAATGCAACTGCTAAAAAAATATGATCTGTCCCTTAAACAGTCAATGTATGACTGGTAATACTGTATACTGAGCTAGCATACATTCCTGTAATGATGTTAAATTTTATTTTAGTTCAACTGAAAGCCCTTGGAAATTTTATTTCTACCATCAACAAATGACTTTAGGCAATATAAAATACAAAAATAGCACTTCTCTCTCTAAATATTTCTGGCAATTGAAGAATGATGGTAATACACCTTTTACCTCCTGGGATATTGTAGCAAGAGCTAAATCTTACAAGGGAAAAGGAAATAGATGTAATTTATGCCTTGTTGAAAGTTAACTTAAGACACTTAAATAACTCCAGCTTATTAAACAAGCTAAAGGAACTGAGGGTTATATGTAGCTGTAAAAATAAATATTTGTTTAAATATGTTGATCCAGATTAACTTTTTAATGTAAGTTGCAGTTTGTTTTTTGTTCTTTTAAAGAACAATTAATCTACAGTATTTACATTAGTCGGACTATTGTCCTCATCTTTGTCGCCATTTTTGTCACAACGTTTCGGCCGTTGTACGCTCTGGCCTTCTTCAGGTGGTTGCAATTTCGAACCGAACCCTTTATTTCAATCACTGGGGTAGACTGTTCTAGTTCCACGAGCCATGTTTGATGGATGTCAGTTATCATTTATCTCCTGCTAATTTTCCCTCTGAAAGTTCTCCACTGCCTGAACCGGGTATTGAACTCACACTCTTTGTCACTGGATCCACTGTGCTATGTGTCCTCAAGGACACATGGCACAGTGGATAAAGGCGTTGGTTAGATCCAGTGACAGACCCAAAGAGTGTGAGTGTGAGATAACTGATAACTGACATCCATCAAACATGGCTCGTGGAACTAGAACAGTCTACCCCAGTGATCGAAATAAAGGGTTTGGTTCGAAATTCCAACCACCTGAAGAAGGCCGGAGCGTACAACGGCCGAAACCTTGTGACAAAAATGGCGACAAAGATGAGGACAATAGTCCGACTAATGTAAATACCGTACATAATACCTCATCTCAGAAATATAGACAGACTCTGAACAATTAATCTCCATTTAGGCTTAATATAAAAAAATAAAAAAATTAATATTCACAACTCCAAAATAAATTTTTTTTTTACTTATATATACAAATCTTGTTCATTTTAAATGCCAAATATATTTTTTTAAATTAAAAGAACTGTAATCGCAGTATAATATATAACTCTGCCAACATTGCGATAACCAGATATTTTTATCAAAATTTAAATTATCTAATGGTCAGTCTATACTCAGCACCTGATGATTGCATTCTGCATGAAACTCTGAGTTGTGCTTTTGGTTGTGGATAGTATGTACCGGGTGTAAGAGCAAAATTGTCCAAAGTATGTTACAGCATAATTGACAATCCACAATCTATAAACCACTAAACTAATTGAGTTTCTTTTTTCCAGGTTTTTAGATAAGATCTTTAGCCATCTTGACACTATTTGTCATAATAAGAATTACTGAAAAAATTTTTGAGTTATTCAGCTAGAAAAAGAACTGGTTAATATTGTTTTGTGTCAGTCCCACTGAGAAAATGATCCTGGAATAATATTTATATATTTGAACTTTATTTCAATCCTTTATGAGTTTACAATCCTTAGTAGATATGATTAATTAATGATGAACATGTCATTTTTGTTTATGATTGATTTCATCATGATTCTTCTGTTAAGCTTGGCGAGTAATTATACATTCTTATTGCTCAAAGTAGAGTCCAGTAGTGTTATAAAACCTCAGAGAATTCCAGTAAGATATCTTTAATCATTTCTAAGATACAACGATTCAGAGTGTAATCTAACAATTGGACAATTTTGCTGTTAACCTAGTATATTTATTAATATATACTTAATAGCGCTGTTGTATTATATCAAGCACTGTTTTATTAACATCAGCACTATATGTGACACACACACACACACACACACACACACACACACATATATATATATATATATATATATATATATATATATATATATATATATATATATATAGATAGATAGATAGATAGATAGATAGATGTATATTGATTGAGGGATTGACAAATAATAAAATATATAGATCAGTAAGAATAAGATCAGTTAATAAAGACAAATGTTGCAATTCCTACACCCAAAGATGGAGAAAGTGTTCCCATATTCAACTTCTTATCACTTCACAAAGGCAGAAATTGGATAAACTGTTTGAAACTAATACACTGATTTTGCCTATTTATTAAGTTGAAACCGATGGTAATAAAAGTAAATCAGACAAGTTAATTCATCTCATAGCATTATGGTTTCATGCTTTTGATATACACCCCAAGTTGTTATTGGCTGTAAACTTTATTTTTATTTATCTTGTTGTTATAAGACTCATCTGGTTAGTGATAGGAGAAATTGGATGGTTGGCACCAAACTGTCTCCTGCCATCTGTGGATCATAATTGCCCAAATAAAATGCTGGAAGCTGAATTGGAACAGAATCTTTGAAATAGATGATGAAGATAATATATCACTGCTTTTCATGCACAAGATTTTTCTGAAAATGAAGCATTTGGCAGTTTGAGAATGGGGAATTGTTCTGAGTTTCCTGGAGAGAAGATGGTTTCACTAATGGGTTCCTTAGCCTCGGGTTTTTGGTGAATTCACTTTCAAAGCATATTTTGGAGAAGAGATAATGGCACTGACACTGTTTGTATACAGCAAGAAATGAAAGAGCCACTCAAAACAGATAACAGCAACTGATTATTCCTCAGAAATGCAGTTATACAGGAACAATACTTACTTGAAAGGATATACACATAATAAGTGTCACATGCAATTGAAGATGTACAAGTAAAGAAAAAAGTAACATTTTGTTTTTTTCAAAAATTTACATTAGTAACAAATAATTCTTCAATATTTGTAGTTCATTGACTTTTTAAATGGGAAGTGATATCATCATAAATAGATAAATATCTATTAAATATAGTAATATCATTTCCTGAGTATATGTTAGATTATTGGATTGCCTTGTCGATTCTATATGAACAAATGATTTTAAGAGAAATTTGCTGAAATTATTCTGTTTTATATTCCATTAGAACATTTTCTAACTTTAAAATAAGATTAAAAGTTGCTTTGTAAACAAGAAAACTGACTTTTGTTGAAATTTAAGCAAATACAGTGTGCAGCAAAAATACCTCCCACATGATGGTAACACATTAGCTAGATGAAGACACCATTGCCACTAATGTCATACCATTATATGGGAGGTATTTCTGGGATAAATATACAATGTATTTCTGCAACACCTGTATTATATATATATATACAAAAATACAAAAATAGCACTTCTCTCTCTAAATATTTATATATATATATATACAAAAATACAAAAATAGCACTTCTCTCTCTAAATATTTATATATATATATATATATGTATTATATATATGTATATATATATATATATATATATATATATATATATATGTATGTATGTATGTATGTATGTATGTATATATATTATTTTCACCCCAAGCAATGCAATAAAGCCACTAAGATGTAAAGGGTTACTGAGAATGAGTGAATATGAGAAAAATAAAACACTATTAAGGAGAGAATAGAATAAATGATCAAAATCTCTCTATCAACCGGGAGACCTCTTTCTACCTTCCATCAGCATGGCTGATGCTAACCTCAAGGAGAGTGGCTAATTTGGCCATTTCACGCTAATATTTTCCAATGACATGAAGTGGAAAGATTATATTTAATCATCTGTTAGGTCTGCTACTGGGAAAGTTGGTTTACTGTGCTATGCTAGATAATTTTTCTTTCCAGAATCTATTTATAATAGATAGATAAATTATCATTTCTCCATGCGTTGAATATTTCTGCCAGCTATGATCTGGTATTGCTGCTATATATTTAACTTTCTTGAATAAATCCAAAGAAGAATCTGCAATGTTATTGGACCTGACCTGGCATCTCAGCTTCAGTTACTTTCCCATTGCCATAATGTAGCTTCTCTGGTCCTTTTCTATAAATGCTTTCATGGTAATTGTTCTGATAGACTTCACTCTATGGCACCTAGATTTTATGAATTTAACCATATTTGAGTAAACAATCCATTTATTTTAACCAGTATTTTATTTTCTCTACCAGATGGAACATTCAAGAAATCTTATTAAAGAAAAATGCCCCCTCTGGCAAAAGGGGATGCCGATTTGAATCCTGCCAGAGGGAGCATTTTTCTTTAATAAGATTTCTTGAATGTTCCATCCGGTAGACAAAGTAAAATTCTGGTTAAAATAAAAAGAGTATCTACTCAAATCTGGGTATCCACTAAAAATAACATTTAAATTAATAAAAATCTGAAATAGAAATTGCTTTGTTTACATTTCATCTACACACACATACACACACACACACACACACACACACACACATATATGTATGTATATATGTAGTTATGTATGTATGCATATTTAGACAGCATATCTTTATTCAAACATGTTTCATTGAATAATATAGACTTATTATGTCTATTTATTTTTATAATAATCCTTTCTAGTTCTCTAATCAGCTTCTTGATGTTAAGTTGCAATACACCCATGAGGATGATCTTGGAGGAGATCAAAAGTACTTGGGTAAGAAAAATCTATGCCACCTTCCTTGATGAATTTCAACTTAAGATCAATAAGCTGATTAGAGAACTAGAAAGGATTATTATAAAAATAAATATGTCTATATTATTTAATGAAACATGTTTGAATATATATTTATATATATATATATATATATATACATATATATATATATATATATATATATATATATATATATATATATATATATATATATGTATGTATATGTATGTATATGTGTGTGTGTGTGTGTGTAAACTAACAGAAAATATATAAAAAAGTGTTAAAATTTCTCATCACTTATATTTACAGATGAAAACATTGTTTTGTTTACAAGAAGTAGAGAGGTTCGCCTACTGTTCAGTTCACACTTCTTCACACAGTCTTTTTGAATAGGAGTACAGGTTTATCATGTGTTTCCTGATTCAGATTAGGTTTCTGGTTTCTTCTAAAGTTTTTTTACATTCACTTTCACTCCCAGTAACACCTTGCGTCTTAGTGACATTATCACCTTGCTTGGGGGGAAGTGATTTTAAATAAATAAAAAATATATTAATTTTAAATGTGTAGAGATAAACTGGAAAAAATATATTTTCTACTTTACCATTAAGATAATAAGAAATTTGTCTTGCTTTTGTTAAGCTTATCAGGTTATTCTCCAATAATTCATTTCTCCACAGCAGGCATGTTTTTTTGAATAATTTTCTTTTGAATTAAATGTTTATTTTAGACATTAAATAATATACAACAGATCTGTATGAAATAAATGAACAGTTAAAATAGGTTTCCTAATTTGTTGTGGATGGATGGACACAAAAATTTATTGCAGCTTTAAAAACGGACATTATTAAAAAGTATATAAACGTAAAAAGTATTTTCACATAATATTCATGTAATATATACAAGTATATGAAAACAAGGAGAAGGGAGAGTAAGTAAAAGAAAAAAATATTACTTGCCATAAAGTGTTAGACTGAAAAATATAGTTTTTAATATTTTTTATTTACCACTTTACAGTAAGTAAACTATTTTTCCTTGCTCTTCCTCTCTCTTCTTTTAATATACTTGTATATATTATGTGAATTTTCTAAATTGTCTGTTTTTAAAGCCATAATAAGTTTTCTGTCATCGGGTAATGCCAAAAATATATATGAAACTGAGTTTCTACATATAAATGATTTTTCTTTTTACTAAGGTTCACCCAAGACTCAATATCACTTATGGTAGAGAGTTACTGAATGACGTGTGTGTGTGATATGAATGTAAGTGGAGGAAGTAGCAAGTGAAGATTATTAGAACATGGGAAATAGGTAACAGTTGACCCTTGACTTGAAGAAATTAAGATTGTAGCATTTTGGGAAGCATCCATGTGGGAGTCTGTTCCACAAAGCAGCACTTCTAAAATAAAAAGTAAATATAAGACAATATCAATAAAACACCAAATTGAGTCATTGCCATCTGATATTCTTAACCAGAATCTGTGATCATCATATTTTCTCGGTGTTACATTAAATATTGAATTAACTGATATTTTTAATGCTTTTAAATTTATAAAGATTACACCTGGTATTGGTTTTTGCATTGAAATAAAATCAAATGGGTGTGTTTGACATATTGGAAGACTTTCTTTAAGCAAATATATTCCTGCCTTCACTGACCATAAATAATATTTACTTCAATATCTGCGTACATTTCTGAGATGAGGTATTGTTACTATTTACATTATGACAAAAAAAAAAGATAAGGACAATAGTCTGAACAATGTAAATAGTGCAATATTTACTTGCACATTAACATGAACAGATGGTTTTACAGGAATAAAGTTTGATTTTTTTTTTCCAAAAAAGTTCACCATGTACAAGGCCCAGGGGCCACTTGAGGTAGATGGTTATGTTAAGGGGTAGTTTATATAGATAGGAGGGGAAGATAACATTTGACTCTAGACTTGAACAGGTTAAGGTTGTAGTGTCTGCAGTGTGGGGAAACATCCTCTTGAGAGTCTGTTCCACAGGGCAGTAGTTCATGAGAAGAATCTGTCTGAGTGAAACTTACTACTTGCTGATGGAATAGGAGGGAATATGGTTGGTTTGTTACTATGTAAGTGGCATGGTGGGTTCTAGCCATCAAGGTTAGAACTGGCAGAACCAAGGAATGTAGTTCACCCAAGCACTTTTCATGGAAGTAGCAATAGAGCAGTGTGAGTCTCACCATATCCCACCAGTAAGAGAGAGGTTGGAGGGTGGAAAATAATTCTTCTCCCACAGGGATTCAGAGACGCTTTTGAGCTATCAAGACTGAAAGGACTGGGCAGCTCGCACTTAAATATGGGAAGAGCACAACATTTTCAGCCTGATCTGTCTCTTATGACAGTAAAGGATAGCATGAGGATTCAGGTACTTACTGGAACAGTACAGGGAGATGATCATTTTCCCTGCATCTTTAGATTGGGTCTAAAACATATGCGTATTTTGAGAAAGGTTTACAGGAATGAATAGGTCAGTTGAAATCTGGATAGATAAAAAATATAATAGCTTCATGCATTAATGTTTCGGTTCATGAATTTGGTGACATAGTAATTCTGTGTTCAATCCGTAGACTGTGTAGTATAGAATTAGATTCAGTGGAAACTTTGTTTCTATACTAACTGTTTCTTCTCTTGCACTTCTTGCTTTCCAGTCAACTTTGATCTTTAAATGCAATCATCAGTTGTTATCTTCTGTTTTTTTAATTCCTGTATTTTTATTCTTCTCTCTCCTTAATAATGCTTTTCTTTTTTCTAGCATTCATTCACATTCAGTATCCCCTTGTGTCTTAGTAGATTTAATTGCCTTACTTGAGGTGAAATGGTAAAAAAAACAAGTAACAATTGAGCAATAATAAAAAAAAGAACTAGATGTGATATCCCTTGCCATAGACAATTGAACAAGAACTTCCAATACCCCATAGATTACATAAATATTCAGTTCTAATTTTCCTGAAGATTACCTGATGAATGCCAGTGCATGCAACAGCTGAAATGTTATTATAATGAAAACAACAAGGATGAAGATATTAGTTTGAATGTAAATAAAAATTATAAAGTTATCAACTTTTGGCTTATTTTACATTAAATCTCCCGGAAAAGGCATGAACTCAAAAATATTTTAACCTCATATCATTATCAGTTATCTTGATACAGTTTTATTGATAACAGTAATATGTATAGAAAAACTGATAGTGATGTCAAGAAAATGTTTCTGTCTCTAATACAAATGTATTATATGCATCAGTCTCTAAGAAATTGTTTTCAGTCAGAAGAAAGAAATGTCTGTGACTGAATGTATATGTGTAGTTATAGAAGAGATGGATTAAGATTAATTGTGCATGGAGTGGATATTAGAGTATTGAGATAATGAAATCACTATCTGCTTATGTTTGCCTAAATAGATAGATGTGCATCATGTGTTACAATGAAGAGCAATATCTATGGGTCATGCACTTTGCTAACTTCACATAGAAATTCTAAAATTGAATTTCCATTCCAGAAAATGCAAGTGGCATTTCAGAATTTTAAAATAAAATTTAATATATTTTCCTCCTAACATTTTTTATTAACATATATTAATAAATTCAAATTCATACCTCTTGGAACACAAGCCATACATTTTATTTATATATATATATATATATATATATATATATATATATATATATATATATATATATGAGATTCAGTTTATATATATATATATATATATATATGAGATTCAGTTTATACATATATATATATATATATATATATATATATATATGAGATTCAGTTTATACATATATATATATATATATATATATATATATGAGATTCAGTTTATACATATATATATATATATATATATGAGATTCAGTTTATACCTATATATATATATATATATATATATATATATATGAGATTCATTTTATACATATATATATATATATATATATATATATATATGAGATTCAGTTTATACATATATATATATATATATATATATATATATATATGAGATTCAGTTTATACATATATATATATATATATATATATATATATATATATGAAGAAATATACTCTTAAGGTGTGCTATATTTATGGGATAAAGTGCTCAATATCTGAGATAGAGCATGTATAAATATAAACGTCAACATTGAAGTCAACACTTAGAGGCTGTTTCATGCTAGACGCAATCGTCAGGCCATATATATAGAGGGAGAGAGATTTAGCATGTATATATATATATATATATATATATATATATATATATATATATATACATGGTATGATGGGTAAATTGTTGCCATTTTGTATTCTTAATTTTGCACATGCATGTTGTTTGTTTTTCATTTTGTCAACTGTACAGTATATTAGGGTCAGTTGGGCACCATCTGTGAGAAAAAGTGCACCATGATGCAATTCACTCTGCCATAAATTTGGAAAAGGTATGCTGTGCTGCTTGACATTCATACCGGGAGCTCCAATATGAATATTTCAGACTGTTTAAGTGTGAATCTGAGGTCAGTAAAGTGGATTCAGAGTTGGATGAGTTTAATGGTGATTACTAAGGTACAGCAGCTCAGAAAACTCACTCTGATTGTTCTGATGAAAAGAACTCTCAAATTTGTTGGAGAGGGCCTCAGACTCAACATGAAGTCCTACAACAAGTAACTTAAGAAGGTAGTGCTCTCTTGGGTCAAGAGGGTGACCACTGGAAGACACTATGTCTGGCAACAGGATTCTGCATGATGCTACACAAGCAGAAGCCCCAGTCATGGTTGTCAGACAATTTCTGCAACCACCTCAGGCCTTACATCTGGCCACCTAGCTTCCTAGACTGCAACACCCTTGATTATTATATGTGGAGGACAGTTGGATGAAAGACCAACTGTTATACTGTACCTATGGACTATAATGGCTATGTCTCAATCCTTATAAATGCAGTGAAATATACTGTCTGGGGAATTAACCAATATTTCACTACTAGCAGTTGATTACTTACTACACACTACTGGCAAATCTTGCATGGTGTTAATGTTATAAATATTACCATTCCGTTCCCAACTTTCCTTTGATTATTCTTATTCAGTAACCTTTTCTAGTTTATAACACCAACAAAACTTCTTGTAACACCAAAGATGAACTGAAGGCCAGGATTATGGCAGCATTCACTAATTTAAATAAGGAGACTATCCAGAAGTGTTGCAGGAGATTCCAAAGTCGCTTGGAAGCCATAGTTGAAGCCAATGGTGATTTTATTGAATAAATTTACTCTTTAGTATGTCAAAATATTTTGTATAATATTGGTAAATATATCTGTTAAAATGGCATGTCAGTGTTATTTTCATTTTCACATAATTTAGATAACAATTTATCCATTGCAGTATGCGTATGCATATGTGTGTGTGTATGTGTTTTTTGTGTGTGTGTGTCTTCAGGTCTGTGTTTAAGCATAAAACAGACTGCTGGCATTGGGTGTTGACCTGAATGACCACTTTTATATTTACGTATGCTCTGTCCGAGATATTGAGCTCTATAAATCTAGCGCACCTCAAAATTATGCCTTATATCAATATATATGTGTGTGTGTTATATTTATATATACAGAAATTGGTAAAGAGATATTTAGATATATTTTTGGTTGTCCCATAAAAAGAAAGTAGGATAAATAAAGACAAGGAGATAAATATGAAGGTTAATTTAAATTTAATGGAGGATCAAAAGCAATTATAAGATGAAACAAAATATATTATGCTTTTATATGTTTGATTGTACATTGACAGTCTAATCTACACACCTTTCTTTCATTCATTTCTTTTTCATTTTCATGTAGAAGCTTTGATGACCAATTTTTTTATCCTTCTTAAACTGAATTGTTTGCTTTGTGTTAAAAAACACTAAAGTAAAATCTTTTATGTCATTTAGGTATCTCAGTGCAATGGACAGACATTAAGATTGAGTCAAGGATAATTCCAGTTGATGGAATGCCATAATTTTGGCACCAACATTGCAAACATAAGCTAAATAGTTTGCTTGTGCATCTGTATCTATTGACAGTGTTTAAGAAAATATCAATAAAACTAAAGTTTTCTGCTTTATTTATTATGATTTGTTTTCTATTTTATATAGTGTCCAATTTTAATTAAGTTCACATCCTCGAAGCCATAATAAAAACAGTTCTTTATTTTTTCTTAATGATACATTTTATTAAAATTGCTATATGCAGGGACACCATTACTCATTTGTATAAGGCAGCATGTCTCATCATTACGAAAGAGAAAAATCATTGAAAGTCTTGGATCTTTTCTGTTAATTCATCCCAAAAAATTAAATCACCATAAAATAAAAAGAGTTTATATTTACTAAAATTCACACCAAATTCTCCTAGAGTGAGCACTTCTATAGCACTTCAGTTGGATTGACCTTTGCAATTCCCCCAAAGGTGAGCAAGTTTGCTGCACTATTTATGGAGTCTATGGCTGTGCTCACCCTGATAAATAAGCAAAAAACAGATATTTTTTCTTTTTTTTTTAAATTGTAAAAAATTCCTTGTATCTTCCTTGAACATTATCCATACTTACAGAATGTGAATAACTCGCTGATTTTTGGTAATTTTCATTTTGAGGGTCAGAGTTATTGCAAGCAAACTAAACAAATTTTGATTTAAAATTTATAATTTCTTGAGGTGAAGTAATATTTGTGATGAATATCTTTACATTATTTGGGGTGAATTAACAGAAAAACTCTAAAGTCTTTGTAAGACTTGCATGCCTATTCATAACTAAAACCATTTTTACACACATTTGTTTTCTTATTCATGTAAGATATATTTGTCAAAGTAAATTTAGCATATTTATCCAGATGTATGTATATTTGCATATATAGTATAGAAAATTAAATATAAACATTGTTTTTTTTTTGTATATATGTATATTTCATCAATATATAAACCTCATTTATCCATGTGTACAGTCTAGTAATAAGTTTTTAAGAAATGCAGGGTATAATTTTATGCTTAATATAAGATGAATAGTCTGCATTATGTCTATGTTTATTTTACATGTTTGTGTTATGTATGTGTATACCCTTATGAAGATATGTGTATGTAGCATGCATACAAGCAAGCAGCTCAATTCAATATAAATACATGTATATATTTCAAAGAATTCATATTTTATTTGATTTTCTCTTTAAAATCCTTGAATGCAATGACTGCATGAAATAGAGAGACCTCAATAGATTCAAGTAGGAAAAGGAATACTGTATATTTCCTTCCAGATCCTGGAGCCCATGGGCAAACCTCTTGCTTTGTGAGATGAGAGAAAATATTTCAGGGAGCATCTATACCATCAACTAAATGAACAAATCAGAAGATATGCATTGACACAGTGCCAAGCAATCATATAATATTTCTTTGCTAAGCATTTCTCTATCACTCTGCTTGATTAAAATTCACCTATAACGATACATTAAATAAATCAAGTTGCATCTAGCAAGCTACTGGGAGAAGGTACCCGAAAGGAGCATTTTTGCTTTTTTTTTTAAAACAGAATTACTTATATGAAGACAAAACTTATTTCAAAATCTGACCTTGGTTTTTTAATCTGTTTTGCAAAAGGCTAAGACAGATCATACTAATATCCAGAAACAATTTAAGAACTGGCTTTACTCTTTTGCACCACATCATGCCACCTTACATCTCAATAAATATTTAAAAATTGATTGATATAAATGAATTTTGAAAGTTAGAGTACTCAAAATGCTGTTAATTAAAAATAATAATTAATAATTAAAAATAATAATATTTAATAATAAACTAACTCATACTCACATTTTCAAAATGAATCAAGGGTTTTAGTTTCAAAAATTATCTTGCTGCTAATTCAAACTAAATATAAATGAATTTAGGTAATAATGGCAACGGTATAAATGGCTCAATTGGAAAACTAGGCAAAATTCTTCATCTGATAGTAGTTGATCTTATAATCTGTTTTGTATACATGTATCCTTGGAAGCAAATCTTCTCTTTTCCTCTATTTCTTAATAAACCAGAAGTAAAATAAGCAGATACCAACTGTCTTCTAACTAGAAATTCAACTTGAAATAGCATAAAAATTAAACAGCTAATGGTGTTTAATTTTGAGCTGTTTAATGATTCTGTTTTTCACGTATGCCATTTTTTCCTATTTTTTCAATTGTGTCATTACCAGTGCCATTATTATTGTTCACCATATATAAGGTTTTGATGTTTAAAACATTAATCCACTTAAAAAATTTAGCATACCTTATAATTTCAACTAAATTGTGGATTTTAAAATAAAAAAATATTTTACCCTGCCTCACATTTTCCAACTGAATCTAAAGTTTTAGTCTTTACCTCACTACATATTTTCATGGTAAATCATGGGTTTTAGAGTTTTACTCAACCTTCTATTTTTAAATTAAATTAAGAGTTTTAATATTTGAAAAACTACATTTTTTATTTAAGTACAAATGTGAGGTGAAGTTTTTTTTATTTTTGCTCTAGGATTCTTGATTTAGTTAAAATATGAAATATGAAGTGCAGGGTTTAGTTTAAAAGATCAGCATATAGGGTATTTTTAACCTTCAGAATTTATTGAGATCGATCAAATTTTAATATTTATTGGTGGTGTAAGATGGTGCAATAACCTTTAAGAACTGTTTACTCAGTTTGTGAGAAAAATCCCACTAATATCTATGGCACATATAAATATACCTGCAATTTTGTATACAAAATTTTTATATCAATAAATTAATGACTTGAAGTCTATCTCAATTTAATCACATCTTTGCATTTGACAATATAATCTTGATTGGAAAGAATGGTTATAAATAAACAAATGCAAAAAAAATCAGACAACAGTTGAGTACTTTCAAGTGTCTGTAAATGTGTTTCTTCCATTCATTACAAATGCATACAACTTTCAGTTATAAATATACAACAAACTGCATGTTACATATTAGATATTTTTATATTTTATCAAAAATATTTGCAGCAAATAATACTTCTATTTTTAAACATGGAAAGCTTTTCAAATAAATAGTAACTATATTAGATATAGAAAGCTAAAACAATAATTTTAAAAGCTGCTTTCCCATACAAAACCTTAAACATTATAAGTCATATCTTGCCTTATTTTACTTTTAATTAAAATTTTAATTAATTCAAAAATGCCATATAAATACTAAAATACTGTATAAATACAAAATAGAAAAGTCATTGAAAAGTGGGACATTTATATTTCTTCAATAGGTATGTAGTAGCAAGTGTTGGTAACCCAAATATTGATTACATACCTTAAAACTTGTCAAACTGCAAATTGATGCAATAATCTCTGAGCTACACTAACACATAAACTACAGCTACACATAAACTAAACTTAAAAGTGGCACAGTTCCTTGACATTCTGTAAAGGAAAATTCCAATTTTGGTGCCTACTCAACTACTGAATAATTTTTTGAAATAATGAATGAAAAAAACTGTTTTTGCCAGAGGAAATAATTCAAATGTTGCCATTGCATCTGATTGAGAGTTTATCTTGTGAAATCCTATAAAATTCAACTCTTCCATTTTGCTGGTGATCCAATCTTGTTGGCAGAAATTTAAAAAAGATAGACATACAAACAAAAAATGTGGGCTTAGATTGATTATATGATTATTTGTTGCTTTTTTTTTCAGGGTGGTTGGTTTGGGTGCAAGGAAGAATCCATTTTGGGAATGGGAATTTGAAGAGTGCTGCAAAGCCTACAGGAAATTTGAATATGGAAGATATTGCTTTAAATGAATAGGAAGAGGGAAAGAGAAGAAGGAAATTAGTGAAGAGAGAAAGTCATGGAAGAAAATCAAAATTGGAAGTAATGGAAGTGAAAGGAAAAATAAATGGAAGGCAGAAGACCAAAAAGAGGAGAAAAGAGAACAAAATTCACCAAGAAAGAGAGAGAAGAGATAGGGGAGTAAAGGGAATATTAAGGAATGAATGAGGAAGGAGTATTTTAAAAAAAAAAGGAAAGGGAATAATAAAATGAGAGATTGGGTTTTTAATGACAGAAAAAATATATAAGTAATAAATGATAAAGGAATGTAAGAATAAGGAAAGTTGCAGTGAAAATGATAATGAAGAATGAGAAAATAAAGGAATAATTAGCAAAGACTGTATATGAAAAGAGAGAAACTATGAACCAGAAATATATAACATAATGGGGAAAAAAGAATGATAGAATAAGGAATAGAAAAATGACAGACTGTATAAGGAAAGAGAGAAACTATAAACCAGAGAGATAGAACCTAAAGAGAAAGAAGGAATGATAGAACACGGAATAGAAGAAATAGCAAAGGGACAATAGGTATTTAAAACAATGATATATTAACTAAAGAAAGAAAATCAAGAATGAAAAGAAATTTCTTTATAGTTTTTCAGAATTCTTATTCCCCCCCAGAAATACTTTCATTTTTCAATTTGATAAGAATAGCTATTTTCAAATCTCTTCAAATGATAAAACTGTCAATAGATTTAGAGATCAGAATTCAAGATTTTTATTCATCAATGGGCACCAAATGATTCAAAATTATTGCCTCATCAATATACATCTTCAGTTTCTTTTTTAATTGCCTTCAAAGAGATACATAACTTCCCACCCTATAGAAAGTGTAAGACACAGCTGTAAAGAAAGATGTCCTGAATTTGAAGACGATAATAATTGGCCCTTTAATAAGAATGCCAAATATAATTCTTACTGGATTTTCAGTTTCTTGTGTCCATTGCTTGTATATGTTGGCATAATTCCTCTCATTTTATTGGTCCATGTAAGCACTGAAGACTTGTACATAGTATTACATTCATTTGTTTGGCTTTGGCTGTCATTCATCCAATGAGGTAGGGAGTAACATATCCAAGAAAGTTCTCATTTGCCTCTTGGCTATAAGTTGGCTACTGTCATCTACTTGCAGGGTATTAGATATTAATCTCCGAGTAAGATTCAGGTTCTAGATTTGGATGTGTGCCTTATAGATTTAGAAACCTTTCAGATTCTTTACAACCTCTACTCCATCCAAATTTACCTGTTGTCTTTCATGGTAATTACTGCCTGAATAGTAAACAGATAATCGGATTAAATTTTGCAAAGCAAAGCTGATATTTGAACCTGACATTTTTCTCTTGATGTTTGTGTCTTAATTAAATCCAAAAATCACATTTCTAAATGTATTTCACTATCTGACATTCTTGCCTGTGTGTTGGTAAAATTATTGTGGTATCTTATATGAAACACAGACTTAACTGTGAAAAGCTAGTGCTGAAAAGTTTTTTCCCAAAATCTGACTAAGTAACTAATTAGTATTTTTTAATCACTTCTTGAATGAGCTAAAAACTTTTCAGTCCCCCTTATACTTATTTACATTTGTATTTATGGCCTCATCATTGTGATAATAAGAAGAATGAGGATATAAGTCCAAATTTAAATAATGGTAACTCCTCAATATCTGTCTATATTTCTGAGATGAGGTATTGTAACTATTTACAGCCTTTACATTGTTTGTACCATTGTCATTATCTTTGCTGTCATATTTACTCGTTTCAGTTGTTATACACTCTGGCTTTCTTCAGGTGATTAGCCCAGTGGATAAAAGCTTTGGTTGAAGTGACTTGCCACAAAGAGTTGTAAGTTCAATACCTGACCACAGTAAAGGTGATCAAAAACTTGGAGAGTTGCGTTACTAAAAGGAAATAACTGAAACTGAAATATCCAGAAAAAGCATGGCATGTGGAACAAGAACAATTTACTTTGGTGGATGAAATAAAGGGTTTGGTTTGAAATTCCAGTCATCTGAAGAAGGCCAGAGCATACAATGACTGAAACATTGTGAATATAATAACAAAGATGAGGACAACAGTCCTAACAATGTAAATAGTGTAAATGGTAATGCCTCATCACAGAAATTCAGACTCCTTGTTGACACTAAGTGAAAAGATTTGAGTGTCATTTGTCTTTTTTCTATAATATCTAAATTTTTCATAGTTTTATGGTAAAGTGTGGAAAAGCAAATTTGAAAGGGTATAGAAACTTCTGTTAAATAACAGTTTTTGAGAATTGTATTTCTCCTCTGACTTCCTCATTTTGACCCTTGAGGTCAGATACAGAAAAACAAGGGAAGTCATTTTGATTAGCTAAAAGTAGTGTGGGAATGTTGGATTTAGAAATGGATTTCAGTGACTTAAGTTTTACATGTTGAAGAATGTAGATGTGTTATATCATGTCTGGAAACTGTTCCTTACTAGGGTGAGATAGCAACCCCACTGGCTAGTTAGAAATGTACATGTCAATGTGTTAATAAAGTAATAAGTTAAAATCCCTTTGGTTGATGTCTCTTTAATCTACAAACAATACAAATGGCAATCAGCATCTGAGAAAGAAGGCAACTTAAGACTGCCCCCAGCATGAAGTGGCTATGCAACATGTACTCAAATTAGCACAGTGACCAAGAGAACTCCAGGAGAAGGGGCTATACAACACTATATCACTTGTAGACTGCTGTGGCATGTGGAGGATTCCTTACTTTGCTTAATTTAGCAGTAGCAGCAACAGAAGTAATCAACAGGGTACAACCAAATGTTCCAGAAATCATAAAAGCCCTGACAGAGTCCTATTTGGCCTCTTTTCCATCTTCCTTTTCAGTGGTCTCTACCTAGAAAGTCTGCTATCTTTCCCACTTTTCATTTTCAGTGGCTGCAACCTTCAAGTCTAGCTCAAAGAGCTACTCATCCCTTGCTGCAGATGATGAGGCCTGTCCTGGTAGCTTCACTTCAGATTTCCTGTTCCTCCTGTGGGAACAGGCAGAGAAATCTTCCTTCAAGACACCTACCAAAAGGAAACACTACACACAACTCTTGCTGTGTAAGACTCATACTAGTCCTAGCAGTTTCATACACAGATTTCTCATTCCTCCCATGGGAACTTGCAGAGAAATCTCTCTCAACAAAACATCTACTCAAGAACATTGTAAACTGGGAAACCTTACTTTTCCCTCTGCAAAATACTACTATTTTGTACTCTCTTTCAACCAGAAATAAAAACAGTTGAACAGTTATTGTGAGCCATTGTTTTTTTCATTCCACTCTCAATTCTGAGCACACACACACACACACACACACACACACACACACACACACACACACACACACACACACACACACACATGCCACTGGGAAAAATTCCATCAAGGGATATAACTAGTATAAAATACATATCTTCCCAATTAGTATATTTGAACAAATGATATATTTTGACGTAATGTATCTGCTGCCAAAATACCAAACAATCTTATTATTACAAATACTATTTATTGTAATATTTTAAATTATTCACTAAAAAACATTATTTTTCTTTGCACATTTGAATTATTACATTTTAACTTATTTCTCGTATCTAGTGTTGAGATCTCACCAATTTCCTGTTGAGATGTAATCATAAATTATATGCCAACAGTTTCTTTTCTTTTCTCATACTTCTCTATGCCAACTTTAATCTACAAAAATTTGAATGCAATGTCAATTGTTATCTACTATCCTCCTGATTACTCTTTCCTCTTTCTGCTCATTATTAATGTTTCTGTTCCTAATTCTTCCATACCCAGGAACCTCTTGTGTTTTAGTGGCTTTTCTGCCTTGCATGGGATGATATTGATTAAGAAAAAGAGCTATTTATTCATGTGAAATGAGAAATCAATCTGCATATGTGAACTGTCTAAATATTTTTTTATGTTAATCATTTCACTCCAAGCAAGGCAATAATGCCACTCGGATTCAGAGAGTTACAGAGAATGAGAAGACTTTAGTGAAACAGGGTTCAGGAAGACAGAAGATGGCAACTGATGTTGCATTTAAATTTTTGAAGATTGTTGGTGGCAGGGAAGCAAGAAATTGAAATGGTGTTCCACAGGTGAGACGTGCAAGAAAAACTATTAGAATAGAAGTGGTGGTTGCATCTAGCTAATGCACAATATTTTAAACAGTATTTTACTGAAAACATATAGTAAATAGTTAACAAAGATTTGAAATTAAAATTAAGTCATTCCCACAAGATTATAATGCTTTCATTAACTGCTCTGACCAATAGTTCTTTCAATTTTCCTACTCAATCAGTCATCAAGTGTCCTCTGCTATTATATTGTTAAAATTGTATCCATTGACAATAAGTCTTCTTCTAATTCTCTTCGAATCATCTAACTACACAGATTAAATAAATCTCAGGAGAAAATATATTCTTTCTGCACCACTCTCTCTATTTGGTGTATTTATTATAGCTTCACATACAAACTGTTTGTTCCAAATATTGATTGCTCATTATTCATATATCCTTTCCATGTACATCAAGCTCTACTTAACATTTCAAGAGAATACCTATGAGTAGTCTATAAAAGATGAACTGTAATCCTGCGTGTATAAAATGCAGGTTTTTCATTCAAAAGTCTCTTGTGTTTTATTTTTCCAGTACTTGAAACAGACAAAATCCAAATTTGAAGAGTTCAACAAGGACCCACAGCCAGATCTTGGATAACCATGAGCACAGAAAATTGACCTAGATTTTTTAAAAACAGAACTGCCTTACTCAGATTGGCACAAAAAATTAACACAAAACAAACAGGTTAATTTTAATTGAATTGCATTTCAATTTATTTTCTCAGTGTATATTGGTGATTTAGTAGTCCTATACCCCAAAACTTATTATCATGTTTTCATAACGCCTATGAATCATAAAGTAAACAAAATCTCCCATTTTTGTTTTCATTTTTTCTCTTCCTTTTCCACAAGTCTTGGTTATTATCTTTGCTCTAAAATTAGGTGTGTTTTGTACAAGAAAATAAGCTTTTTTCCTTGGAATTTCTCTGTTTTTTTTAAACTATGTCTTACACTCCCTAGTGATCTATACACAAAAGATTATGGTATAAGTATTTTACAATTCTTTTGCTAATCCTGGTAGCATTTTTACTATAAATATATAAACATTTTTGTTCTTGACAACAAAACCACATGATTCTACTTTATTTCCAATTACCTTGAGCCCCTTTATAAAATCCAAAGAAGAATCAGCATTATTATCAGACCTGACCTGGTGGCTTGACTTCAGTCACTTTCCCACTGCTGTAAAGTTGCCTCCCTGTGCCTTTTCTATAAATATTTACATGGTAATAGTTCAGATGAGCTCTTTGTTATGTTACCTAAACTTTTTGAATTTAAGCGCAGTACTAGACTAGCATCAAGATCACATCAATTTACAATTGTGCTGGCTAGATGTAGCTGTAAATTCTATGCTAACAATTTATTTTGTGCACATCTAGCTTACTGCCTTGCTTGGGTGAAATTGATTAAAAAAATCTTATTCTGCTATAAACTCTATTCAGTAGAATCCAAACTATTATTTTTCTCATGTTCCACATGAAGCTGATTTTTCATTGAAGTTCATATTCACTTACATCTAGTTTCATTGACAATCCTATGAAAACTGACCTACTTAGATCCTCTGGTATTTCACCATTTTTTTTATTTTGTTGATCACTTTAATAAACTTTTTGTTTCTAAAATCCTCAAAGGTTGTCAATATCTCTATGACAGTATAATCCTTCCTTATCTCTCTTTATTTTAGCAATTACTATTCTTACTTCAGATTGGAATACCTTCCATACTATTATGTATTACAGGTTTCTCTCCTGTTTTTGTTATGGAAGAGTTCTCTACCTTGCAGCACATTGTTTTTCCATTATGATCATTTCCTGTTTAGATTTTATACATCCTAGTGAAAAGCATGTTTTTTTCCATCTTTGTTTTTCCATCTTTTATATGTATACCATCTACTTCAGTATTTTTACAGTTTTTCAATTTCTGCACATTTTTCATTTAACTCTTTTCCTTGTTTGCACTTATCTTTGTTGATATTGTTTCTTCTTATATATATGACAACATTTCTTTAGATTATGTTTACCTCTCTTCCATTTTTCTTGTCTCTCTTTCATCAGGTTAGCTTTTGCTGTTGTCATTAGTGCTTCTTTTATGATGATCCACTTAGAATCCCAGACATGTTCCAAAGTTTTGTGCTTGCTCTTAAATGTAACTACATATGCTTGTTTGGAAATAGTTTTGCTGTGGAGACTTTTTCTTATTTCAGTTTAGATATTGGTGTGGATCTTATTTCTTTTTGTAATTTTAACTTTATTTTGCACAATTTGTAAGATATTCTTATCACGGTGAGCATTTGGTTATACTTTTCAGTCCAAAGCTATATTTCTAAATCATTTGTTGATAATCAACTGGTCAGTTTGAATTTTTATGTATCCTCCTGAACTTTTCCAAGTCCACAAGCTGATATCTTCTTCAAACCAGTATTGGTTGATACTTGCCTAATGACTGCGTTCTTCATGTTCATATTTAGCCAACTATCTTTTATTCTAATGGCCAAGTAGTTAGATCATTAGTATTCCAACCATGAGAGCTGGATTTGAATCTTACCATGGTTAATTTTTCAGGAAGTTGACCTCTTGATAATGTCAGCCTAGGTATTTGCATTGTTCAAACTGTTGTCTTCATCTTTATTATCATGTTCACAACGTTTTGGCCATTGTACACTCTGGCTCTGTGATTGAAATTTCGAACTGAACCCTTTATTTTGTCCACCAGGGTAGATTGTTCTATTTCTACATGCCATGTCTCTTCCAGATGTCTCACTATCAGTTATCAGCCTTTAAGTCAACTCTCCAAGTTTTTGTTCACCACTGTAGTAGCCAGTTATTGAATTCACAAGGACACATAGCCCAGTGGATAAAAGCATTGGTTGGATCCAGTAACTCAACCCAAAGAGTTGTGAGTTCAATGCCTGGCTACTGCAGTAGTGAACAATACTTGGAGAGTTGAGTTAAAGGGAGATAAATGAGACATCTGGAAGAGGCATGGCACGTGGAACTAGAACAATCTACCCCGGTGGATGAAATAAAAGGTTGTTCAAAATTCCAATCACCTGAAGAAGGTCAGAGCATACAACGGCTGAAATGTTGTGAACATGACAATAAAGATGAGGACAAGAGTCTGAACAATGTAAATAATATAAATAATTACAATACCATCTCAGAAATATAGAAAATCAGTCCAGGTGCTATTCTATAACATGTGGCACCATTGGGCAGTGACTGAAAACCTAAATATCACCCAAGACTTATGAGTGGAAATGGGTAGATAGAACTGTTCAGAACCCATCAATGGTTGTACTAGCATGAAATCATGAGTCATCATGACTGAGGATGTGAGTGTACTGGCCTTGTTCCAAACTGTTGATCATGCCAAATGAGACACACTCTCCCAGAGACTGTACAGGTTATTTTTTTTAATCATTTCTCTCCATGGAAGCCACTTAGATGCAAGGAGTGAGAGGGTATGAGAAAAAGAAGACATTATAACTAAGAGAGAACAATAAAAGGACATGAATTAAGAAGGCAGAAGATAACAATTGACATTGCATTTAAATTTTTGAAAATCAAAGTTGAAAGATCAAAGCAAGAATCTGGAAGAGAGTTCCACAAGTGAGAAGTGTGAGAGAAGAAACTGTTAGCATAAAACTTACAGTTACATCTAGCCACATTTCAACTGTAAAATTGCAGTATAAACCATTGATTGGTTCTGTGCATATTGAAGAAACAAAAACGTGCCTGAGCATAAACAGAAATTTGCAGCCATCTTATTTTATTCTTGTTCCCAATTTTTATATAATGATAATAGTTTCCTGTGAATTACTCTGAAATTTTATATTTTCTAGGGTGTTGTAAAACTTATTATGTTTCCTTTAGTGATTTCTGGCATGGGTGCATATCTTTCAGTTTCACAAGAAGAACTTTGTTGCTGCTGCTACACCAAAACATATTTCATCTTGTCTTTACACAATTCTTCTTTTAATCTGAGCAACCATAAATATTGGCCATTGAGTGGATGGCTTTTCTGAACTCTAACTGATTTTAAGCAACCCCAACTGGGAGAGAGATTTCAAGATATTAAGATCTAGAAATGATTAATGCATTTGAAAGTTTATCAAGAATCACCATTGAAAGTGAGTTTTCTCTTCTCTTAAGTTTATCACCAGGATCTGCTTACAACATTAATATAAATACAATAAAGGAAAAGTAAAGGGGAAAGCATATGATCACTAAAAGTGCATATGGTCCCTAAAATACATGATTTACTTTTAAGAACATTCTGATATCAT
The DNA here is from genome assembly GCA_964036315.1 of Acanthosepion esculentum. NCBI lineage: Eukaryota > Metazoa > Mollusca > Cephalopoda > Sepiida > Sepiidae > Acanthosepion > Acanthosepion esculentum. The sequence continues at coordinate 39,924,610 of OZ038494.1, read as the reverse complement.
TTTTCTCAAATACGTGAGCAAAATATCTACTGCACTTGTGACACAGTCTCTGGTGATTTTATAGAAAAAAATAATCTCTGGTGATTTTCTAGAAAAAAATAATCAGCTCTCACCCAAAAAGCAAGTTGCTTTTATTGATGCACATTTAGAAATGATTTTCACCTGAACATATTTGAAAAAACAACTTTATAAATTGTGCCCAGACAAATCTTTCTGACATTCACTGATCTGATATTGGCCTTTTAAGATCATGGTTGAACAAGTTTCCAAGCTTTGATTATCTTGTTCTTTGAGTTTATTCTTTAAGCTGCTTACCGAACTGAATCTGGTGAATCTTGAATAAGGTGATGAGGTTAGCCAATTTATTGCCTGAGAAATCACTTTTTAAATTTATTTCCTTGCGCTTTTCCTTGCAAATAAAATAATTTTTGATCATCAAAAATAATTTTACAGTGGTGTATAAGTTCCGTTTTAACTTTTATGTGTTTATTTTTCATTTTTCTCACTTGCTCATTTAGAATTTATTGAATTACTAATAAGAGATACATTTCCCCATCAAATTTCAGTTTTCTTTGCTTAACAAGAGTGAATCATTTAAATTTAGTTATTATTATTTTTGCTTTTAATTTGTTTTTAATTCAAAGTACTTAAGGATTCATTATTGGCAACATGGAATATATTTTCATGCATATATTTTTTATTTTATCATTGTTTGTTAATTTGTTTATTTTCTATAGAAAATATGGAACCACTGATTACATATTTTTTATTAAAATATTTTCTTTTTATTATTTGTTTTGCATTTTACTTTGGAATTTCAAGATAAAAATAAATTAATTGTACCCAGAAAATTTTATTGCAATGTTGTGGTGGATATTTATTTAGCAAGTGAGAATAGGGTTGTTTTAGCTAAAAAAAAAAAATTCAATTTAAATTTTTGCATTACAAATTACTCCTTATTTTTCTACTTTTTTAAAACTCAATTTTTTTTCAAAATTCTTTTTCTATTTCGCTTTTTAATCTTTCAAAAAATCATGATCACTTTACTTCCTTTCATTTCATCTGTGTCAGTGGTTCTCAACCAGAGCCCATATGGACCCTGGGGGCTTCATGTAACATAACTGGGAGTCCACACAAAAAAATAGCAAATTGGGGGTCCACAGTAATATTTTAGTGGTCCATAGAGAAATTTCACTTCAGAATGGTTGTTACAAAGGAATCTATACTATATTAAATTACTAAAAATAGAAAAACAACTGTAAAACTATCAAAAAACAAGATGAAGTTAGCATCCCTTTTACTGTTTTGATTATAAAAGTTGAATAAAAAATGAGAAGGATATATAAAGGAAGAATTATATATATAAAGGAAGTTTATATAAAGATGATAACTTATTATATAAATTAATTTAATATATTAATAATAAATAATAATATTAATTTTAAATATTAATAAAATAAAATATAAATATATTAATATAAATTAATATAGTTATAGAATCGACATTGTAAAAAGGGGTGATCTTTGATTATCATTGACATTGATGGAGCCAAATATAAAAAAAACTTGGAGAGCAGCATCAATCACACATATCTCATTGAATAAATCTGCACTTTTTTAATTACTCACATATTTTAAAATGGTTTATTTTGAGTTATTTTACTAGTGTACATAAATAATCCTTAGAATTTAGTTGTTAAATACAAGTTTATTTTCGTTAAATTAGTTTTACTTAAAATAAAGCATATATATTTACTATTTCTATAATACCATTCCTAAATTTATCTATTAGTCAAAAATAAATTTTTTTTTTTTTCATCAAATGTTTATGGGGGTTCACCAAAAAAACAGCGAGCAAGAGTGATCCATGGGTAAAAAAAAGGTTGAAAACGACTGATCTAGGTCTTCCATATGTGTTAATCCTTTTCTTCTTTCTCGTTTTCTTTCTTTCTTTTTTATTTATTAGTATAGCTACTGTTCTCCCTCCACCTCCTTATTTCTTTTAATAGTTTATTTCTGACTTTTCTTACACACTTTTTCTTAGTTTAATTCTCTTCCTACCTCCATCTTACCTTTCTTTCTTTTAACTGTTAAGCTGTCATTATTTTTCTTTTCTACTATTTTCTTTCACATTTCTTTCTTTCCTTATTCTGTCTAACATATTTTAATCATGTTTTCATCACCTTTATCTCTTTAATGATTTTCTCCATCTATTCTTTCTTTTTTCACCTTCTTTTTGATATTTTCTTTTTTTCTCTCTCTCTCTCTCTCTTTCTCTCTTATTTTTCTAAACTTTTTTTCTTTGACTTCAGCAGCAAGAATTCTGAGCTAATCTTTGACACTAATTTTCCTACTCATAATTAATGACCTGACCTCCTGCTTCACTAACTGACAAACGGAATATTTCAGTTGGACCAACTTTCCAATCGTTTAAACACAGGCAGATAGAAAAGACAGCTTTTTGCCTCAAAGATAATTACTTAGGTGGCTCAAAGTGCAAGAGAATTTATTTCATATTGCTCAAGTTAAAATGCTGTTTGTGGGCTTTGCTAAACTTTGGTGACTTTATGGCTATCAGATAAAAAACAACTGAAAATTGAGAGATGAAACACCAACTATATCCTATTGGATGCAAATATTTTGACAGATGAGCTGATTTAACTTGTCATAGAATGTTAAAGGCAATCTTTTTTTTACTGTGGCAAAAATAAAGGAAGCAAAACCAATAACATAATGACGAGAGAGAGTTGAAGGAGAGTGTAAATATTGTAAAAGGATTATAAGATGTAGACAAAGAGAGAAAAGAGAAGAAATGAGAAATGAGAGTGACCAGGTACTTGAAGGGAATGATGAAGAAAGTGAAAAAAGAAAACGATTGGGAGAAAAAGCAGAAAAAAAAAGAGAAAGTGAAAAAAGAGAACAAGTAAAAATAGATTTTCTATTTTTTTCTCTATAAAGGTGAGTGATAAAGAAAGTTAGCTAAAAAGAAAGAGAATAAAGAAAAGTAGAAAAAGAATGGTTAGTGATGAAGAAAGAAAATGAAAAAAGAAAAAGAATAAGGAAAAGTAGAAAAAGAAAGGTGTGTGATGAAGAAAGAAAGTGAAAAAAAGAAAGCGAATAAGGAAAAATAGAAAAAAAAGGTGTGTGATGAAGAAAGAAAGTGAAAAAAGAAAGAGAATGATGGAAAAATAAAAAATGATATGCAAAGTTTACATCTATACTTCAGCCAGGAAAATGGTGTAAAAACGTTTTTTTAAACTGTTAAAAATCAAAAATAAATTTTTTAAAAATCACGAGTCTAAAATAGAATTCTTGTTAGAGAAATCATGACAAACAATCTCCAAGAACACCGCCACTATTCTTCAACCTAAAAAATGAGAAAAAAAATACTAACTTGTGATGCCACACTTACATTGTAGCATGAGAAACAAGTTTTAAAAATCTAAAAATGAAAAATTATTGAGCTTAAAATTTCCATTTTGTTCTGGAGACTTAGGGATAGATTTTATATAAATAGATTTAATTATTGAGATAGTATAGTGCTTCTCAAAGTCTCAGCTTAGTTTTCTGCTCTTGTGATCCCAGATTTTCTCAATTTTTCTGCCTATTTTGAAATACCAGTTTGTAATATGTTCACACTATACTTATGACTTGTGCCTATGACTGAAATTCCTCCTCAGTTCCTCCCCTGGCTAAAATCTCTTCCCTTAGATTTGAAATCCTCTATTTAGAGCTAAATACTTCTTGTTTGAGAATCACTAAGTTTGTATAACCTTGTTTGAAGTAAATTTTAAAATGGAAAATATATTTCCAAATTCTGATTAATAATTCATAGTATTTGTGTGACTCATTTTCAAAGCTAAATTTTGTGCATATTTTGCACATCTAATATGACCCTCAATGAAATCATTATTTGCATTCCCCTAAAACACTCTCTGTGCCTAGAGCAGAATGTGCACTCACATTATTCAAGTCTCTCATACAAAAGGCAATTATCTCTCTTTTTTTTAGATAAATTCATTAAGGCCACATGACAGCTGGTGAGTGACTTCAGATGATAAAGTGATGAACAACAGTTGGGATGTAAAACCAGAAGAAGGATGTCCATAGCCCACAGCGGTAGATCTTACAGAGAAAACTACATGACATCACCAGGTTCATGGAGAAACTGCTTTAACCCCAGTTTTCCATTTGAGAAATATTGCAAGTAACATTCCATGTTTTTTATACACTTCTTGTTGTTGCATGAATGTTATAATTTCTCTATGTGGGACAAATGTATATATGTATATATAAATTTTATGTATGACTTAGCATCATAAAACTCTCTTGGAGAACAAAGCAAATTTGTTATTCCTTTTCTAGGCTATTCCATTCTGTTATGATTATTATAAAATTATTATATCATGGATTTAATAATGCCCATAATGGGGAAAATACAAAAAAAGAAGAATAAACCCTTCTCCTATAGTGTACACATTATCTGGTGATATTCCTGACATGACATATTATTTATCTCCATTACTTTCTTGTGTATGTACAGAACATCCATAATGACTGAGGTTATCTTTATGAAAGAACATTCTCAAACTATAATTCATATCACTAAAGGATTCATTAGCTTAAACTTCTAAAATGCCATTTTCAAAAATGTCAGGTTTAATTACAAGTGTTTCCATTATTTTCTTTATTCAAACAATAAACACAATAAATTCCCTTTGTCAACAACTATGTTCCTGCTGGGTAAATACAGAATAAATTACATCAATTAGCATCTTGTAAAGTGTAACAGTGAAAACTAAAGATGCATTGGGATAGTGAAAGATGCCTTCCAAAAGCAAAGTAAAGTATTAAAAACAGGAAAATTTCATTAGAAATAAAGAAAAGAGTACTTAATGTTACATAATATGAGTCCTCCTGTATGGTTGTGAATACTGAATAATCTCCTCACAGATGAAGAAGAAGCTTGAAGCAATATAACTGTGGTTCTACAGAAAGATGATGAGAATACCATGGACTGAACATGTGAGCAATGACAAGGTTTTAGAGAAAATGGAAACAAAAAGACACTTATCCTAACATTATGAAGAATGTGTTGAAATTTCCAGAGTACATAATAAGGAAAGAGTGCTTAGAAAATGTGATACTCACAAGATAGAGGGAAACAGCACAAAACCTACTTAGCTAGCTTGAGTAAATGGATGGTGAAACAAGGTTTAGGAGAGATAAAAAGATAAAATTTATTAAGAGCTACAAAAGCCAGGAAATTATGGAGAGCTATGATCGCCAGTGCCCTGAAAGGACACAGCACATAGAAGAAGATGAAGCATTTTTTTTAAAAACATGGAATTCAATCAGATGTGTTGACTTCAGTTGAAGTAACATTTGCAGTGAAATAAAATACTTGCACAAATTAAAAATGACTTTAATTAAAGTCATTTTTAATTTGTGCAAGTATTCTGTTTCATTGCAAATGTTACTTCATAATATTTTTATTAATCAAACTAATCCCAGTTGGTTTTAAATGCATTTTCTCCCCCATAAAAAGGTTTTCAGCAATATTGTCAGACATTAGATGATTACAACCTCTGAACACTTGAATGACTTGATTGTTTTATATGTTCTATTCTATGAAATAATTAGCCTAGAAGTATTCCAAAGAAATTTGTCAGTTCAAAGCAAATTCAGACACAATCTATACATTTTTTGAAATGAAATATTTTTAAGTAATCATTTTACTAATCACAAGCAAGAATTAAAGTACATCTGCATAAAACTTTATGAACATTAACATTGTTCCATTACTTTTGCTTATATAAAATTAATTAATTAATGGCAATTAAGAAAGAGAACAAGAAGAATTCATTGAGCAACATCAGAGGATTTAGTGGAGAATTTGTTATTTTCAAGAGTATGTCTGAACAGACTGAATCCAGCAAAGAAGAAAATTATTGGTTTATTCATGTTTAACTGAAAATTAATACCTTTGCAATGCAAAAAATATATAAAACTGCAAAAATAATATTTTTGCAAGCTTTTCAAATTGGTAGATTTTGATATAATAAACAAAAAATCATCATCACTCAATGAATATTGATGATTTAGTGTTCAGTTAAAAAATATTATTGTTTTAAGAGAAAAGCTAAATTTATTCTATGAATGTATGAAATAAAATAAAGCAATGATTTTCATTCAGCTATCATCCAGTGGAAATCTTATGAAATGAAAGTATAAAAACTTTCACCAACATTTGACTATGAAGAATGCAGTGGTTGAATTGGTGCTTAGTGCTTAGTTGAAATTAATGATTTTTTTAAAAGAGTTCAGTGAATTAATGATTTTCATTGATCATCTATAGAACACAAACTGATTAATTCAAACTTGGGAAGACATGGAGCAGGATCGGGTTTTTACAATTTCATGAAAAGTAGTTCTGTTTTATTTTATTGCAAGTCAAACTTTTATTCTCTAAACTTATTTGGATGCAGGACTGATTGGTTCAGCATAAGTAAAACATTTTTATGAATGCTTCAGAAAATTATTTCATGTAAGTTTCTTTAATACACTCAAAAAGTAACATTAATTTCTGGTTCTTTGGTTGAACATAGTTTTCATTGTGATTAAGTTTTCTTATTAAATCTAAACAATAGTTTAACATGGTTTAAATTAATACAAAAACAATTAAAATATATTGAATTATTTTAACTAACTTATAAAAAAATTGTATATTTACTTATGATACCTGCGTGGTGTCAAGTCTAATTTGGCATGGGTGTTAAGATCAATGAACTTCACCTCATCAAATGGAATACTTTTTGTCATAGGTGATGACATTTTAAAATTTATTTAAAACTTAAAAATAATCTTTTTTCTAAGTATATATATATATATATATATATAGCATAATGAGAAGCCACGTATACTTTCTTGATATGTAATATGGAGAAAACAACTGAAAAGTTGCAAATTAAAAGAAAAAAAATTGAATTATTTTTTGTGAAAGTATTTATTTATATTTTTATATATATATATATATATATATATATATATATATATATATATATATATATATATATATAAATTTAAATAAATACTTTCACAAAAAAATTCAATTTTTTCTTTTAATTTGCAACTTTTCAGTTGTTTTCTATATATATATATATATATATATATATATATATATATATATATATATGTATGTATATATATATACATATATATATATATACATATTATATATATATGTATATATTATATATATTTATTATATATATATATATATATATATATGCAAAGGCAATTGCTATCAGCTCTCCTACTGATTACTTTTCCTTTGTTCCCACTCCTTAGTAATGTTCCTAATTCCTCCATACCAAGTAACTCCTAGTGTTTTAGTGGCTTTACAGCTTTGCTTGAGGTGAACTTGCTTAAAAAGAAAATTCAATTTTATATATATATATATATATATATATATATATATATATATATATATATATATACACACACACACACACATATATATATATATATTTACATACTCATGTATAGATTGAACTACTCAAACTACTATATCATGAACACATTTTTTAATTGTATATACATACATTCTTACATTATATATAGCTTGGATTACTATATAATGATGAAGAAATTACTGGCATTTTATTTTTATCATGTAAACTATTAAGCATAAAATGCTTGTTCTAGAAAAATTTTAAGCTGATTAAATATTGTAGGCAATTTACTGTGTCAAAAAAAATCAAGTTATACAGCTGTGAAACTATGCTGAAATGTTAATAAATTTATTTCCTGACATAAATAAATCTGATATTTTAGCAGTGCAGACAAAATAATATCAATCTGAATCTGGGGGATAAGAGTGATTCTAATTTTACAATGAATGAACCCATCTCTCCTTGATACCAATACACCAGCACAAGAATAGCAAATTACTTAAATGTTCTAATTCATTTTATTTGTATCCCATTCACATTTTTCTTAGTTTATTTCCTGATCAATTTTATCAATATATTGACCATAACTTCTTTTATTTATTTTATTCAACTTTGCTACATTCAGAGAATCATTTGTTTTTGTGTATATGGATTCTTTTCATTATAAAATCTTTAAAAATGGAACATCATAGAAAAATGAAACTTCTAAAAGGCTAATTAAACCCCACTGATTGCATTGTAAATTTGTCTTCAGTATTTTATTTTTATTACTTTTATTATTTATTAATATTACTATTTCATTGTTTTATTTATTCATTTTATATCAGTTTCATGATTTTACAGTTTATTTTTTAGTTATTTTTATAGCTTTAAATTCAAATGAAAAAAAAGGACGTTTTTATTATATATTGGTGTATTTTATATGTTTATTATACATTTTTGTTATAGATTATTTGATAATCATTATGACAATGTAAATTTTGTTGAGAAATGAAATAGAAAACCAGTGTATCTGTTAGAACAGATTCTTTTATGTTTTACAGTGATCTTTACAAGAGAAAATACATTCTGTCATTTCCAATAATAGTTTTAATTATTTTCTTTGCCTCACATAACAGTGATTTTTTAACAGAAGAATGTTTTCTTTCTCAGAACTTCACTAAAATGAGATATTTTACTTTCATTGTTTCTTTTACAAGAAATAAAAAAGACAAATTTACTGACCATCAGGTAAAGGAATTTAAACCATTGATTTTTTTTCTCTCTTTTCAGTCTATCCAGTCTTTCAACACCAAAGATCAAAATCCCCTTGCTGAATAGTTTTCAGCTATCTTTGTTTGCCAGTGGACTTTGTATAAACAAAGATCTTTGCTGTGAAAACATTTGTAAACTATAAAAGAACTTTTATGTTAAGAACAATGGCTTTCTACAGAAAGAGACTTGATTAAACCAACAATACACTTAAGGATAATAAAAGAGAGGATTTTGTTTGAAATAAATCCCCAAAATGATGACTGGAGATTTTAGCAACTGAAATATTGTAATAAAAATGATGAAAATGAAGTTGCCAAGTTGAAACGAATAAACTCAACATCATTTAAGAAAGTTAAATTTGTTTCGACAATTTCTTGACACAAAAATGAATGAATAATATACAGGGTGCAATGAGTAAATTTTCACCATTTTATATTTTTAAATTGCACATGCCTGATGTTTTTGATTTTGTTGACTGCACAGTATAGTAGGGTCAGTTGGGCACCATCTGTGAGAAAAAGAGCATAATAATGCAATTAACTTTGCCAGAAAAATAGAAATAGCATGCTGTACTGACTGGCATTCACCCTGGAAGCTCCAATACAAACATTTCAGAGTGTTTGAGAGTCAATCTGAGGACTGTGCAGAGAATTTGGAAAGAGTTGGGTGAGTCTAATGGTGGTTACAAAGGTATAGCAGCTCAGAAATCTCACTCTGATCATTCTGATGAGAAAAGAACTCACAAATGTGTTCGAGAGAGCCTCAGATTCAACACGGAGATCTACATCAAGTGTCTTGAAGAGGTAATGCTGCACTGGGTCAAGAGGGTGGCTGCTGGAAGACCCTATATCTGGCAGCAGGACTCTGCACCATGCCACACAATCATAAGAACCCAGTCATGGCTGTCAGACAATTTCTGTGACTACATGACTCTTTACATCTGGCTACCTAACTCCCTAGACTGCAACCCCCTTGATTATTATGTGTGGGGTGCAGTTGAGAGAGAGACCAACAAAACTCCTTGTAACACCAAAGATGAACTGAAGGCAAGGATTATGGCGACATTCACCAACTTAAACAAGGAGACCATCCAGAAGAGTTGCAGGAGATTCCAAAGTTGTCTGGAGGCCATGGTTAAAGTTAATGGTGATTTTATTGAATATTTTTACTCTTTAGTATTTCATGATATTTTTATGTAATTTTGGTAAATATATCTGTTAAAATGAGATGTCCGTGTAATTTTCATTTTTGCATAATTTAGGCGACAATTTATCTGTCGCACCCTGTATATATAGCCAGAAAATAGTTTCATATTTTGTTGCTGCACAGGCAGCAAAAAATGAAGCAGTGAGCAGGGATGGAAAAACCTTTGTATCATTCACTGCAATGTTTTTTTTCATTCATCTTTATAAGAATTGTCGGATAAGCAGACATCATTTATATAAACCATATTCAATAGTGCTGCAAGAAATAAAAAAGGCAATAGCAGTAGTAACTATTATGTCTACCACTATGATAAGATAGATAAGACAAGACAGATGGAGAAGATAGATAGATAGATAGATAGATAGATAGATGCCAAAATATATACAATGAAGAAAATTTTCATCTCATAAAAGTTTATTGCATTTTCAAATCAAGGAACTTTTGTAGACAAAAAGCAAGTAAATTCTGTGTTCAATAGATTTAAAAAGAAAGCAGTTCATTTTTTTTAAAAGATAGCATGTCATTGTTTAATAATTTTTCATAATTACTAATTATAATAATAATAATAAATGTACAGTATTTACATTATTCGGACTATTGTCCTCATCTTTGTCGCCATATTTGTCACAACGTTTCGGCCGTTGTACGCTCCGGCCTTCCTCAGGTGGTTGGAATTTCAAACCGAACCCTTTATTTCGATCACTGGGGTAGACTGTTCTAGTTCCACGAGCCATGTTTGATGGATGTCAGTTATCAGTTATCTCCTGGTAATTTTTCCCTCTGAAAGTTCTCCACTGCCTGAACCGGGTATTGAACTCACACTCTTTGGGTCTGTTACTGGATCTAACCAACGCCTTTATCCACCGTACCATGTGTCCTTGAGGACATCTGGGTATGAATTTCTGAGTATTATAAACCTAATAAATGTCTTGATGCTACACCAGGCATGGACCTTATAGCTTCTGATCTTAACTGATTGAATGTTTTAACAAGTACATTTTTGTCTCATTGAATTAAAATAGCTTATAGTAAATATCCCATTCAGTACCATATATTTTGCTCGTTGTTCAATCTCAACCTCCTAAGAGCTGACACACTGTGCAATCTCTGTCCATGAGTGCATGTAGTCAGGGAAAATCCTGTCTGAATGTTGAGTGTTGCCTCTTTTAATTTTGAAGTATGAGACAGCCAAGGCAACTCGGGAATTACATCAAGATATTTAGGGAATACCCCCAATTGAAAAATGTTTGAGCTAACTAACTTACCTAATCTGAAGTTATTTTAAGGTTATCTATTGCTTTTATCAAAACTTGTCACTATATTGCACCCATTTGGCTGTGATGCATGTGTTTGGTATAACCTTACTCAGACTGGGAGTAATGATGGCGATATTGGGCTATGTATATTTGTCTGTCACTGTAACTTTGTTGGCATGCTGATCTATCTCAATAATAATATGCCTGGTATACTCTTATCAGACTGGGTATCATAATGTGTTGATTGCAGACACATAAAGCAAACTACAGAAGGTAGTGAAGGAAAACAAGAAGAAAGGATTAAATATCAACTGCAAGAAGATAGAATGCATGGTCGTTAGCGTAAACTGCACATCAGAGATGCCAAAATCAAACAAGTGTAGAAATTTAAACATCATGGAAGGGATTTAACAGAGGATGGAAAGTGTGACAGTGAAATCCAAAAGCGTATTGGGATAAGCCATGGATGCCTTCCAAAAACTAAGCAAAATACTAAGAAACAAGAAAAAGAGAAAACAAGGAAAAGAGTACTAAACTGTTATGTGATATCTGTCCTCCTGTATATTGGACAATCTCCTCAAAGATGAAGAAGAGATGAGGTTCTACAAAAGGATACCGTGGACCAAACATGTGAGCAATGATAAAGTTTTAGAAAAAAGTGGAACTCATACTTAACATGAGGAAGAGACAGTTGAGGTTTCTAGGACACATAATGAGGAAAGAGGGCTTGGAAAAACTGATACTTACAGGACAGATTAAAGGCAAGAGGGATAGAGGAAAGCAACACATAACATACTTAGTGAGCTTGAATAAATGGATGGCGGAACAGGGTTTAGGAGAAATAACAAAAAGACAAAATTTATTAAGAGATACAATAAGTTGTGATCACCCACATCCTGAGGGGACACAGTACAGAAAGAAGATTATGATGTGTGTGCTGGGTTCTGTATATTTGTACCCCAGTATCACTTTGTTAGAATACAGCTTTCAAACGTAATAGTAAATTATTTAGATTATTTTTATTACATCCACATCTTTCTTTGTTTATTTCCTGATCCATTTTATCAATATATTGACCATAACTTTTCTCTTACTTTTTAAAAAAATTAACTTCTTTACATTCAGAGAGTCATTTGTTTCTGTGTATCTGGATTCTTTTAGGTACCAAATATTTAAAAATGGAACATCATATAAAAATGAGACATATAATAGACCAATTAGACACCACTGAATGAAACGTAGATTTTTATTCATTTTTTTATAACTTTTATTATTTATTAATATTATTATTTCATCGTATTATTTATTCATTTTATATCAGTTTTATGATTTTACAGTTTATTTTTTATTATTAGATAAATAATATAGCTTTAAATTCAAGTGGGAAAAAATAAAATTGTTATAATGCATTGTTATTATAGATGATTTGATTATCATTATGGCAACATAATTATTTAAACCTTTGTATTTCTTTCAGAATAAATTAGTATACACATTCTCCTGAATATCCCTGAGCATCTGTTTCAAAATTACACAAGTGAGAACTGTGTTGGCTTTAGATACTTAAGTTGAATTTAAGTTGTGAGAAAATGGAACTTAGAATGGGAAATGAAAAACTTAGTAACTTATGCTCTTCTTCTTCATGTATGGTATCCACTCAGGACACATGCGATCATATCTCTTCTCATCTTCCTATCACTTGTAGCTCTAAGCAATGTATGACACTTTAACATCGTTCTCTGTTCCTGCCATCCATTCACACTAACTCATTAAGTTACTCGTGTTTCTCTGTCCCGTCAATATGTCTCAGCCCCCCTCTTTCCTCATAATTTGTCCTAGAAATTTCAACTGTTTTTGATTTTAAGCATACATTTTCTTTTTTTTTTCCCCATTTTCTTTAAATCTTCCTCATTGCTTCCATGGTATTCTCAGCATCCTTCTGTAGAACCATATCTCTGCTGCTTCAAGTTTCCTCTTCAGCTGTATAGAAATTGTACAGCAATGAAAGAGTTGCCAGGAGTGGTGGCATCCTTCTGTAATCCAGCTACTTGGAGGCATGGTCAAGTGGCCAGTTGGAGTTCAGGTAAAGGTATTCTTAACGATGGTTCTAAGGACAGCCAGTGTGAGAAAGAAACTAAGACGAGAGACCATGTTTCTTTCTTTTTGTCGTTTACTTCACTTTTGTTTTGCCTCAAGCTATTTTGGCAGTGCTGCCTATTTATTGACTCCCTAAAATGGCAAAGGTGAAACTCGGCAGCGACATAATAAAGCCCTTCCATGGTTATGGAGATGTGGTGGCATGGCTCAAGAAAATAGAAGATATGGCAAGCCTCTTAACTTTATATTTGGAGGTAGATGTGCTCCAACTCTATTTGGAGATGGACTAGGATCTGCAGATGAACATCGACTTGACTGAAACCCAGATGAAGGAGGTATTTTCGGGCAGGGTGTTCTCTGCTTATGCAACGCTTAATAAACTGGTTAGCCGGACAGGAGAGCTCATGGATGTTTATGCCAACAAAATATGACAACTGGTTCACTGGGCGCGGTCTTGAGACAGCGATGAAGCTGGCACTCGTGACAGGACTTGGAGGCATAGTTTGGTGGCTGGTTGGAGTTTGGGAGAAAGGTGTTCTTAACAGTGGACAGCCTGGGCAAGCTGGAAACTGAGACCAATGACCATGTTTCTTTCCTTTTGTATTTTACTTCACTTTCTTTTTGCATTATGCATAGAAATTGTACATAAAAATGACACGATATAGCAATGCAACACTCATTTATTTGTTTGTAATTAGTTTTTTCTTTCCTTTAGTACTTTTAGTTTCTAGAAAACATCTTTGCTATATTTCAATATGACTTTGGATTTTTGTGTCACACTTTTCTTGTCTATACTAACTAGATGCTTAAATTTCTGTATTTGTTTGATTTTGATAAATATAATTTGTAGCTCATACTAAAAATATTTTCTTTCTTGCAGATGGCAATACAGTCTTATATTTTCTTTTACTATTGTTTATAATACAAGGTTTAAGAGTCACTCAATGTAGAGGATTACTAAATGAGGATGCTGTCTGCATGTACATGGTGGCAGGTCTTTTGGTTTATGGTATGAGAAAATGATCTATCTTTGTTGAAAGTCGTGCATTTTAGTCAAACTGGAATGTATTCACAGAGAACAAGAATATTTTCAACAATCAGATCCTGTTCAAAAGACAACCTGTAATTATCAACAAGAAAGAATAATCCAAAAGTCTCTTGAAGGATGGATTCAGGTAATTATCAAAGGATTGACTGTCGATCAATGAACAAAGATTCAAAACTTTAAAAAAATTGTGAATAATCCAGTTTTTGTCTATTTATACATGTGTATTGCTTCTAACTCTAATATATAATGAAAGGGGAAAAAAGCATTGAATCAACCATTTTATTCTTAAACAAGAATATTTTAACCTAAGAATCTCTGTGGATAGTTTAAAGGGCCAACTAGGTTAAAATTAGAGGAATGATATGTTAGGCATTAAATCAAGATTTATTATCTTGAAAGGTTTTGAAAAAAAGATTTAACACTTACTGACATAAGCATTCTCACATACATAAATATATGAGCTTGAGATGATTGTGGAAAAGCATTATATGTAATTATTTACTAATGAATCAAAATATTATGGTCAGCAGCATGTAGTGAGAATGACAGCTACTGTCTCATAACAGTTGTACATGTCATACTCAGAAATATATAAGCTGGTAAACTGGCTTAAAGTATACCAATTGTTGTGGATAGAAGATTAAGTTGGAGCATTTCCAAAACAGGATAAGTTGTAGGGGTTTTACTTTCAGCCGTGGTCAGAAAAATCACCAAACACCAAGTAGGTATTTGATGGCCAAATCTAATCAAACTTAAAAGTGAAGGGAACGTTTTCCAAGTATCATTTAACAGAAGGGCTATTGAGGTAGAGATTACAAATAGCTTTAATCAAGGTGACGGAAGGAAAGTGTCACAACACATAGTACACATCAATCCTTTTTGCATATGAGGCTACATAACTGTAGACCAGTCAGAGTACCTATGTTTACCAATGTCCTTCACTGAAAACTAGACATTCTATCAATGAAAGAAAGTGATTGGTCCAATGTCTCTCATTTTCCCCTGAATATGATGGACAACCAGGCATGTCTATTGTTTTCCTGGAAAAATACATCACCAATTTGCAATGTGGTAAGACAAAATGGTGCATTACTGCACTAGTTTGGGCAACATTCTACTGGGTAACATTGTCCTATCATTCATGTGGAAGATACTCTGTCATGTAACCACCTACTTCAACAACCAACAAACTGAAGACAAGGTACACTACTTCCAGGAAACAGTCTTCTATAATGGCATTGGTATTTTGCAGCAAGACAATGGACCCATCTATATTGCTCTTTTTGTACAGGAATTGTTTCCAGGACATGAACAAAATTTTTCAGTAATTTCCTGGCTTGATCTCAGTCCCATTGCGCTCTTATGGGATGCATTGGAAAACAAAGTTCCCATTTTCTTCTATTTGCTGCATACTAAGACCCTCAAAATAAGAAGTATAACTCCTTTTGCTTTGAAGGTTGCATCCTTTTAATTATAATTATTATTGATTCCAAGAGAGATAGTCAAAGACAGAGAGACAGAATGGATTCAGAGAAATATCCAGTCATATATACAAAGAGATAAATATTTACTCATTTTGGTATTGAATGTATAGTAATAATGAAAGTCATTACATATATATATATATATATATATATATATATATATATAAAATATCATATTTTATATATATATATGTGTGTGTGTGTGTGTGTGTGTGTGTGTTATATTTATCTATACAGAAATTGATAAAGAGATATTTAGATATATTTTTGGTTGTCCCATAAAAAGAAAGTAGGATAAATAAAGACAAGGAGATAAATATGAAGGTTAATTTAAATTTAATGGAGGATCAAAAGCAATTATAAGATGAAACAAAATATATTATGCTTTTATATGTTTGATTGTACATTGACAGTCTAATCTACACACCTTTCTTTCATTCATTTCTTTTTCATTTTCATGTAGAAGCTTTGATGACCAATTTTTTTATCCTTCTTAAACTGAATTGTTTGCTTTGTGTTAAAAAACACTAAAGTAAAATCTTTTATGTCATTTAGGTATCTCAGTGCAATGGACAGACATTAAGATTGAGTCAAGGATAATTCCAGTTGATGGAATGCCATAATTTTGGCACCAACATTGCAAACATAAGCTAAATAGTTTGCTTGTGCATGTGTGCATCTGTATCTATTGACAGTGTTTAAGAAAATATCAATAAAACTAAAGTTTTCTGCTTTATTTATTATGATTTGTTTTCTATTTTATATAGTGTCCAATTTTAATTAAGTTCACATCCTCGAAGCCATAATAAAAACAGTTCTTTATTTTTTCTTAATGATACATTTTATTAAAATTGCTATATGCAGGGACACCATTACTCATTTGTATAAGGCAGCATGTCTCATCATTACGAAAGAGAAAAATCATTGAAAGTCTTGGATCTTTTCTGTTAATTCATCCCAAAAAATTAAGTCACCATAAAATAAAAAGAGTTTATATTTGCTAAAATTTACACCAAATTCTCCTAGAGTGAGGCCCTTCCATTACACTCCTGTTGAGTTGGATGCTCTATTTTTAAGTGTGGGTTCAGGATCCACACTCACCCTGAAAAATAAGCCACAAACTTATTTTTTTTCTAAATTGTAAAAAAAGCATCTTGAATATCATCTGCACTTATGAAATGTGAATAATTCCCTGAGTTTTGATAATTTTTCATTCTCATGGTTGGGGTTATTGTGAGGCCAACTAAGAAAATTTTGATTTAAAATTTATAAATTCAAAAGCATGTCAAAAATTTAATAAAAAAACAAACTTTAATTTAAAATTTATAATTTCTTGGGGTGAATTAATATTTGCAATAAGTAACTTTACATTATTTGGGGTGAATTAACAAAAAAGGTCCAAAGTCTTGTAAGACTTACAGTAACCACTAAGCTGATTATGATGCGGGGGAAATACAATGAAGAAAACAGCTAATGTGTATCATTATAAAAAAAAAGCAAAAACCAAGGAATTTTTCATCATGTTCAAAATATTGTGAAAAATAAACATGTAAGGAATCTGGCATTATTCGTTATTGTCAGATATAAGTGGATAGCATAATCATCACCTTCTTCCATAAGTTGGTCTCAAGTTAGTGTCAAAGAATCCTTCTCAAATGCTTTGATACGGTTTGGTTGCATTCATGCTTACTCCTTTTGAATGAGAAAATTCTCAAAGAAGATCACCAAAGATTCCACTAATTACATTATCATGTACCATAATTGCTGGCCCATTAGATGCCCCCAGATTTTGGCATGGAATATTTAGGAACAAAATGTACTCATCACAACCAAAAAAATCAAAATTATAACCTTACCTTTATGTGACATTCTTACTAACCATGAAGAAATGCTTACAGTATTCACCCAAATTATACTACTGGTACTTTTTTTTTATAGAAGGTAAGGTTTAATTACCAGAACATTTTTGAAAAAGAAGAATTTTATTACATTTCATCATGCATTTATTGAAAATTGTTTTAGTTGTTTTTCAGGGAGAAATATCCGCACATACAATAAATTCATAATAGCTACAAAGAAATCAATTGGTATCAGTGGAAACTGGTACATATGGTAATAGGCAAAAACAGAAATATGGTACTTGTTGGTAAATGAAGTCCTATACTATACATGCAGAAAGTCAAATTCTAATACTTAACAAAAACACACACAAAGCAAGCAGCAATATGGCAGTCAAAGCAAATATTTCTGTAAAATCTGGTTATTATTCCAAGTTACCACACCTTGCTCACATAGAGATATTCTGCTCACATCTTCTGTAATGGTAAAGTCAAAATGGCAGCCAACAAGCAGGTTGCTAACACTCTTCAAGCTCTCAGTGTTAACACTCACATCAACTGGAAGCCTTATCAACTCTACCTTCTTTCAAAAGCCGCCTCCCTTGCCCACATTACAAATTCACATCCTCTGTATTGGTAATATGCAGAATTTTACAAGAATAATTCTTCTTTTTTCCTTTTCTTTTTGGCAGTACATGTTGTTTCATTTGTTATTTTGTGCTACCACATCAGTGTTTATATCATCATCAATTGTAAGGAGAAAGAATATGTGGTCATTAGCAAGAGGGACAGCCCAAGATTCAAGCTGCTAAGTGGAAATATCAAAATCTGTCATTGTTTTAATAGACAATGGAAAATATGACATTGAAACCCAAAGGTGAATTAGAGTAGCTAAAAATGCATTCCAAAATTGTTTAGTATTAAAATTTAATTAAAAACATTTCTGAAGTACTTTGTAATATCAATCATCCTATATAGAAGTGAATGCTGTCTTTCCTTACAGATGAAGCAGACTTGTTGCACCAGAAATGTGATCCTACAAAAGGTCATTTAGAATACCATGACTAGAGCATGTAAGCAATGAGCAAGTCTTAAGGAAAATTAGGAAGACAGAAAAAGACTCTTATACTTAAAAGTAGAAAACGTTGATATTTTTAGGACACATAATAAGGAAAGAGGTTTTGGAAAATTTGAAATTCACAGGACATAATGAATGTAAGTGGAGTAGTGGGGAACATTAAGTAACCTACCTACTGAGATTATGTAAATATGCTGCAGAACAGGGACTGGGAGGGATAGTTAGGAGACAAACATAGCTTATAGCTATAAATGATAGGAAGTTGTGGAGAACCATAATTGCCCATGTCCTGAAGGGACACAGCACATAAAAGATGAAGAAGGGTTCATTTTTTAAACATCAATTCAAGTCCCTAATTTGTAAAGAAGAAATCTCTTAACTGTTGTTTTATCATCTAAAATGCTCCATTTTGTACTTTCATGCATCTATATTAGTTAATATCAAAATGACACCTTTTATGACATTAAATACTCGAAGGAAAGGTTTTAGAGTATAAAATTTGAACATTTTCTAGGTTAAACAACAGTTTGAAATATTAAAAGAAATTTCAAATGATGCTACATTCAGCGCTTACACCAGGAATCAAGCCTTTATACTGCACATATCTGCACGAGTAGAAGGGGAAAAAAAGAAGGAAAAAATCACTGCAGTCATTGTAAACTCAATGATTCTTTCATGAGCTGCATAATATTTGCTTCACCAGAGCGACATACAAAAACAGGAATTGAACCTAGGCTACCTGGGTGAAAACCTAGAATCCTATAATGGACTAATACTTCAGCTTATTTGTAATACTAAATGTAATAAATGTGTTATTAATATGTTTTTTTGTTTAGATTTTTAGAAAATAAAAACTTTATTTTCAATTTTACAAGATTAGAAATTTGGACTGAATGCTTTTCCCACTTGAACAGAAACAGTTTTGATCCTAATGGATATGTATGACTTTTTTGTTTGATGGAAAAGAAACAGGTGCTATTTATTGATCAATACTTGCTGAAGGGGAAAACTTGGGAAATATGAGTTGGCTGACCTTTGTTATTATATATAAAAACGTCTCAAATAAAATGCTACCTCTTACTCATTTTCTTTGTTAATTCTTATTTCCTGTACAACACAACATGTTTCATTTCTAGTAGATTTATCTCAGAATAAAATCATGGTACTAATGGCATTCAAATTTTCATGTATTCTTAGATAAAAGATTTGTACAGTATCCATTTTATTATTTTCTCAAAATCATTAAGATCATTAAGAAGATTTTGGCAGAAGAGTTTGATAAAGACTGAAAGTTAAGAGATAATTACAAAATAGGAGAAATTCGACAACCTTTGTGAGCACCATATTTTAAAATTATTTTTACCAAAGTCAAACCAAGTCAACATTTTTATATTTGATAGGCTGAAAAAGAAAAAGGAGAAAAATCAGCCACTTCAAATAAATATTTTCTGCATTTTATAAGTTAATTAATGCTAACAATACATGAAGAAAAAAAAAAAAGATTTAAAAAATATATATAACCATGGCAGTCAAGGAAACATCATTTTGAAATTTTTAAGTGAACAATTATCTATAAAGAAATAGTTTTAATTACTCAAAATTGCATATTTATTTGAGTAACTGATAACTTATCATTACTAAAGTCAACTGCTTTGTATTTCTTATTTTTTAAAGTTGCTTTCCTATCCAAAGTGACATAAAGATGGCTCACAAAATAATGTATAAATGAATCGATAATGAAAATGATTAAATAAGATATGAGGCTAGTTTGATTTTTATTTTATTTTTCTAAATGAAACATGGATGGCTTTTGTGGAGATAGTAATTAATGTTGATTATTAATGCATCATGTTCCTCATTTGGCAGCCAAAAAAAAAAAAAAGGAAAAAGAAACTGAAAGAAAAAAATAGCCATTACACCTTAGATAATTACTGAATCAATTATGTTCTGGTCTAAGAAATATTTTTCTACTTCTAGATCTATCTATGTCAGCTTGTTCCAATCAGTTAATAGACCTTGTAACTAAAAGATTTCTCTCTAAGTAATGGTCACTTTGTATGGAGAGATAAACAGAATAAGAAAAAGAGTTTGCAAAATATACTTTTCTGATGTGTGTGTTGTCAATGATGTTTTATAACCAAAATCATAGTCGTTTCAGGTATCTCCAGAATCTATCTTACATATCTATAAATCTACAATTCACCCACACTTAGAATATTGCTGCCACATATGGTCTAGTGCCCTCGCTATTTGAGCTCCTTGATAAAATCCAAAGAAAAATCAGCAATATTATTGGTCTTGATCTGGCAGCTGAGCTTCAGTCATTTTCCCACCACCATCAGGTTGCCTCTCTGGGCCATTTTTAAAAATACCTTCATGGTAAATGTTCGGAGGAGCTCTTTGCTACGGTACCTAGACTATTAGAATTTAAGCTCAGTACTAGACTGGCATCAAGATCTCATCAATTTACAATTGAGCTGGCTAGATATAACTGTAAGTTCTATCACAACAGTTCCTTTTTAGCACTTCTCACTTGTGGAATTTCCTTTGGGCTTCATTCTTTCCAGCTAACTTTAATCTGCAAAAATTTAAATACAATGTCAATTACTATCAACTGTACTGATTACTCTTTTCTCTTCCTGCTCATTATTAATGTTTCTATTCCTAATTCTTCCACACCCTGTAACCCCTTGTGTCTTAGTAGCTTTACTGCCTTGCATGGGGTGAAAAAATATTCTAAATCAGATCCACTTCCCCAGTGGATCCGATCAGAGCTGATTGGGCCCTGATCAGTAGCATTCCATACACCTCCATTTTCAATTTGGTAGATTGATGGGTAGTTCTGAAATTTTATGTTTTAGTGATGTGACCAATAATCAATGACTTTCAGGCATTGTTTAATTTCTCTCCATTTAATTCTAATTAAGCTGTACACATTATTGTATAAAAAATGCACACTTACTATTTTTCTGTCTGTTTAATCATGTAGCTTCATCTCAAATCAAAATTGTGGTTTGGGCCGCCATGATTTAAGCAAAGGCCAGTTAATGAGATTTAACTCTATTTTTTCAAATGGTTGACACAGAGGCGAAAAGGATTTTGTCCTATATTAATAGATAGCACAATCGAAAAATTAATCTATTTTCTTAATTTTCACATCTCATTTGACAGCTTCATGTTTAGCCAAGTGAAAAATAAAATGTGGATTATACAACATAAAACAATTCCCCAATATTAGTTATTGATTAGAGAAAATATTTAAAATAGAGGT
>OZ038494.1:39855124-39897624 GCA_964036315.1 Acanthosepion esculentum | reverse complement strand
CTGATAAAACAGAAAGTATGAACTACTAAAACTGTTGCCAGTATTTCTTTACATTTCCCTGAAATACCAGACTTGACCAGGTGCCATTAATAAGAGTTTCCATCATATTGTAGTATCATAAAATGTCTGTTGAGGTAATAAAGGTTTAACCTGTGATCTCTGATATTGTTTTCTGTCATGTTCATTCAAGTAAGCATTACCATTTTATTGATGTAATCCAGAATTGTGCCGAGCATATTGCAATCTTGGCCATTGACCTTTATTATATGCAGCATTCACTTATTTCTGTGTATAACAAGCAACATTTTCCCCTTTTTTTCAAATGGAACACAGATTTGCTAACTTTGGCATTGCTGGGTATATTGATCATTCTATAATAAAATCAAATCTACATAGAATTTATATATTTATTCTCTGCTTTCTCAGGTTAAATGTTTCTATTTACACTATTTATATCGTTTGAACTGTTATCCTCATCTTTATTGTCATATTTATGATATTTCTGATGTTGTACACTCCGGCCTTCTTCATGTTAGAATTTCAAACTGAACCCTTTATTTCCTCCACTGGAGGAGATTGTTCTAATTCCACGTGCCATGCCTTTTTTGGATATCTCAGTTTCAGTTAATTCCCTTTAATGACTCAATTCTCCCAGTTTTTGCTCCCTCTGCTGTGGCCAGGTATTGAACTGCCAACCAGTAGATAATGGCAATAAAGATGAGGACAACAGCCTGAAAAATGTAAACGGAGTAAATAGTTACAACACCATATCTCAGAAATATTGACAGATGGCCCAGTAGATAAAAGTGTTGGTTGAAATAATCCAGTGACTGAACACAAAGAGTTTTAAGTTCAATACCTGACCACAGCAGAGGTGAACAAAAAACTTGGAGGGAAAGGTACTAAAAGGAAATAACTGAATCTGAGAGATCTGGAAGAGCCATGACATGTGGAATTAGAACAATCTACTCTGGTGGATAAAATAAAAGGTTTGGTTTGAAATTCCAACGTATGTCACTTGAAGAAGAATGGAGCTTACAATAGCTGAAACATCATGAATATGACAACAAAGATGAGGACAACAGTCTGAACAATGTAAATAGTATAAATATAGACAGATTTTAAGTGCTTCATTAATTATTCTCTTTTACTTGAAACTTAATAATATGTATATAACCATGGTTTGTTAATTGTGCCAGACTAACTTTAGCATAATCAAAGCATTTGATAAAGTACATCACAAAGAACTATTTGAACTGCTAAGTAAGCTTGATTTATTTGGGAGAGATATTAGAGTAATCCAGATTTATACTGGAAGAAATCCTGCCTGCATATGGATAGAAAATGAATTCAGTAAATATACAAAATAGCAAGGGGTGTAAAACAAAGATGTATCTTCTCAGTAGATTTATTCAACCTTGACAGTGAGTATATCGTGAGAGAATTAGAAGTCCTATCAGGATTCATTATTGGAGGCTACAATCTTAACAACATAGGATATGCAGATGACTGACACAGTGTTGATAAGAGACACAACAAGGAAACTACAGAAGGTAGTAAAGGACAAGAAGAAGAAAGGACTTGTAAGAAGATAGAATGTATTGTTGTCAGCAAAAGAGAAGATGTGACATATAAATTGGAGACACCAAAACCAAGTATAAAAATTTAAATATCTAGGAAGTATTTTAACAGAGAATGGAAAATGCAATGCTAAAATCTGAAGGCACATTGGAATAGCAAAGTAAGAATCTGGAAAGTACTGAACTGTCATGTAATATCGGCCCTCCTATATGGAACTGAATGCAATGCAATCTCTACACAGATGAAGAAGAGACTTGAGGTAACAGAAATGTTGTTCTACAGAAGGCTGTTGAGAATTTAATGAACTGAACATGAGAACAACAACAAAGTTTTAAGTAAAATGGAAACAAAAGCTACAGTTATACTTAGAATTAAAAGGAGACAAGTGGAATTTATTGCACACATAATGAGGAAAGACAGTTTGAAAAATCTGACACTCAAAATATAGATTGAAGGCAAGATAAACGAAGGAAAACAGTAATTAACCTATCCAACTAGTCTGTGTAAATGATGTGTAGAACAGAGATTAGGAGAGATAGCAAAAAGACAAGCCTTACTCACAGCTACAAAGGAAAGGAAATTGTGAAGAGACATGATTACCAATCTTACATAGAAGAAGAAGAAGAAGAACATTAATAATCTTTTCTATTAGTAATGTATGGGGCTTCTAATACTTGCAATTACTTTTTTTGGCTTGTTTTGTAAATTAATGTATTGTAAATATTCATTGTAGTTACATTTTTAAATGATGTTATTATTATTTGGGTCTGCACAAAAATTAGGATTTCATAGAGAAATTACGGTGTTATGGTTTCCGCAATAAGATTGAGAAGTGTAAATGTGAAGATTTGGTAATAGCAAAAATATTTATTTACATTGTTCAAACTGCTGTCCTTTATTGTCATATTCACAATGTTTCAATGGTTATACACTCCTTCCCTTCTTCATGTGATATATGTTGGTAATGAACAAAACAACTCTTTGGATCAAATCAATGGACTACTTCAACCAATGCTTTTATCCACTGACCCATGGATGATAGGGTCAGTGACCAACTAGGTTAAAAGATAGGACAGTGATGAATAGACTTTCTTGTCCCCAATGTTGCTCTTGTGCTGTATTCTGTATTTACACAAGTGAATATTATTAACAGTCTTTCCAAGCAACTGAATCAATACATTTTCCTTAAATGCTATGTTCTTTGAGGACATAAGTAATCATGACTCTCCAAAGATTCTTTTTCTTTAAGGCATGTGTATTGACAGGCCACCTTCTTGGCATGTTAATGGAATGATCTTCCATTAATTTCTCCACAGTTTTGAATACAGTGTTGTCTTTCTCTTAGACCAGTTGCATCCTAAATTTACAGAGTCCAGTCTGACCCATCATTTCACCCACAGTTGCAGGTAGAATAAATGTATTCATACCGTTCCCAAAGTCATTAGTGCAAAAATAAATGCAACAGATTAGAATGAAACTTAAAAACTGCTCACCAATTCCACTTTCTGCACTGATAGATTTCAAATTAAGGAACCATATTCATTGGCAGGATTTTTTAATCACTGATACATAAATCTGATGATATAAATTTTATTAAAAATGTTTTTATTCCAGTTTTTGACACTTGACAACTGCAGAATTAAAATTATAGTTTATTTTTCATTGACATCCTCTCTTTTGTGATGACAGAAAAACTTTCACCTTTTATTCTTGGAGACATCGAAATCAAACAGGTACTACAATTTAGACATCTGGGAAGTGTATTAACAGAGGATGAAAAATGTGACACAGAAATCTGAAGGCATATTGAGATAGCTAAAAATGCCTTCTAAATACTGAGCAAAGTATTAAGAAACAGAAAAATATCATTAAAAACAAAGAAATGAGTACTGAACTGTTATGTGATATTTGTCCTCCTATATGGCAGTAAATGCTAGAAAATCTCTTCAAAGATAAATAAGAAACAATGAAACTATATTTTATACACAACAGTTATATGAACAGGTTTTCATCTTACTAAGCATATGGCAGCAGAGCAAAAAAGAAACAATGAAAATTTAAAGCAATAAACAATTATGTGCACATAAAATACAATAAATGAAAAATCAGGGTAGATGTCTATTGTGTGAAAAAAAGAGATAAGTGGAATTGTAAAAGCATCTGATGAGGCCTACAGAAGGAGAGGGAGGATAAGGTGTGACTTACTGGGACAATGACATTGGCATATTGGAGCAGGTCAAGTCTGATGTCTTTAGAGATGGGAGGTCACTTTTTGATTAGCATGTGAACTTGGGTCAAGATGTCATCCAACTGCCAAATGTCCCTTTGATGGGCTTTTATGTCCTTTTTTAGGTTCAAATTGGCTCCAGTTTTTATTTTGTTTCTTTGGGCAGGAATGGGTGCTATTGGGTGGAAATTTTGGATTGTATTGCTGTTTTTTTCTTTGGGTGTGTGAGTATAAACTGGAGATATGTGTAAAGCCTTGCACAGTTGACAGAATTTTAGTTCAGTCTTGGGTCTTCAGAGTGTTTACATCTAGCTAGTGGGGGAAATTAGAATAGCATGAATCAGAAGATGTGATTTGGGAAGAGCATGTAACACAACCAAAATCATTAATCTTTCATTCTATTTCAGATAAAAATAAAGCTTTACTTTTATTTAATCAGTAATGCTTATCAACTTTCTCTGAGTCTGGTAAGATGACACATGTCATAGTAAAAATTAAATTATTTACATGCAAAAAAATATGTCCTGTGAGTAACTTCTAGTATATTTTCCTCTTTCTTTATGCAGAATCTGTCAGTTTTGGGTTTATTTTAGAATCACAAAATGATATTCAGGTTTCTTTCTCTGAATATCTTAAAAGTGTTTTATAAACAGTCTTTCACTTTCAATTTGTTATTGTTGATATGAGTATTGTATATTGTTCATATAATTAACTTTTGTAATCACCAGTTTTGCTTATATCAGTTGCACTGTGCTTTTTATATAAGATTCCTTATCTTCAAAGGATATCATCTAATAATATATAATTATTAATTTTAGATTCCTCTCATGGAATTTCTTAATGTTTGTATGTTTTTGTTTGTGAAAGTTTTTGTCTCCAAATATTATTATTGATTTCATGCATTTTCCTATTCATATAAAGTGTCTGTTGGTTATTAATGGGGATTTAGTGGCAGCAAGTCTCCTCAAATCTCTTGAATCTTATTTAGCATTATTGTCAATCCAATAACTAATATGGGTTGGACAATCTTTACCATTCTTTAAATCCCATTGCATCACTATCCTTGTTCCCTCATATTCTTTTTTTTTTTTAAATATTTCTTTTGAATCAGTTTGTTGCATTCTCTTAAGATGTCAGTTTTGGTTTTATCTCTTTCTTGACAAAGATAGCATTTGCTCTTTTCTTGTGTTTTGCCTATTTTTGCTTTTGAGATAATTGGTTCTGATGCATTTGTTTTGGGCTGCATTGATAAGAGATTCCATTTCCCTGGCATCACAATGTCCAGAACTTTTCATCTGTGACAGTTACTACTTGTCTTTTAAATATTCTGGGAGATTTCTCCTCTCTCACTTGTTTCCTTGTTGCATTCTTAACCATTCTTTTGTTTGTTGTCCTTTTATCACATGCTGCCATGAGCAATTGTCATGATCCTTTTCTCTACTCAATTATGCATGACTTGCAAGTCCTGTTATAACTGAATGCAGAAAATTTTCAATACTAATAACTTTTCTTGTACCTCCTTTTTTCCTTTCTATATAATGTGTTAGTAGCTTGTGCATCATCAGTAATTTCCTACTATGTCAGACAATCGATTGAAGTTCCTTTTTTTGCAAGCCGATGAAAGCCCTAAATAAATTACTAATATCTTCATTTGCTTTCTGTTCAGTATAATCCTTAAGACCTTTGTTCATGATAGATTGTAAATATATACATGGTGCGATGGTTAAATGGTCACCATTTTATATATTTTATTTCATGCATGTGTGTTGTTTGTTTTTGATTTTATCAACTGTACAGTATACTAGGCTCAATTGGGCACCATCTTTGAGAAAAAGAGCTCCATGATGCAATTCACTCTGCCAAAAATTTGGAAATGACATGCTGTATTGCCTGGAATTCATGCCAGAAACTTCAATACAAACATTTCAGAGTGTTTGGGTGTCAATTTGAGAACAGTGCAGAAGTTTCAGAAAGAGTTGGATGAATCTAATGGTGATTACAAAAGTATGACAGCTCAGAAAACTCACTCTGATCATTCTGATAGGAAAAGAACTCCCAAATTTGTTGGCGAGAGCCTCAGACTCATCATGGTGACCTACATTAAGTGCCTTGAGGAGGTAGTGCTGCCCTGGGTCAAGAGGGTAACTGCTGGAAGATCCTATGTCTGGCAACTGGACTCTGCACCATGCCACACAAGCAGAAGAAACCAATCATGACTGTCAGACAATTTCTGCAACCACATCAACCTTTACATCTGGCAATCTAACTCCCTAGACTGCAACCTCATTGATTATTATGTGTGGGGCACAGTTGAGTGAGAGAGACCAACAAAACTCCTTGTAAAACCAAAGATGAACTGAAGGCAAGGATTATGGCAACATTCACTAACTTAAACAAGGAGGCCATCTTGAAGAGGTGTAGGAAATTCCAAATTCTGGATGCTGTGATTGAAGCCAACAATTTATCAATAATTGATTTTTCTTTATGTATCTTTAAAACTGATCTATATGTGGTAATGTTTCTTAAAATTAAACCTGTGACATCCCTTAAATCAACCTGTTGTCTACTGATATTCTTATATACATAGAGAAGTGAGTGTGTGCGTGTATATATTTTGCTTCAGCATGTTCTCTTAAACAGAATGGATAAGGAATGCCTGTTAAGTCTTTGGTGAGTTTCATGTCAAAGAACTTGTTTGATTTTGGCGGAACTTGCAAAAGAAACTACTAAACTTGTGTGTAATCTTCAGAGTATTATCAGCCATCATTAGTCTTTTTCAAGAAAAGTAAGTAGAAGTTGCTATATTCTTTTACCTCGTCTTATCTAAAGGTCACCTTGTACATTGAAATATAGTTTTTCTGACCTCTCATACTACATACATGTAGTTTGCTGTAACAAAAATAATGCATTTAATCCATAAAGTGTTAAGTTTGTTGGTCCTATTATTATATGATGTTTACAACTTTTATTTCTAATTTAGTATGTCATGTACTGGTAACATTCTTTTTTAAATCTAGGACCAAAAGATATGCTCTGTGATCTTGGGAAATGTTTGGAACTAAACAATCATCAAAAGATTTTTAAATAAATTTTTCATCCATGCACTGCGAATATCTGTACAACTTTCACATTCACTTTGTCTCTTACCCAAACTTCTTATTTCTGGATAAGACAATATGAGAAATGTTGCAGTTATCAAATTATTTCAATATAATTATCTCTGAAGTTTTGAGCTTAGATAAGTCACATGTATTTTTACTTTAAATGTCATCTATGAGCTGTGAAATCATAGTTAGATTATATTGAATGAGTTTGATGCAACTGTGAAAAGAGTAAAGCGCACACATGCTGATGCATTCACATTTTATAAAGATGACAATAAAAAGAGAGATTTCTTAATTGCAATTTGTTTATCTGTTTTTAAATAACTAATACTGATTAGGTTCAAACAAACATTTACACAAAGATTGACTAATCATTAT
Source organism: Acanthosepion esculentum (assembly GCA_964036315.1). Classification (NCBI taxonomy): domain Eukaryota; kingdom Metazoa; phylum Mollusca; class Cephalopoda; order Sepiida; family Sepiidae; genus Acanthosepion; species Acanthosepion esculentum. Next base: position 39,890,334 of record OZ038494.1, on the reverse strand, counting down.
TTGTGATCACAGTGTTTAGTATCACTGTACTGTTTTATTCACTTTCATTCTTTAGAATAAAAATGGTGGCTTTGATCAAAGACAGCACATGGTGAATTAAAATGATAGAGAGGAACATAGAGAAATATGAACAGAATGAGATATAAACAGAATGAGATATGAACATAACTAGCTAGCTAGCTGGATAGATAGACAGACAGACAGATATGAACATAGATAGATAGATAGATAGATAGATAGATAGATAGATAGATAGATAGATAGATAGATAGATAGATAATGAACATAGATAGATAGATAGATAGATAGATAGATAGATAATGAACATAGATAGATAGATAGATAGATAGATAGATAGATAGATAGATAAATAGATATAAACAGAATATAGATAGATACAAACAAAATATGATAGATTTGAACAGAATGAAATGTACCTATTAAATATTCTAAACTTGTGGCTTGAGACCAAAGAAAAGCAGTTCCTATCTTTTTTTTATCTTTAAATATTTCAAACATCTGGCATGAGACCAAAAAAGACAGTTCCACCTTATAATCATAAAATACTGCATCAAGTTCAAAATTACTGAAATATAAGATTTTTTCATCTGTTGTAGTTAGTCATTTATACAAGAATAAGTGCTGAACATTAATGAATATCAGCTTCATTCCAGTTCTCTAACTTCATGCATAGGTCTTCTTCTAGTTCTCAATGATCTGTTTTTAGGGTTCCATCTATTAATAATGTGTTTCAATAATGTGAAGACTGAGCTTCATGTATATAACAATGCTGAAGTGTAAAAACACACTGGGAAATATCCAGTGGAAAATATACAAATCAAGCTGAAGTACAAAGTAAAAATATAATCTTTGTTATATGAAGCCAACTTTGTTTCTTCCTTTACAATGTTGCAATCTAAAGATATCCAGATAATGAATATTTTGGATCATTCAGAAACTGTCAGTTGTATTGAATCTCTGCTTATTATTTTAGTTTCTTTTTGTGCACCAAATACATCACAGATCCATAATGCTTGCTGTATTATGTAGGGAAGCATCTTCAAGAGATTTTTATTTTATGTAAACATCAATATCGATCTCTGATATGATGTAAGCATACTTTTATTTTTACTCACTTTGTATCCTGTATATGTAATCTCTTAACTCTGGCTGTGTCAGGCACATGTCAGAGTGTCATCAAGGGATTTATTTATTATTAATTTCTCTACTGTGTTATTCTGTCAATTTCAAGCATGCAGAAGCTTTTTGTTTCAACTGTTCGTTTTTTATATTGCATTTTACCAAACATATTGAAGTATAATCTAAATATTTTGAATCAGCAAAATTTCTCTCATCTAATTTGTGCATTAAATATTTCCTTTTCTAATGACTATTAACATTTTTATCATGAATACAGAAGTAGAAATTGTGTTGCATAATTGTACTTATGAAGATGTTTAGATACCAAAATTTAATCAGATTTTCTATAGCTCAGTTGTCTTTAAGAAAAAGACAAAGAAAGCTTTATTTCTAATGCTTGATGATTAGAGTCAGAAATGGAAATTTATATGTATATTTATAAAACTATTATACATATATATATATATATATATATATATATATATACATATATAGTCAAACCTAATGAGCCAGACACACCTACCAAGGTTTCACTTAGGCAGATCGTCAGGAGCCGACCCTGACGATCTGCCTAAGTGAAACCTTGGTAGGTGTGTCTGGCTCATTAGGTTTGACTAGGTTTGCTCTACGCTTGTATTGAGCTCTTTAGTTAGTTGTTTACTCGTATCGGGGTTTTTTCTTTGGGCCTTGAACCTGTATCTGTGCGATTATTTTCGACAGACTTTCATGTTCCTGGCTCTTTCTTTTTTTAAAACCTTCTTTTCCTTCGTGATTGATTTGGCTGTTGTTAAATCAAGAGTTCGAAGGTTTTTCGACACGAGTATAGTTACCTATATTTATATATATATATATATATATATATCAAACTATTATATACATATTTATATAACTATTACATATAGGCATGGTGGAGTAATGGATAATGGCTTGGATTGGGGAATCGAGAAGTTGAGTTTGAATTCCAGTTGAGTTCATTATATTCACTAATAATACTGTTGGCAGGGTGTACTTCTATCTCGTCTCCTCCCAGCTATGGTTGAATAGCAGGACAGATTGAGTTTTATAGCCTTGGGTGGCAACCAGTTTATGAGAATTCAAACCAGCCTGGAGAGAGTTGGGCTCCATCAGGCTATCTTGCCAAAGACACACTACCTCTGCTGTGGCTGTTGTAAATGTGGTGCCCCTATAAATCTAATGTGTCACAGAACATGTGATTGTAATAAACTATTGAAACAGCAAAGTCAATTCTATTAGTTTAAATTACTTTGCTTATATCTATTCTACTCTTTTGCTGGCTGCTAAAAACATTAAAATATTACTGACATCTAACTCTCTTTTGCTCTATCTATCTATCTATCTATCTATCTATAAAGTGAACATTGAAGTAAACACTCAGAGGTGACAGGCTGTTTCATGTTAGCCGCAATCGTCAGGCGGCCTGACAATTGCACTTAGTATGAAACAGTGTTGACTTCAATGTTCACATTTATATTTATATTTAGATACGCTCTATCTCTGACATTTAGCACTTTATTCCATATATTGCTTTATATATATATATATATATATATATATATATATAAATATATGTATGTGTATATATATATATATATATATATATATATATATATATATATATATATATATATATATACATACATACATACATACATACATATATTTATTTATATATATATATATATATATATATATATATATATCAAAAAGTGTGGATGGTCCTGCATGAAGCCTTCACCACTATAATCAAATCTCATGTGTGGGCGTCGGGCTTTCAGTTTCTAGGAACTGATCTGCTTGACCCTCATACGTCGAATTCGACGGGAGAGTCAATGATATATATATATATATATATATATATAGAAAGATCTAATATATTAGAAAGATCTTTGACAGTGTGTGACATATTTCATCTTTTAGTATGTCATCTGATTTAGGTGATGTTTACATCAATGTGACCAAACATATGCATAAAGGAGAGTGGATGCTGATATTTTAAACATTTAAATTTTAGGGCTTTTTTCATGTGTTTTGGTATATAGTCTAGCCAATTTCATTGAGTTTCTTTAAGTTTTTATCACTTTTGTTATTAAGTATCCCACATTGTGATAAGAGAAGTTCTGCCAAGAAAGGTGAAATGTTGTACAATCCTGGGCACAAATTTTACCATGAATGACTTAGTGATTAAAGCATCTGCTATACACTTTCATTCAGTTGTTTTTCTCTTTTAATTAAAATAGCATTTTTAAATCAATTTTTTTTTCACACTTTATCATATATTTTCTAAAACTATAACTATAAAACTATAAAAATTTATATCTCTTTTTTCCATCTGTTATATAGTAATAATATATATATATATCTATATATCTATATCTATATCTATCTACTTATCTATCTATCTATCTATATATATATATATATATATATATATATATATAGCATAATGCGAAGCCACATATACTTTCTTGATATGTAATATATGGATAAAATAACTGAAAAAAAATTTTTTTGGTTGTTTTTTTGCAAAAGTATTTATTTCTATGTTTTTATACATATATATTTAATATTTCAGACCACCTCGGTCCTTCCTCAGAAATTAATTGAATTACTACTGTATTACTGTATTTGGCAGTTTGTTTACACTTTTCAGCATTCTTCGTTATAGTTGCATTTCACATGACATGACGTCCGTGTCTAACGAAGAACGCTGAAAAGTGTAAACAAACTGCCAAATACAGTAATAAAGTAGTAATTCAATTAATTTCTGAGGAAGGATCGAGGTGGTCTGAAATATTAAATATTAGGTTGGTGCAAAAATAATGTCGTTTTTTGACGTTCAACTTCATGTGAGAAAACGACATTATTTTTGCACGAACCTAATATATATATATAAAAACATAGAAATAAATACTTTCGCAAAAAAAAACAACCATAAAAATTTTTTTTCAGTTATTTTATCCATATATTATATATATATATATATATATATATATATATATATATATATATATATATATATATATATATATATATATTATTACTTTAATGTGCATTTGCATAAGGACATAGAAATATCAGGGATGGGTCCATGATTTACTTGGATGCTGTCTCCAAGAGATGTTAATTATAGCTCTCAGTATCTGAGTGTAGCTTCCATAAAGCTTAGACTCTAGGGTTTTAGTTAATGTCCAAGCAGTGTAAGAAAAACATATTACAATGTTAAATAACAGAGTTGGGATAGCGATATATAAATCTTTGTATATCAAGAAGAGTTTTGGAGGTAAGATGTATGACAAAGTGGAAAAAGTTTTCATGCAATGTGTTTCAGCCTGATGAAATCACACAAAACCTTTTTCCACTTTGCCATACATTTTTCCTCTCAATACACACACACACACACACACCTATATATATATATATATATATATATATATATATATATATATATATATATATGTATATATAAATAAAAAGGAAAGAACAGTAAAATATAAAATCCGGTGTTCTTATAGATATTTTTATTTTTACACAATAGTGCTCTATGTAAATTTAAATTTACAGAGCATTAATATTATAAATTAATAGATTTAAAATATGGTTTTACTGCTACACAGTGATAACCATGTTTCAGAAATGGAAGCTAAAGCCCCTGAATTTAATTTTGTTATTAAACCAAAGACATTAGTTCCATTTCCTCATCAAGCGAATTTTGGACTCCAAAATTCGCTTGATGAGGAAATGGAACTAATGTCTTTGGTTTAATAACAAAATTAAATTCAGGGGCTTTAGCTTCCATTTCTGAAACATGGTTATCACTGTGTAGCAGTAAAACCATATTTTAAATCTATTAATTTATAATATATATATATATATATATATATATATATATATATATATAGCCAAATTTGAGTATATGCTCAAGTTTTATTTTAAACAGAATTTATTTTATCTAACAGCCTGCACACTTGAAAAAACGCAATAAAGGAAGTGCTCTCTGGCATATATATATATATATATATATATATATACAAACACTCATTCATATATTTACCTATATTTATCCATATATATATATAACCAAATGGATAAATACATATATTTATATATATATACTCTATAGTGTAAGAAAAACAGATCACAACAGAGCTATTTAATATATTAAGAAATAAGCATTAAGAAACGTGCATAATACCTTACATTGATGGCACGACTTGGAGTTTCATACCTCCTGCATTCAGAAGGCATGAAACTCTGAGTTGTGCAATCAATGTAAGGTATTATGTATATTTCTTAATATATATGTATATATGTATATATGTATATACTGGATTCTCCCATTATTTTTGACATATGAGGGTACAGCAACTCAGTTCTTCAAACCAAACTACTTGCACATATGATTTGATTATAGTGGTAAAGGCTTGTGCAGAACCAACCACACTTTTTGATAGAGTCAAATCTAGAGAACTGGTGTACAAAGTAGGTCACGATGTCACCGACTGACCCTCCTCAGGATTTCATTTCAGAGTTTTCCTACTACTAGACTGCTTGTCACTCTAGGCTATAGGGCTCTGTCTGTCCTGCTGTTTAGTTATTGCTGGGCAATTCATACATTTTCCAAAGAGTATTTGCACATGTGAATGTAAAAAACTAAGCTGGAATTCAAACTCAGTTCTCTGATTCATTTGGTTACTGTTATTTGCTTCTTTTTTGCTATCTATAATGCAATATACAATTTTTTAAATGTAAATATTCTAAACTTCAATTATTTTTATGTGCAATCTCTTTCATTCTACATTTCCCATGACCTGTTAGCATGCTAGGAAGCCATATTGGATAATTCCCTTTTATAGTATATCTCTGGTCAAGCAGTATGCATGCACCAGGGCTGGGTTTAGACATTGAGAGGCCCCTGGACTAATAGAATTTGGGAGCATCTTCATTATGTATTTAAAAGTTCTACTCCAACCACAGGAGCCCACAAGATAATAAAAATATTAAAGTAATAATATATATGTATATATATATATATGAAAAATTTCTCAAGTTTTCCTATTGTCATTTACATTTATAAATATATATATATATATATATATATATATATATATATATATATAATAGATGGAAAAAAGATATATAAATTTTTATATAAAGCTCATCTATAAATCTGGCACTGCCATGCATAGATATATAACAAGTTTAGAAATAAATTATTTAGTTTCAAACCGAAAAATAAAATTCAAGGCATTAATATTATGAACCCTGTAAAATATTCACCCATTATTAATGGCTGAAATAGGTTACCATTTGTTGGGTTTCCATAAAGAAAAGAAATGAACTTGAATAAAGCTCTATGCTTCCAAGAATTGGATGATTGTAAATGTTCCTAATAGCTATGTTTGAATTTGCCTGTGGAAATAGATCAAAAAGTGGAGAGCTTTTCCTGACTCTTTACATATTCTTTGTTATTTTCTGTATCCATTCATATCAGTCAGGTCTACTAGCTTCTATTTCCGTTCATTAATTATTTGCATCATACGTTTTTACCTGAAATAAAGATTAATATGTGGTAATGGCTGCTCAGCTTGGCTGGCCTCTAATGTTTGCTGCTTAAAATGTGCCCTACATGTACAGAGAGAGGGGGAGAGGGAGAGAAAGGGAAAGAGAGAAAGACAGAGAGAGGGAGAGAGAGGGAGGGAGAAAGAGAGAGAAAGAGAGAGGGAGGGAGAGAGAGAGAAAGAGAGGGAGAGAGAGAGAGGGAGAAAGAGAAAGAGAGAGAAAGAGAGAGAAATAGAAAGAGAGAGAGAGGGAGAAAGATGAATAATTAGAAAGATAGAAGTTATTAAATTGCTACTTATTTATTGCATTGATTAGATATATCCATTGGCATGTTTGCTGAGAACTCATAATCCAGACAACTGAAAGAAAAAGACAAAGATTGAGTGAGCCAATATCGTTTGTATATGATCCAACTGCTGGCAGACTTTATGCAATCTTTTCCGCACACAAACTCAACCATCTGCCAGAAAGTATGAGAAATATGACATTTGATCAAATGACATAGTGCCAGTCTTCCACAGAGGAATGACAATATTCTTTGGCAGAGGAAATTTTTTTATGTTAAAATTTCAACCAATAAAAAGCTTGCGAAACCATTCAAGATAGAGAGCTACAGTCAGAACAATAATGATGCAGGAAGTGTGTGATATGAATGGAAGAGAAGGTGAGGATTATGGGGATGAGAAGGAAAGATGATAATTGACCCATGACTTGAAGAGGTCAAGACTGAAGTATTCCATATGGAGATCTGTTCCACAAAGTGGCAGTTATTGGAGAGAAAGCTGTCTGAGTGTAACATAGAAGAAATGAGAGTGAGTGAGCTGTGTAAGTGGTATGGGTGTGTCCTAACTGTAATGGTCTGAACTGGTGGAACTGAAGAATGGAACTCCTCTGAACATTTACCTTAGAAATAGCAACAGAGTAGCAATAGATTTGCAATGTCGCATCTGTGGGAAAAAAATGTTACAGAGTAGAAAAATATTCTTCCTGACAAAAGTGCATAAATGATTTTGAACTCTATCAAGGCAGAAAATGAGGATTGAGTCACTCCAGCCCAAATATGACAGCCTTGTTACACTTTTACGTCTTATCTGGCTCTTGTAAAGATAGAGCATAGCAAGTGGAGACAGGTAGCTTCTGGAGTCGTATAAGGAGATGATCAAGCATCTTGAGTGATGGATCGAGTGCCACTTGAGGTCTGGAGCAAACATGAAACCCAATAGACATAGGGTACCATTGACAGTGGGACCATTTATCCAGGCTAGAGAAAAAGTCAAATTCTGAACAGTGGTGATGAAATGATACTAACTAGTTTGGTTTTCAGATATTGAAAGTTACAAGCCAGTCATTTCTCCATTGAGCTGTTAGAGCTAGATCAGCTCTGGCTTTTAAAAGTGAGTCCATAAACAAAAAAACAGATGTCAAATAATTGATTAGTTTCAATAATGCAATCTTTGTTGCATAATGCTTATGAATCCCCTACAGAATGTAGTGCACACTGAACACTGTTGATTGAGGGCTTTAGCAGCACCAGTATTAAACCAGGATACAATTTCATGCAATATTCCCTTTTTACCTGCCTCGCTAGTTGTTGGTGGCTCTATATTTGCATTAACTGTCAGCATCTGCAGATATGTGGAATTTGCATATTACTAGTATTCTCTTGCAAATGTTGTCTGAGAAAAAACACAGGAATAGAGTGTTCCATTTTTCTAGTTTGATCAATCATTTTGCTTTCAAATAGCATTAAATTTTTTTCAGTATCAATGAACTGCTACAGTCCAGTTTTAAAAATGAAAGTGGGTAAAAACCATCCAGTGTACTACTCTCTTAAATTTTTTGTTACTTCAGTTTATAGTTTTAGCTTGAAATTTTTAAATGATTAAAAAGCTCTTTTAAAAGTATTTAAAACTCAGCACTCTTACATACATAAGAAAAGAAAGAAACAAATTACATATATATATATATATATATTTTATTATTTTTTTTAAAATATTAGAACAAAAACGTTAAAATCACTGTTGTTTCTCTCATTTATATATATATGTATGAAGATATATATATATATATATATATATATATATATATATATATATATATATATATATATATATATATTGGGATTGAACCTGCATCTGCCTTTGTAGGAGTTAATCATCATTTGATCCAATGTGTTTTACCACTTGGCTATGAAGAAGATCAGAGTAAGCATGGCCCTATTTTCCATTTTTATATATATATATATATATACAAACACTCATTCATATATTTACCTATATTTACCTATATATATATATATAACCAAATGGATAAATACATATATTTATATATATATATTCTATAGTGTTTTCTATAGCCTTGTTTTCTTTACTAAGATTTCACAAATGAGCAGGCTGGCTGAAAGATGTAATACACACTATTTAATAAATACGAATAGGGTATCTATTTGAATTGAAAATTATTTTGCTTTGACATTTTTTTAAATGTGTAAAGCTAGAATTAACACTTTTCCATCTTCATTATCTAAATTCAGTCCTAACTCATTTTTAATTCTTTTCTCCAAAATCTAACCATTGTCTGTCTTTCGAAGAAAGACATTTTAAAAGTTTGTGAAGAATGATATGGAAGAAAAAATTTAGAATAAAAATACATAATAATCAAATTATATTCAATTTCTAAAGAATTAAGGGACATTTTTAATCTGACATTTTTATTACTTGAAACATTATTTTAGTTCATACTTTATATTTGAATTAGATATCCCATTTTTATTTATTAAACAGCGTATACTACATCTCTCAGGTTGTGTATTTGAGGAATCTTATTAAAGAAAATGAATTCTTCAACATGGATTGAACCTACATCTCATGTGTGCTTGTGTGTGCTTGTGTGTGTGTACAATGTTAGTTGATTATATGGTTTATAAAATGAGACAATATATCAGAATGCAATGACTTGGCATGATCTGAAGGAAGTGATATTGGGAGGTATAGATAGGTATTTGCTTCTAAATTTGGATTGATTTCATTTCATCCTTTCATTGATGGTGAGTTGAGCAGGCCAAAGATGGAACTGGTAATCTGTACATCAGAAGAAACTTTAAGAAAGGCAAAGTCAGTATTCTGTGCTGCTTGAAACAGATTAGTCTTTCTGATTGGCAGGTGGGTGGGTCTGTATTTTTGAAAGAGTCAGAAATGCATACCATATATACTTGCATATCATGCAACATTTGAAGACCTAATTCTGAAGCTAATTTTAAGGGGGTCACATAATACATGAGATATAAAATTAGCATATGTACTTCTGGTCCTGGCTACACTGTTGAATAAACTATATATCCATTTACTGTAGTCAAATTTGCTTCAAAATTAGGTCTTCAAAGGCTGAATGATATGTGAGTATATATGGTACATATTTTATTACATAAAGAGAATATGTATTACAAGGTGATAGATAGATAGATAGATAGATAGATAGATAGATAGATAGATAGATAGATAGATAGATAGAAAGTCAGACAGATAGATAGATAGATAGATAGATAGATAGATAGATAGATAGATAGATAGATAGATAGATAGGAATTGGATTATGCTAGATAAGTAGATTGGATCAAACTATGATAGCTTGATATGAATCAACTGGAACAAACTGATGGGAAGAAATGATTGAGAGAAATGTAACCATATTGAGATTGATATATAACAATAACTAAAGAAAATTACATCAAAAAGAAAGCAATATCACCAAACACTGTAAGTGCCAAGATAGTAAAAAAAATGGTGAAATTGGAAACTGTTTCCAAGGCTTCAGATAAGTACTGGTCTTAGACAATATCCAAATTGAAATATTTAGAGTTAATGCTAAGATCAGAAATAGACATGGCATTCTGTAATGCCAGCAGTTTTATTTTAAGGTCATAGTTCAATGATGTATACACATTTGTGGATTCACACACATTATATTATTAGTATATGATATGGTAGATCAATGGTTATAGAATTAGACTTGAGGCCTGAAATCGAATGTTTATGCTTCTCAGTTGATGATGAGCAATAGCCTGAAAAAAAAATGTCAGCCTTTGATATAAGGAATATTTTTAATATGAATAAAATTTTATTTGAATATAATCAAGTAAGAAGATGGAATGTTAGAAAAAGCAACAGAGAAAAATGCAAAGTCCAAATTAGAGATACTAAAATCAAACAAATACAAGTTAAATATCTGGGAAGTGTTTTAACAGAGGACAGAGAGTTTGACACTGAAATGCAAAGGTGTATTGGGTTAGTGAAAAGATGCCTTTGCTAAGCAAAGTATTAAGAAACAGGAAAATTTCATTAGAAACATTGAAAGGAGTACTGAACTCTTATGTCATATCAGCCCTCCTATATATTTGTGAATGTTGTTTAATCACCTCAGAGTTTAAGAAGTGATTTGAAGCAACAGAAATATGGTTCTACAGAAGGATGCTGAGAATACCAGGCGAGTGGGATAGGAGAAAGCAATACATAATCTACCTAGTGAGCTTGAGTAAATGGATGGTGGAACAAGGGACATAGAAGAAGACGTATAGATTTTGAAATACCGACTCTTCTCTTCAAAAAAACTTATACAGATTCCTTGAATTAGCTGGATAGGGTTTTATTTGTTACAATCCTTAACTCAAAATATTCAGGTTTAATGTCTTTGACTTTTTCTAAGTAATTGCTAAATACAAAGTCATAATCACATGTTTGTTTTATTAATCATTTCACCCCAAGCAAGGCAATAATGCCACTAGAATGCAGGTGGTTACAGGAAGAGAAAGAGAATAAGAAGACTTTAGTTTGGAGGATTGAGGAAAGGACAAAAAAAGAACAAGGTTCAACAAAAAAAGAAGATGGCAATTGATGTTACAGTTAAATCTTTGAAGATTTTAGTTATCAGGAAATCAAGGAAGGGAGTTTCACAGGTGAGAAGAAGTCCAAGAAAAGAAACAGTTAGAGTAGAAGTAACGGTTGTATCTACTTAGTTCAACAGTAAAATGGTGAGACCTAATTGCCAATCTAGTAGCACACTTAAATTCATGTACTTTAAATGAAAACAGCTTAAGTTGAGCAAGACTAGACATTTTAGAATTTTTGTTAAAACAAAAGATTTTCATCTTAACAGTGTTTCTTTAGTCAAAATTAATTTCAACTCCCATCAACCTAATCTTTATTTTATTTTCATAATACTTGTTCACCTAATCCAAGCTTCAAGATCTATTCAAGGTAGAGATTTACTGTTAAAATATTTATGATGAATATGTGTGATATACATGAAAGAAGTGGTGGCAGAAAGATTATAAGGATAAGGAGGATATATAATAATTGACCCTTGACTTGAATTACTTAAGATTGTAGTGTTCAAAGAAGCCACCACTATAGTTTCCAAAAGTAGTAGTTTTGGGGAAAATTCTACATGAATGGAACTTTCTACTTACATTTGGAATACAGAGGAAATGAGAATGATTCAAATCCATGGAAATAGCATGGCATGTCCTAGTTGTAATGGTCTAAATTATAATAGATCTATATGCAGTATAAATACCAAGGGTGCTGAAATGTCTTTGGCTCCATCAAGAAGAATAACCCAGAGTCATCAAGTATAGATTCTGTTCAACATATGTACATTTAGCCTAGATTATCAGTTCAGAAAATGGGATCAAAAAATGGAGTTCATTTTCCATAGAATTTTTTAAATATTAACTTCCTACTAATACCCTTTAAAAAGGTATGTATCCACCTCCTCAGCTGAGGGTTAAAAAAGAGAAAAAAATTGGCTCTTTTGCCTTTGATAACAACATGTCTATAGAAAAACTCCAAATTGAATCCAGTAGGATATACTGGCACTGAGAATTGTAACTATTTGACTAGGCTTTTAGCTTTTCATGATGGCTATGTCTCCATTTTGAGTAGCATCTACAACTCTACCTAAAGGGCTATAACTTACTGTGCTTTGTTATTCGACATATTCATTCACCCAACAGTGCAAAACACACCTGATCTTTGATCATTGAAATATTGATTTTGAGAAGTTCAGAAATTTTCTGCTCCTTCATGTATGAGTGTATGTATGGCTGAAACTCTGTAGAATATTGCTTTCAGAATTAGAGGGGATGAACTATTATTCTGGGGAAAACAATGTGACAGTTTAATAAAAAAAAGCAATATTTTACACAAGATCAGCTTGGAGAGTAATTGTTGAGTTCTTCAATTGTTTGATAGAAAGAAAAACAGACATAAAAATTAATCTGACTAAAAAAAGAAAATGATGCAATATCTTAATTTGTCCCATAAGGCAAGGACACAAAGAGAACCTATAAATCATATCAAATTTATTGCACATGATCATTTTTTTCTTTTGCTGATTGATGATTTAAATCCTGCTGATACAATGTATCCAAAAATGAACAATCATTTTTTATTTTTTCAAAATCATTGGTGATGATATGTTGAAATCTCAACTGGGTCATAGATAGAACAAGTGATGTACATATACACATGGATATAGCTTTTTGTTCTAAAGACCACCTGAAATTTATAAATAAATATAAAATAATAGACAAAATCAACTGATTTAGCTTTGCAGGGCTGAGATTTCAACATTTTGCCAATGATTTTGAAAAAAAAAATGATTGTTCATTTTTAGATCTATAGTACCAGGGGGATTTCATCCAGATATATCTGTAGAGCACAATAGATCTGTTGTACAGAGCAAGTGTGTGGCTTCTTCTTCAAAGTACAGGATCCCCTCAGAACATTAGCAATCATGGCTCTCCACAATTTCGTATCCTTTATAATAATGTTTGTCTTTTTGCCATCTCTTCCAAACCCTGCTACATCAACGATTCACTCAAGCTCACCAATTACATTGTGCATTGCTTTCTTTTGTCCCTCTTACCATTATTTGTCCTGAGAGTATCAAATTTTACAAGCCCACTTTCCTCATTATCAGCCTCAGAAATTTCAACTGTCACTTCCTGATGTTAAATAGCAGTGTCCTTTTTGTTGCCATTGTCTCTAGAACTTCATCGTTGCTTACATGTTTTTTGTCCATGGTATTCTCAGCATCCTTTTGTAAAACTAAATTTCTGTTGCTTCATCTCTATTCTTCATCTGTGAGGAGATTATCCAGCATCGGCTGCCATATTGGAAGACTGATACTAAATAACAGTTCACTACTCTTTTCTTTGTTTCTATTGATTTTTATGTTTCTTAATACCTTGCTCAGCTTTTGGAAGGCATATTTTAGTATTCCAATGCACCTTTGGATTTCTGTGTAGCATTTTCCAGCCTCTTTATCAGCCTCTGGCTGTTAACAAAAATGGTGTAAAGGTGATCAAACTCATTCAGACAGATACGTCACCCAGTAAGGGAAGACATGAGTGACAGGTGCCACTGGATGATTTCCAGTTCATATCAAACAAGAGTTCAGCTACAAAACACTATTTTTCCACATTGGCTATGTATGTTCACTACCAAAAAACAAGAACATACATGCTGCACATCAATGTAACTGTTTTTAATATACATTATCCAACACCCAACTGTGCTCACATCCACTATTTCGTCTCTATAAATGTTTAGTAAATATTAACGAATGTCCATGCCTGCAATGTTTTCTATATGGATGAATGTATTATGCAAATTAGTTCATACAAAGTGATACTGAATAATACAACCTCTACTTTGTATGCATTATCATATCAGATGCAATTTTTTCAGATTGCCCCTCAGTTGTTATGGCAAAAGAAATGATGAGTTTGTCAGCAAACCAGCTGCATATGGACAGAAAAGGATTTCAGTTGATATACGAAAATAGAAAGTAGTGTAAGACATGGATTTGTCTTCTCATCGGACTTATTAAAATTATACAGTGAAGCAAATCTAAGAGAATTAGAAATACTACCAGGATTCATTATTTGTGTCCACAATCTTAACATAAGATATGAGGATAACACAGTGTTGATAGCAGACACAGAATGGAACCTACAAGAACTCCTACAAAAGGTAGTGAATAATATACTACATATACTATACTACATATACTACATATAATATATACTACATGTTTTTTGGAAAGAAACTTTGTTGAGGACTAGATCTGAAATCTAGAGAGTTTTGTCTTCATCTCAGTAGAATTTTTTAATTAAAGAATAGGCACTACTTTTTGTCCAGACATTGTGTGTATACAGAATATGTTTAAAAAAAGATTGCCTTATTAATGGTAATAAAATTCATCTGTCAAAAGAAAGTTGTAAAAGAAAGTGTAGGATTATCCATTTAAACACAAGCTTACATAATTATGTTATCTTTCCATTAATATATAATTCATAGGGATAAAGTTAATATACATTTATGTAGAGAATTTTCATGTCTTCCTTTCAAAATTTAACATGCACATGGGAAAATTTTATCTCTAGTTATTAATAAAGAGCAGAAATATATTTATCAGGATATAGGCAATCATGGCTCTTCACAGATTCCCTTAATTTCATTTAATTATTTCTGTGAATTGTCAAGCCTTCAGAGAAAGGTAATGGAAAGTTTTTATGTTGCTGTTATATTCCATGCTAATAGGAATATATACTTGAAAAACAAGGTGGATAAAATAAGTAAAGGTTTATTGTAAAAAACCAGTACAATAAGAATAAAGGTAACAGTTATGCACAAGGTCATCACAAGTCAATCCAGTAGTGAGTGCTACCATTGGAAGGTCAGTAATTCTTGTGTAAATCTGAGTTGTACTCAACAGATCCCAGCTAGACGGTATCTAGCAACTGCCCCACGCAGTCACATGTGGCACTAGGCTGGATTTAATGTGGGATTCCATAGCCTCGTCCGGGTTACTCTCTGCCCAAAGGCAGAGAGTTTGACCAGCACAGCTGGAAAAGATCCCAACTAGACTCTGTAGTCCATTACTTATAGGTAGTTACTACCTATAGTGTAGTCACTCATGGGGGTGACAGGTTATTCTATTACATCAGTTGCCTTTTCCACTGTTTGGAATTCAGAATTTTCCCTCTGGCTTGAGAGTCAAAACTAGAGAGTTCCACCTATCCTGCTATTTAACCCATAGCTTTGGGGAGAATAGGTGGAGCCAAGCTTTTCTCAATGGTATTAGCATGAAAGTCAATGCAAGTGACTAACCCAAAATTTGAATACATCTCACCAATTCTATTTTATGCATTGATATCCATTTTACAACTTATACTTTTATTCAGTTAAAATGTTGTTAATAATCATATATTAAATTATTATTAAAATCCTAGCACATACTCTTTATATGTTTTATTAATTTTTTGTTAATCATTTCACCCCAGGCAAGAAGATAATGCCACTAGGTAGTGAGGGGTTACTAGGAAGAGAACTAAGAGAATGAGAAGATATTAATGAGGAGAAAAGAACAATGAAAGACAGAAGATGGCAATTGGTGTTGCATTTAAATTTTTGAAGATTGTAGGTGGCAAGGAAGAAAAAAAAACAGAAGAGAGCTCCACAGTTGAGAAGTGTGAGAAAAAAATATTACATCTAACTAGCTCAAGAGTAAATCAGTGAGAGTTAGTTTCCAATCTAATAGTACACTTAAATTTATACAGTTGAGGCATCAAGGAGGAAAGCCCAGCAGAAAATATTCATAGAAAAGACAGAGGGAAGCCATGCCACAGTAGTAAGGAAATGAACTGACGTCAAGATGCCAGGTGAGGATTAATAACATTACAGACCCTTCTTTGGATTTTTTCAAAAATCTTGAGATATATAGTAGGAGCACTAGATGAGATATGACAACAATATTTAATGCATGGATGAATTTATAACTGTGCAAGATAGATTCTGATAAGAAAAATTCTCTGGCAGAACAAAGCGAACCAACTTTCATAGAAGTAGATCTAGCAATTAATTCAATATAATCATTCCACTTCATGTTAATGGAAAATGTAAGCCCAAGAATTTGCAAAATTATTGCTCTCATGGTGGTTAGTATCAGCCATGCTGATGGAAAGCAGAAACAGTTCCCTATTTTTTACAGGTATTAAAATTTACAAGCCAATCTCTATCCCAGTTAATGACTGACAGGAGGTCATTTTCATAAGTAGTTTCCAATTTTACTTTTTTCAGACTTGCTACTAAGGAGTAAACAGTTGGGTCATCAACATATATAGCTCATTGAGAACTGATGAATTTGTTTTTTTTGTTTGTTTGGGGTTTTATGGCATATCAACCACTATGAGTTATTTAATGCCAGATCCAGTATTTACTAGATATATCGAAAACGTATAGTTGGCAACATCATTATTTCAAAAACGTATAGCTGGCAACTGTTTCGAAAACGTATAGCTGGCAACTGTTTCAAAAACATATAGCTGGCAACATCATTGTTTCATAAAAAAATGTATCCCTGGCAACATCATTGTTTCAAAAACGTATAGTTGGCAAAATCATTGTTTCAAAAACGTATAGCTGGCAACATCATTGTTTCCCATCACATTTTAGGGGTAAGGTGTAAGTATATTTAGTGTAGGGTTTGGGAGGGAAAGTTAATTGTAAGTTGTAGTTGTTTTGGGATGGGTTAGATGTGATGACCAGCCGATTGATCGGATTGACGGCCTTTTGGTTGGACGTAGTTTATCGTCATACCCAGGACGTGGATGTAGTTTATCATCATACCCAGGACATGGATGTAGTTTATCGTCATACCCAGGACGCGAACACACCTTGGGATTTTGCTATTTTCCCCATAGCTGGGACCCTAACAAGTGCTACCACCCCGGGTCAGGGTGGACCTGGGAACATCAGCAATTAAGAGGTGGTTCCACACTCCTCTAAACCTCCTGATCAGAGGCCTTGCTGTTGGATGTAGTTTATCGTCTTACTCGGATGCAGTTTAACGTCATACCCAGGACGAAATAAATTTGTATAGTTATTGATGAAAATTATTTATTCTTAAATGACCTTAGTGGGAAGGACACTGATACACATGAAGGTAAAAGGTCTTATAAAAATGTTGAAAGTGTTTATCTTATGTCTGACCCATTGAAATATCCTGAATACGCATAAAGAGATCAAAGTTATCATTCCAATATTGACCAAACATATTTCTTCATATTTCCTTTAATCATTCAACATTGGTATGACAGAAATTACCTTTAACAGTTCCAGTGAATCAATATAGATTATATTTAAGCAATATCCTTTTATTGCCAACATGCAACAACTTTTCAAATCTGATGCAACATTGATATTGATTAAGCAATACATTTGCACTTTTCAATCCCAGCTGATGCCAATCAAACAAATAACAATATCACTTTTATCAGAAATATCACCTTCTATCAAATTTAATCAGTAAAGAGTGGTTTGTTTACTTGTCAAAACTATATACCAAGAGGATAGACATTCAAATCATGGAGTAGAGGAATAACAGGGAAACAGGTTAATTTTCACTGCCAGTCTTGTTAATGCCATTTTAAATCTAGAATACTCTTTGTAATTTCAAAAATATCCTGACATTTTAGTGAAGACAGTGAGCAACATATTTTCTTAATGATTTTGCTTTTTATTCTTGCGTTTGGTATTTTATAAATATACAGTTGAAATTCAACGGCAACTGAAATTGTTCATGAAACTTATATAATCTGTTCAAAACTCTTATATAAAATACTTTGACACCATACTGAGCTTGTAATTAGCAACTATAACAGATACAATGAAGAAAAAGTGAAACTTTTGTTTTATTGCATATTCTCTTTGACACGTGTGTGTGTATGTGCATATATATATATATATATATATATATATATATATATATATATGAAGAAATATAGTCTTAAAGTGTGCTATATTTATGGGATAAAGTGCTCAATATCAGAGATAGAGCGTGTGTAAATATAAAAGTGAACATAGAAGTCAACACTCAGAGGCGACAGTCTGTTTCATACTAGATGTAATCGTCAGGCAACTAGTGCTGTTATTTTTCTTGGCTATTTATATATACGGGTCAGTGGTGCATTGGGGGTAGTCTATTTTGGCGGTTATTTTTACTACGTTAATAAAAACACCGATCAAAATAAAATAAATAAACATATAAGATAAAAAATAAAAATAAAATTAAATAAAAACAAGCAAAATAATTTGACACAAATAAATAAATAAACAAATAAACAACTTCCGGTAAAAATAACCGCCAAAATAGACTACCCACAATGCACCACTGACCCGTATATATAAATAGCCGAGAAAAATAACAGCACTAGTTGCCTGACGATTGCATCTAGCATGAAACAGACTGTTGCCTCTAAGTGTTCACTTCTATCTTCACTTTTATATATATATATATATATATATATATATATATATATAATACATAAAAAGTTAACAGTACTATTAAAAGTGCTTATATATATATATATATATATATATATATATATATATATATATATATATATATATATATATATATATATATTACATGGAAAGTTAATGGTCAGAATTGAATTGGACCAAGAAACAGTACTAGTAATAAGTACTTATATATGTAGTAGCAAAGTTAAATGTTGGCTTATCAGTCTGTACTCTGAGTTTTGTAGAGATTGTATCAAGAGATGAAGCATTAACAATAACAAATAAAATTAAATTTTTGCTGTTCAGCGCAGTGACAGATAAGTGACCATTTAATGTTGTGATTATTAATTCTCTATCTCTTGATATTGATTGCTTTAATTACTGACTGCTTGCCTTAAAAGCATTATCTTCTAGAAATACACTGATTGGTCATTTTCTTTATTTTATACATACATACATACATACATATATACATACATACATATATATATATATATATATATATGTATGTATGTATGTATGTATGTGTGTGTGAGTTTGTGTATGTATATTTAGGTAGCATATCTTTAGTTCCAACATATTCCATTGAATAATATAAACATATATGAGTCTACTTATTTTTATACTGATCCTTTCCAGTCGTCTAATTAGTTTCTTGATGTTAAGATGAAATTCATCAATGTCTTTGTTTACCCAAGTACTTTTGATCATCTTAAAGGGTAAATTACAAATACAAACTTATTGTAACTGTGATAAAGCCTGCATCCCATTGTGATGGTTATTTTTAAAAACACCTATGAATGCACTATGTAATTATTTTAAAATTTATCTGTTGTAGCTATGGAATTTTTTGTAAAACAAGTGTTTCATTATAAGGGAGCTGACTAGAAATTGGTAGAAATGTAAAATGGCATTAAATGTTATATGAATTTTAATATCTGTCTATATCTCTGAGATGAGGTATTATGATTATTTACATTATTTACATTATTCAGATTGTTATCCTCATCTTCATTGCCATATTCACAAAGTTTTGGCCATTGTATGGTCTGGCAGTGGTGAACCAAAAAAAAAAAACTTGTCGGGTTGAGTTAAAGGGAAATAACTGAGGCATCAGGAAGAGAACACTCTACCTCAGTGGACAAAATAAAGGGCTCACTTCGAAATCCCAATCACCTGAAGAAGGCTGGAGCGTACAACGGCAAAAACGTTGTGAGTATGGCAATGAAGATGAGGATAACTTTCCGAATAATGTAAATAATGCATTTTAATATATTGTTGTTATATTCATAATAAATTTTGTTGAGTTTTGGGTTGGTCGATTTTGATATAGTGGTCCTCAAGAATTTGAATTTGTTGTTTATTATTTTCACGGTGTAGTATATTGGTGCTGTCAACAAGTATTTTCCTGTATTGTGAAGGTGGATAGGAATGTGTTTTTAGATGTTATGCAATAGGACTTGTATCAGACAAATAAAGTGTAAAACATCTTGATACTGCTGTGGTCATCAAGCCAACATATGTACAAATATTATATGAATATAATAGTGTACATTGAGTACTGATAGAAATAAAATGTTGCTTGTTGTATAACATAGCTAAAATTTATACTACTAATAAATATACATTTAGTTCCTTACCATGAGGAGCTAAATGTATATATATTATTAGTAGTATATATATATATATATATATATATATATATATATATATATATATATATATATGCTTGTGTGTGTGTGCAGATAATAGATATACATTTTTGTATATATGTATAAATGTGCATGCAGTGAGACGAATCAAAATAAAACCTGATAAGCATACCTATATATCAAAATATCTCGTAAAAGCTTGAACAGGTGCAGATAATAAAAATTACCGTATATATAAGAAAATTTAGAGAACATCTAACTTGACATGTTTTTCCAATGAACTGGTATTATCAGAAAGATAATTTAATTTCACAAGAACAAAATCTGTATTAGCAAGACAAAAAAGAGATATATATGTGTATAGACAGAAACAGACAGACAGAGATAAAGAAATTCTCTTATATGCAAGTCCTGTTCAGTGTTGTCTACATTGTTGATAGGCATGGAATTTCTTCCCCAGTAACAGGTTATGGTGTCATACAGCCAATCACAGATAAGACTTCAAAACAGAATCAGGATATTTTTCATTATCAGTTCATTATTTGCTATTTTCCGGATAGGGTATAAATTTCTATAAATATTGATACAGGTGGAGCATATCAACTATAAAAATGTAATAATAATAATAATAATAATAATAATAATAATAATAATAATATTCATTATAAGAAGCTTAGTGAGAAACAATTATTTTAGCTGCCAGTGTACAATGTAAAGGAAAACAACAGAAAATTGATCCATGTTTCAATAATGATTTCTTTTCATAATAATTTTCCCTCTTTATTTTTCTGTTATCAGAAAAAGAACAAAAATGACTTTATTATTCTTTCATTGATTTGAATCCAAATAATCAATGCAGAATATTTTTTACAGACAAGCTAAATAGATTTGTAGCTGAAAAGTATTTTATTGTTTCTCTTTTTCCCATTATTATTATTATTATTATTATTTGCTTCCCAATGTATATTGTGGACAGATTTCTTTAAACTTGTTCCAATCAAAAACATTAAAATCAAGTAATGAGTATGTTGCTGTTTTGATTTCTTCTTACTTCTTTCTATAACTTATTTTGCTTTTTCATTACCTCATCTTACTCATTAGTCCTGTTGTCATTCTTTTTCTCAACCCTTATTTCCATCTTCCACAAGTATTTTTTATGTATCAACCTTTTCCTTATCAAACATTACATTGCCTCCCTACTGTTTATACATTCTTATTTTATTTTCATTAGTTCTTAGTTCTTATTTCTTATTGTTGTTTTTTCATTAATGATTCATTATTTTTTTAAATTATTTTCATTTTAACCTTTTATTTTTCATCTTATGCTTCATTCAATTTTTAAGACATTTCTTTCTATGATACGTCCTACCATATTTTGTATAGTTTTATTTCTTTCTATATTTGGGCTTCTTTCTCTTAAATATATATTTTATCTGCTTTTTTGTTCTTATTCTTATTTATTGTCATATTTATCCATTTTGTTTTTACCTGTCTTTGTTTCAAGACTTTTCCTTCTCATTCCATTTTTATTTTCATTATTTTTCATAATAAAAATGTTCCTTTCCATGTCTTCTTCCTTTCCTTCCTTCAAATTTATTTTACTTTCTTTTTCTAAAGAAAAGCCACATAAATGATCAATGACCAACTTTTTGCTGCCAGAAAAAAAAGAAACCTTTTTGAGATTATTGTGTTCTTTAAGTGCCTTTTTATTTAATCCCAATGAAAACATAGCATATATTGTCTGCTGGCAAAAAAAGAATAGAATGAAGGAATCAGAACAAACAACAAAAATATGTAAAAAATGCAGCTAAATTTTCCATAAAAAGATAGAAACATAATATGAATAGTAAGAGAAAAAACATTTTTTTTTTCTGCAGAACAATTAAAAAGAAAACTTTTATCTCAATATAAATAAAAAAAAATTCTGTTTATTCTTTTCCTGATTCATAAAACTTGGGATTATTATTTATTTTAATTCTTTATTTTCATTCTGACAAAGAGAGAAAAGTAAATTTATTTAGATACCAAGTCTATGGTTATGACAATTTCTTTCTTATCTTTGTTGTTGTTGTTGTTGTTGTTGTTAACCTCCTTTTATCAACTCTTGCATTTGTTAACATCTTTTTGAATATTTTGAATGCAAGGAATGATATTTACTAACAATTTTCTCATTTTTTTCTTGACTTTCCTTTCTTTTTTCATTTTCTACTTTAAATGATTTAAGCTATAAATAAAAACTGCTTAGGGCCAGTCAGTTACACGAACTTTGGATATGAATAGAAGAGCAATTTACTTGGTTTGCTTTAATGCAGTATCTAATGGACATTAACTGTCAAAATATTTTCACTGGATATCTAGCACAACTGAAGCTATTCAGCATAAAAAATAATCTTTTGTGAGAGAAAAGCATATTCACTCAGTGTTCAGCAAGGAGTGACTTTTTTCAATTGCTTGTGATACCATCTGATTAACCAACGTTTTAGAATTATAACATTAAAACAAAAAAACAAAGACTGACATGAAAGAATGCCATATAATCTAAGGCATCAAACCATACACCTTGCAGCATTTATTTCACTTCTCTTACCTGCTGTTTTATGAATACAAATCAGACTTGTCATAAAAACTTAATAACAATTTGAGATTGATAAGATCTTTTCCGAGATATGCCATTGTTGATGAGCCTTCACAACTATGCACTAAAGATTGAATCATAAATATTATGGCTTCCAGACAAATTCACTCAATATGAATCTGTTATTTTAGGCTGCTGGGGAAATTTTTTTCTTCACATCAAGATTAACAAGATTTCTCATTTCACACTCAATAATTGAAGCTCCAGTCAAATCGTCGTTCTGTTGATAAGAATGAGCAATGAAATCAAATTATTTCCAAGAAGAGACCTGCCACCAGCTTCATATGGTTTTGGTTATTTCTGCACATTGCATCATATAAGTGACTTCTTCATTTACTTAATTCTCATTAACCTTTGGTCATAATTTTCACTGATCCTAGCTTAAGAAAGTCTGTCTAACTATCACCAAATCTCTCCAGCCTTCTTGCAATTATATAGATATCCAACCTCTCATTGATAATCATAACAGCTTTCAGGATAGTACATACCCATACAACAAATTTGTGGCTGTGTACGATTGGGTTCAAATTCTGGCCAAGTTTGTTACATTCATTCTCCCAAAAATGGGAAAGGTATGAATCTCTTCTCTCCATATGGGTTAAACAGTAAGGATAACTGTGTTCCCTTGCCGTGAGGTAGAAAAGAAGGGAAACTGAATTCAAAGCCAGTCTGAAGATAAATGTGCTCTATCAGGTTATCTTGCCCAAGATAGACTGCTACTGCTATGGCTACAATACATGTGGTGTTCCAATGATCTTAAAAGTCTACAGGATGTATGATGATGATGATGATGATGATGATGATAAAACAAAGGTAGATCGGCAGCTGACCTCTCTTCTGATCTAGTGGGGAAAACTGGCTAGTTACATTCAATGCCTCGAAAACCAAACTAGTTAAATTCCATCACCGAACCTCCGTCAGTCATGATGAACTTCCGCCAGTCATAATGAACAGATGTTCATGAGAGAATATTAGGTCCCAAACTTACACCCAACCTCAAGTGAAACTCTTATATACAATCCACTGCTAAAGATGCAGGCAAAATGATTGTCTCCCTATAGTACTCCAGTAAATACCTGACTCCTCATGCTATTCTCTACCTTTATAAGAGCCAGATCAGGTCTAAAATGGAGTACTGTTGCCATATTTGGGTAGGAGTTGCCCAGACCTCACTTTTCAGCCTTGATAGAGTTCAAAAGTGTCTCTTAGTCCTTTTTGGAGAAAACATATTTTCTGCCTTCCTACTTCTCTCTCACAGGTAGGATATGGCGAATCTCCCACTGCTCTATCAGTACTTCTATGAAAAGTACTTGGATGAACTATATTCCTTGATTCACTGCTAGGACCCACCATGTCACTTACATAGTAGCAAACCACCCTCATTCCCTCAGTATTCCATCAGTGAGAAGTAAGTTCCACTCAAACAGTTTCTTCCCATGAACCACTGCTCTGTGGAACAGACTCCCAAGAGGATGCTTCCCCAGTCACTACAATCTTAACCTGTTCTAGAGTTAACAGTTATCTTCTCCTCCTACAAATATAAACTACACCTTAACATAACCCTTTACCTTGAGTGACTCCTGGGATTTGTACAGGGTGAACCTTACTGTAAAAAAAACACAAACTTTTATACCTTTTTGAATAAGGCTGTCTTTTAATTGATATACAAGAGAAAGAAATATCTGTTTATTTATAAATAACAGGCTTCACCCACTTGCTATCGCTTTGCATAATAAGATATATTCACTACTTGAAATCTTTGAAACAAAAATTTTAAATGAATATTTCATTCATAAATTGGCTTGTTATAGTTAAGGAAAGTTTTACAAATAGATGCCAACTTGTTGAAGGCCAAATAAACTGCAAATTTCAAAGACATTTCTGCACTATATAAGACAATATTCCTCAATGGAATGTTAAGCTAGCTGCAGTTTTGGATATAAAAGGAAAATAATAGTTACTCCACTTGAACCAGGAAAGCAATGATAATGGCTAGTATAATATATTAATATATATTTTTAACCTTGCATAATCTGGCAACCCTGAATATGTCTCAACAAAAATCGTTCCCTGTGCCTAACTTTTATAGGGCTTTTGAATGAGCTATGAATCATTGAAATCAGACCAGTGGGAGTGGAGGAGTTGCTTGGACACACACACACATGCACAAACACACACACATACACTCTACTTTATATATAAGATTTTCAGTTATTCTATGACTGTCAGAAGAATTCTGGACACAGAGTCAACAGTTTATAATAGAGAAGAACTTTCCTCCGACATTAATTTCTGATTAATGAAGTTTGTCTTAACATATTTTTTTAATTTGACAAGCTTTAAGGTTGGTACAATCTCAAGCTCAAAGTCTTCCTGCTGTTTTCTTCCTGTTTTTCTGTTCAAACCACATAGCTTAAGGAAAAGTTTTAGAATTTTCACAGAGTTCAATACAAATCTGCCAAAAGGCCTCCTATCATCTCTAAACTGTCTTCAATCTCAATGAAGAATGACTTATACAAAATTACATATGAATTGATTAAAATGAGCTCAGTATGTACACTTCAGTCCAATTAAATTTATTGTACAGCACAAAATCTTTAAAAAAAAATTAAATATAAGGTATCAAGAAAATACATTGAATAAATTTAACTTCAAAATTATTCAAAACTGAAGTTGTAACTTTTTAAAAATTTGTATATCTGACTTAAAAGTATTTATCTAAATAAAAAGGATGAAGACACTTAAAAAAAATCAATATTTGATTGAAGAACAAGAAATAACATTTGAAATAACAATAAAAATCAAACAGACCGGCCCAGTTTATTAATTAGTCTCTGAAATTCAGTTAGTCTCTGAAATATGTTTTAAATAAATATTGAAATATTGATTAATGGATTGTCAATGAAATCTTAACTATGAGAATGTTGGATCGCCTACATTCTCGTAATTTGGCCAGATTATAATATCTAATAAATAAAAATCAAGCAATTAATAACATTTTTCTTTGTTTATAAAAAAGACTTAGATTTGCAAATTTCTCATACTGTAAAATGTGTCAGATAAGTCAAACTTAAGACATTTAGCTCAAAATTCCAAGTTAGGCCTATACCTACCATATAGATCGACACCCAAACATATGTGAAACTACCATTGGCCCAAAACTAGGCCTACGTGCAAATGAAATTAGATGACAGTATACAATAACCTGTGCCAAAACTACATATGTTTGAATCACTTACCTGTATATTGAGACACTAACCATATCTTTCTATATGTGTTGTATAGCAAACAACCTACAACACACACCAATAGGTACCGTATCAGTATAACTTAGTAAACATTTAAAATTCATCCGTTTTAGTGGGATATATTTGTGGCGGCCTATTGGAGGTATGGTAAGTTGTGTACAGTAATTGTTGGAAGTAATGTCCCACGTATTTAACCCTTGGTGTTAAAGGTTTTTTATGTTATACCTGCCATATAAGTCGATCTCTAGTTTTGGAAAGATTTTTTAGGCTTGAAAACTCAACTCGTACACAGCAATTCATGGTAATTTATTTTGAATGAGTGTGAGTTTTTAAGAAATATTGTACATATAACAGTGAATGTCGGGCCATTTCCTCATAGATGAAGAGATGACCTGACATAACAGAGATGCTGTTCTACAAAGGGATGCTGAGTATTCCTTGAATAGAACATGTGAGTGATGAGAAAGTGTTATGATGTTGGTTTGGGGTTTGTAGAGACAAACGACAAATAACACGTAACAATAAAAAGGGCTTTAATAGGTTGGTAAAAAGGTACAGAAATCGCCTGAGTAGTCTATAACTAGCTCAGCCAAGAACTTTCTCTCGCCTCTGTCTCTCGACGTGCCACTATATAAAGTCTTTGCTAGCAGACAAGTTCATCTTCAAGAGGGGTGGTAGGTTTCCGACACAACAGAAAGTTTTAAGGAAAATGGGAACAAAATGGACAGAAAGACTTTACATTCCTGGGACACATAATGATGAAGGATGGCTTGGAGAATTTAATACTCACAGGATGTATTGAAGGCTATAGAGACAAAGCGGAAAGTAAATAAAACTTCTTAATGAGTTTGCATAAAGATATGGCAGCAGAGGGACTGGCAAGGATGGTTAGTAGAGAAACACAGCTTAGAGCTAAAAACGATAGGAAATCATAAAAAAAGTTGATAATTTCTGAAATTTGTATGATCATTTATAAAAGATAAATATAAATTAATTGGGTAGATTTCAGCTTTCAGATGAAACTACATATTTAATCTGACAATAATTCTTATTAGTATTCAACACCATTTTACTGTTATATATGTTTAGTAATATTAATAATAGTAATAAAAATATAGTTAAATTATAAAATCCATTAATTGCTTAAGTGACTTAATATTTCAGATAAAAAAGTCCAAATTAACAGATACAGACATAAAAAAGATCCAAGAAGTGATATATATTTGCTAAAAAGAGTAAATGTGCAGAATCTTGTAGTAAAGAATTCTGAATCTGAATGGTAAAGCACACCTGGCTAAAAGTGGTTTCCCAAAACAAAAAATGAATGATGGTTCAATTCCTACTGAGAGGGGCATATATATATTCTTTACAAATTAGAGATATAAACATAAAGCAGGTGCAAAATTTTAAATATCTGGGAAGCATTTGGACAGAAGATGGAAAATACAGCATCAATGTCCAAACACACATTGGAATAGTGATAGCAACATTCCAAAAGATGCTGAGAAGTGGAAAAATTTCATTAGAAACAAAGAAAAGAGTGCTAGATCGCTCTGAGATATTCATCCTTTTATATGTCAGTGAAAGTTGGATAATTTCCCCATGGATGATGAAAAAACTAGAGACAGCAGAAATGTGGTTCAACAGAAAGATATGGAAAATTCCATGGATGGAGTGAGTAAGCAAAAAGGACGAATGCTTAGACTCAGGAAGATAAAGCTGAAATTCCTTGGACACATAATGATAAACGAAACCTTGGAAAGTTTAACTATCATAGCTTATGTCGAGGGCAAGAGAGATAGAGGAAAGCAGCAAGCCACTTGATGAGAATGTGTGAATTGATGGGGAAACATGGGGTGGAGGCCTTAGCAAAGAGAGAAAAACTGCTAATGATAGAAAGTTGTGGAGAGCCATAATCCTGAAGTGATGCAACATTTTTTTTTTAAGCATACCACCCCAAGCAAGGCTGGAAGCTACTAATACACAGGGGGTTACAGAAGGTTTGGAGGAAGAGCAGATAGGAGTGGTAAAGGAGAGGATGTGGAGAAAGATAGTGGATCGATCAAGGCAAGGGGGTTACAGAAGATTTGGAGCAAGAGCAGATGGGAATGAAAGGTGAAAGGATGTGGAGAAGGGAAGAGGATAGATCAAGGCAGCTGGAGATGTCGATTGACGTTACACTTAAATAGTTGGAGCTTGTATTTGTCAGGGAAGCAGGAATAAGGAAGGGAGTTCCACAGGCGAGAGACGTCTACATCTAACAGTTTCAATGGTGAAGTGGTGGGAACGGGATGCCAGCCTTGTGGGACGTTTAAATTTATGAGGCCTAGGAACCAGCGAAAGCAGCTCTTCGGAGCAATTACCGTGAAACATATAGAAGAAGATGATCTAGGATGGTATACATTCATTTATTACCGAAATATTCATAATTAAATTATTTAAAAAATTTTTTACCTCATTTACAAACCTTAAAAAATTATTTATGTTGTTGAGAATTTGATTTTTAAATGTTATCTACCTGTGAGAACAGGTAAAGAAGTAACATAGAAGAGTAAGTTTGTTCCAATTTTCACTAAGGTTTGTCCTGAATCTCTGCCACCTGAGTTATTGGCACCTGAGGTGATCACTTAGCTGACCTTGCAGGTGTCCAGCTTTTGGCATAATAAGACCACTCCATTATTTCTTACTATTTTCCAAGTCTCAGGCTGTGTTGGTTGCAAGCTGCCAATTATTTCTGATCTTAGACTAGAGTGAACAGGTGGAGACTTTTTCCTTTAAAATTGGTTTCAATGAAACAGTACAGTAAAAATTCAATATTTTCTCTTGCTTTTTTTCTTCACTGACTCATGGAAAACAGTGGAATTATATCAAAGTAGATAACACTGATGTATATTTCCATATGTTTAGGAATAATTCTGAACTAGTTGAATTAATCTAGTTCAGTTGGTAAAGAAATGAATCAGTCAAATTTAAAAGTATAATTTTTGCACAATGTGTTCCTCTACGTTTTTCACCTTTTAAAGTCTCTAAGTGATTTGGATGCTTGTCATCAAAAGGAACAGCTCAAGATGCAAACTACCAATTGGAGACATCAAAATCAGTCAAGTTCAAAAATTTAAATATCTATGAAGTGAAGACAGAAAATACAATACCAAAATCTGAAAGTGCATTGGAATAATGAAAGATGCCTTCTGAAAGTCAAACAAAATATTAGGAAACAGGAAAATTTCATGAAAAACAAAGAAAAAGGTTTTGAAGTATTATTTAATATTGGTCCTCCTAAATAGCATTTAATTCTGAACACTCTCTTCATAGATGAAGAAGAGGCTTGAGGCAGCAGAAATGTGGTTTTTACCATGGATGGAGTAACAAGGAAGTTTTAGGGACAATATGAAACACAAAAGAACACTTATACTTAGGATCAGAATTGACATTTTTAGGGCAAATAATGAAGAAAGAGGGCTTGGAGAATTAGATACTCACAGGACATTGAAGGCAAGAGGGACAAAGGAAAACAGCAAATGACCTACCAAGCAAACTTGTGTGAACAGTTGGCAGAATGGACATTAGGAGAGATAGCAAAAAGATAAACCTTACTAAAATCTACAAATGATAAGAAGAGATGCATAATCACTCATGTCCTGAAGGGACAAGGCACAGAAAAGAACTGATTTGGTTAAGAGGTTTGTTCATAACGTGAGACATCTGTTTCAGGCAAACACAGTCAGGTTCTGTCAGAAGACAGAATAGACACCAGCATAGATATGTATTATCTATTATAAGACCAAATGTTGACTAAAACATCATTTATGATGTATCAATAGTGAAATGAGGGCAAAGTTCATTAGTCTAGCATATAAACCAATGCTTATTGCAAGTTTATTATTTTCAGTATAGTCATGTCTTATGCTAAATACTATAGAGCAATTATTTTCACCTTCTTAGTTAAAATTTTCATCAAATTAATTTTTGTGATTCTCACGGTATTTCTTGCTGATATTTTAGACTTTGTGCTGGAAAATGAAACATTGATCAAATTTCTAATATCTGAATTTAATAATAGGACTAATGTTCTAATCTTTGTTTTCATTATCACAGTTTCAACCATTATGCCCTCAAGCCTTCTTCAGGTTTCTATCAATCTGGATAAGAAATACTAATATATCTGATGAGTTGGAATAAAATATAGATAAAATATAAATCGTAATCTGACAGAATGATACAATAAAGGACAAATAGGAAACATTTATCAATCTACCATGCTTCACTTTTATTAAAGTTTCACCAGAGATTGAGATATGGAGAAAAAGAGGAAATTCTGTTATTTTTATTTTCATTTTTTGATTTTCATTGGTTAATCAGGTTTCATATGTATTTGACTTGTTAAACAAATGTTAGTATAATTTGCAGCATTCCAGATTCAAATAAATATGTAATTTTTTATTGCTATATGAAACAAGTTTACATACACACACAAATACATGTGTGTGTGTGTGTGTGTGTGTGTGTGTGTTCCATATATCTTTTCAAACCAAGGACTGGAAAGAAACATTTGAAAATACATTAGGCAATGGTTGTACAGGAGGCTGCACTTCAAAAGAAGTTACTGCATCAATGATTAATTTGTGATGAAAGGGCAGAAAATGTAAAATGCAGAAGGGTGGGGTGACCAGATAAACTTTTACTAACATTAACAGAACTGGTTTCATATTAATTCATCCAACTGAAAATAATAAAAATAAGGATATCTACTTACCTTAGAAATTTAGACAGAATTTATCAATAATAGATATTTTTGGCTCAAAATATCTTCCTTATTAGACATAAGGAAACAAAAGATTCACACAGTAAACAAAGAGTTTTATTTAATTTTTTTAAGCATTGTTTTTGGATAAAGATAATAACTTGTTATATTCCCCTTGTTTTTGAAAAGGTGAGTTTAGACATATATGAATTAAATTAGAACAGATGGTAGCCTAACCTCAATACATATCTTGTTAATATAAACATTCTGAAATCAGTGAACAGTAATCTAAATAATAAATCCTAATTTTTTATTTCATGGCACACTTGAAACTATATTTAAACTTCTGTGATGCACTTAAAATACAATGATAAAAAAAAAGAATATAGGTTTTCTGATTTATTTATTAACACAAACAAAACAGTTTATTATAATTTGTAATAAAAAGTTAATTAAAATTCTTAAAACAAAATTATATTTATTTATTTATTGTTTATTATAATTTAACATTTAATGAGATATCTAAGCTTGACATTTTTTAGAATATCTTTTTTCCAAGGATTCTAGCCATGATGGATTTTGTTTTTGTATATGTTCATTTATTATAACAATGATCTACTCATATAATCAATTTAAAGGGGTTTTATTTTTTATATATACACTTATTGTGCTTTGAATTCCTTTCAAACATGTAAAAGCAGTAAATATAACATTTATAATAATAAGAGTAATACTGGATTAAAAAATATCTGTTAATTGCTTTTATATATATATATATATATTATATATATATATATATATATATATTATATTGCTTATATATATATATATATATATATATATATATATATATATATATATATATATTCTAATAAATTCTATTGCTAATAAATTCTATTGCTAATTCTATAAACAACAGCCACCTGCACTAATGCAAAGCTCTTCAGTAAAATGAATGGAGCACTTTGGCTGATGGCATTTGTTTACATTTGTAAAAACAATACGCTAGATTTAGTTGTATAACTCTACTGAGTGAAGATAACTCTGGCTGACACCAAATTAGTTGTGTTTCAATCCTGGCTTGAAGCATTCGGAAGTCTAGTCGCACTGAGGAGCTGTGATACAGCGAAACAGTACTGTCTGTGAATGACATAATATATATATATGTATATATATATATATATATGCACACACAACAGGTGTAACAGCAAAATTGTCCAAATCATGTAACAGCGTAATTGTCCATCCCACAATATCTAAAAACAATGAAACTAATTGAGTGTCTTTTTTACATGTTTTCAGATAAGACATTTAGCCATCGTGACACAATTTATCTTAAGAATCAGTGAGAAATCCTTTGAGTTATTCAGACAGAAAGAGAACAGGTTAAAGTTTTTTTTGTCAGCCCCACTGTCTCCTCAAATGAGCAATGGTGAGAGTAAAAAAGATCATACAGGCCTTCAGTAATGTTACCAATATTCAAACTCTGGCTTCCATCTTCAAAGTCCATTCAAGAACCAGCAACAGAATGGTAAATAAGTTTTAAAAAGAGGGAACAGTAGAGAGGGAAACTGGATCAGAAGGAAACAACAGCAAGAGGGATCATCATTTCAACTTAGAGATAAAGAGATCAATTAGAAAAGATCCAACTCAATCCATAAGACGTTTGGCAGATGAGAGAGGAGTTTCACCTATGACAGTCCAAAGAGCACTGAAAAAAGATTTGAAAATGAAATCGTACGTGAAACCTGTGAGGCACCTTGTTACTCTAGGACAGAAAGTTAGAAGATTAGAAAAAGCAAAGATCATCTTGAACAAGTTGGAAAATGATCCAGGAATAATACATATATATATTTGAACTTAATTTCAATCCTTCATGAACTTCCAATCCTTAGCTGTTATTAATTAATAATGAACATGTCATTTTCCTTTATGATCGATTTAATTATGATACTTTTGTTAAGCTTAGAGAGTAATCATATATTCTTATTGCTCAAAGTAGAGTCCAATAGTGTTATAAAAACCTTAGAGAATTCAAATAAGATATCTTTAATCATTTCTAAGATACAATGATCCAAAGCTTAATCTAAAAAATGGACAATTTTGCTGTTACATCCGGTCCTGGACATTGAGTTCTACCTGGATTCTATCCTCTTGGAATTTTTTATATATATATGTATGTGTATGTATATATATGTATGTATTTATATATTTTAGATATATATATGTATATATATACATATATATATATGTGTGTGTATGTTAACCACTAATATTATCTATATATATATATATATATATATATATATATATATATATATATATAGATATAGATACACACACACACATTTCACAAAAAAATGTTTGGCTAAAGACTGATGAAATGATGAAAGTTCTTTATTAAGGAGTGTTTAGTTTATTATTTTTATATCTTGGACCATTTTCCTTGTCTCCCATAAATATTTGAATATAAATTGTCATATTTCTTCATCATTCATAGCTTGAGATACCACAAAACATGCACATAGTCAAAAGATCATCAACAAAATCACTTTGGTAATATTTTATGAAAGCCAAAAAAAAAAAAGAACTATAAACAAACATGTATAAATAAATTTCTGACCAAATACACCCAACAATCTTACTCGTGAATTCAGTGATAGACGAATCTGTTACAGAGTTTCTTTTGCATACCTATCTTAAAATGAGTGCCAGAAAAATCTCTGTTGTGACATAAATAAATTAATTTTCCACCCAATTTTTAGTTGATAGGAGTTATTGCAACTTATACTAAATTTAAACTTAATAGTTATTAATTGATTTGACAGATTCTTAAGCTCTATAATAAAATACATATATTTGATATCAATCCCACAACTGGAAGTAAACCACTCTCTCATCATCCTATTTCTATCTTATTTTATTTTCCTTCTATTTTTCAATTATTGTTTTCTTATATGAAACATCTCTGCCTAAACTCTGTAATTTTATTTACTATTTATTTATTATTTTTATTCTTCTTCCTTAATAATTGTAGATAGTTTCACCTATTGCCCTTTTCACACTCCTCTCCAGTCTTTTGAACAGGAGTAGAGGTTTATCCTCTGCTTCCTGTTTAGGATTGGGTTTCTGGTTCCTTCGAAAGTCCACTTCAACTCTATACATGTAATATATCCGCCTAAACTCTATAATATTATTTACAAATTTCTTTCTTTTTTTTTCCTTCAAAAGGAGTAGATAAGTTCACCTATTGTCTGTTTCACACTTCTCCCCGGTTTTTTGAACAGGAGTAGAGGTTTATGCTTTGTACATTGCTTAGGATTGTGTTTCTGGTTCCTTTTCATTCTCTTTCACTTACAATAACCTTTTGCATCTTTGCCTTGCTTGGGGTAAATTGATTAATGTGTGTGTGTGTGTGTGTGTGTGTGTGTGTGTGTGTGTGTGTGTGTGTGTGTGTGTGTGTGATGTATTATTTGTGTGGAGGTGAATTCTAATAGGAGTGTTAATTTTAAGCTCTATATAACTATACAAAGCACAAATATCTTCTTGCAAGACATTAATCCATGCTTCTTGATACAATACAGCAAAAGTGTCATACTGGGTAAATGGCCAATCAGGTGCTCAATTGGAGATGGATCTAATGGTCAGGCTGGCTAGGAAAGTTGGCAAATATCTTGCAGTTAATGTTGAATAGCATATGCATCATGTGGGCAGGCATTATTCTGGTGGAACATCTTCCCGTTTCAGGAAAGGCAACAGAATAGATTAAATAATGGCATTGTTCAAGGTCTCTTTCTGTGTGAAGTGTGTTGTTTATATTCCTGACTATGTTACTCCCCAGGTCTA